>CM070690.1:17901812-19101812 GCA_036346265.1 Melocanna baccifera | reverse complement strand
TCGTGTTTTCCTGGTATGAATTCATAAAAAAACAAGTTCTCCTCTATGCATAAATTTCCGGTTGTATCACAATATCACTTACCTCCGTACTTACCAAACGTTGCTATCTCAATCGTCCTCACAAAAAATTTCTGAAATTCTCTTGCACTACAACAACATACGACGATTATAAAATGTTATTACGAATCTAATAGATTTTGTACTATTCATAATCTATGAAAATCATAAATAAATCAACCGACATTGTCTGCCTTTTTAAAAAATATACAACTCACAGACAAATTTTGATAAATATCACTACCTACAATAATTGTCATTTACCTCCATGCGTGGTTGGGAGACCAATAGCGCAAGAAATGATTTGAGGTGGCAGTCGCCCAACGATCGGGTGACTGGACCCACAGTCGTCAAACTGTTAGGCGACATGTCCCAGTCGCCAAACCGTTGGGCGCTTGGAGGCTGTCGCCCAATGGCCCACCGATTGTCTGCGTGTCTCGTGGCCATTGGGCGATAGGATCGAGTTGTCTAACGGTTGGGTGACCTGTAATTTTTTTATGCGGGTATGTTTTTGTAATTTAGAATAAGAATAGGTTATTTAAAAATCTTTATACCATGGTGACACAATAGAATTTCTCTGTTCATATAGGTGGTGTTCATCTGGGCTTAAAATTCTGATTTATGGTTTATTTTGTACTGCAATAACTAAAAATGCACTATAGCTACTAGTAACTTTTCAGCCTAATTAAATTAAAAAAATAAAAAGTTATATTATTATGGACAATGAAAAAGTATATAGAAAAAAAAAAGAAAATGCATAAAAGCCCAAAAAAGCTGTATCACTAGAAAAGGGTGAAAGTAAAAGGTTAGAAGCCAGAAGCTCTAATGAATGTTTTTGGTTTGTCTTTTAGCTTTGACTTATAAATAGTAACAGCTTTTTGCGTGTAATTTTGATTGATGTAAATGAAATCGTTACAGTATATACTATAATCGATTAATAGATTCTGTTTTAAAAAGATACTCTATTTAAAAGTTATATATTATAAAAAAATATTTATATAAAAATAATTTTTAGAAGCCTAGGAACGTGACGAAAACCGTGAGTGAGGCGTGGGCGTAGCCGAGGGACGTGGCTCGCCCGTCTGCACTAGTCGCCAGCAATTCGATGGTTGGGGAATGGCAATGTTGGCATGGCACACGGATACGGGGTGCATCATGAAAGTTCTCGCGGATCGGCTAGTAGCACGAAAAGTGGACGTGGAAATGAATGCTTGCGATGAGTTGTGAGTCCAAACCTGTGCATCCATACGTTTGGACCAGCTGTTTGGCAGATCCATAATCTTCTTCTATGGTAGGTGTCTCGGTTATGTATGTATTGTTTGGTGAAGTTTGGTCATTTGATGTCATAGCTATTGAGTGGATCCACCTCTACATGAACTTTTTTTTTCAAGGAGACCAACTTGTATACTGGTAAGAGTTAGGTATAAGTGAAGTACACGAATTCAAAATGAACATACTTAAGAAACCCAATTGACAAATTGGACTAAAGAAAAACCAAATGACAAGTCAAACCCATCTTGTTGCGTATTCAAATTCAAGTTATGTTCAATGATGGATTAAGGCCATGTTCAAGTTGGTTTAAAGTTAGCTTCTACTTTTGATTCTGTTTTTTCACTATTCAGTAATTTAATTTTTTTCTGATTTTTTAGATTTTTTAAGATTTTTTGTCTTTTCTTTTTTCTCGTATTCCTTTGCATTGTCCGTGATGGGCTAACATGTTTTTTCTTTCTATTTTTATATTTTTTTTAAAATTTAATTATACCAAATAAGTTAACTCAAGTACAGTGAAAAAATAAATCAGTTACAGTAAAAAAGTTATTAAGCTAACGTCAAATTGAATGCTATATATTGCACCATTATCAAAGAATTTTTTTGCTTGCTTAATCATAAACAATGATTTCCAGCTGGAAAGTTGCGCCCGCAGTACCACCACAAAAATGTTGAAGTTGCATTCTAGATTTCTAGTGGACACCAAGACAGATACGCGAGGCATGATTCGAATGGGACGCCACGGTGGCCTTGCGGATAGACATGAGGGCAGGAGGAATCTAGGAACGAGATGCCACGCTGACTTGGATTTGAGCATTAGAAAAACGGGGTTGGTGAATGGTGACGGGTCACCATTCATCTCTGCCACGTGAAATATGCTGGCATTTTCTTTGCTTGAAAATTTTGGTGGCCTTCGTGAAGGGGACACGAAAACGAAATTAAGGTGGTGTTTATTTGGATTTAAACTTACGATTTTTGGTTTTTGATGCTGTTTGGTATTGTTTAAGGTTTTTTATTATAACTACTGTAAGTTTTTTTAGTGTACTTAAATTTAAAAAATAAAAATAAAAAATAGGTTATCTTGTCACAGACAACACAAAGGAATAATAGAAAAAAGAAAAGACAAAAAAGCCAAAAATGACGAAATTAAGAAGTGGAAAGCTAGAAGTTAAAAGTTAAAAGCTTAAGACCAAATGAGCAGGGTCACAATGCCCCGTTGATCCCTTTTGTCCACACAGGGCCGGTCCTGAGATTTTAGGGGCCCGAGGCGAAACTAGAAATAGAGGCCCTAGTATAAATATTTAAATAGTGAAGGACTCAGGATTTTACCGAAAGGTATGCCGCACCAAAATTTTTATATGAAATTCGATAAAACCATTTGCCAATTTGGGGTACTGGCACTGGCGATTTTTTGGAACGGGCAGGACACAAACCTTTTTCATATACCTGTGGAGCTTACATGTTGCCATTACTACTCATTACTCATTAGCAACTACAAGTCTACAGGTATGAATTTATATGGTTACACACAAGTATTTGTGTGAAAACAAAAGAGAACCAATTGTTCAAGAAACTGATGTGATTGCAAGACGGGTTTCCAACATTGTATACATTTCATATATGTATATTTACATACTCGAAAGACTTAGAACCCCATCTGAAATGAAGGATTTTTGTAGGAAAATTTATAAAATTGTTATGTTTCCTACACAATTCTTATCAATTTCATGCGTCCCAGACAAGCCCCCTTAACACTCGGATACATCCTTAAGCTTTGTAAACATAAAGTTGGTATGTTAGCATCTTTGTGCTGGGGAAAAGAACCAAGGCTGCGAGATTGGGTTCACGTGTGTGTCGTGGCAGACAACTAATGTGATGAGAAAAGCAGCAGGTAAAGGAAAAAGTCGAACCTCGAATGCGGCGCGTCGCGCGCGCCACCATGTGGCCACCCCTGCCTACGTCGCACTGGCCCTCGTGCGCCACCGCCGCTGACGTGCCTCCGCGCGGCCGCAATCTACGTTGCCGCTGCGCTCATGCGCCCGCGTGCCTACGGCCTCGCGCGACGCCGCGCCGTTAGCCCACGTCGCGCTGCCCTGCCAGCGCCCCGCGCGCGCGCCGCTGGGCGCCCGCCGCCACGCCACGGTGGCGCGCCACACCGTTGGCCTGTGCCGCGCCCACGCCAGTCGGCCCCGGACTTCCTCCGCTGCGAGACAGCGAAGGGGAGAGAGAGAGAGAGGAACAGGAGAGAGAGAGGAGCCTGGGAGCAAAAAGATGGGTGGCGGCGGCTGCTTGTTGAGGAAAGGAGAGGGCTCAGTGCTTTAAAGAATAAGGTTAGGGTTAGGTTAGATTAGCAGGCTTTTTTTCTAAACCGACGCAAGGCTAAAGAAGTATGAGTGTTACAGCTGGGTCCCAATGCATGGTATGGTATGTATATGGGGGCCCCTGAATTTTGGGGGTCTGGGGCGGCCGCCCCACTCGCCCCCCAGGGTTGGCCCTGTGTCCACAATACCACATCCTGTCGCTGTCCGATGGGAAACATGTGCGTAACAAAGATTTGATAGGATTGGAACCCAACGTTGTGTTCAGAACAGCCAAGCCATGTATGAATTCTGCACTGGCTTTGTAGGTTTGATGATAAAGTTGGACGATGTTGGGGCGCTCCAAGTGGCTTATAAGCTAGATTTTATGGTTTATTTTGCATAGTAATTATTGTTGGTTTATTCTGCCTAATTAAATATAAAAAAAGTTATATCAGCACGGACAATGCAAAAGGAACAAGGGAAAAAAATCAGAAAAAGACGAAAAACCATATAGCATAAGCCAGAAGTTGAAGCCCTTTAGAGCAGGGACGCTTGTTTGCACTTTTTTTAATCAGTCAGGAGTTCTGTTATTTATTTTAAGGAGAAATACATTGGTAACAAAAGAGTAGAGCAAGAACATCATCATCAGCCCTAAAAGGAAGACACTAACATAGGAAAGAAGTCCAAAAACTAGAACTCCTACCAAAGCACCAACTACCCTGCAGGACAAGCACCTTGTGGGCAACTAAAAAACCCCCCTATAAGCAAACGAAGCCTAGGACTAACTATCCACGAGGCAAAGCACAAAAGTAGAGAACCACAACTCTTGTTGTGGCTTGAGATACAGCCGTCAACATCAGGATGCTCACCACAACAATAGCCATACCACGGTTCATCAATGTGAACCCACCACAACACATCACACTATTGACTACGCCAACACGAAAACAACACTACACGACATCCACCAGCATTACAAGCCACAATGAAAGAATGCTGGACTACATCTAGTACAAAGCAACAACAGGATAGCCAGCAATAGCTTCAGGACTACATCAAGTACCAAGACGCGATCAAACAACGTGCGCCCACTCTCGGGCCTCCTCAACAGCAACTTGCTCCTCAGTATAACCACACACCATGAGCACCTCCAACAACAACAGATTTACCAGTCCTTCTCTTGACACAACCGCCATATGTTGCGTCGCTCTCATGTAGCGCTGCCCACGACATGTCGCCATTGTTGTGATGCCCACCAAGCCACCCTAACACGGCCCAGCCAATCCCGATCACCATCACAACCCTGCATGTACCCTAGCGTGACCGCAATGGGCAGAACCATTAGCGGTTGACTCGATGATGAGGAGGAGCGACCCAGCCGGAGGATTCTGAAGGTAGGAACGTCGTTACCAGCCTGGACGCAGACGAGCAGCACCGATGGCGCTGACCAAGGCTAGTAGCTCACCCTCTTCCTAGTGGGGAGGGTGGAGTGCACCACCTCCTCCCCTGCGAGACACTGCTTCCTTAGCATGCCCCTTCGGCACACAACCAACATGGCAAGCCTCATCTTGCTACTTGTCGATAATCGAGTTACCAATCTTACAAATAATATAAGAAAGATAACTAGATTCCTTAGAATGGATCAACAAGAGAAAGGGGATGATCTTTATTACTATGAAATGGTTACATAAGGCTTACAAAAGGACTTATCTAGTCCTAATCTATCTTCTTCCCACTGCTCAGAAGATTATGGTCACCTTGATTGATCGTTTTTATGCGCAATCGTTTGTTGGTTGTCTGCTGATTCTAGATCAATTGTTCTTTTTGTATTCTCCCGTTAACCATTAAATACTGTTGAAGGGGTGCAGGTTATCCATCTAAGGAGACGTCTCTTTGAATCAATGCATCTGATCAGAGGGGAGGTTGCTATTAGAGAGATACCTGAAGTTAGCTGGTCTTTGGTTTTTATCTGTGGGAGATAATTGTGCAGCACAATTGCAAGGCAGTTGTTGTCAGAGAGATAGGGCCTAAGCGTCATGTTGTTTGAGCCGGATAGCGCAAGTGTCTTATCCATTGTACAAGAAGAATTCCCTGGAAATGGGCTCGCATGCTAGTTCATGAATTGTCCGAGCGGTTTGCTAGTTGGGCAAAGTGTACAGTAGACCTCTGACCAGGGTACTCAGGAAACAGCTATATGAAGTTTATGACCATAGGGGTCTTAGAGCTTAATTAAATATTAAAGTCATATTTAAGAGATTATTCAATTATCGTCAGCTAGCCCCAGAATTTTAAGTAAATTTATAGTATGATTTTTTTCGAATGAATTCCAATTCGAAAACTACTCTTTTAATGGTAAGAGTAAAGAATTAGTTTCCATTCACTTAACGTTGAGAAACTAACTAGGAAACTGAAAGGTTTTTGCATCTGTTGGGCTTCAGATTGGATAACTATTGTTTGTAGTTGGAAAAAATCCTTATAAAAACCTTGGCGTGGAACCTATTGGCTTCACGCTTTCTCAAAAAATCTTTGATCTTTAAGTTTTTCCGCCTGTTTGACTGTAGCCTCGAACCCATCCAACCTTTGTTTCTCAGCCACATCACCAAAATGTTGGATCTAATTACCGATAAGCTAGTGTTTGAACTTGGACCAAAGAAGCTGAAGGCCATAGAAAAGGCGGGGTTACTACCCGACAAGGTTTTGATTTCGTGGAGGTCAGCAATCGAGGATAATTTCCCGAGCGGAAACAGTGAATTCCCAATTTTTTTGACATACGTAGAATGCAGATCCAGGTTGCCAATTGAAAGTATCTAGACCTCTAAGATTAGGGTTTTGGTAATTAATGACGAATTATGAACATGTGACTAATGTGTGTGTTAAGATTGTATAGATAAAGTCTCATGTGTGCAAGGTAAAGAACAAGCTGCAAGGATTATTGATGTCAAAAGTTCGAAGATGAGGTACATAAGTTTTTGGGTCTATTTTAAATTTCACCGATCTTAGGAGTAAAGGTTGAAGACCGGATTATAGGTTAGATGCCGTACTATTAAGAGGGATTGTTGAAAGTAGCTTGATAGCATGTTTTGGTGCACATTGGATCAATCTAGAAACATGCATGAATTTGAAATTAAGTTTGAAAACTCACTAGGCTCTTTCAGAAAAATCGGTAGTACCGCACCCACAAACGGTATTACCGCCGTGCGGTAATACCGGCATGTACACAGCGGTATTACCGCTAGGCGATAATACCGGATTATGTGCGGTATGGAAATTCCAGAGAGCACCCTTTTGAGGACTTCAACTCACTGAAATCGGTAATACCGAAAATTGAACGGCGGAACTACCGCAGTGCGGTAGTACCGCATGGTACTGCGGTATTACCGTTTTCTAGAATGTTTTTTCCAGAGTGCCTCCAAGTCAAGACTTAGCCGGTTAGAAATCGGTATTACCGGTATTAGCACGGTGGAACTACCGCAGTGCGGTAATACCGCACCGACCTGCGGAATTACCACTGAGCGGTAATACCGCACTTACAACGGCGGTAATACCTTACAAAATTCCAACGGCTAGTTCTGTTTGTCCTGACATAGCCGTTACTGTGTGCTACAGTAAAGTGCGGTAATACCGCACTTTGTACATCGGTAATTCTGATTTCTCTGAATTTTTAGCATTAATTTTCACAACGGCTAGTTTTAGTTGGTGAGGGTATAAATACCCCCCACCTGCACTTGGGCAGGTTGCTGAAGTTTCATTGAACTCATTTGAGCTCTACAGCATTCACTCCACTCTCTTTTCTCTCTTGAGCATTGTTTTGAGTTTGTGGAGGGTTTTCAAGTGCATTCATTATAGTTGATCCAATTGCACTTGCACGCCATCAAGTAGAATCAATGGTCTATTCTCTTGGTGCTTGCCGGCACCTAGACGGCGGGAAGGTTGATTGCCGGTGACTTCTTCAAAGGAGATTGTGAAGAAGCCTGTGCCGAATTGTGAGTGGTTAGAGCTCACCATCTCCGGAGCGGAGGAAGAGCTACCAATAGTGATAGAGGTGCTTCGGCTTAATTCGTGGAGCCGGTCCGATTAGTTCGGGCTAATCTCAACGTGGATTAGTAGAAACCGGCAAGTTTTCGATACCACGGTAAAAACACCGAGTGTCACATTGTGTTTGTTTCTTGTCAATTATAGTAATTGCCCTTGCTCTCTATTGCTTATTGTCAATTGCTTAGAATTGCTCAAATTGTGTAGGTTTGTTCTTCACTCAATTTATTGCTTAGTGTTCATCTAGTCATTAATTGTTTAATTGAGTTAAGAATTTTAAAAGCTCCTATTCACCTCCCCTCTAGTCGGTTATTCTTGATCCTACACCAATGCATCTATTCTTGCTGAAGGTCCTAGAATTCTATAGGATCAAATTGATTAATCTGGCACCCAATTTGATCACTTACTTAAGCATCTGCGTCCATCTCTGTGAAGAACATTTGGGGATTCCAATGAATTTTGAACTCCTTAGATACTTCTACAAGATGGCGGGAAGTCGGGGAAAGCAGCAACATCACCCGGGAGTTGCTTTCTGTGGCTGCATGATGGGAAGGAAAAGGAGTACATTCCAATGTGTTCTAAGTTCTTGTGGTTATCATGAAAGAAGATGTGGTTCTACATGATGCTCATCTAAGAGGACAGCCTTTCCATCGTTGATCGGATTGCAGTCAAGAATCTAAGGTGGAGATCTTTCCCAAAGGAGGAAAGGATAGAACGATGGGTCTATTCTATTATCTATTTTAAGGACAAGGAATTGACCTCATGGTATGTGGTAAGAGATTTCTCTATATGTCATATTAGTCCTTTGAAGTCGTGTCACCACATCATGCTCTGGTACAAGGGTGCGAAGGACTAGACCAGGGATTCCTCAGAAGGCCAGCATTGAGAAATCTGATCAGTAAAACTTTATTTTTATTTAGTTGTAATTTCCAACCTTAAGATTATGCTTTTGTTAGCCCTATCTCCCACCGAAGTGAGGGAGAGGATAAAGATGATCTGCGAGGGAGAGCCTGATCAGAAAGATGGAGTACCCTTGATCCTCATGGTTTCCTTTTTGGAGGAAAGGATCAAGAGACTCAAGGGAATGGAATAACTCTTTTCATCCGAAAATCTTTTCTTATTCTGATCGGTTATTGCAATATTTTTTGTAATGTGCTGGTTGTTGGATCGGAGGGTGATGAGCCAGCTGAAGAGGATGATCTAGTTGACGGTTTGGAGGAAGTTACTCCAAACCTCAAGAAGCATTGAATCATAAAGAAGTCATATGAAGCATCGAGATCACATCATGCTCCATCAACCACTACCCCGACTACTTCTCTAGTTGTTCCTGTGATAGCTCTTGTAGTCGTACAAGGTTATAAGACAAAGATCTCCTTGGAAATAAGCTTCTACTATGACTCTAAGAGTTTTTCTTACAAGTCTATATCTGCTCTTATTCGGAGAACAAAGAAAATGCATTGACAGGAGTGTCTTTCTTGGATGAAGGATCTCGGTCGATGACAAGGTGAAAGAGAAGGAGAGCCATTGATCGGAGCCACCATGACTATGGAGCCAACGGTGATACCTGATTCACCAGTCGTGGGTTTCCAAACAGTAATGGCCGACCGGACCGAAGACCCAGCAGCCACCCCCAACTGTGTCGGAGTTGAATCCACCGTCGGTGGCTATGCGGGGGCTTGAAGATGACAGGAAGGCACCGGATCCATTGGGATCCAGGACCAATGACGATCTTCAACGGCTTGCTACTGGAGAAAAGATGTAGCGAGGTGGAGGAAGAGGGGAAAGGAGAATGAAGAGGAGAGGGGCTGCTGTGGAAAGCCCGCCGTTGCTGATGGTGGCGGCAATGACAATAAGGGAGGAAAGTGGTAGGCTGGGTCTCTCGGTGACTCAGCGATGTCACCCTTGACCTTGAGTCGCTCGGAGTAGCGCTCAAGAGGCCATGAGATGTGTAGGGATCCGAATTCGGTCATGCCTGCTTGCTCTTGGCGGGTGAAGTGAATGATACAGTGAAGAAGATGCACGGAGGCGTCGTGGTAGTACGTGTGGATTAGCTTTCGTCCATAATCTCTTCGAATAGAAGATTCAGAGAAGAAAATGGATCTTCAAAGGTACACGTGAATCATATTTATTTGGCTAGCAAACAGATGTGAAGTTGGCGTGGACCATATGGCAAGGCTACTATTAATAGGCCTGCATCTTTATGCTTCATGCGATCCATATGGCAATACTACTACTTAGATCTCGTTCCAAACGAATTTAGGTTCTAATTTTTTCTGCTTTTGATTTATTTAAGCAAAAAATTATTTGAAATATGTTCACATCAATTTTGCCTTATTTTAGTTTTATCGGTTTTTTTCTTTTATTTCTTTACATTGACCATAACGATGTATTTTTTTATTTTAAATTGAATAACTTAGAAAAACTAACCAGCACTATATTACAATTTCAGTCAAAGCCATAAACCAGAAACTTCAATTCTCTAGAGCGAGCCTTGGCCTACATGTTATGCTTCATGAGTACGTCCCATACCCGTGTGCAAATAGGTCAACTCCGTGTGTTAACCCACAATGTTCATGCATAATCAAGGATTACTCCTTTAGTCCTTTGTTGACAAGAGTTCTTGACATTATCATTGAGACTCGGTGGGTGAATTGCACTAACAACTTTCTTATGCATTTCCTCACACGTTAATGCATGATTAATAATATTCAGCGCCTCAATATATCACAATTTAGGTTCGTCTCTTCTACTTTGTCATAACGTCAAGACGAACAAACGCGTAAGACGTCAAGATGAACAAACGCGTAAGACGTCAAGACGAACAAAAATTCTCGTTGCATCTGATCCATTTGGGCCGGCCCTAATAGGCTAACCGGGCCGGGCTGTTCTAGCCAGTCTGCTTCCACGGCACATACCAGCACGCCGGGCACTGTGTGGTCGCTCGTCCAGTGGCTGGCGTGCCGCGGGGCGCGGGGATCCACGCCACCGTTGCGCCGGCGCAATGCCGATCTGCCCGCCATCGTTGGACTGCTCGTCCTCGGGCTGGGGGAGCCGCGCGTGGATCTTCCACGGGCTGGCCCTCGGCGCGGCGGCGGTGGCGGCGGCCGCCGGGGCCTACTTCTACCGGCGGCCGGGCCGGTTCCGCAGCCGGGCGGTGGGCATCATACCCGCGCGCTTCGCGTCCTCCCGCTTCGAGGGCAAGCCGCTCGCCCCCATCCTCGGCAAGCCCATGATCCAGGTCCGTCGTGCCTACACCCCGCATGCTTATCTCGCGCAGTTGCTTCGCGTACTGACACCGGATCTGAGAGAGCGAGTGGAAGCTTACGTATGAAACTTCAAATGGGAAATAGTAAATTAGTAATGGCATATTGCGTTGGAATTGTGAGACGGCATCGAATTATGCTTGCTCATAGTTCTGGACTTGGGTTGTGGTGTCTCGTTGGTGTTGATTCCTGTTTTGAATGTTCTTCAGTACTAGTGGTTGTCATCACAAAAAAAAAGCTGTAAGTTGTAACTGAGATGGTTATACGAGTTTTCGATACTTTACTGCACATCTTTTTTAGTCATGTGAGATATGGTCGTTGCGTGGCTATTATGCTAACCAAAAACCATGAGTTTGTGTTTTATTCTGCTGGTCAGAGCTATGAGTTCTCCAAAGAATCCATTCTTGATTGTTAAGAGAATTTTCTTAAGTGGGTAGCCGTTTATGTGGATGTACTTGACTTTACATGGTAGTGAATCAAGTGACCATCAATATCTGTTTGCACATTGAGTTTATTTGTGGCAGATCAATGCAGCTCGAGTTGAGAGAGAGTGGGTCTACAAGTTAGTTTTTATAGTACGTATGGGTTTATAATGAAATGGTGGATAGAGCTGGCTATTAATTAATGATAAAATTCGACACTTGGTTAGTTGAGCAATCAATATAGTTCCTACATCACCTTACACTTCTTTACACCATACTTAACTAGATCATCCGCAAACTCAGCATTAGCATCTTGGATCTTTAGAACACTTTATTTTTATATTATTTCTATCTTTTCTTTTTTCGTGATCTAGTCAACAATTTTACTTTTACAGAGAACATGGGAAAGAGTTATGGTAGCTTCTTCTTTGGACCATGTTGGTAAGTGGGAGCATACTGGTTTATTATTTCCGTGCAAAACCTCCCCTTACTAGTAGGATGTTCTTGTTTTGTTGTCCTGAGTTGTCTTACTTGATTGTCTTCAACACTTGCCATGTTATTGTACTCTTTTTTATGTCAGTATTTCTCTCTTTTTTTCCCTTAGTTGTGGCAACAGATGATGAAAGAATTGCCGAGTGTTGTAGAGGATTTGGAGCTGATGTTATATTGACATCAGTATCATGCCAAAATGGTAATGCTTTCATTGTTTTGTAATTGTGTTGTACTTTCATGATTACTTGGTAAACCTCTGTATGTACTTATTGGCATGTGCTTTAAAATTTAGGATCTGAGCGTTGTTGTGAGGCACTTCAAAAGCTTGAGAAGCATTATGACATTGTTGTCAATATTCAAGGAGATGAGCCTCTTATTGAACCAGAGATAATAGATGGTGTCGTTATGGCACTGCAGGTGGTTACTTATGCAACTCTTAGCTTGCTACTTCTTGGTCTTCTACAAAACAAAATAGTTTTTGCTGAAGTAATTGAGATGAAATCTTCTAGGTGGATTTTGATAATCTGAAAATTCTACCTTTGTCATACTTTGGACTAATAAACCTCTTTTCTTTGCATGTATGATGCGCTTCAATTTGGCTTCCAGCGAACTCCTGATGCAGTCTTCAGCACAGCTGTCACTGCACTAAAACCTGAAGACGCATTCGACACAAATCGAGTGAAGTGTGTTGTAGACAACCAGGGTTATGCAATATACTTCTCGAGAGGGCTGATCCCATTTAACAAGTGAGATACTAGCATTTTCTTTAGCTTTTAATTGACCACGTTTCCACATACAATTTTGAGATTTTGAACATTTCAGATCAGGGAAAATCAATCCTCAGTATCCATATCTTCTTCATCTGGGAATTGCGGTATACCATCCAACCCTTACTTGATAATTGCTGAAGTTTACTTCTTTTTGTAAATACACCTTCAGGCTGAAGCGCCCCACACTTAATACTAGTTCCTTTTTTCATATAGGGATTTGATTCGAAGTTTCTGAAGATCTATCCACAGCTTCCACCAACTCTGTTACAACTAGAAGAGGACCTGGAGCAACTTAAAGTTCTTGAAAATGGCTACAGGATGAAGGTAATTTAGCATGTAGCTTTAGGATCTATACAGAAAATAAAGTGGCTATCCATTATTGCTCCTCTGCACATTTTACTATAGCTCCTGGAAACTCTAGGTTATCGGTTTGTACACTGTTTCAAATGCCTGCTTTAAAACTACGATATATCATTTAAAAAGCATGGCACGACTGCCCATGTTCAATATAATGGTGCACATGATGAACTTGTATGGCTTAATGGCAGTTTAAGTAGTTGTATGCCGATATTTATTCAATATGTGCGATGTCATATGCCTTTATATGGTGTATGCACTGTTTCATTCTTAAGCTTATGCCTAATACTGCTGAATTGACTTTTCATTTTCATTCCTTGATTGCAGGTAATCAAAGTAGACCATGATGCCCACGGTGTGGATGCACCTGAAGATGTTGAGAAAATAGAAGCATTGATGCGGGCCAGGAACATTCAGTAGTAAATGTGATGAGAAGGCTGAGTTTTGCACGTTATGTTGGTCAGTTGGAGTTATGGTATTGTCAAGATTACTTGAGGGTAATTCCAGTTTGTAAATTAGGACCTGTTGCTTGAATTGGTGTTTGGTCGTGCTGCATATCTTTTCTTTTTTTTTCTTCTTGTGAGATCGGTGAAGGAACAGGGACAGCGTCTTGATGAAATGGACAATACACCTAGGTGTAGTTGTTGTAACTGAGATATCAGCCCTCTTCATTCTAGCTTCGGCTTTTCGCTTTTAGAAGCTAGAAGCTGGAATGAACGCGTTGATTTATTAATTTCAGTTTTTTCTTTTTTTCCCTTTTCTTTTGCCTGTTTTTTTTTTGCATTGTCTATAGAGATATAATAGTATTTTTATTATTTTTTCTTTAATTGAATGACTTGAAAAAAGCTAACGGCCACTACAGTGTAAATGCAACCAATAGCCGAAAGCCAGAAGTCGCTAACCGAAGCTGAATTCACGGCCCTCGGTTTATTTCAAGCTTGTGCTTACTCATCACCCAGGATTCAAATTTTACTATATTTCAGATATATCATGCCCCGTGCAGTTTTATATGTACAGATTTTATAGGAAATAGGTGCACCATGTTCTTATGCATAATACGATGTATTACTGCTAACAATATCGCTTCCGGTATACACCTCAAACGTCGCTCTCGCTCTAGCCATCTAATGGTCCAAGAATTCAGATCTCTAATACTTTTCAGGAAACCAAATGAACACACGATATATAGCAAAACCACACTCGGAATTATAACATGATCATCAAAACAATGACACTTATTCATGCATTCTGACCATAGTGACGGGCGTCCATCGTACGTATCGTCTGCTTGCATTCTTGCGATACCTTCTCAATAGTGGTGCTGCGGGTCAGGGCCGCCCGGCACCTCCCTCTTGCCGTCGCCCTCCGCCGTCGCCCTTCCCCTGTTCCACCCGTTCACCCGACCGACGGGTGGCGCCGGCGCATGAAGCCCGTGCGGCTGGTGCCCTCCGTCGCGGACCGCGCACGCCAATGGCGTCGCCACGAACAACCCTGAGCCAACGATCATCACGAGCACAAGCAGGCATAGGCATGCTGGCTGACCGCGAGGCCTCATGATCTCTGCAGCACGGACACGGATACATCGACACGACACGACACGACACCGACACGGGAATTCGCCGTTTTCCCAAAAATACCGACACGGCGACACGGCTATATTTATTAAAATAATAAATAAATTACATATATATATGTATTATTTTCTATGTTTCTTTCTGCTTGTCAAACTGAAATTATGTAAACATGTAATTTGTAAAGTGTATAGTAGGAGAATATGTACCTCATTAGTCATCAATTGTTTTGGTTGATCATGAGTCATGACGATAATTGTTGATGTGAATACAATTTGGAGAAATAAGAATTCCAATGTTCCATTAACCTGGAAAAAAAGTAACATGATTAGATCAGCAAGACTACAAAGATAGCATGTATATTTGATTCTTGAATAATCAAAACAATAAACTAATAGAGCAACAATTGATAATTGATAATGAAAAGCAATATACCAAACAACATACAACATACAAACTCGAATTAAGAGTAAATGGGCGTAGCCAACATACAACATAGCATGGTTCAACTTAAGGTACATCACAAACTCGAATTCTAGTAGCAATGCTAAATAGCTAATTAAAAGACAGCATGAAACTCTTAGACTTCAACTTCGTCCTCATTTTCTTCTTGGGTCATCGCATTAGGCTCATCCTCAAACAACACACCCTGCAACTCTGGTTCTTCAAGAGAGAGTTGAGCAACCTCTAGAATGCCAACACCAGTTAGAGATTCGAAGCTATCTCCTCCCACATCCCACATTCTAGTTGTCCCTGTTTTATATGTACATTCTTCTTGATAGAAGTCTCAAATTGTTATGTACAAATACCAAATCTTCAGCACGCTCAGGAGTTAATTTGTTTCTTTTCATGCTGTTGATGAAACTATATGTGCTCCAGTTTCTTTCACAAGCTTGGCCCAAGCTTTTTCTAATGCTGAAGGAGGTCCCCTTCGCTTCTTACTCCCAAACATAGCCGAGTCCATGCTTGATGAAGAAACACTAGCACTAGCAACACTACCAACAGTTGATGGTGGCAATGGCACATTTCTTGGCCTTGTTTTTGCTTGTTCATCCTCAGCCTTTGCAACTTCACTTTTCAGCTGAGCAAGAATAGGTACTGTCACCTTAGGACATATCTTGCATCCACCGTTAGTAATTTTCAACAAGTGCGCTTTGACTCTAGAGTAGCTACTAGTACCAACATATTTGCAATACTTGCATCTTCATTTCACATTTCCTCCCCCTTGACCACCCCTGTCTAGAACATCAACATGATTCCACAATGGAAGCTTCAACCTACTGCTAGTATTTTCCTCTTCTCTAGCACTAGAATTAGCGGCTTCCATTTTCTAGAACGATGAAACAAACATTCAATCACATAACAAGTCATCAACAATCAACCATTCAACCAATCCATCGGCAGTCGGCACATACCTCGGTGAAGCACAGCGAGGAGGACGTTTTAAGCTCACGGGCACGGCGAAGATCTGCACGTCTTCCAGATCACGCGCACGGCCGGCACGGGAGGAGCTGGAAGAGATCGGGCTGCGAGATGCGGGAGAAGCACAGCGAGAGGGCGTCTTCAGCGATGGGGAGGCGGCGGCGTTGGGAGGAGCGCGGCGATGGGAGGAGTGGCGGCGTTGGGAGGAGCGCGGCGATGGGAGGAGCGGCGGCGTTGGGAGGAGCGGCGCGAGGGCGGAGCGGCGGCGTTGAGGGGAGGCGGCGTTGGGGAGGCGGCGGCGATGGGGCGGGCGCGGCGTTGAGGGGAGCGGCGGCGTTGGGGGGAGGCGGCGATAGGGGGAGCGGCGGCGTTGGGGAGGAGAAGGGCGATGGGAGGAGCGGCGGCGATGGGGAGGAGCGCGGAGTTTCAGTGGCGGCGGGTGGGAAATGGCGTCGGGGCGGTCGGGTCTTGGGGCATCGGGCGGCGTGGGGTTAGGGTTCATTCCCACGCGTCGTGGGCGGTGTCCCTGGGCGGCTTTATCTTGGCCGGTGTGTCGGCCGTGTCCGACGCGTCTATTTGCCGTGTCCGTCGTGTCGGAGATTTTTGATTAAAATTAATTGAAAATTCGGCTGACACACCGCCGACACGTGTCCGCGCCGTGTCCGTGTCGTATCCGTGTCGGACACGGTGTCGGACACGGATACGGCGGTTTTGACACGTGTCGGTGCTACAGAGCTCATGATCTGCTCGTTTCCCTATTTCAGGATGCACTTACTACTAGCTTAGACTACTTGTTGAGTGTGCTACCTGTATGTTGCGATGATGAGATCGGATCGTTCTTGGTGATCACGTACTCCTCGATCGGCTTATATATAGAGAGAGTGGGTTGATCACACGTAGGGTGTCAATCAGAACAGAATTATCCTTCGTCGACGATCGAGTCCTCGATCTTGCGAATAATATGAGAAATAAAACTAGATTTCATGGAAGTATTCAGCGAAAAAAGGGGTGAACTTTATTGCTATGAACTAGTTATAAAACGGCTTAGAGAAAAGATTTAACTAGCCTTAATCTACACTCTCCCACTACTCATAAGATATGGACTACCTTGACTTATTGAATCAAGATCATCATGGATTATGTCTCAATTGTCCTTCTGTCTTCTCGTCCACTTTTAAATATCGTTGAAGGGGCACCGGTTGTTAGTCTAAGAAGACTTCTCATGGAATCAATGTGTCTGATCGGAGAGGTGGTTGCTGTCAGACAAAGAGACTTGATGATAACTGATCTTCAGTTGTTGTCAGTAGGAGATAATCGTAGGAGACAACTACATGGCAGTTATTGTCAGTGATACAGGACTGAAAACGTCATGTTGTTTAGGATAGATAAGACATGTGTTTTATCTATCGCACGAGAGGAGTCATCTGGAAGTGAGTCCTTATACCAGTTCACGAATTCTTCAAGTGATCTATTGGTCGGGTAAAGTGCACAGTAATCCTCCAATCATGGTACTTGGGAAATAGCTTCGGGAAACTTATGAACACAGGGGTCATGAAACTTGACTTAAATATTAAAGCCATATTTAAGAGATTATTCAATTCTCGTAAGTCGTTAGCTAGCCGCGAACTTTAAGTGAATTTATAATATGAATTTTTCAGATCAAATTCCAATTCAAAAAAATACTCTTTTTAATGGTAAGAATAAAGAAGTAGTTTTCATTCACCTAATGTTGAGAAAACTAACTGGATAAACTTAAAAGTTTTCTGTCCATTGGGTTTCAGATCAAATAACTACTTTTCTGCAGTTGGGAAAAACCCCTTATAAAACCCTGGCATGGCACTTGTTGGCTTCACACTTTTTTAAAAAATCTTTCATCTTCTTCAATTTCTTCTACCCCTTCGCCTTTGCACCTGTTCAACTACAAACTTGAATCATTTCAATCCCCGCCTAGATTTTTAACCACTATAGCCAAAATGTTAGATTTGATCACTGATTGACCGGTGTCTAAGCTTCGATTGAAGAAGTTGAAGTCCACGGAAGAGGCGGGGATAATCCTCAATAAGGTTTTGGTCCCATGGAGATATGTGGTTAGAGAAAACTTTCTGAGCGGAAGTGACAGCGAAATCCCAATCTTCTGGGCCTATGTGGAGTACAAATTTAGGCTACCGGCACATCCGCTCTTGTCAGAGGTCTTGGAGTTCAACGAGATTGAGTTGTTCAATTTGCCCCTCAACTCAATCGCCAATCTCAATATTTTTCATCCATCTCTGTGAAGTATATTTGGGGATCCTTAGATACTACTACAAGATGACGGGAAGATCCGAGAAAACAACGATGTCACCTGGTAGCTACTCTCTGCGTCTCATTGATGGGAATGTAAGGGAGTACATTCTCATATTCTCCAAGTTTGCGTGATCGTCATGAAAGAAGTTTTAGTTCTACATGACGCTCAGCAAGGAGGACAACCTCTCCTTCGCTGGTCGGATCGCAATTAAGAATCCAAGATGGAGGTCTTTCCCGAAGAAGGAAAGATAGAGCGATGTGTTGATGTCATTATCTATCTCAAGGACAAGGGACTCACTTCATGGCACGTGCTAAGAGATTTTTTCATGTGCCAAATTAGTCCTTTAAAGTCACGTGACTATATCATGCTCTGGTATTAGGCCGCGAAGGATATAACCCGGGATTCCTCGGAAGGTAAGCATTGAGAATTCTGACTAATCAAATTTTATTTTTGTTTTTTTGTGTTTGTCTAACCTTAAGATTTTCCTTCTTATTTGATTTTGGAGGATAAAGATGATCTATGAGGGAGAGCCCGAGCAGAAAGAAAGAGTACATTTGATCCTAGTGGTCGTCACTCCAAAGGATATGATCAAGATACTTAAGGTAATAGAATAATTCTTTTCATCCGGATTTTCTTTTTCCGACCGATGTATTGTAATGTTGTTGAAATGTGCAGATGGTCGAGTCAGAAGGTGATGAGCCGACCGAGAGCTCGAAGGAGGTTGCTCCGAGCCACAAGAGGTGTCAAAGTGTGAAGAAGTCATATGGAGTATCAGAATCATATCGTACTTCTTTGACTACTACTTCGACTGCCTCTCCGACTGTGCAAAGTGCACATTATTCCTCCAACCATGGTACTTGGAAAATAGTTTTAGGAAGCTTACGACCACAACGTCTTGAGACTTGACTTAAATATTAAAGCCATACTTAAGAGATTATTCAATCCTCGCCATCTATTTTATCCGGTATCCGTATCGGGACTATTTGATTTATCCTCAAAACATTAAGACTCGAAGAGTGTCAATTATATCTTTATTATCCATTTTGCTCGATATTCGTATCCGAACTATTCGATTTGTATTCGATCTAACCCTAATCACTAGTCACGATTTCACAATGCATGCAAAAAAAGTCCTAGTCCGGGTGCCCGGCCCCGACCGTCATCTCTATCTTGGGCGGCAGCCACTGCCCACTAGCCTGAATGCTTATGCATGACTTGACAGATTTTGCTGCTTTGCCACGCGCGTCTCGTTGACTCGTGATCGGTTCAGCGGCGAGGCATTGCGGCGGTGTGATTTTACACAGACGTCGAGAGTTTTGCTACGTACTGACCGATGAGAAATCGGCCGGCAATGGCATGCCAATCTGTGCGCGCGAACGACAAACTACAAAGCCGGTCGTTAGGACGTGGGCGCGTCACCAGACAAGTCACGGAGCATGCAGAGACAGACAACGGCACAATCAATGTGCTGTGTTTTGGAACTGTATTAATTTGATGCGTGCACAAGCTCGTCTACGTTGACCTGGACGGCTCGACTAGCTGATATAGCGATAGCATGTAGTCGTCCGGGTTGGGCTCGGCCGTATATGTTCATGGATGAGCACTTGCTAATTCTACTTGTGGATGCTGAGCAAAAGGCTTTTTCATGTGGATTATGGGCTGACCTTCCAATACTGCATTACTAATGCTGAAGGCAATGGAAAAGAACTGCAACTTTTTATCACCTTACTAATACACTGGATATGAAGAAAAGGTGGCAGTAACCGAACAGCTTTCTCAGGTTTGCCAGCGGGAGATTAGCCTTTAATTTTTCTCCGATACCCTGAATAGAAATACTATATCCAAAGGATAATCTACAGATCGACAGGGGGTGATCGGAATAGCGATGGCTTTTGGCTTTTGACTGAAAAAACACTGTAGCTGGCTGAAAAAACACTGTAGCTGAGTTAGTGGATAGTGTAGTGAATAGTGAAAAAAAAGCTGAAGCTAGAAGCTGAAGCCGAAAAAAATCAAAACGATCACCCCTATGAGGCTTTTCTTTTTGCCGACAAAGCAAACAGTGCTGCCTTTCAGACCAATGTTAACTAACTGGCTTCTTTTATTTTTGTCAAAACAGTAACATGACCGGTGCGAATGCACTGGATCGTGCCGTTTTAAATCGAGTTCGAGCTTAACGTACCGGCAGCCCGGCCGGCATGACGTGCTGTGCACTTGGGCGCTTTTCCTCGGCAGGTGGACAGCTGATAAACCAAGCCCAGCTAAACTGGCCACTTGGCTAATGGCCATCGCGATCCGATGCGCTATGTATCAGACATGAATGCTTTATCGGCATACGGTTTCTAGTCGTGGCGGCGCACATTACTAGGTGGAAATGGCTGATGGCAGACAATTTTCTGTGCTCTACTGACATTTCTATACATTCTGGTCGTCGCACGTCTCACACTCGATCGCCTGCGGTCAAATTTTTTTTGTTTGTTTCTTTTAGCAGCAGTTCGTGGCCGGTGCAATGCATAGCTTCGTCGGCAGAAGGAAAAGGAAATCACTGCTTTGTGCTTGGGTGTCACTTGGGAATTGGAAAAGGAAATCAAACCCAAATGTTGTTTGGGCGCTGTCAATTGTAAACAAGGAATGCAATTTTGACCGACTGGGTGGGTGGGATGTTGCTTCATGGGTGGGGTGGAGTGGGTGGGTGACGTTGCACATGGATACATTAGTGTACAGCATAGCGAATTTTACACAGTGAAGCACATTGTTATGCTACGCAAAATAATCTTGTTTCTTCCACGAGAAACTAGACAGATAAAGTTAGTTATTGCAGTCCTCCAATTGTGAATAACGGAAGAAATAAAGTATTGTCATTTTTCCAGTTTGCAAACAAACAAGATTTTCTTGCGAAGGGCATGAAACTGTAAAAAAACAAAGCTCAAAAGGTCTCCCTCTCCCCCCAACAAACACAAATAGTGCGACACCATAAAAATTAGACCAAGTTCCCTTCCAAGAAATCAGATTCAAAGTCAGAAAACACATTCAGCATCTTCATTCTTTTGGATGGTGTCCTCAGGTAATCTGCACATGTCAAGAATCCCAAAACAATTAACATCTAGTAGTATATGCATAAAATACTTTGTAATGTCAAACCAATTAACACCTAGTATTATATGACCAAATCAGTACAGAAATTTACGGAGCAACAATTAGAAAAAAGGTATATACACTTACTCAGTTTTTCAGCCTAACATTGCGCCCAGCCACCCAGCTAGCACGTACTATACACCACAAGATTTTTATTTTGTTAAACTCTCTGTTCTACCAAGAAGTGTATGAACAATGATCTAATTTTTCTCAACCCAGTCATGTACTAGATTCCATCAACCATTCGGATCCCTACAACAATCTACAGAGGGGTGGTGAATTGATCAACATGAACCAAATTAAATAAGCATGTGAGGAAAAGCAATATATGCAAAATCAGTTTTTCAGTACTACAGTCCAGCAGCTAGCAAGTAGGAGTACTACACACGACTAGATTAGTGTATGACGACAAATTCCCTGATTTTTCTGAACCTAAGACATATGCATCCATCATATGAAGGGAGAGAACGAACCTTCATGGCTTAATCTGCTTAAGTGGATCTATGCAGGCAATATATTTGGGAAAGTTAAAAATTCAGGTAGAAGTGTGGTATCTAAGTCAAATAAATCAATGTGGTGTTTGGACCATTGCACCCCCCTGGCTACATGTTACTACTGACAAATTAAAGGCAGTATGGGGGTATATTACAAGTATGATGGAACTTGGATCTGTGGTGCTACTGCTGGGTATTATTATCCTTCAGGTAACTCATACAGCAAGTTCTCAATTACTCATCATTTTGCATCCTTCTTTCTTCGGCCTTATTTTTCATATGTAAGTGAAAACACGGTCCAAGTTTTTATGGAGCTAGCAGTGCCCAATTCAATTAAGCAATGCTGCATACATACTAGATGCCATCATGATAGCTATTTCCAGTCAAATTAAATGAAAAAAAAACTTTTCTTGAAAAAGACTTGACACAGATATATAGTACAACCAAGGATTAATTAAAGTGCATGAATCATGATACATACATACTGGATGCCATCATGCTACTGTCAACAGAAATTACATGAAGAAAAACTTTTCTTTAAGAAACTTGACAGAGATAGTACAACCAAGGATTAATTGAAGTGCAGTGCATGCATGCTAGCTATTGTCCATACAAATTTGAAGTCCATTAATTTTTCAACTTGGATCATTGTATTTTGCATAGAATTGTGTTCCAAACAGTGCCTACATGGCATTGCTTGCTAGACAGGTGATAGCCTTTAGTTGGTATGGAGCACATCTGAACAACCTATCATCTTTAATCACAAAGATCTTACGAACAACCTAGAAGCGAATATCACAAGCACACCGCTGACCCTGATGAATTGTTTTGAACATATCACTTCTAGGTTTTTACCAGACTATCAGATAAAAAAAGGGCGTACCCAGTCCTGAAGCTTCCACACTGTGTGGGGTCTGACAAAGGGGATTTTCTAGGCAGCCTTTCCCCTACTTTGCAAATAGGCTGATTCGAAACCACCAAGGTTATCACGGCGATAAGGCGAGACAAGGCGCCTGACTACCTTCACTGCTTCACACCTTTTAGGCGAGTATGGCGTGCGGCGAGGCGACGCCATACTCACATCCTAACCTTTTATGGCAGCAAATTTGTTGAACATAGAGTGTGACTATTTTAACTATGTAACAAAGCAAATAAACATGAATAATGGTGCAGCTAGAAAATATGAATGTTGAATGGCATGCCTTGACGACATTGTCCATTGTTTGCTGACTTTGCTCTTCTCCCAAGTAGCATGCAGTTCCCACTGTTAACACTTTCCAATAAATTGAAGTGACAAATTTGTTTGATGAAATCAAATATGAAAATTGAAACTAAATATGAAGGTACTGTTGTATATGCCAAGGGCAAATGAGAAATTTCACAATTGCTAAAGAAAAAAAGGGGGGGAAGAGGATTGGACCCACCTGTCGGTGGGCCGGATTGAGGATAAAGGAAGAGGGAGGAGCTCGGCTCCTCACTCTCCCGAAAACTCGCCATCTTGGCGGCGGCGAAGGAGGCGGCAACGCGGCGCCACAGCGGCGGCGGCCAGACCCGGCGAGCCCGCCCGTGCGGCCGGTCCCCCACGCGCCTCTCTCCGTCGCGGCGCACCGGCACCCGTGCGCTCGGTAGTGGGCCCGCCCGACGGCCCGGTCCGCGCGCTCGCCCGCTCCCTTGTGAGGCCCGGTCTTCTTTGTGCGACGCGCTCCCGTGTGCGAGTGGAGGCCTGGAGGGAGGAGCGGCGTGGAGGCCCGAGGTTGCCAGCTCGCTGCCTTGGAAGAGGGAGGTAGCGGCGTGGAGGCCCGAGGTTGCCAGCTCGCCGCCTTGGAAGAGGGAGGAGGCGGCGTGGAGGCCCGAGGTCGCCGGGAGATCGCCCGAGGCCCGAAGGGAGGCGGCGGCGTGGAGGCCCGGAGGGAGGCGGCGCCTCAGCGTGGTGGCCCGGAGGGAGGCGGCGGCGTGGAGGCCCGGAGATCACCCGAGGTCGCCGCCGCGCTGAACTCCCTCGCATGTAACGCCCGTGTCCCCTTATCTCCCCCCCCCTCACTTATTTCTCCCGATTTCCCGCGCTATCTCTCTTCATTTTCCCGCCGTTGCTCCTGCGACGTGGCGTATGGCGCTCGCCTTGCTCCTGCGACGCGGTGTCTTAGCCATGGCGACGACTAGGCGACGCCTTCCCGTCCAAGGCGGACGCCATACGTACCCGAGGCGAGGCGACGGCCGTGGCGGCAGCTCCAGGCCGCTCCGACGCCAAAGCGACGATTAGGCGACGCCTTAATAACACTAGAAACCACGATCACCAGCGCACAATGGAGAGACTCCACCAATACGCCAGGCCCGCCCTTCTTTACCAGACTATCAGATGACCAACAAAAACCACAACTTAGAAATCAATACTTTCTCAACATCAATTCAGCTAACAATTAAGGAGGGAATCAGGGCATGATCTCCATCAAGCTACAAAACACCCCCCTTGAAAGTAATCAAATCAATGCCCCTATGGGTCTCAAAAGAGTAATTAAAAGTTCAGTTGCAGTGTATAGTACTGAATTTCATACACCAACAATCTCACCCAAAAGACTAAGCTACTGTGGAACAGGGTGCACTTTTTACTATCAATGCCCCTATGGGTCACAATGAGTAATTAAAAGTTCAGTTGCAGTGTATAGTACTGAATTTCACACACCAACAATCTCACCTAAAAGACTAAGCTACTGTGGAACAGGGTGCACTTTTTTTTACTATCATTCAATACAAGACAAGACTAACCATGTACTTAGTACGTAACACTCACAATGCAAAACAACCACAATTAAGAGGCACATCTCCAGCTACTGGCTACTCTTTAACTGCATAAATTCCTTTAGACATATCTAAATCTACAGCTCAAACAAAGACTCGTCCAGCAAATTAAAGCCAATCGGAAACACAACCTGCCAATCTCACATCTAATCTATGCTAATCTAGTACCGGTCCAGACGGTGGCTGCAGGAGGCGGCCAGACCAGATTTAGGGTTGAAGGCACTGTGGTCACACGATGACGGGGGAGGGGAGGAGAGGCAATGGGGTGGGTGCTAAGGCAGTGAGGTGGCTGCCGGAGTCAGGCTAGACGAGGATTGGATGCGGTGGTGGGAGCTAGGGTTGGAGTTGGTGGGGGCCATGCCGCGCACGGCAAGTGCATAGAGGCTAGGGCGGAGGAGGACCGGCAGAGGTGGAGGCGGAAGGGGAAGAGGAGAGGTGAACGGAGGCGACGTTACTCACCGGCGGCGAGGAGTCGTCGATGCTGGGAAGCGTCGCGAGGTCGGGATGGGAGAGGAGTCGCGACTCGCGAGAGGTCGGGGTGGGTGAGCGTGACTCTGGGTGAGCTCGGGACAATTCCACACGATTGACTACTGATACGAAGCCGGATGAGCGGAATTAGGATTGGAATCGATGATTCCGATTCCAGTGGCAGCCAAACACTCCAATCCGTGGAATCCGATTCCAATTTCGCGATTCCGGCCCTAATTCCTAGGAGCCCGGTCATTTTGCTTTACAATTATCTTGTTCTATGTTATACTATGGTACGCAGCCCTCAGATCGGAAGAGATATTTGTGAGATTGACACGAGCGTACATGATACCAAGATCAAATAAATTTTGTAGAAAAAACTAGAATAATGATGATAAAACTGTCATAATAAAAGAGAGATTTTTAGAACCTGACTACAAACTCCTTAAGTAGAACATGAACTCACACCCCTCTTGATTTTTTTTTAGAATTTTTGGATACTCGCTCTATAAAAAAATATAGTGCTAAAAAATAACACAACATCTAATTTTTTTATGTACCTCTTGCTTTAGATTAGTTGGTTTTGTGGTTTGTTAGCTTAGATTTCCTATGGCTATATCTCATGGTATTATATAGTCTTTTACAAATTAAAGTAGGAATCTTAATCTAACTAGGACTCATCGAGAAATTCTTGTAGCCCTATTGGGTTAGAAACACCCCGATGATCGCAGCCCGAAAAAACACTGTCGGTGGGCCCAGTCTCTGGGCGTCGGCGTTGCGATGGCCCCTTTGAACTGGCCGAGCTATTGTTGAGCATCTGTGGTGCTCCGTCGGTGCCGAGCAGGACACGAGCGGTCCAAAACGTGTGCACATGCGCGCGTGGGGTGGATTTTGCCCCTGCATGCGGCCGCACACCAAGGGCTCAGATTGGCAAAGACACCGTGCAAATCGCCCCCTGAATAGGCCCAAATCGCAAGCGTGCCCCCTCCCTCGTGCAGATATGTCAGCGGGCCCGACTGCACAGTTAGGTTGGAAACACCCCAACGGTTGTAGACCAACAGGCATCGAGCTGGCCGAACAGCTACCGAACGTCCACAGTGCTCCGTAAGAGCTCAGACAAGCCACACGCGGTCCAAAACACACACACACGCGAGCTTGGGGGAGGATTTCGCCCCTGCATGCGCCACATGCTAGGGGCCTGTATCGGCAAAAATACCTCACGAATCATCCTCGAATGGGCCCAAATCGCAGGTGTGTACACCTGCAATGACACCCCCGTTGGGTTAAAACACCCGATGCCCGTGGACCAAAAAATGCCTTCGACGGGCCCTGTCGCTCAGCGTCGACGCTGGACTGGCCCTTTCAAGCTGTTCAAACTGCTGTCGAGTGTTCACGGTGCTCTGTAGGCACTCGAACAGGCCACATGCGGTCCAAACGCGCCATGCATGGGCATGGAAAGGACTTCGCTCCTGCATGGGCTACATGTTAGGGCCCTAGATCAACAGAAACACTGTACGAATTGTCCCTGGATAGGCCTAAATAGCAAGTGCTGCGCCCTACAGCGACGCTAGCGGTCTCGATAGCACCGCTTGTTCGGGTTATAGCGGCTTCGGTGTTGTGTTGGGCTGTTGGCCCCTTCTAGCTGGCCGGACCACTACCGAGTGTACGCAGTGCTTCCGAGGCCCCCGAACAAGCCACAGCAACAAGTGGTCAAAACATAGTTATCCAAACTACACCGGTCAGCGACCTGCTCACGCTTTTGGTTCACGGTTCATTAATCCAACCAGCGGTTAGCCGATCAAACCGCTGGTTCAAGATAACTTAATAATATATACTAGTTTCCATTCATACACAACCTGCAAATTGCTCGCTTGGCTAGCAGAGGCAGCCAAGGGTGGAGGTCTTGGGTTTAAGTCCCTTTCGCGTCATTTTTTTACGAAAAGTTCCCGCCTGTGCAGTCCCTTCTGTGTTCATTTTTTCTGAAAAATTCTTGCCTGTGCAGTGCCCAACAGCGACACAGTCTAATCGGTGCCGGTTTTTCTTCGGTTTTGTGTAAAACCGATCACTTTAATCAAGATTTTTCTAGTTCAGAGCAGTTCATTTGCATAATCGATCTCATAGTAAAATCAGACTAGACTAGGTATTGTTCCCGCCTGCGCAGTCCCTTTCGCGTCATTTTTTTATGAAAAGTTCCTGCCTGCGTAGTCCCTTCTGTGTTCATTTTTTCTGAAAAATTCTTGCCTATGCAGTGCCCAACAGCGACACAGTCTAATCGGTGTCGGTTTTTCTTCGGTTTTGTGTAAAACCGATCACTTTAATCAGGATTTTTCTAGTTCAGAGCAGTTCATTTGCATAATCGATCTCATAGTAAAATCAGACTAGACTAGGTATTGTTTTGATTTTTTCCGATCGAATCATTAGTCTGATCCGATTTTTATAATTATATCTAAAACACGCATACACATAGGCGTTGAGGTAGATTTCGCCCCGCCGCATGCCGACGTCCCGTACTGGAAAAAATAACGCACGAATCCTCCCTGGATGGGTCCAAATTACACTCGCGGCCCCACAAACGATGCTAGCGGGCCCGACGACATCGTTGGGTTAGAAACACCCGGTTGGGTTAGTCACCCAATCTCAACATTATATAATCTCCTTAATGCACATGCTTGGTCGGCCTTGTAAGAAAGTTGACGTTCCACTCAAAAAAGAAAGAAAGAAAGAAAGAAAGTTGAGGCATTGTGATTATGAATTTGTTGGATTGGTGATCGGTGTGTGGTACTCTACTCCAGACTTCTTAATTTGGATAAATTTACAAATAGTAAGTTACTACTTGTCCGATTAGCTAGTGGGATTAGTGTGATCACTTCAAACAGTAACCATTAATAAGCTGACAAGGATTCTGTGCCGCGACAATATATTTGGTAACCACCTTTTGTCATCTTTACCGAAGAAATAAAGCTTGGATGCGTGCTCATGGAAAATGACCTTGGGCATTAGCAAGCGAGAAAGGGCATAACTGGAGGGCTGGTCCACGTCTATTCATGTCGAAATTAAGGCCAAACAAATGGTAGTGGTGAACTAGCTATCAGTTGAGCCATCTAATTGCATTCGCTGCAGTGAGGTGAGCCACAGACGTAAGCTAATGTGCGGTGGTAAAGCCATGGATTTCATGCGGCTTTAAATTCAGTTGTGAAACTAATCATGTTCAAATTAGACTATAGAAAAATTCAATTTCTGTAAGTGAAAACCACACCTTAAGGTGGAATCATGGAAATTGTATATAATGGGACTGGGGCTTTGCCCTCTGTTTCTAAAAAAATCATGGAAATTGTTCTGTATTAGTTATCAAAATATTTGCTTTTTTTTGTAGATACGCTTCTTGTAAATTTTCATGTTCAAATTCAACATGTGTTGAGATTAATACAAATGAGAAAATTCTGAAAAATAGTAAATTAAAGGAAAAAGGGGAAACAAGAAAAGGACAAAAAGCGACCATCCGGAAAAGGTCTCACTAGTTATTTTGTATCTTCTAACAAATTTTGAGTGTGAAGTTGTAATCAGTAATCTGGAGGGTCAAGTTGTGATTTCGTCCTGGAGATATCGTTGTGATTTCGTCCTGGAGATATCTTTTCCCCTTGCCTCTCTTCTCCAAGAGGGGTTTTCTTTGGCTCTGCAACGCTGCCAGGCTCCGGTGATTCTTGAAACTGATTGCTCATCGTGTATTCGTTCCATACAAGCTTCCCAGTTGTGTTGAGCACTTTTAGTGTTCGAAGATTCTACCCTGTTTAAGCAATGAAAACCCTCTTTCCTCCTCGAAAAAAAAACGAGTGTGAAGTTGAGATTTAAGAGGTGCTACAGTATAGGATGTATCCGTAGTGGTGAACTAGTATATGGGAGTAGGAGTCCTGAGCACTTGGCCAGTTGGCCTGGTCTGGAGTTTGGATTAAACAGCGTTCTGCGTCGTCTTGCCCGTGGAAACGCAGAAAAATATAACGTATAGAACAAAATGTTACTGTAATCGCGGTGCAGTAAGGCGGCGGGAGAGGTGATACATCAAACACTGTTTGAAGCCACTTTTGGAAGTCGTTTTTAATTTTTATTACAGTACCTAACTTTTAAACGAAATATTTTTTCAAAACAGAGTTTATAAGTTAATTGTAGTACATGTTAAAAACCTAATATCTGTACCATCCAAAATCACAAACAAGTATCTCTCTCCGTAATCTCTATCACAAACAGCTAAAATTCAAAAATTTTAACCAAAAATTATAAATCATAACATAGCCACTTCAAACAGATCCCAAATAATTCCACATTGAGCATGGCAGGAATATTATGTTCACGTTAAGAATCAGCAAACGAAACCTTGCTTCTAAAGACATGTAGTCCGCAAAATGAAACTATGGTGAATATTATATGCTGGAAGTCCGCATCGATGTTTGTTCCTACAAAAAGATTCGTGTTCATGTGCTATGGTCTGCATCCTGAGAAGGGTTGGTTTCTCTAGCGTTGGATTTTGATCCAACAGCCTCCAAAGGTGGCAGTTGGTGTCATTGCTACACATACTATAACAGAGGATGCGATTCCGGGTTATAGAAATAGGGCGAGAAATCGAGATCACTTAGCTACACGTACTATAATCTGACTCGTTCGTTTCAGCTTTTTTTCAGTTTCAGTTTTTTTTCACTATTCAGTAATTTTGTCTCTTTCTGAATTTTTTTAGATTTTTTAGGCTTTTTTGTATTTTTCTTTCTTTTCTGTGTTCCTTTACATTGTCCGTGATAGGCTAACATATTTTTTTCTACTTTTATATTTTTTAAATTTAATTATGCCTAAAAAACCAAATCAACTACAGTAAAAAAAAACTAGATACAATGAAATTTCAGTCAAAAACTAAAAACCATCGTTAAAATGAACACCCCCTTAACCCTGTCATGCACTTGGAGCTAGAGCAGCTGGAGCGTTGCATGAATAATGCATGCTTGGCTCAAAGTGAACCGAAACTTCAGAATGGACAAAAATAACGGATCAAAGTTAAATTTTATTCACGCTGAGGAACTAGTTACATAATTTAACCTGCTGCACATGGCTGTGGTTCGTATGTGGACTCAGACCACATGGTAGTAGATTACTAGTACGCATATACATGCCAAACACAAATATATACTCTCACTTTTATTAAGACAAGCGTACAGCAAGTTCTTCTGCTAGTTCCCTGCATATATATAATGCCGGACTGATATATTGTCTAGTGATGCTGAGGGTCTGGGCCTCCAGGGCTCCGCCTCTTAGACTCGGCAATGTCGCCGTCCATCTGGACCATCTCCTCTCTCGTCGCCTTCCTGAAACGCCCCCCGATCGCCGTCGCCACCCTCGCCTGATGATCTTTCCCATCCCATCGCCGGCCGGCCTCGGCCGGCACAGCGGACGAGAGAACCAGGAGGACGCACACCAGCATCACACCGGCCAGCACGCCAACCCTCGCCATGTGCACCACCCTAGCTGGCTAGCTACCCACTCTCACCTATCACCGCGAGTCGATCTTGTACCTGGAACGTACGTACTGCAACTCTGCGAGTAGATGCATGTCCAATGCGAAGGGCAGGTGGGTTTTATATAGGCGCGCGTACCTGGCTCGCATGCGCTCGAAGAGCCGCGCGGAACTAGTGTAGCTCTGACCGAAGCGACGTACGTGGGGAGAGGTCAAATCGGTTGTCACGTTTCTGCATTGTTCCATGCACATATCCATGGATTCCACCGGCGCCGATCTGCGATAAGACGGCCGGCAACTAAGGTGGCGCCCGATAGGTCGCGCGCCCGGCCGGTGCTCGGCCCCACGCATATCGACAAATCCAACGGGCCGAGATCGAGAGGTGTCCTAATGTTAGGTGCGAGCTAGCTTTCCGTCGGAACGGGAGCGCACCACGGGAGGGCACGGGAAGGCGGCAGTGCGCGCGCGCCATGCACATCTAACGTGTAAGCCCATTTCTCGAGCTATTTGCCGGCCGGCTCAAGTGCATGCACGACCACGTACGCTTTATCATCCAGTACTAGTTCCCAATATACATACATGCGCAGATCAGATGGATAGAGATCTTTACTTAATTTTTCAGCACCGGCCGGGCGCGCGACCTATCGGGCGCCGCCTTAGTTGCCGGCCGTCTTATCGCAGATCGGCGCCGGTGGAATCCATGGATATGTGCATGGAACAATGCAGAAACGTAACAACCGATTTGACCTCTCCCAGTGCTTCAGCTGGTCTAAAGGGATCGATGTGCGACCATGACGTCTGATATATCTGATCCCTTTGACTCAAAAAAGAAGAGAAAATCCTCATCGTGGCCAATTTGGCAGGGTTAGCTGGCTATCATGATCACGAGCAAATTAAAATACGAAACAAACATTCCATGGAGTTTCCTCTATAACGCGCACAGCAAGAATTTTGTGAGGTTCGTGGATTTATTCTTCGCCTCTGTCTCTTTAGGTGTATGCTAAAGAGATACTCATATATGGTATGCGTATATGGTGGTGTGTGCATGTACGTCTTTATTGTAATCGGAATTTTTTTTTCCAATTTTGAGCTACGATCATTAAAGACGAACAATGGGTTGCTTGAGGTATATAAGTTGACGGGTTGGCCTGCCGAAAAGCCTGGTTTAGCTGGGCCGAGGAGATTAATTAGACAGGGACTGGTCCAGTATTCTAGACAGACTAGGCCCAACGCAGCGGATTTGCGTTCTCTAGGCTGAAATGAACAGTGTGGTTGACTGGTTGCAGATGCTTCTGATCTATTATATATTAAAAGCTTTGGTAAAAAACTAATAAAAATAGAAATGCAAGAAATTCTTAGAAAAAACATCTGATCTTTAATTTGATGGATCCTAATTATATTTAGCAAATCATAATCGATGGATGCTAGCTAAAAAAAAATAGAAATATATATACTAGCAATTCTCATAAAAAAACAAAAACATCCAACCCGCTCTTTGGTGAACCCTCGTTACGGTGTTAAGATAAGATATCCTTTCAAAAAAAAAAAAGATATACTAAAGGGGGAAAAAACCCGACACCACGTTTTCTTGTGGTACCTATACATGCTCCATGCAAAAGGCCCAATGAGCCGCCATCCGAGAGAGAGAGAGAGAGAGAGAGAGAGAGAGAGAGAGAGAGAGAGAGGAACGAGAAAAAAAACACTGAAATCGGAAGGAAGAAGATGGTGAATCAAAAGTAGAAGCTGTGATGGATGGTCTTCTCGACGACCGGTTGTTTCGAGCCACCCCACTTGCTGACGGACTTGGAATCAAACAGAGCAAATTCCCTCGACCATGATATTTTCGATTTTATTATCTAATGGTGTGTAGCGCATCCATCCTAATCTCTCGTATCCTAATTGGGCTTTCATATTCTCGATGGTTTTCCACCGATTTCGAATACAATGGCAGGTGATAAGAAAAGTTTTGCCGTAAGAAGAAATAATATATGAATTTTGTTTGATGTTCAACTACATGGGTAATATTAATCATGTAATTTATGGTTAAATAGTTTTTCTAAAGGAATACGTTTAAATAGTTTATATTTATAAGCAGCACATTCTATAAATTCCTAAATTACTCTTCACATTGGTATTAGAGTTGTATAACGAATATAATTGCATGTATTGTTATCTAGCCGCATAATCACGCGGGCTAGTTCTCATTGAAGCCCATTGTCCCGTCCAGGCCCAGGATTACTTATTTAGGGTCTGTTCTTTTTTGGCTTATGACTTTTGACTGAAATTTTTGAATTTTAGACTGTTTATGATAGATATTACAGAGAGAGATACTCGTTTGCGATTTTAATTGGTACATATGTTAGGCTTTTAACGTGTACTATAATTAATTTGTAGACTCTGTCTTTAAAAAATACTCCATTTAAAAGTTAGGTACTATAATAAAAGCTAAAAGTCGTTTTTAAAAGCCGCAAAAAAACAAGCCCTTAGTCTTGTGCAGGTAGCTTATTCCGCAATATAGCCAGCATTGTCAATTGTAATCGATGTGTCCTCTAAAAAGAAAACCTGTAATCCATGTGTTCACAATAAGATCTGTATGATTGAACCAGACAATGTGGTCAAAATAAGACATGTATGGTCGAACAAAACAATATATTTGAAATAAGACCTATATGATCGAACCAAACAATGTGATCAAAATAATACATGTTAGTCGAACCAAATAATGTGGTTATAATAAGACTTGTGTGGTCGAATCAAACAATGTGTCGAAATAAGACTAATATGGTCTTACAAGACCAGTGTGGTCGAAATAAGACTAATGTGATCGTACAAGACCAGTGTGGTCGAATAAGATTAGTGTGGTCATACAAGATCAGTGTGGTCGAAAGAAGACCAGTGTAGTGTGATCAAAATAAGACCATTGCAGTGTGGCCGAAATAAGACCAGAGTGGTCTACAGGATCAATGTAGTCGAAATAAGACCAATGTGGTCAAAATATAACTAATGTGGTCGTACAAGACCAGTGTAGTCTTACAAGACTAGAAAAATCAGGGGAATATTTTTGATTGGTCGATCCAAATAAGATAAAACTTGGCATTAACCTATTATAGGATATTAAGAACCTATTCCAATCAATGATCTGAGAATCGTTATCAAAATTCTAACCTTTTTGCAATTGAAGGAAGAGACCACCAAAACCGATCAAAAGAGGGCAATCTCGATCTACTCTTACTCGAGGGCAATCTTGATCTGCTCTTACTCGTGAGTTCTTGATGATTAAGATGATTTTGGATGAGTTCTCACATGTCATAGCAAGCTAGATTGCAGCACAAACTTAAGGCAAAACGTTCACAATATTAAAACCCCAAAATCACCTTTTCTTGAGCCAAAACAGGGCAAACACAAGAAATTGCAAATCCAAGTTCCTAGATAGATGAGATCTGGTGTCCAATGTACATTTTTATCATTTACACATCCTTGACACACATCAAGATTAAGGGGAGAAGAGAAAAAAACCAAAAATCAAACCAAATCAAGATTTCATCACTTGAGCACTAGAGGGAAATACTTAGATGAGTTTTAATATCTATTGATACTTGGAGAGAAATATTTACAGCCAATCCTTAGCCACACATAAAGCCTAAGTATAACAAAAAGTTTAACTATAAGAGTATCTCACATCTCTCACAAAGTTCTCTCTAAGAATCCCAACTCTTCTCAAGGCTAGGCATAAACTCTCTTAAAAACTTAACCTAGCCATCTCTGTCCCTCCTTATATATAGATGCTCACAAGGGAAACCCTAAGTAGCACTTCTACTTAGGTTTTATCTACTTACATGACTAACCCGTTAACGCAACATCATAACGAGTTTTATATTTACGCATGCATGCTTCTCAAAGCGCTAACACCCAATAGCCCATTAGTGAATCAACACTTGATCCACTTTATATTTTTAGCACACATAAGATCTAAACCACTTAGACCAACGTCGCGGTTTCACACACCACCACTTTTTAGGTATTAGGCAATTGACCAAAATACCCCTCTACCGCATTCCACAAAGTTTCTCGTTTCCTTTGTCACAAAGCATTGCCCATGCTTCACCATCTTCCATGTGAGCCTAATGACTTCCCGCCAATCTTTTCACGCATCCAGATCCCACCAAACTGTCCTTCTTGGCTTCATGACTGCACCCGGTTTTATTGGCCGTCTGGACCTCGACTCCTCTCTGAACTTAGTCCCGATCCACCTCGTTGTTGCTCGTCATGATCACCACCAGTAGCTTTCGCTCCTGTCTCTTGACTTCTTAGCTTGTAACCACTCCACGAGCCTTAGACTTCTTTGACGTCTTCTTGACCATTTTGGACCTCAATACCACCCTGTGCCTAGTCTTGGTTCTCCTACACCTTAACATAACCAAGCTCTGAAGTCGTACAACCAACAACAACAAGCAACCGTCACGTAACATCGTACAATATACAAAGTCATCAATTAGCACAATTAATCTAAACAATACGAAATGTATACAACTAAATTGCTAATCCTACACCTAGGACAAACAATATGCCCATATGCACACAAGTAATAACACTCATACCATGACCACACTCAAACAACTCAGGTCAAACAAATGCACGTTTAAACAGCTCCTTGGTTGATCAAATCATCATCCAAAGATCAGTCTGACCATCGTCTCCCATAGCCAGTTTGACCACTAGTCTTAAGTCAGTCGGACCACTAGCAACATAAAATGACTGAAAATTACAAACTTTTAAAAACTAAATTCAAACTTTACAAATTTTTTAAAAGCTAATTACTTACCATAATCATAGGTGAACTTACAGTAGCGTCCCCCTCGTGTCCACTGCAACAAGCTAGAGAGCGAAAGCGACGCCTCAGTCGTTAGGTCATATGTAGCTAGGGACATTGTCTTGTCAGTTATACGATGCGCGCACCAGGAGAGCGTGCAAGTGCATGCACCAGCAACGTACGACACCTGATTATACGTAACGCACACATCCAAGCATACATGGAAGCTTCTTAGGCTCGGGCCCGTGCACGTGGTCGCGCCCGAGATGGCCGGCCTGACGGGGCAATGCCGATCTCGTCAAGCTAGTGGGTGCAGCTAGCTGGCAGACGATCGACATGGAGGACACGTATGTACTTGCGCTCGCCGAGTGATCGCCATCGGACTAGCACGTCGCAACGTACGATGTTATCTTGGCCTACATATTCGGATATTCCTATTAGATAGTGCGATGGAACTCATCACCAACAGGGTGGCCCGACGACACATGGCCATAAGCGAAAGCTATAGCTAGCCTCTTGCATGTATGTGTTCCCCATCAGGGGCGCATTCAAGGTGGGTGTTTGTGGGTGCTCGAGCACCTCCTCCTCCCACCTTGACCTGAAGAATACACTGCCGTCTGCCGGCCGGAGGGGGAGGCACTGGCGTATCCACGGAGGTTGAACCGTTGAAGACCAAAGTGTTGAAGAAGAGCCAAACTTGAAGTTGAGTCTTGAAGTGAGCCCAGACTGCCCAGTCGCCAATCGGTGTCTAAGGCCTAGCGCCCCAGCCGGCCCAAATCAGTGCCTGGCCCAAAATAGAACAGCAGTCAACAGACAAGGTCAACATAGATCGAGCCATCGAGGAAGATGAACAACAGATCTGAACAGTAGAGTAGATAAGGGTCGTGCGCCGTCACGGAGAGGGAGAGACTCACCAGTGGCGTCGGCGCGGAGGCGGAGGGGGAGGCCGGAGGCTCGAAGTGGCGGAGCCCGGAGGTGGAGGCGCCGAGGCCGGAGGCCCGGAGGCGGAGGGGAGGCGGGGAGCCTCGGCGCATCTGCCTGCCGCCCCGCCCTTTGCCCATTCGCCGCCTGTGCGCTAGGCGCCTAGCCCCAGTCGCCACTCGCCCAATCTGGGCCGAGTACAGGACTAGCCGAGTAGATAAGGTGTGGCCAGATTTCTGATTAAGTATTCAGGTAATCAGGTTTGTTTAGTAATAGTAGCCATTAGCTGATAAGGTTTGTTTAGTAACAGGTTTATTCCATTTTTAATGTTTATAAACGTTCATAATTTAATATTGTATCACTAAATTTGATATTTGTTATCTACAGATCGGTACTCACATATTTATGAACATTTGGGGGCACATTACGGAATTACCTATTCGAAAAGGTACTAAATTTATTGTATTGTATATTTTCAATCTGTTCTCGTTCTATTCATGTATGAATTTGATATTCTAATGGTAAAATGCTAGTAAATATAGCTTTGGTGTACTTATGTTGTGCTATAGCCTCAACAGTAGAGCTCCCCCTCTATTTTTATCCTGGATTCGCCACTGTTCCCCATCCAAAACCTTTGCATGCATGCATGCATGCATGTAGAGGTGAGACTTGGACCAGGCTTCTTTGGGCCAGCCCGAAGCATGGCCGAGACAGCACGGCCCAAGCACGGCACAACCCGACACGTGGCGGGCGTGCGCGCACGCAGACGAACAGTGGCGGGTGGGCCTCAATCGGCACGGTGGCGCGCACGGCGGTCGGGTCGTGCTTGGACCGGCACGGCACGGCGGGCTCGGGTGGCACGGCGGGCTCGGACGGCACGGGGCACGGCACGCACGCCCCGCCTTGGCCTCCCGGCCCCTCCCGCGCGCCCCCCGCTTCTCCCGGCTTCTCCCGCGTCCCCGCCCCGCCTCCCGGCTCTCCTCCGCGGCCCCGCCACCGCCTCCCGCTCCCCTCTCGCGTCCAGCATCCCCGCCTCCTGGCTCTCCTCGCGTCCCCGCGCGATGTTTCAATTAATTTTCCCGAAATATTTACGTCATTGTGTGCCGATGTTTTCATACAATTAATTCAATTTCAATTAATTTTCAACGAGATGGGTACGAGAGAAAGGAAGATGACGGACGTCACCACAATTGTCACCGTCACCTTCGTCGTGCATAGTTACTTTGGGCTGGACTTGGGCTGGCACGGCACGAACGTCGGCACGGCGGGCTTTGGGCCGTGCTTGGGCCTAGCCGGAGGTGAGGCGGGCGCACGCACGCGCACGGTGGGATGATCGGGCCGAGCCAAGACACGCACGAATCGCCCGGCACGATGGGCTTGGGTCTTCTTTGCACGCAAGACGGCCTAACTCCCAGCTCTACATGCATGCATGCAGCAGGATGCTTATTTACTTTACAAGTTTTATTTACAGTTCGGTCGACCTGGGTTCCACCTCTCATGCAGTGGCAAAACTAGAAATTATATGATCCAAAATAAACTAGTTTACCTACGCCATACCTCCTCGCCATCACCGCCTTATGTCGTAGCCTTCTCGTCATCGTCCCCACGTGCCGTAGCCTCCTCGCCGTGTACAAAAAAGATGCTCTTCATCTAGCTTCACGGGTTCGCCGCTAAAGACGAACTCGTCAAGGTCAAAACCTTCTATATAAGCTCTACGATGTCGTCAAGGACTCGCCCAAAGCTAAGGCCAAGCCTACGGTGAAACCAGCCAAGGATACGGTAAAACCGAAGAAGGACGTCACCAAGCTCAAGAAGACGGTGGCTGCGGGCACCAAGTGCAAGGCTCCGGAAAAGAAGAAGGTGGTTGTCAAACCCAAAAAATCCTCTATGGCCAAGGCAAAAGTGAAACCCAAGACCGTTCAGTTGTCGGCCAGTAAGAAGGTCAGAAAAATCTTCCACTTAAAAGACCCAGAACGGCCACCCCGGTTTGCTCCTATAGTGGTTTCACCATTGCCCTGACGTACTCTATATCGATCCTCAGATTTGTAGATTGCACGGGGGAAGAACAAAACCACGGGTGGCACTTTGGCAGTGTAAAAACAACGCCACGCCGCGCCGTCCGCCGCAACGCGCGCCATACGTACGCGGGGGCCGGGGACAGCGAGCTGCGCGCGCGCCTCGTTCGATCGATCGGTTCGCGTTTGACTCCGGTACTTGGAAGGAATCAATAATTCGGTGGCGGCACGGTCGGGTCGGACGCGTGTCGGGGACCCGCCGCGCGCGGTTCCGTCGTCAGACGCATGTCGGCTTGTTTTTGAGGCCAAAGGACCGCGCCGGAGGGGCTCCAATTCGGTGGACCTCGCTTCCATTGGTACATCCGGTGGTGAACGTACCACTGCCACGTGACGCTGTCGCTGCATGCTACTATACACTATGCGGTACTAAACTGCTAACTGTACTCCGTCCTTGGAACATTCGGATCTCTGGATTCGATCGATGCCCCGTGGGAACTACTACATCGCACGGGCCGCAACACTCAACCGCAAGGTGTCTTAGACCGTTTGATCAAGAAATCAGTGGTCCACATCGAAGTCTTTTGATAATAAAAAAAACAACCCATTCGCTTCATTGATTCCATCGTGATCAACCCAGACTGCCGTTTTTTTTTTAAAGATTGATATATTTCACACGTATACATGATTCCAGTGATAGCCATCAGTATTAGGAGCAGATACAGGAGCGATTCACGCTCAACAAACCAAAACAAAAAAAAAAGATGAATGCCATGCTTAGCCTAACAATAAAAGGCAAGAGATAACAATTAAAGTGGCATGGAATCAAGAGGTAGGTGTGCATGCACCCAGCGCTGGAGACATATTCTGTACCGTACGTCTAACATATGTCAACACCCCTCATAGTCGAAGTGGGAGCACAATAGCCATTCACATTGGAGCAAAACTTGATAAAGATAGCTGTTGGTAGGCTTTTCATGAAGATATCAACATATTGTGAAGTGGTAGGTACATGCATCATGCATACATCTCCAAGAGCAACCTGTCCACACACAGAGTGAAGATTAATCTCAATGTGTTTAGGCCTCGCTCGTTTCAACTTTTTTTTCAGTTTTAGCTTTTAGTTTCAGCTTTCTTCACTATTCAGTAATTCGTCTTTTTCTGAATTTTTTTTAGATTTTTTGGGTTTTTTTTTGCATTTTCTTTTTTTTGTGTTCATTTGCATTGTCCGTGATGGGTTAACATATTTTTTTTCTATTTTTACATTTTTTTAAATTTAATTATACCCAAAAAGCCAAATCAGCTACAGTAAAAAAAGCCAGCTACAGCGAAATTTCAGCCAAAAACCAGAAGCCATCGCTAAAACGAACGCCTGCACGGGGTTGGTGGAGAGGTAGGTGATGCTAATGTTGTCACAATAGACAACTATAGCTTGACGAAGGGGATAGCGAAGCTCGACGAGAAGCTAACGCGGCCAACAGGCCTCAGTTGCCGCATTGGCCGCCGCACGGTACTCAGCTTCGGCATTGGAGCGGGAGATTGTGTGTGGCGTTTAGAGGACCAAGACACCAGGTTGTCACCAAGAAAAATGCCATAGCTGGATGTAGATTTCAGAGTATCAGGGTAGTCAGCCCAGCCGGTGTCAGTGTAAGCGGGGAGAGTGTCAGGGGAGGAGCGGTGCCATTAGAGACTATGATCAACAGTACCTTTGAGGTAGTGGAGAATCCGTTTGATTAGGTTGAGATGCAGCTCACGCGGATCATGCATACGAAGACAAACCTGCTGAACCGCGTACGCGACATCAGGATGAGTGAAAGTCATGTACTATAGAGCACTAGCCATACTATGGTACTCTGTGGGATTGGCAATAGGAGTGCCACTGGACGCTGAAAGTTTGGAGCTCGTGTCGATGGGCGTGCTGCAAGGGTTGCAATCACGCATACTGGCACAATCAAGAACATCAAGGATGTATTGTCGTTTAGATAGGAACATCCCATGAGGGTGCAAGTGATAGAAAACACCAAGAAAATGGTGGAGCTGATCGAGGTCCTTGAGAGAGAACTCGTGATGGAGGGTAGAGACAGTCCATAGAAGAAGGTCCAAAGATGAGTTGGTGAGGACAATATCATCAACATATAACAAGAGATATACAGTGTAAGAACCTCGGGACAAGATGAAGAGAGACAGATCGGCTTTAGACTTTACAAACCCAAGCGAGAGAAGGTAGGAAGTGAAATATAACATCCTGAATTTTAGAGTTTATTTAAAACTTTTAAAATAAAATTCACAATTAAGATTTTTCTAGATTTAATACAAGCTTAAATTAAATTTTAAGTAATTTAAAAGATTTAATATGACTAAAATAAATATTAAAATTTGCTGCAAAAATTTTATTTGGGTTCCTTGTGCTGCGAGGAATTGTTTTATATTTTTTTTATTTTTCTGAATTTATTTGCTATTTTCTAGAGCTTTTTTGATTTTATTTGAATTTTTGAAATTGAAAAATCCTAAAAATCCTAGAAACAGTAATGGGCTGGGCCCATTACTATTCAACCGGCCCATCCAACCCTAGCCGTCAGATTTCTCAGTGACACGTGTCAAACATCCAAGCTATCAAGCACTGTTCAACGGTGTTTTTTGCCGCCATTATCTGATTCTTGCTAGGACATGTGTCGGCCAACCGCATTGCTGAGTACTATTCTTCGTGTTTACCGCGGACTCTCGCCGCCGCCGCTTACCATGTTCGCCATGGACTCCGTGCCGTACTTGACCCGGCCATCCTCGGTCTCCGTGCAGAGCCTTGACGTCTCCGCTTGTGTACCGCCGCTGCTTTGCCATGCTCTGTCGTGCACCGTGGTTGATGTCGTCATCTTAGTGTCAATCACCTACGCCACCGTACCCGGAGCTCTCTACTGCTCTGCTCGTCGCCTTCGCCGCTGTTCGCCGCCTGGCGGTGAGTTCACCGACTAGCCCCATTTGGCCTCTCCATCGTCCCACCTAGCTGTCATCACTTCGTCTTCAGTAGCCAACCACAGAGTGCCATGCGTCATCGTCGTTCAGACCATCCAAACGTCCTCAGCCCTCCAGATCGTTCGATCGTATTCAAACTGTCTGATCATCGTCACCCGTTTGGCCGGTCCGAACATCTTTGGTCAGTCCGATCGTCCCCGGCCGCTCGATCGTCGTTGCACCATCCAATTGTCATCATCGTTTAGATAGTCTGATCGTCGTCACTTCTCAGCCATCCAATCGTCATTCCATTTGGACCGTCCAAACATCCTTATTCCTTGGGCCATTCGGTCGTCTTCAGACCGTTCGATCGTTATTACCTTAGCCAAGTCAGCAGCCAAGTCACAGCCGCGTAAGCTATAATCCTACGTGGTTGCCACGTGGATGCCATATCAGCCAACCGAGCTATCTTGGTGCCACATCAGTATGCCACATCACTGTCACGCCAGCCCTAATTGTCTAGTCAGCAGCCATGTCATCCGAGCCATGCATTGTGCACTATTCCGTGAGCCAAATCTACTGTAAACCCACTATTCTATGCACCGAGTCCACAATACAGTGACCTTTTTTAATTTTTAGTATTTTTCATTAGATTTAAATTTTTAAGAGCACGTTCTCCTCCGTCTTAACTCTGATTGACCATGTTTTTTTTCTAAATTAATCTAAAATCGAGTTCTATGTTTCGATTCTAGTTTTAAAGTTTTTAAATTTTATTTGAATTTATTTGTATCTTATTCGTTAGATCGCGTCTTCGAAGGAGCGGGAGCACAACCAGACGATCAAGAATTTTTAACTGAGTAAAGTTAAGGTAAGTCATGTTCTTTAATCATGTTGAATCTAGATTTTAAATATGTTATTTATTTATTTTATTTTAAATTATGATGTATTGATATTTTATTATAAATCTTTGTATATGGTAGATATTGGCCAATTTGATTAATTCTACCTTGATAAGTTGAAAACCATGATTTTATTGTCACCATAGGGTGAAAAATTATTTAGTGATATAATACTTGTTGCCATATTAGTTGTATGATCAATTTGCTTAACTATGCTTATAGTTATGTTGGGCTCATCATCACATGCGATCAATTAATTAAATTGACTTAATGAGATATTGAATCGTAGTTGTAGCTACAGTTATAAAATTTATGTACCATGCTATTGATGTGCCATTGGTGTTGATTATACAAAATTAGTTTTCACTTGAGCGAGTGATCATACAGTAAAGAGCGAAATATGGATTCATTTCGAGGGATGTGGATGTCTCTCCGGGGTAATGTCAAAGGTCTTAGCTTTGTGTACCATTGATCTGAGTCTTACCGTACAAACCACATATCTAGTGTGGGATAGACTTAGCTGACTAATTTATAATATTTTAATTTCAATCTCGTCATTGTGATGAACATAGTTGTTGATTTTCATGAGGCATAAGAGGGTGTGATGCGAAACTCTAGCGGGTGGGATTGAGTTAAGGTTGAGCATTGTAAAGGCTTTATTGTGATTTCCTTTAGTGCGGGGATGATCACATCATGTTAGTATAGTTGTACAACCTCTATAGAGTATAAAACTATTCGAATAGCCGTGTCCCTGGTTATATATAATGCTCGGTGATTTCACATAAATGGTAGATGTTTCATAAAATTTAGTTGGGATTACTTTGGAAAGTGAATGGTTAATTCACTGTTGGTTTAATTTGTGAATGATTAGTTCACGAGTAGTTCATTGGGTGGACTGTTAGTTCATTCGTGGTTTATTTAATTTCTTTGAATAATTATTTATTATCATTTTCTTTAAAAATTGCTTTCAATCTATTTATTGTATTTACTTTAAATTGCTGCTTTCTGTAAAATAACCTTTCAGCTATCCATTGACAAGCCTTGTATATTATATTGTATTTTTGTTACAAATGACTTGCTGAGTACCAATGTACTCACGACTTTATGCGTACTGTTGCTCAGTTGAAGAATAAGAACCATATCAGCAGGAGGTAACAGAAGGAGGATATTTTGATGATTTCGCGGACTAGGACTTCGCTCCTAGTCAATTACCTGTGGGCATATCGAATAGCTGCTATGCTTGTTTTTGTTTTTCGTTGTAAGCCCTTCAAGCTTATATTTGTAAGCTCGGTCATAAGGTCATAGTCTGATAATTAATAATATTTGAGTCTTTTCATTTATTGATCATGCACATGGTCGATATTTTATCTATATTTACACTGTGTGCACTAGTGTGATCATGCACTAGTGTAGTATACACATAAAGTCTAGATTTGCATATTGGGTCTCGACACGAAACGGCAGAGCCAAGCGTGCTAGGCTTGATTGAGGCCATACAACAATTTGTTGAGGCGGTAAACATGCCTGGGCTTGGAAGATCAGTGAAACAGGAAGATTGATGACAATGCACCGTTTTGGAGAGGGTGCCGTGAAGAAAGGAATTGTTGATGTCTAATTGGCGCACCAGCCAATTATGGGAAAAAGCGACAAAGAGAACAGTGTAGATTGTGACTGGCTTGACAACCGAGCTGAAGATCTCGTCATAGTCGATGCCCGGTTGTTGAGAAAAGCTATGTAACACCCAATGTGCTTTGTACCAATCAAGAAAGCCATCAGGCTTGAACTTGTGATGGAAAACCCATTTTTTGGTCACAATATTAGCACCAGGAGGGGGAGGAACGAGGTCCCATGTATGGTTAGCTTGGAGAGCTAGAAATTCATCAATCATCACGTCATCCTAATGTGCATCCTTAAGGGCATTGTGATAACTTTTGGCAATGGGAGAAACAGTAGCACATTGAGGTTGAGTTGCTGGACGGGTTTGCGGATGCTGCCTTTGCCACAAGTCACCATGGGGTGTGCATTAATTGTGGAGGCTATGGGTACTGGTAGAGCCACCAGCGTCGGCTGGTGAGGAGTGGTGGCCGTGGATGAGGAAGCCAGGGTGAGCTAGAGGGAGCAGCGGGCTTAGCCGGGGGTGCACTGGACGGTGCAGCGGGCTTGGGTTGGTGAGTGGCCAGCTCGACTTGATGCAGGGTCGTAGGCATGGCTGGGGCGGGTGAGGGGTGAATCACCGAAGGCTTAGATGTGGTAATGAGATTGTCAAGGAAAGCGAAATCATTACTGGTAGGTGGTTATGAAGAGGATGTAAAGAGAAAGGAGCGTGGAGAGGTTAGGGTAACATCTATAGCCATAGACATGCGAAGATGATCATAGGAAGGAGGTATGTGGTAGAGGGCCTTGTGAGGAGTCTTGTTGTGGAGGGTTTTGGTGGGGTGGCAATTGAAAAGGTGAGTAGCGATATGGAGAGCTTCTACCCAATACATGGGTGGCATGTTGACGTGGAGAAGAAGAGTGCGTAGGATGTTGTTGGTGGAGCAGATCACACACTCAGCTTTGCCATTTTGCTGAGAAGTATGGGGCATGGCATATGTAAAGTGATACCACGTTCGAGGAAGAATAGGCTCGCGGTACTATTGTCAAACTCTCTACCATTGTTGCACTGGACACTCTTGAGGGTGGTGCCGAACTAAGCTTGTGGGTGGTGCCGAGCTAAGTGGTAGTATAAGTGACAAAATGGGAGAGAGTAGAGAACACATTTGACTTGAGACAAAAAGGGACCATAGGTAGTGAGTATGGTCGCTGAGAATGACTAGATAGTATTTGTAGCCAAAAATACTAGCAACAGGAGACGTCCATAAATCACAATGTATAAGATCAAAAGCTTTATTTGTGTGAGAGATAAACGACTCGAAAGGAAGTCTAACATGCCAACCAAGCTGACAGGCATGATAGATGTTGAAATCAATCACTTTATTAATGGAAGGGAAAAACAGAGAACTAAATGCTGAAAAGCCTGGTGACTGGGATGACCAAGACAAGAATGCTAGAGCTCGGTGGACGGAGAGGTGCAAGAAACAAGTGCAGATGGTGCAGCCAACGGGTTGAAGGGATAGAGGTTGCTTGCACTATTGCATTTGACGGTCACATTCCTGGTTTGAAGATCCTTCACAGAGAGACTGAAAGGATCAAACTCAATAGAAGCTTGATTATCGATAGTAAATTGCCACATAGAAATAATATTCTTGATGATGCGAGATGTAACAAGAATATTATTGGGGGAAAAGAATGTGAAGGAGTGGGAAAGGAAGTAAACCCGGTATGAGTGATAGGAATAATAGAGCCATTGCCAATGATAATGCTCTTAGAATTTGTAGAGGAAGGTGGATGGATGAAGGTGAGGTTACCAGCATCCGATGACATGTGGGAGGACGAACCCGAGTTCATGTACCAATCATCACCAGATAGAGGTGTTAATGCCATGGTGTTAAAGTTGTTGATGAGGGATTGCTGATCCCATGATGGCGAAACGGATGGTGATTGCATGGGTGGCTACCATAGTTGCGGCTACCACGACACTTGTTGGCTTGATGAAGACAGGTGCGACTACATGATGGTGAAGGCATAATGTTGTGGTCCAGGAGGAATTGCGAGGTAGGGGGCCAAGAATGACAGGGCGGGGGAGGGGTGGTCCTTACCCAGGCCACATATGAATAGAGCCACCCCATGGATGCTGGGGAGAAGGCCATGGTTAAGCGGTCTTGCCCCCAGCACCGCCACCGGAACTACTGCCGCCACCGCCATTGCCTTTGCTGCGGCTGTGACGGCGATTATTGCTGTAATTGTCGTCATTGCCACGGGTAGATGAATGGCCATATGTGGTTCCACCATTGGAGTAGTTCCTAGAGTTACTGGATGTGCCCTTAGAGCCACTGTTGGTGATGCCGGTGGGAGCGATGATGAAAGCCAAGTGTGGGTTGACTTAGATCCCATCGTGAACTCCTCGAGCATGAGAGCAGATTGCATCTCAAAGAGCATTGGGAACAACTTTTGCATGGAGAGCATCGTTTGCATGTAAGCGAAACGAGAACTCAATCCATGCAGAGTGTTCAGAACAAGTGTCTTGTCATTGATTGTGTTGTCCACGGCATTGAGATCGTCGGCCATGGACTTCTGTTTGTGGCAGTAGTCAACGATGTAGAGGGAGCCATGGAAGAAGTTACGAAATTCTTGCTTCAGGTAGATGGCGTGTGTCTCGGCATTTTCATGATACAAACCCGCAATTGTCTTCCAGATGGTGTGGGCGATAGCATTGGGATCCCTGACCATGGCAAGAAGATCAGCGGAAATGGCACCATAAATCCAGGAGCGGACGAGAGCGTCGAGGCACGTCCACTGGGGGTCGAGAGAGGAGGTGGTCTCCTTCGTAGTGGGCGCTGCTGGCTTGATGTGGTCATCGAGGGCGTACTTACACAGGGCGACCTCAAACAAGCCGCCCCATTGAGAGTAATTGGTAGCCTGAAGATCAAGAGTAATCAGAACATGGGTCTTGATATTGCAACGGCAATTGCCTACATCCAAAAAGTAGCCTTGGCCATGGCGAGGAGAGGAGGTGGAAGAAGAAGATGGAGGTTAAGGTCGAAACCAATCTGATACCATGAGATTGATAGATTTTACTTGCACATATGATTCTATTGATAGCCACTAGTATTAGTAGTAGGTACAGGAGCGATTCACGCTCCACTAACCAAAACAAAAAAGATACATACCGTGCTTAGCCTAACAATAAAAGGCAAGAGATAACAATTAGTGGCATGGTCATGCACCCGGCGCTGGAGACGTGTATAGTACCGCTGCATGGTACTGTAACGTATGTCTAACATACGTCTAACCATTTTTTTTTAACAGGTCACATACACGCCGACTTGCAGTTTGTCTTGAATAGTAGCTTGCCGTTCTGTTTCCAGAACGTTTTCAAGTAGTAGGAGTGATTTTACCTGTACGCAGACGCCTATTTCTGTTCCTTGAGTTTCCTTGATGTAACTTCAATTCGACCTGTATGCATCGTACACGTTACACCAAGTCATGCACGCAACCCGAACGTATTTTCCTCGCAGTCGCCTCCGAAACCTATGTGAAAACACTGTGAAAACTATCTCTCGGTAAGATGATAGAGTTATATTTGTACCACTTCATCCACTAAGTTTAGATCTTAGTATTTATCTTTATATATATACAACTACTTTTTAATAGTAATTTTATAAGATTGTGAATTTATCCTATCTTTATCGCGTGTGTTAACGGGACATACATAAACCACCCCAGACGCGCTGTACTTAATTGTGTGTATGGGCGTCATCAGGCAAAGCTAAATACGTCCAAAGGAATTAAAGCAAGTGGTTTATACGTATACATACGAACAATTCCTAGAGTAGTTGTAGCTTGCGCCGAGAGGCAAGCTCGATCGATCTCGTCGTCTCACACTCCAAGGAGTAAGACATGCGTGTCGTTTTAGCCTTTTAAGTTACAGCAATGTGGAAGCGCGAGTGCACGACAGTGATCGTCTCATACACACATAACAAATATCTTTTTTGGCCATTTCAGAAAGCTACATCTGTGGATTGCATCACAGATGTTGAAAATATGGATAATATTTTAATTCTAAATTTTACTAAAAGATAAATATTATAAATAACTAATGATACATAAATCAGTACTAACTCTGGACAACTCATTCTATTTCAAAATATATGCAAAAATAGAATGTAAACTACTCGATGGGTCACACGAACAATTTACAATTGGATCCGATAAAGAACATAAAGTAGTGCATACTCGATGTAGTACAAAACGTAGATAAAGTAGCGAAACGAGTGGTCGCGCAAATGCACGCTGCCGAGAAACCTTGTTACTGCCCCTATGTAGGTCTTCACGACAGCAAGGATTCTAAGATACCGCTCTCTTTCTTCATGCTGCAAACTGGAAAGAAGAGTACAACAATACAAGTTTACAGGGGGAAGAAAAAAATGAGACGGTGATTTAGGACACTATGCTCTGGACGTCTCCAGATATATTCTACATATGGGTGTAATTACACCATATATCGTATCTCACAATATAAAGAGTATCCCGCGTAACGAAGAGTATGTACGTGTAGTATATAAGTATTTAAGACCATCTAGGTGGTATGAATAATTTTTCAGAGGTGGTATGTACATTTTGTTCAACATACTCCTTTTTATATGCGTATATAAATATATTTACAAAATACGCTAAAAACTATGGACCCCTTGCAATTTTTTCATGTGATTCATATTAGAGTATCTTATAATTAGTACATGAGTATATCCAAGATGATAAAGGAGTATTTTGAATTTGTTTAGGTAGTATATTAGAGGTGGGTGTAATTACACAGGTGTAAAAGTATTTATATATATATATATATATATATATATATATATATATATATATATATATATATATATATATATATATATATATATATATATAGGAAGCCTCTTTTCTACACGCAGGTGTAATTACACCCTATATCATATCTCATACCATAGGAAGTATCTCACGTAACGGAGGGTATGTACGTGTAGTATACGAGTATTTAAGATCATCTAGTGGTATGAATAATTTTTCAGAAGTAGTATGTAGATTTTTTTGACATACTCCTTTTTATGTGCGTATATGAATGTATTTACAAAATATGCTAAAAACTATGGATTTTCTTGCAATTTTTTCATGTGATTCACATTGAAATATCTTATAATTAGTATATGAGTATATCCAAAGTGATAAAGGAGTATTTCAAATTCGTTTAGGTGGTATATTAGAGGTGGGTGTAATTACACCCTGTGTAGAAAGTATTTTTCCTATATATATATATATATATATATATATATATATATATATATATATATATATATATATATATATATATATGCAGACTATGAATTGACAAAACTAATTAGTCATTTATCCACTGGTAATTGATATATTAAACCAGTCATTTACTCATTGGTAATTGCCTATCATCAACATCTAATAAAACCTCAAATCCAAATATTTGAATCTTATTCAAATAGAGAGAAAGGTGTATGGTTCAGCAAAAATAAGGTGGATTTAGTCTGTCAAGTGGCACACTATATCACGGTGCGGTAAATCACAAGTCACATGATTTTCCAAACGAAAATATGCAAGTACACGTGTGTGTGTGTTTTTTTAGCTAAAGTCCTTCTCATGCTATTTTCATCCATATATCATATGTTTTAAGGAGTGATAAAGATTTTACCTTATAAATTGATCTTCTTTATTTTAACTTAGTAATATGGTACTAAACCTTAAACTAAACATACTTTAAAATTATGAAAAATATTTCTCACTCATGTATGCCAATTTATAACAAGAGCAATACCGCTGCATAGACACATAAATCTGAGAGAGCACATTGGTTTTGAACGTTTGATGTGCTGAAATGTCATTGTGCTTGGGCGTAATCAATTAGTTAAGATTAACTGGTTTGGTAAGTGGAGCAGCAAGTGTGACTCGAGAAAACTCCAGCAAGGCCAATACATGGCTGTGGCCTTGCGGATGGATTTAGAAACTACCGTGGATTTGGTGATGGTCGGTGCTAAATATGGCCGTGCCCTTTGGGTAAAGGGCCGAGACGTCAAACTTTCTTATATTCTCGAAAGATAAAACCGAATTCCAAACCCGTTGCCGGTAGCTATATATAGTAACATAAACAAATGATGGAAAAAAGTAACATAAACAATTTCCTTGAATAGAAAAATGCAGAGAGAGAGAGAGAGACCATTGGCCCAATATATCCTCACATTAGGCTTTTTGATCATATTTTAGCCCAGACACGTCAGCCCAAGATTTCAGCAGACTGCGGCCACAGTCAGGAACAACTAATTATTCTGCTTAAACCTACTGAAAAAAAATTGTGCGCTAAAAACTATACATGAGCCTCAGTACTCAAGTACTGAATGTCAGCAGACAAAAACTAAACATCTCTTGTCTAGCTCAAACTTCCATGGAAAATACGAACGATAAACCATGCAAGCCCATTGCAATGTCCAGTCGCCTGCAGATTAGCACAAGACAACGGCATGCAAAATTTACCCATCGTTGGCGTGGCAATGCACGGACCCGTGCTTACGTGCCGCGCATGCAGAACAAGTGCTGGATTATATTCCAGATTTCCGGTGGTTGCCATGGCCTCTAGCTGATGCTCTCTGAAACAACCCAAATTTCAAAATGGTTTTGAATTGCACTGAAATTTGGTTTCAATAGAAACTTCATCCTTCGCAAGCTGTCAGAGGCCGTAGTACCCTTCCCCGTCACCTTTCCTGCAAGCTTGCATCACTGATCGTACCTCTCGCCACTGCTCTCTCCACGTGCCGACGCCACTGGGCCCAGTCTCCTACTCACACTGCCTCCCCCGCGCTTTAAAAGCCTAGCCAACACCTAGATCACCTCACACCACTGCAATTGCCCAATCAAACCCACCCATTCGACCACCACCGTACTCCACCACCGCCACCGAACTCCCTTACGCCGGTGAGCCCCTCAGGCCAATTTCTTGCCCCGATCGATGGCCTATCAATTCCTCACAAGCGTAGAGACCCTAAGCCACCATGAACACATAGCCAAGCTGGCTGAGCCTTTCCCTAGCCTCAACCTCACCGGCGACGCTCACCGCTGCCATGCAGAGCACCTCATCATGGATGGCCATCCACAGACCTCGAGGGCCCAAGCTAGCATTGCCATGACTTCCCCCATGAGCCTCAAATGTTTACAATGCTCTTTCCCTCGCCAATTAACTATCGTGTCATCGCCGATGAGCTCCCCTAAGACGGTGAGCCTCCGCGGCCAATCTCATAGTCCGGCCATCCTCTATCCAATTAAAGACTGCCATAGCTTCTTGAGACCATCCTGAATAGATAGCTTTGCTTACCGGACCATCTCCTAAACCCATTCATGCCAACACGGAGAACCACCGCCGATCATGAACGCCTCCCCATGGACAGTCCGAATGAAGCCACTAGAGCCTAAACCACCGCCTATGGCGTTTCCTGTGCGCCATAGATGGTTAAACCACGCCTGTTTTCGCTGAAGACTCGTCGGTGAGCCCCTGTGTTGTGGTGGAGCCCGTGGCATTTTCCCTCACTGCTGGCCATCACCACCCATGCCCGAGTCCCTTCAAGCCATAAAATAGAACCACAGTGGTTGGTAGAGTCCATTAGTACTGCTCTCCGCCATCGGCGAGCTTCGCCGATGACGTTTTGCGGCGGTAGCAGTACTCCCCTGTTTCCTTGTCGATCTATCTTAAGGTTGAAGAATATAAGGGGAGGTGAGGTGGGCCACCAGGCCAAGCGCACCCTTGTGTTTGGGTCGAAGTAGCCTTGAGCATTAAGCCCATCAGGCCAGCCTGAGTGGCCAATTTCTCTTTAAATGAGTCGGGTCGAGTTGTGCACTGTAGCGCTGTTCATAACAAGCCGGCCTAGCACTGTAGACTAATGTACAGTGCTATTCATCGGCCGAACCTTTTCCTTTTAAACATGACCGATCACATTCACTGGACCCAAAACACACACACACACACACACACACACACACACACACACACACACATATATATATATATATATATATATATATATATATATATATATATATATATATATATATGTGTGTGTGTGTGTGTGCGCTCTTTTTATCGTCCTAAGCTGTTTAAACCATTTCCAGTTCAACGTAGACTTCGATAAAACCCTAGCCAGCTAGATGTTATTTCAAATCCATGACCAGTATTGTTCCGGTCATTACTATTCATCGAGAACGTGATAACACTTATATAGCTATTTCGATTGTCTTAGACCCACCTAGCCCATTTCTAATTCTGTTAGACCCACCTAGCCCATTTCTAATTCTGTTCAGCCAAACCAAGCACCATTTAACCACAGGTGTTGACTTCTCAACTTTGGTATAGTAACTGCTCAAATCAGTTGAATATCTACAGGAACGTGGGATTCTCGACATAGGAATGGCCCAAGGGGAGTGGTATGGAAACGGTAAAATCATACTTGATACCGTTAGGTACACTCAGAATCGGGCGATAGCGTTCCGCATTGGCCTGTGGATACCCGACAATATGTGATTCATAACCTATCAGGTAGAGATTAGAAAGATGATAGCAGTGAAAGATCTTGTTTTCTCAATTCAGTCACATGTTACTTGTTATGTGTCTGAACATTAGAGTTTGAGAAATTTTGTGAGTAAAACTGGGCAACTCTACAGAGTATAACAAATAGTATTCGAATACACCGTGCTCCCAGTTAATGGAGCTGTGTTTCATGAGTGATTCTAATACCAAGGTATAAGTAGATTTTTGAGAATTTGATAATGGAAAGTATGGTTAACAAACTCCTTCTTTGTTAATTAAATATTGTTTTACTGTTTTTAAAAATATAAAGTTCTTTACTAACAAACTTGCATCCACAAAAATAATAATAATGAACCAAACACATTTCATCTCTTGAAATACTGGCAAATAGTTAAATAGCATTTTTCCGTGTGGCTTACTGAGTACATAGTGTTCTTAATCTTGCTTAATTCCAACAGAGCAGATACAAAAGAGGAAAGGATACTTTAAGTTTTCGTATTAGGGTTACAATCGCACTCAAGCGTTCATGCGGAGATTTCTTCAGATTTTTTGAATGTAAGTTAAGCTTTAGACTCGAATACCCATATTGTTTCTAAAGTTGACTATTAGGTCATATTTTTAATCAAGCTAATCTATTTTTAAATATTTGTGAGTAAGCATGATATTTTTCTACCTGTAACTAAACTTCTGATCTGTTACAGGTTGTGCATCGGTCCTATTCCTAAAAATAGAGCTGTTACACTCTCATCACGGGGACGACGATCATTCCGTTTGTTGTAATTATTGAGACCAAAATGAAATGCCGATGAGCCGTCCTTGCCGCAGCAGATGCAGATTCAGTCGGCGTTTGTACCCCCCACTGCCCTGCTCGCCTTGTTGGCAGCTTGGCATTTCCCCAATCCACACGCTGCACCGCACGCACGCAACTAACGTTTCTAGTTACTCTTCCCAGTCCCACATCATTTGCGCTAATGTCCTGCTCCTAATTAAGGACGCACTTGTACTTAAGCTCTGGGTTAGTGCAGCCAATAATGCTCCAGTCGCCTATAAATACGAGGCCGCCACCATCAGATCACCGCAAGCGCAAACGTGCAACAGAACAGCACCTCCTCTGTCTCTGCTAGCTAGCTGCTCCCCTGTTCCTGCTCCGTTTCACTTACAGTCTCATAGAACACGAAGGAGGAGGAGATAGCGTACGGCTTATTGGACATGGTCGCGATAACGGCGCCCAGCTCCATCGACCAGATCCCGCTGGTGAGGTGCCCCAAGGCCAATGCGGGCCCGCCGCCCGCCATCCCGGCCATCGACCTGTCGGCGCCGGGCGCGGCGATCGCGGTGGCGGACGCGTGCTGCAGCCTGGGCTTCTTCAAGGCGACCAACCACGGCGTGCCGGCGGGCCTGGCCGACGCGCTGGAGGCCCGCGCCATGGCGTTTTTCGCGCTGCCCCAGCAGGACAAGCTGGACATGTCCGGCCCCGCCCGCCCCTTCGGATACGGCAGCAGGAGCATCGGCCCCAACGGCGATGTCGGGTGGCTGGAGTACCTCCTCCTCTCCGTCAGCTCCAACGCCGTCCCCGGCTCCTCCCTGCCACCCTCACTCCGGTAAATCCAGCAGCAACACCATTACTTCCCTGTCCATGGTCCATGTATCAATCAAGAACGATTGCTGAACATGGATGCATGCATGCGCACGATGCAGAGTGGCGCTGGAGGAGTACACGCGGGCGGTGCGGGAGGTGGGCGGGCGGGTGCTGGAGCTGATGGCGGAGGGGCTCGGGGTGGGGGAGGAGGACCGGACGCTGCTGCGGCGGATGGTGGTGGAGAGGGAAGGGAGCGACGAGATGGTGCGGGTGAACCACTACCCGCCCTGCCCCCTGGCGCCGGGGCAGCCGGGGCGGGACTGCGGCTTGACGGGGTTCGGGGAGCACACGGACCCACAGATCATCTCCGTGCTCAGGTCTAACCGCACCGAGGGGCTCCAGATCAAGCTCAGGGACGGCAGGTGGGTCCCCGTGGCCCCCGACCCAGAATCCTTCTTCGTGAACGTCGGAGACTCGCTGCAGGTACCACCACTGCTCGATTATCTTTACTGCTAGCTTTGTTTCGGTAGCTGCTGGTCTTTCCTCCTCCCCTGACCGATCAACGCATGTAGCCAATCCAAGCGTGCGATGCATTGCATGTCTTGGCGCATTATTTAGTTGGTGTTTATCTACATGGATGATAGGTAGCCCCCCACCTCCCGTTCTTGTCAACAACGTACGCGCAAGTGTGCAACTTGAGCCTACCATTCATTGCCGCTCGACCGTGAATCATGCACGATATTTTGTCCCTGCAGCAGTCGAGGATTTTACATGCATGCACCCATGCAGAAGTTTCGCATGCAGCAGGCATAGTTTCTGGCTTAAATTGATGTGAGGTTCTGTCGAGCTGTAGGTGCTGACGAACGGGCGGTTCCGGAGCGTGAAGCACCGGGTGGTGGCGCCGGACGGCATGCAGTCGAGGCTGTCCATGATCTACTTCGGCGGGCCGGCGGCGACGCAGCGGATCGCGCCGCTGCCGCAGGTGATGCGGGAAGGGGAGCAGAGCCTGTACAGGGAGTTCACGTGGGGCGAGTACAAGAAGGCCGCCTACAAGACCCGCCTCGGCGACCACCGGCTCGGCCCCTTCGAGCTGCCCGCCGCCAAATCGCCCAAAGAACCGGCCGCAAATGGCGCCGATCAGCAACTGCGTGCAGCCGCAGCAGCGCTGGCACAAGTGTACTAGCTACCTAGGCTCTCCTACATATGTTCCTACACCCTGATCGATCTCCCCTTTTGTTTAATCCATATCTGGTAACTAAAGGGAGACCTCGGCCTGCCTGGCCAGCCCTCCACTGGCGCTGGCTCCTGCCTCACTGCCTGTCTTACTCTGCCGTTCTGCCTGCCCACTTTGTCCTGGATTTTTTGCCTTGTAACTTCCGGTGGCTGCAAATATGCTGCCCCTTTTGTTGCTTAGTTTTTAACGGCCGGCCAGGCAGACGAGAGCTTGCTTACTTACCGGTAAATAGGCAGCTTAATTAGCCTGTGTGTAGGTAAGGTAATTGTACGTGTTCGTGTATGCCTTTCACAAATCAAATGGCAACGTTGTAATTGAAGTGTCGTGCATATATGCAAGATCGATCAATCTGCCTTTAATCTTTGGGAAGTCCCTGCTTTCTTCTTCTATACAATTCAGTGCTGTCATTGATCGAGGGAAGATCAAATTCACGTACGTACTCCTGTGTCGAATTCACGGATCCGATCGATCCGCGCGAGGCCGGGCATCTGTCGATGTGACTGGATGCTAGACCGGCTGGCTGGTAGGGGACGGGTAGAGAGCTAGACTGCCGCCTGAGCTGCGCGTCGCCCGTGTCTCCGTCGTTTCAGTCCTGCTTTTTTCTTGTAGGATGAACTTTGCCCGACCAAACGAGCAAAAAAAGGAACTGCGTGCCATCCACTCGGCTCGGTTTGCTAGTCACTACTCCTGTACGCGCGTTCTGCGGTTCCTCTCAAGTTTCGGTCATAGACATGCAGATGGGCTCTGCAGTAACAGCGGTTCAATCTCGTGCCGTCACTTCGAAAAGTAACAGCCGTTCAACAAAGTGGGAGAAGGCACTAGCATCTACAAGTAGCTAGTCAGCAACTCAGCATAGATATGTAGTACTTAATTAACCTATCGACGACCACCGTCATATGACACCGGACGACACAATCAGTCAGTCACGGAGGTTACGTTGCTTTCGAGTTTCGACCAGATAAGATCGTGCTCGAATATATTGTCCAAGTGGCAACAGAATAGTGATGTACTGCACTGCTCTGCCATGGGGAAATCCGAATAGTACCATGCTGCGATGCGTTTTGACCTACGGTGGATGCACTGCCCTTTGTTTCCTCCTATTGAGCTGTTTGCTGGCTAGCAAGTAGCAACTACTTACCCCTCGCGGCAGCATCCGAACCAAGGCTCCCATGAATTTTGCAGGAAAACCCACATTCAGTTAGAGTGGATGTTTTCCTTTCTCTAAAAATCGTATAGAATTCCTGCGTTTCAAACCTTGTCTTTCCCCCCCTTTTCCTTGGCTATATATACTCTTGGGGTCTTTCCTATAACCATTTGTTCAACTTTTTCAGGAAACAATTTATTGATAATTCGTTCTTTAGTTTATAACTTCTTCTTCTTTGCGAGGTTAGTTTAACTTCTCTTAATGTGAACATGTGAGACCATATGGTGGTCCCTCATGATTATGATGAGTAATTAACTTTTTGGTTCAGAGAATTTGCGAGATTTGAGTTTAGTTTTTGAGATGTTGCAATTTGAGTTTAACCATCTAGACACTTGTAGCTGCAAGTTCTTATGATTGCCCAGTTTTGCCTCAAGAATGGGTGATTTTAGGATTTTGGTCTTGAGAACGTTATGGATTGAGTTCGTACTGTGATCTAGTTTGCTATGATATGTGAAAATCTATCCAAGGACATTTAGATTGTTAAGAACTCACAAGCAAAAATAGGTCGAAGTTTCCCTATTTTGCTAGTTTTGGAGTTTTGGATTTTAGGCCTTTTGGAGTTGTGGATTAAAAGTTCTGTCGATTTTTGAATTTGAAATAGTATTGAAATTGGCTCTATCTAGAGGGGCCAATTAGACCGCCCCTGGGCTGGTCAAACCGCTCGAGGCTGATCATACCCCCCGAAACCTGCGGTCAAACCACGCTCTCTGGTCAGACCACTTGGTGACATGTGGTCAGACGGTAAGCATCGGTCATACCAGCATAAGCTCGGCAGTTGGACCGTCTGGGCATGATTAGGTTCATTTGATTCGGTTTTTCTTAGAGTTTTTCTTACAGGTGATTGGTCTCTGATCCTCATAGCTTCTCAGCTATTAGAGTAAAGAGTTTTGCTTTCTCTTTGAGAAAGATTTTAAAATACCTCAAATTTAATTTAGGCTCATATTCATCTTTCTCTAGTCACCGTTATCGTTCCGACAGAACAAATAATAAAACACACCTTTAGAATAGTAGTATATATAGTTGCAAATCAAACCCTCCAAAATTTTATGGACCTCGCTTGTAACTTCGTAAGGGCACAGGTATTTGATAAACACAGCACAGCATACCTGTGAACCCTTGCTGACATGCATGCACGTGGTTGCGGCCTTTATACATGCAGACTTTTCTCTCTACACACCCGGCACTCATGTGCTGCTGCTACTACTTTTGCCGGGTCGCCTAGGTTTTGCCAGCTTTTTAGTTAAGACTTTCGAGTTGCGAAGGAGATGCGCGCTGCTGCCTGTTGGGCACGTTGCAGGTACAAGGTAGTGGTACTAGATACTACCACAGAACTAGTAGCTAGGCACAAGTTTGTTTCGTGGGATTCACTCGTGTTGCTGCCGATCTGAAAAGGGGGCAAATCGTCACTTGACGCGCGGAAAGGGGTGGACGGGCTAATCAAGTGGCACAGTACAATCATATATTATTGTATCGGCCGTCGGTATTAGCGACTGTGGCTTCCGGCCCCGGCTAGCTACGCGCCTAGCTAAAGCGACCGGCTAGTGGCTAGCGGGTACTGGCTAGCTAGCTCACGGCGACTCACATGCCATACGTTCGTACAGCCTCGCGCGCGGTCCCGCGCCAGGACACCCGGCCGTCGCATCGCTCGTCCGGCCGGGACGCACGCACCACGTACGTACGCGCGCTGCCTCTCGTTGAGTATCGCGCGAGGCACGTACCCGACCCGAGCCCGTTTCCGTGCTTCGATTAGCGACCAGATGATGGAGCGTACGCCCGCGAGTGCGAACTCCTGGCACCGGCCGCGGGCGCACAGAGAGCGGCCTCGAAATAGGAAAAGACGACGTGCGATCCGCCCCTGTTTCGCTACTGCACCTGCATCGTTGGTTTCGGCGAAAGTTAGGCACAGTGGACACAGGTTAGATTTACGGTGTAGGGCTCCGCTCATTTTAGGTTAAAATTAGATTCTATTTTTTTACTATTCAGTAATTTTATTTTTTTTCTATTTTTTTAGATTTTTTGTGTTTTTTTTCGTATTCCTTTGTATTATCTATGATAGACTAACATATTTTTTCTATTTTTAAATTTAATTATACTAAATAAGTCAGCTCAATTACAGTAAAAAAATCATAAACCAACACCATTCCGAATACCCCTAGGAAGGACGTGGAGCTGGATTCCTTATGGATGTGCTACCAAGTTTCCAAAATTTGATAGATCGACAATGGATGGTTTTGCATTTCCATGTTTTGTCAATTATTATCCTCGTTGGTACTTTTGACTAATTGTATATATTTAGAGCTGAAAGAGATCGATCTATGTATATGAACTCATATTTCTGCTATATACAATGTTCAGTTAACGTAAGTTCAGGTTTATTGTGTGTTATACTGAAAGTTCAGGTTATCAAAATAAGGAAATGCTGAAATTTCAGGTCAGATATATCATATATGTGTTATCATGTGTGATTTTAGCTCAGATTCTTGTACATGTGAAGATCCATAGTTGATTCTTATATATGTTAATTTTCCCAAAAAATTTATTTTTAAAAGGAACACAATCTATATATTCATTTCACGTTAACATTCAACATACGCTAGAAGATTATCATATTTTAATGCACCACCTGCAAACGCCAATAAGAGATTGATTATATGAAGTTCGGTTTGTAAGACCACCATTAAAATCGATGCTATTATAAAATTTACATCTGTGCAACAGTAGTAAAGCCAAAACACGTACGAAAGAATACATTAGAAAGAAGGATAAGGAATTCAGGATGGAGGTGGAGATTTATAAATTGCCTGCACACATTTTGTAACACATCAGGAATTCTCACGTCAAGAAATAGCATGGTGTGTACTTCCCGGGTTCATGAACGATGGTCATGAGCGTTTTTCATCCGTGGCTCTGTTTTGTTTGAGCATCTATGACTGGACGTCCCTCCCAACAACGTCATCCTGGGAAGGACGCCACTCCTAACGTCCAAGGCTGGATGCTATTCTCTTGTGCGTCCATCATGTGTCCGTAAATTTCAGTCTAGTTTGCTTAACTTTTTTGATTCTCGGTTTATTATTTACTACTAATAAAAAAATCAATTCAGCTCATCGATCGGTCGTCTAATATCTCGCGCGCGGTAACGCCTTTCACGGTTGTTTCTTTGGCGATGCACCTGCAGGCCTTGCCATACTACTACTACAGAAATATACATCATAGACAGTTCAAAAACATTATCACAGACGATTTTTTGAACTATCTGAATTTATGGGTCAGCGATAATCGAATGTTATCACAAACGGTTTGTGAGCCGTCTGTGATAAATACAATACAGATGGTTCTATATATAGAACCGTCTATGAAAAATACTATCACAGACAGTTCTAACAAAAAATCGTCTGTGATACTCACATATCAACAGTTCAAGCACAGCTGACAACTTCGTATACTTTGACATACAGCACGTGAACAAAGGTTTCTCCGAGTCCTCCATCAAGCTCCGGAATTTAACATACTCTGCCTCATCATAGTTCTCTTCCACATCACGAAGCATTTGATCCAGATTGTCATTGTGCAGTCTATCCGAATCCGAACAACAATCGACATCATCTGATGGTATATCATTGACTTCACCAACGATGTCATCTAGCGACATATCATTGACTTCACCGGCGATGTCATCCGGCGGCATATCGTTGACTTCGCCATGACTGGTCCAACACGTATATCACTTTTTGAAACCCCTCCGAATCAAATGCGCTTCAATCTGCTCTCGATTCTTAAACATCTTTAAATTCTCGCAGTCAGTGCATAGACAATACATATATTCCATCCCCTTATTCAACATATCCTTCTCGGCAGCTCTTATAAAAATAGACACGCCATTAATATACTCTTCAATCACACGGTTCGTGGTATACATCCAGTTTCAGCCCTATATTATGCACATATATAACAACTTAATATTAAAAATTAAATTAATTAATTATTACTACATATATACCACATGTATTAAGGCTAGCTAAATTTAAATTAGCTAGATTTTTAAAGTATATATATAACAGTCACTAAAAATTAGCTAGATCTAAATTTTGATGTAACAAAAACCGTCTGTAGTACTGGAATATTATAGACGGTTTTTAATAAAAAAAAATCGTCTGTGATAATTCCAAATTATTACAGACGATTTTTAATAAAAACAGTCTGTGATAATCTGAAATTATCCTAAATAATTTTTTATTAAGAACCGTCTATGATACTCATTTTTTCCGCCACCAATAACACAAACGGTCTCCAAATTAAAACTGTATGTGATAGTGTACATCACAGACGATTTCACAAAATCGTCTGTGGTTTGACATCTACTAATAGTGTTTCTGTAGTAGTGCCACTTGATTTGCATTGGCAATGTACCTACTGTTAAATAACCCGTGTCACTGAGGATCACGCAACCAACAAAAACAACTAGAAACAATAATAATTGTACAATTAGACAATGCAAAAGTAGAGGAACAAGTAGACGCAAGATGCAGAGAAAGCGATCCGACGATCTTCTTTATTCTAATAATTTTCTATACAATTTACAATAGCGCCTTTCTAATATTTATAGCCTAAGAGCCCTCTTGATATATGCCCACATCTCTTTTTGGAGATGACATCAAAACCGGTGGGGCCCATGGGACCGGCGCGCCCCCTCCAGGGGCGTCGCTTATTCAACACTCTCCTTGTACAAATACCGTGACATACACATTCATCGGTGAAAACTCCTTCCAAAAATCAGTGGAAAAAAGAATGGAGAAAAGAGTACATCACATTCGCAAGTTATATTGCACTTGTTGTCTCATTAAAAACCTTCATATGAGAAACCTTCTAGTAAAAACTCACTAAGAGAAAAGGATTAGAACACTTGATCTTGTTGATCATACAATATTGTAGACCATCTATTCTTCATGAATAGTTATCGATCTTCACAATCTATACATGATCTTTCAACAATTAAGTGGTAAAAACCATAAGGTAAATTCAGGTAGTAATCATCAAATTTATTCCTTCTTGATAAATCAAAGTTAAGACTTTCATACTCTAAGTGTGATGGTTAAAGTTTAGCATACATACTCCCCTTCAAGACGACACTCGGTGGAGTTTTCTTGCTCTAATGTGGTAATCACATTTTTCATAAATTATCATAGGTAATGAATGATATTGTGAGCAAATCTACTAGATTATCACAACGTGTAGCCTTCTAGACATTAGTCCTACTATTCTTCTAGAGATTGTGAGAAAAATAATTTGAGAGCAATGTGCTTAACACTTTCAAATGGCCATTATTTAATTGTGCAACACAAGCAATTTTATCCTTTCATAAGACTATGGGGGTAAAATTAGTTGCAATATTACATATCTTCTTGATATAACTAATGAAGTCTATTCCTTTGGGCTAAAATACTTTGCAACTCTCTTTAAATGAATTTATGAAAGTTACAACCAATTAGTCTGTTTAGCAGACCTACAAGTATTGGCTTATACCACTATAGAACCAATCTAAATTTTAGTATTTAGGGGATTAATCAGATTGCCAATATCACCAATGTATTGTGTACCTTCTTGGTACTAAAGGGTACCACCACTTCCACTATTTTCCTGGTGGTGATGCACTCTATAAGGGTTTATATGGCACACTTCTTGTCTTATGGTTCCTCGTTTCGTTTTCTCATATCTATATGGATCTTTATCCACTTTAAGGGATCACTTAGCTATTAGTGTGATTTCAGATATTGACTGGTAAGTCACTTATTGACTTACTCCTTCAAGGAAAATGCTCATTCTCCAGGTTGAGACTTATTCATAAGTATGAGATTTATATATGTTACAATTTTCATTCCTTGTCATTAGGGATTTTGAGTCCTTCGTGGATGTCTTCATATGAATTTTTATAATAAATTAATTGCATATTCTTTATCCATTCATGTCATTTGCCAGAGATACGATATAGTAGAATATATATTCATTCATAATACGAGAGTACTGGCCTTCTGCAATAACCTATGAACCATCATTGTTCACCACCTCATTATTTTCATAATGACCCATTAAGTCCGAACTTGCTGGTTCTAAGACATACATTTAGTGATTATGGTTCAACCTCAATTGTTTTTTTCATTGACCCAATATAAGCATTTCAAACATCTCTACCATGTACTCTAAGTGGAGTGATTGTAAAATCTTCATTCTCAAGTAGCAATATATCAACTTTATTCATCACTCATGGTGTCTCCTTATTTTGGTTGATTTGCTCTTGTCATTGTTGGTTTTGATCTCTTCTCTCCTCTTCTTAATTTTGTTGTGTACCAAAAATGTGTAAGTGATGAAGATTACTCATGAAAATTAAATCACATCCATCTAGCCACCAGGTCTTAAAGAATTTGAAGTTGCCCAGTTTTGTTTGGTTTTAGTCTAATCTTGAATATTCTTGATCTGAAGATTTTTGCTTCAAATCTTTGAAAAATTTTGGTTGTTATGACACGTGAGAATACATCTAGAGCCATTTTGGTCATCCTCTACTCACGAGCAAGTCATATCCCAAGTTTTCTGTTTTGTCCAATTTTAGTGCGACCTTGATTATTCTTAAGAATGTTCTGGATTTTAATAAGGATTTAAGCGATTCTTAAATGAAATATGTTCTTAAGAATCTAAGTAAGGTGTGTACAAAATTTTATCTCTTTTGGCTATAGAGTTTGGGAGTTGCATCAAAAGTGATTTAGACTCATGCTGATTTTCTATACTGGAAACAGGGGAGCAGTCATATTGCATCTTGGCCCGGTCGTACCAGTCCCTGGTCAGACCGTAATCTTGTCGCTGGTCAGACCTCTAGGGCACCGCCGGTTAGACCGCCATATTGTCGCTGGTCAGACCACACCTTAATAGCTGGTTAGACCACTCTGGTGCAGAACTTAGTTTTTTAGTTTTTGGAGATTGCTGCTTTGCTCTTGTGTTTCAATTTTGATATTCGTAGTTTTGTAGTTATTGGAGTAAAGAGTTTGAAAATACTTAGGGAAAATTTATAAGGCATGATTCATCTCCTCTGTTGCCGTTACGGTCCTATAGACTTGTACAAGTCAGATGCACCGTGCATGCATGCTAGCGTAAAAAATGGTTACTAGCAACGAGTCACGTGGGAATAAAACCGTTTCCTTAGATTAGGGGATTAGGGACGTCATTATTGACGATGGACCAGACAGAGCAGCAATCCTCCCCACCACCTGAAGATTCACTTGTCCAGCAGAAGGGACGAATTAAGGAGGAAAGGGACGAATTAGGGAGCATAGGTCACACGAGTCATTGCCATGCTTCCCCTGTCATATGATTTGACAAAAAAAGGGAGTGACAAACTTGCATGATTAAGCTGGTCTCCAAAACCATGTAGGATTCTGTCTCTGAATAGTCGACGCCATGTCCTTTTCATGTAGAAATCTCCCGTTTGTTTAACGAAACAGCAGGAGTTAGCTCTGCCTAATCAGTTTGGAGAGAGAGAAGTGAAGTTTACGGGGCCGGCCTAAGCCGTTAAGAGGTTGAAGACAAAGAGCAACTGTAGCAAAAACGGCAGAAAATCTGCCAAGCGAAGAACAAACTGCAGGGGCAGGGGAAACTTTATACAGAGGGTTTAACGACACGTTTAGCTGTAAATGGCTCTCTGTGCACTGTTCCATGTCTTATCTGATCTTTCTTTTTTTTCATTAAAAAGAAGACGTGCGTAAACATTATATGCACGTACGCACACCATACGTACATACACATAAATACACTCCTTAGCATACACCTAAAAAGATAAAGTTAGGGATAAATCTATAACCTTACAAATTTGCTATTAAAATGGACCAGCCATGTTCGTAAATGTGGGCACAACGCCATCACCACATGAAGACATGGTTCCCAATGTTTCTCTGTTCTTGAATCTCACATTCCAGTAGTAAAAATCTTTGAGCATCTCCAACTTGCCTTCAATTTTATGTGATGCGTGACGTGTATCTACTGGGCATGGCATGACCCATGATTTCAGTTCAGACTTACTGGAATATTATTTCTGCCCCGTCTTTCATTTCCTTTTATTTGTCTTTAATCAAACGAGACTGCATACGTTAGTATTTTCTACTATTTATAATACTTTTATTTTTATTTTTCTAGTTTTTGTTTTTTTACTATTTATTATTTTCGTCTTTTCTGAATTTTTAATATTTAAGCTTTTTTACTGGTTCTTTTTTTCCGTATTCGTTTGCATTATACGTGATGGGCTAACATATTTTTTTATTTTTAGATTGTTTTTAAATTAATTATAGCACATAAGCCACCTTCAGATATAGTATAATTTTAGATAGTTACAGTGTAATTTTAGCTATAGTTCACTAAATTTCAGCTCAACCGAACGGCCTCTTAGTTTGTGATGAAAAATGGAAAACTCCAGTGCAAAGCTGCTAACCGTACTTACAGTATTAAGTATATTTAATCCACCTGCTAAATTCGTATGAAACTAATCATGGGTTTAAACTTTAAAGCATCCTACCGCGTACGGTCTGTAAGAAAGACGAGTGCAGAAATGCAGATGGAGGCCATGGTGAGGCTGGCGCCACCTCCTCGTGTCTGCCTTTGGGGAGCTGCCATTAACCGTTCAACGAAGGGGCTGCGCCCGCCCCGCACCTGACCTGAGCCTGCGGCGCTGCCATGCCACACGCAGGACGCGCGAATCAATCGGAGCTCAGATACCCTTGGGTTTTGTCCCCAAGGAACACCGCACGCAGAGAATCTCTGTCTCGCCAGGTGTAAGTGGCAGGAGCTAGCTAGCTCCTCACTGCGCTGCGATCGGACAAGTGATCAATAGAAGGGCCAAAGCTTTTCCACTTCATTTCAGATAGTACCTACCATGCAGAGGTAAGATGCAGCGAGCCGAGCCTTCTTGTTTCCCTCGTGGACATACGACATGGCAGCATCCCAGTGAGCTTCAGCTGTGCACACTTGTAAGCGCTTATTTCTCTCTCCAAACATACGTACCCCAGGCTGGCCCAGAGCTAGCTGGGTGAGGTGAACAACAGTGCTAGCTAGCTAGGGTGGCTCGTAGACGCAGGACCAATGTCGAGGGACAACGAAGGGTGACCAACATCCACACTCCGCACGGGGGCGTTTTAATCGTGGCGAAAGGTGTGGTCTCCTCAGGGGACATGATAAGCACATATACACATGTCCAAATGCTTCCTTTTTGCAAGCAGAAGGAATTTGTCCGATCTTACCTTAAAACATGGGTTGCCCGACCTTATCTCGAGATCCAGCTCTCCGGATCGACATCCTTCACGTACCGACACTGCTGATTTTTCCAACTGCGACAGCGACCGTGATTACCATGCAATCATTGGGTAGGAGTAATGCAGTACTAACAAACTTGTCTTCAGATCTCAGAGCAATTACTCTACGTTTCTACGGTCCTTTTCCGAACAAGACGTTTCTGCAGTCATGCGCAACGCATTACGCAATAGCAGCAGAGAAGAGAGCCTGCTACGTGTACATCTTGGGTCGGCCCGCAGGCCGCTTCTGACGGCTTGTAGTGCGCGGCCTGGCCCAGCCGCTGCTCATGCGTCCTTGTGTATCTTCCGCGCAATTCGCCCGTACGTATCCTACTGTAACATCCCATTTTTGGGAATTCAAAATTTTGGAATAAAAATTTACTAATTGAACTCCATTTCAAGTTTTAGCAAAAAAAACAAAATCCAAAATTTGATCTTAAATTTCAAATTGAGCAGCAATTCCGGTTTAAACCAAATATGAATTCAAATTCAAAATTTGGAATCCAAATTCAAATCCTAAAGTGAAATCCAAATTCCCTTCATTTCCTCTTGTCCATTGGCCTTCAGCCCACCTCCCCCACTCTTTCCCTCTCTCCCGGCGCTCTGGTCGCGCCTAACACACGCACGCTACCCCACACGCGTGTGTCGCACACCACATGCCAGTCACCACCCTCACTTATGTGTTGTCCTTGCCACAATGTTCTGCCGCATGCACAGCCCCCACTACTCCCTCTCTCTCTCTCTCTCTCTCTCTCTCTCTCTCGGCTATGCGCCTCGACCCACTCCCGCCGCACCGCGCTGTGCGCCCACGCCCCATGCGCACGTGCCCTTGCTCTCTCTGTGTGGTCTCCATCGTGTCATTCGTTCCCTCTCCGTGCGGTGTGCTACACCGCGCCATGCCACGTCGCCCTCGGCCACTGCACTGTCCATGTGCATACAACACTACACCACCCTACTCGGCTATAAAAGTCGATCAAACTCCACCCCGAGCTCCCTCACACCTCGCACTCACCTTCCCTCCCTCTGCCTTGGCCACGCTAAGCCCAAACTGGGTTCACTGTTGACACTGCTAAACTCTGCTTTGCCCTCACCATCGCCACACCTCTTCTATAAGCTCCTCCCCCTTCCAAAAGCGTAAACATATTCGCTTTGCCTCCCTCTCTGTGCCCCCTCACGCAATTGCGTTTTCTCCCCTTGTAACTCACCGGCGCCATCATCCCCTCCAACTCCAACTGCCCATCGCCCTCGTCGATCCAGTGCACCTCCGCTGGATTCCTCCTTGCTGGAGCACCTCCACTCGTCCTCTATCTATCCCCACCACCAAGTTTGGCTGTCATCGCCCCTAGCTCACCGGTGCCATGATCCCCGTCGCGTCATCTCAAGCGCTCATCGCCAGAACTCCATGCTGCTTCCCGGTCTCACCGACCTCACTGGTGAGTCCCCCTCGCCAAGTAGATGCTCCTAGTGCTCTTCGTTTGCTAGCTGTGTCACCGGTACCATGGCCGCCATGGTGGCCGACCACCACCGTCATTGTGCACCGTTGCGCTGCCACCACAGCTCACCACCGGTGACTCCACTGCTACTTACAGGTGTAGTGTGGTCCCAACAACCCATTTTTGGCATCGCTGGTGACCCCCGTCACCTCTCTAACCGGCGACGAGCATGACAAGTCGAGCCCACTTCAGTTGGGAGAGAAGTCATGGTGCATAATTAATTAGGTCTTAATGATGTATTAACCCACGTCTAAGTTTGCATAATGACACTCATTAATTAGTGATAACCCATCACTAACATGTGGGCCCAATCTATTAAGAAAAACAATTAAAATCGAGTTTAAAGATATGAACCACTGACAAGTGGATCCCTCTTAACTGTGACCGGCACAATGCCTTGGCGCACTTGTCAAGCGCCCATGATTTTCCCTTAAGAAAATAATTCAAAATAAATTAAAAACCTCAGGCCCCACCTGTTAGAGAGAGAGATCTCTCTCTCCTCTGTTTATTTTAGGATTTAATCCTGATATAAACTTTGGAATATTCGTTCTCAGACATTTTGTATCCAAATTGAATGAGATTTATTTCTAAATTCATCTAAAATCAATATCTTCCTAATGGAAATGAAATCATGAATTTTGGGATTTATTTGGATTTATTAGTATGATCACATATTTTTTTTACTTCTTCATCGCGATCGTTCGATTAGAGTACGAAGGCCCAAAAGAGTCGTGGTTTGAGCACAACCAGAACCTTCAAGACCAACGAACTTGTGAACTAGGTGAGTCAATATTTTGATTATTTTGCACTTATATTTTGAATGCAAATTATATTTATTTAAATTACTAAATTGCATGCTTTAATTTATTATGCAAATTATATTTGTGTTAAACTCATAGTTAAGTTCCAATTAATAATTGTGCTATTATACCCTACTCCTTGATTTTGGATATAAAGCCTTGTCGCCCTAGAAATAATGGTAAATATACTAGTGATAAGCATGTATCTAAATGGCCATACTTAAATACCTGGTGGCATTAATTTGCCCTAATATAATTTCAAACATGAAACTTGTTTTAGGCAATCACTGGAGGGAAGTGGTGATATTTGAACTAGAAAGGATATTTTAGAACCCTAAAACTCTAAACTTGCTTAAATATCCAGATGGATGGTAAGAGATCTTGGTGTGGATGTAGCACGAGAGTATGGTTTATGGTAGAACTACCCAGATAATCCTAAGGATTTAATCTGGTAACTTCTTCCTAGTGTAAAATAGTGTAACCATAAATCTATGATGAGTACATCCTAACTAAATAATTTGTATCAACTCAGCATGGTTATGTTAGTAGATGAACACGGGTCATCTCGCTAGATGTAAGCCGCCATGCGGCACAAAAGGGGGTCTCTAGGATGGGTGGATGTAACCCCACAGAGGTGAAAACCTTAGTAGGTGTGGCCCATTAGAAAGATTCGTTGTAAAGACCTTATAGTGATTTTATTGATCTACATATCGAAGGAAACATATAAAATATAACAAGTTGGTTATCTCTTAGAAGTAAAGTATGTGACATTTGCAGAGCAAAAATCATTCAAGCAGCCATACCCACGATCATAGACGAGTATGAAAACTTATTTGAGTTAGTGTCTATTTCTAAAACTTTGTGGGTGAGATGAAAAATATAATGAGTGGATATAACCCTAAGTTAATTTTCCCTTGGTGGATGTAATCTAGTGATAATAATGGGTGGATGTAACCCTAATAACAAAAATAGTATATGGTAGATGGAACCATGTAAAAGGTAAATGAAACCTGCACTACTACTATAACTGCATACTTTTACATTCTTTAGAAAAATATAGTTTAGTTAAAAATGATAAGTCTTAAAAACTTTTAGCTACTGTAAATTTTAACTATGTTATTTCGTAAATAAAAGAATCAGAGTCTTTCTTTGTTAATCCTTGCATCTATAATATTGTGTTCTATGTGTTGGCTTGTAAAACACAGTTTATTGTTCTCACTCTCGCTCACTAAATCAACTTAGAATCTGAGGATCAAGATTCAAGACCACTACGCCTACTATGCCACTCTAGGACCGGATGGAGGAGAAGATTGTAGAGATTTGGAGGTTCTTTAGTAGTTCAGTCTTTACCTCAGCTAGCCAGACTTTGATGTCGATTGTGTGTACATCTATTATCCAATCTCTTGAAAACTAGTAAGGCATCCTTTACCCCCAATCGCTTTTCTTTTGTAAGGTGTGATCTCACCTTTTACTCTTCGCTTCCACTTTTGTAATGTAATCATTTGGTCTGATCAGCACTTTATGTAAACTCTAATATTTGAACTCTGATATGTATTATTAATTAACGATATGGTTCATGTGATGTATAAAATAATTTAGTAATGTGTCTGTAAGAACTATCTACTAATTTAAAGAATAGGACGGTGGAATTAAAGATAATTTCATATTAATAAAATTTAGTTCTACACCTACCTTTGCACGAACAGCCTCCACCAGCATACACGGATGTCAAACGACGGTTGTGGCGGCAACACTGACCAGTTTGCTACACAAAAGCAGCACAACACGCCTACGTGCGCATTTCCCTTGTCCGCCTGGCACGTACCCATTGACCATTGCCCGCACCGTACCACGCGTCATCGTCACAACCCGTGCGGCCACGCCTATTCATGTCCGTCTACACCGCCTCAACGCCTAGTTTGGCCTGACCTGCGATAGCGCGGGCTGCCTGTACTAACTTGTCGGTGTGGCATTCTCATGGGGGTGAAGAATAGCCCTAGATTTACATGGACCAACAATCAAGAGCGTCCAATTATGGTGAATTTGGACAATGTTAGTTGATGTGGATTGGAAGCAAAAGTTTCCTTTATGTTATGTTACTACAATGACCAAGGTTGGATTAGACCACAACCCAATTGTACTGCATACAGGAGAGGAGACTAGAGAATGCCAAAGGCAATTTTACTTCAAAAAATAGTGGCTATAGAGGGAGAAGTTTTATGGCCTGGTAATCAACAATTGTGTGAGACCGAAAATGGCAACTAAGGCGGTGCATGTTGTTTTTCTATTTTTTCCCCCTAAGAATTTCTCAATCCTTTACTCCAACAACTACAAGTTATGAAGATTAGGATGAAAAAATATCTCAAAACAAGCAAGACATGCTGCTAAAATTTTAGAGAAGAATCAGCAAAATCAGAAATACCTATGTTATAACTGCGGTATTACCGATTTTCGAAAGCACCACTTTTACAACTACGGTACTACCGGTTTTTGGAAGTACCTCTATTTACACTGCGGTACTACTTTTTCTCGATGAACAGTAATTTCAACACACAAGTTTGAAGCTAAAAATTGATGCAACTTTTAATCCGTAAATCTAGATGACATAAAATTTTATAAGGATCTACTCTAGGATATAAAGAACCTATTCCAATAAACGATCATAAAAATCATGGTCAAAGTTGAGACATTTTTCAGTTTGTTAGAAGGTTGCACCAAAACCAAGCTAAAATCACAAATGGTGAATACACCTTACTCGTGGGTAGATGATGACCAAGATAGTTCTAGATGTATTCTCACATATTACAGCAAGCTAGAACACTAAAGAACCCGACCCAAAATCCCTTGAAACAAGAAATCATGTGATGAGACCAAAATCAAGGAAAATCAGGTTTCTTCATGAACTTGCTATCAAATTATCTAAATGATAGAAGATTTTGATATCCAGAAGTTATCTCTATCTCAATCACGTTCTTGATACAGCAAGATCAAGAAGAGGGAATATGAGAGATCAAAACCAACCAAAACAAGAACAAATCAATCAAAATAAAAAAATAAACAAAGAGATCATTAAAGGTTGATGTATTGCCACTTGAGGAGGTAAGTTTTATAGTCAATCCCTTATGATAGCAGAACTCTAAGCCTAAAGCGTATACACACAAGGTTCCAACTCAAAGAACCCTAATCTCCCATGGGAGGAAGGAGGAGTTCGCCACTAAAAGGCTTAGCAATTTTCTCAAACTCTAGTTTTTACCTCTCCTTCCCTTATATACCTTCACAACGTAAACCAAAACATAATGGATCCACTCATTAAGCCAAATTAAAGATAACCCATTAACCCCACCTAACATAGGGTTTTACTCTCACACACATGCTTCTCAAAGCGGCTTACAACCATTAACCCAATAGTGAATCACACTTAATCTACTTCATATTTTTAGCACATACAAGACATAAACCACTTAGACCAATACCGTGGTTTCCTATACCATCACTTTTTCGTGTTGGGCAATTTACCAAAATATCCCTCTACCGCCTTCCACAAAGCTTCACACTTCCTTTGCCACAAAGCATCACCCATACTTCGCCATCTTCCACGTGGCCCCAATGATTTGCCGTCAAGCCTCTCACACGTTCGGATCCCATCAAACCGTCCTCGCTTGCAAACAGCTCTAAGTCACTTGATGCACCACATGCTTCTCCTTGCATATGGCGGCACTCGGCTTCCTTGACTGTCTAGATCTTAGCTCCTCTCTGAGCCTAGTCCGGTCCACCTTGCTGTTGTCCGTCATGTCTACCATTGGTAGCTCCCACTCCGGTTTCTCGTCGTCTCAACTTGCAACCACCCTGCAAGTCTCAGTCATCTTCGACGTCTCCCTAACCGTTCTGGACCTCAGTACCACCTTGTGCTTAATCCCGGTCCTCCTACGCCTCACCATAACTTGTTATTTAGGAATTTATCTATTATATGTTTAGTATTATCTATTAGTTAAGTTATTATTAGATTGAATTGTTAGAAATAAATTTTCTTATTAATTATTTCTTAGATGTTAAATATGGCCATCCCTATAAAATGGATAGCATGTATTCATTATAAATCAAGTAATGAATAATAAAGAAGTATTTCTAAATCTCTAATTTCTAGCTCTGGTCTCTTTGTTAGACCAGCTACTCTAGATCTATTCCTCCCCTAATCAGTGTCCTCTTTCGTCTAGCATCTTTCTTCCTCGAGTCGTCACCTCCAACCTTCCTCTGACAGATGTTTATCCCATTATGAATTAAGGTTCATGACACTAGGGGTATGAACAGAACATAAAAACCTGCCATTATCATTATGGACAGCTTATATGCTCAGAGCACAGAAGACTTAACTGGAAAAATAATTGAAGATCGAGTTGAAACAATGCAAGTTTTGTAATTATAACAGATTTGGCTAAAGATGCGCAGCAGTGAAGGGAGACAGAACATGCACCGCACATATAACCAATAATTTCAACTGTTATCATTTGGACACTTCCTTCCATCGCAAAACATTTCAAGTCTGTTCTTATCAAGCAAATGGTATTCAATTAGACCCAAACTATGGCGGTGTTATTACATCCAAAACAGCGTTAGGCTGTCATGCACCACTGGCATACAGATGAGTCCACTCCTTCGCTGCAAAACACAGAAAAGACATAGTTGGGTATCAGGAAAATCAAAAGTGGAGCAAAAGACTGTTAGGCGTGGCTTTGTTGACTACAAGTACCTGTCTCAACAGCCTCAGCTTCATTGGCTTTCCAGTGTTTTGCAATGTTGTCTGAGAGAGGATCATCTGGATTTGGAGCGCTCAGCAGTGCCTGGATGCTGAAGACCAAATGTTGTCAAGAGGCAGTGAGGTAGCACACTATCACAGTAGACATCAGACAAATACAAGAAACACTCCTCTGGAAATAGGGTACTATGATACTATCATGAGAAATGGGCGAGTCACGGTTTTAATTATAATGTAGAGTAACAACATCACATATCAGCTACGGACTTTTTGCCCAAACACGCGATGGAAATCAGAGGCATTTACCTCAAAAGAACAGTCCGTATCTGAAGAGCTGGACTCCATTTGTCCTTAAGAATGTCAAGGCAAATCCTGCCAAGCTGCAGTGAAGTCCATCAGAAAAGAGACATTGTTTTACAAAATGAAGTTCTGCCAAGAATACCACTTTCCTACCTTGTCAATGTTGGGATGGTATATTTTGGTGAGAAACCTGACCTGCATCAGCAACGGTCAAAGAAAAATGTCCATCAGCAAGCCTTACACAACATAGTGACAACATATAGAGAAGTACAAAACTACAAATATAATAGCTGTAAATACTTAGGTTAGATGACATTAATCCTAAAACAGGCATGTTGAGTATAACATGATGGCAGTTAGTACTAGTCTCAAATGTTACATAACACTACGTTCACATGTCAAGACACTTCCATATAACAGTATAACACACTTCCATATAACAGTATAACACTACCAAATAAGGCAAGTGTTGAGCTATGTAAAGAGGAGAAATGAAGTGAACAGAAAAAACAAAGCTAGTACGGATACAACAAGTATTAACAGAACACTACTATTGATTTTTCCAATAAAAAAATATAGCACCAATATTCCTTGTCACTAAGATACTGTGCAAATCAAAGAATAGAATATGTAAGAACAAACAATGACACCACCTAAAAAAAGACAAAAACATAGACAGACGTGAAGCAAGGTTGAAGCAAAGCAAGAAGGTTCACTTGAAATTACAATCCAACTTTACTTCACTGTGTAATTTTGGTTATTGAAACAACTATGCAGCATAGTTTTTCATCAGTAACAGAAATAAATTGTTGAGTTCAATTACCCACTAACATAGTTATATGAAAGAGACAGCTATAACTTATAACAAAAGGAAATATGTCAGCTCATCCTACTCCCCGGTCTTAACATGATAACATCATTACCAAGATCACCCTGATAGGATTTTGAAGTTAATACTTCGCAGTTACAATTAGGAAATAAACCATAATTAGCATCAAAGAGGTTACCATTGTGACGAATATTGTGTATATTGATATGAGACCTAAGGGGCCATATATATAGAGGAGTACAGGAGAATATGCCATATAGAGATAAAGTATATATGGAATAGAATACGGACTCTATCTCCTAATATGGACTCTATCTCCTTAACACCCCCCTTCAAATACAAAACGTATGCAATAGCATTGTATTTAGAAAGAGTTGATACTAAAACAAAATTCGAATACTTAGATGGATGTAAACGGAAGACTCAAAATCCTAAAAGACTCGAAATACTGAGCAACAAAAATACTAAGCAAAACCGAAAACGCCGAAAATCTGACGAGGAAAAGCCGCGATGGGTGGCTGCAGGATGCGGCGGCGGATCTGACGAGGAAGAGTCCGCGACGGGCGAACGGCAGTGAAGGGATCCGCGACGGGCGGATCTAACGAGCAGACGAATCTGACGAGGTGACGGGCGGTGGAGATCCGAGGATGAGGACGCCTGCAGAGACCGCGACAGGCAGACGACGGCCGACCGCGACGGGCGGACGGTAGCCGAGGGAAGCCGCGACGGGCGGCTGCCTTCTCTGTAGCCGAAGGGCGGATCTGACGAGCGGACGAATCTGACGAGGCGTGCAGGGACCGGATCTGACAAGGCGCTGCAGGACCGCGACGGGCGGACGGCGGCGAAGGGATCCGCGACGTGCGGACGCGCCTTCGGCATGACGAGGACACCACAGTGGAAGGGTTGTACGTCGATTGGTGAGCAGAAAATTTTAAGGCCGCCTCCTCAAAATAGGCCTCCTCAAAATATCGGCCTCCTCAAAATGAAGAAAATCAGAAGGGCTTCCTCAAAATACAACCTCCTCCCAGAAGGCTTCCTCAAAATATCCCAGACCTCCTCCCAGGCGGCTCCTCATCCTCCTCAAAATATCAAGCGGCGGCAGAGCAAGGGCGGCGGGTATGGCGCCGCCGATCCGCAACAGGCGGAACACACGAGGTGCGAGCAGCCGGGGCGCTGGGCGGACGAAGCGGGGCAGCGGCCCCGGGCGATGAAGGTCCCAGGTGACGAGGCGCCTCCACCGGCGCGCGGCTCGGCGAAAAAAAATCGCAGGCGGACGGAGGGACCGCGCGGCTGAAGGGGTTGAAGAAGTAGCCGCCCCCAGGAGTAGAAATTGATCCTCCCGGGGGTGGCAGCGGCGGAAGATGTACGGAACTAGATGTTAGGGTTTGAACCTTAGCTCTGATACCATGTGACGAATATTGTGTATATTGATATAAGGCCTAAAGGGTCATATATATAGAGGAGTACAGGAGAATATGCCATATAGAGATAAGGCATATATGGAACAGAATACGGACTCTATCTCCTAATATGGACTCTATCTCTTTAACAACCATTACGGCCAAGCACATGCAGCACGGAAACATAAACGTCCACCTAATAATATGGTAAACCAACATTAACTGAATTTTAATCAAAAAATTACTTTTGGAGCAGCCATTGGATACTCCTCAGGTAAGAAAAGTTCAAGCTTGAAAACTCCACCTGTCCAATATATAGCAGAAGAAACAATATCAGGAGACTAGATGCAGATGAATAAACAAAACAAAGTTCCACCAACCAATAAAAATGTCTAATATTAAACAGAAATGTCTGATACTGAGACAAGTTACCTAAACTAAAACAATTCAGACTAGCCACATATAGTACTATTCAACAATATGTAAACAAGTTGTTTTTGTACAAATTAATTATCTACATGCACCACAATTCAATTACTTCATATTGTATGGTGTTAGGAATAGTCCCATATGGGTTATGGGAAAAGAAAAGGCACAACTTATAAGTGTGAGAGAGACATTACCTATTGAACTAGTTTTTTTGGGGGGGAGAACGTCTAATACCACTTATAAGTGTGTTGCTCTATGGGCTTAATTATATTCAACCTATTTAGACTTGTAACCCAAGGAGTAAACCCGTTTGAATCTAGATATACGATTAGGGTCCGATCTAACAATTGGTATCAGAACTCAGGTGCTTAACATCTTCTTGGACCTCATGGTTGCAGAAGTGCTCAACCAATATGTGAGGGGGAGATTGTTAAGAATAGTTCCATATAGATTGTAGAAAAGAAAAAAGCACAACCTATAACTGTAAGAGAGATCCCATCAATTGGACAAGACTTTTGGGGAAGAAGGCCAAATATCACTTATAAGTATGTTGCTCCGTGGGCTTAGTTGTATTCAACCCATTTAGACCTGTGATTCAGAGAGTAAACCCGGTTGGATTTAGGCATGCGCCAGGGTCCAATCTAACACATGGAAACATGGTAGTTAATTCCTAGTGTTGTACATCAGTAACTAGAATAATTGGAAAGGGTGAAGGGAATCCAAACCATTGGATTTTGACATTTTGTGTCATAGGCAAACTGATTAATATGACACCGTCGTGAATATAGCATGAAAGAATCAAAACTTGTGCCACAGATCATATGGAAATTAATAGCAGGCGTTAATGCAAAAGACAATCTTCTTATGTGACATAATTTATACAAATAAAAATCAGGTTTACTACAGCTCGTACAGTCGTAGGTGACAATCGTCAGCAATGAATATGCGGAGTTATATTTTGGCATGTAATCAACAAAGTTCAAGATCAAAGTAGAATCTTAAAAGCACACAGGAGTACCATAACCACCAGGACAAAGCGAAAATGGAATTAAACCAGGATATGATGGCGGGATTACTGGCCTATTCAGACAACATAAGTTTACAAGTGTATGCATAAGCCACCCATACAGTTGCCCTGACGCTAGGGCAACCCCTAGGTGATCATACTGATAATCCATCTATGTACTACTCATGTGCAACAACTATTTTACAAAGGCATACCTACAAATGATCAGAACACAGTACCAGCAATTACAGTCCACAAAATGTGATAACACTACACACAGGGCTTGCAATAGGGAATCCACATTCCGCAGTCCAAAGTATCACATGATAAAAAGCACGCAGGTTACTGACATACAAATATTTGAACTAAAATCTGAAAAGAGAAACACCTTCGTACGGAGACTGCGCCGGGCCAAGGATCATGACATTGAAGTAGCGCATGTTCTCCTCCGACGGCGACGCGCTAATCCCCGGCGCTGCACGCATCAACAAACAAATCAAACAACGTCCGAGACCAGAACGGTAGTAACAGACGCCGAAATCAAAAATCCCGAAAAAAACCAGGCACCTGGTTCGCTGAGCAGCCGCTGCGTCTCCTGCACAGATCCAAATTCTAAACAGATTAGGCACGCACCACAAGCAGATTAATCAAAAGAAAAGGTATACATCGAGTAAGAGACGGCGATGGATCTGGGAGGGAGGAGCGATCAGATCGCGAGGCGCACCTTGATGATCCGGCGCGGGAGGTTGCTGTTGGCCATGGAATCGAGCTGGAGCTACCAGGGCTCGCGGGGAGGGGTCGGGGATGCCTCAAGCTTTGTGCGGCGATGGAGGACAGGAGACAGGACGGGAGGGCAGGAGTCGTCAATGGGTCGGGAAAGAACAGCCGAACGGGGCGGCGACGGATGGCCGATACTTCATACTGTACTACCTTTACAGGCCAACGTTCGAAATTGCTGCGGTTTTTTAGGCTTTTGTCCATTGTTTTTTTTTTTGCTTCTAGCTTATATGATATTGTAGAAACGGCTACTTTTTATAAGATATTCAATTAAAAAATTAAAAAAATCGTTATATCTCTACGAATATGAAATGTCTTTTATCTTATGAAGAAAGAAGCTGCTTAGAATAAGACATAAACTCTTCGAAACTACAACAACTACTGAGATATTTTCCTCTTTTAGATTGGTAGTTTTGAAACTCTATGTAGGAACAGCGTCTAAGGGCTTCAAAAGACCGGTGTGACATAGGGGGTGATCGGAATAGCGATGGCTTTTGGCTGAAAAAACACTGTAACTAGCTGAAAAAACACTGTAGCTGAGTTAGTGGATAGTGTAGTGAATAGTGAAAAAAAAGCTGAAACTAGAAGCTGAAATCAAAAAAAGCCGAAACGATCAGGGCCATAACTTCCGTCACTCAATAGTTATTGTAATTATTGGATAATGTTGTTGTGATAGATACATTAAATCTGATATATATACAGTCAAACTTTTATAACGAACGGAGATTATAGTAAAAAGAGATTCTAGGAGGGTTTCTCTGTACAAGGTGAGCTATTTCACTCGATCCAAAGAAGTGTAAGACTTAAAAATGCTTTGTTTGATGTGAATGGCTAAAAAAACAGTGACCTCTAAAACAACTTTTTTTAAAAGAAAAAAAGCAATACCTTCTCCACTCCCATATTCCCTTTCATAGACCTCTAAAACAACTACAAAAAGCAAAAACAAAAAACCATCCCCCAACAAACAAATTAAATTATAATAAAATTTATCTTTATCTCAACGATATCATCCTCCCTCCCACAAAATCCTTTCCACAGATTTTTTTTCCCCAGTTTTTACCACCAAACAAGACTATAGCAGACTTTGATGTCTTTGGATCATCCTCTTCACCGCCGTTAAATGAGGCCACCTCTACCCATTTCGATGGGCCCAGTTTTGCAATAAGTAGAACAGCACAACGATACATGTAGGTCAGGTGTGGCTACAGGACCAAAGGTGTGTATGCCAAGCATATCAGTGAAAACGAGCAAAGGCACAATGCTGGACAAGGCAGAGCTTGGTCAGGTGGCTGCTTAGCTTAGGTTCTTGCTGAGTCCGACAACAGTGACCCAACGTGTTATGGTAATGTAATAATTTTTTTTTCTCCGTAGCAACAACCAAACATTGAATTAGTTGCTTTCTTAAAAGCTGGACCTCAAAAAGAATTCTCACGCGAAAGGAACACACAGAGCATGAAGAATTTTGGCTTGCTGGTCGCGTTGGCCAACATGGGCAACCTGGTTCGTGCTCGGCATGAACCCCGTGACCGACATGCAAGAATCCGACGAAAAGGAAAGGGAAAAATCCCGTGATTCTTCGCGGCTTGAGTCCTACGCTAAGCAACTTTGGTCGGAAAAGGTTTGGCCTCGGCGTACCTGGCGTGGATACAATTTCGGCGCCGGCGTCTCTCTCGCCGCCCACAACAACTTGGTCGTGCAGTGATTTGTAGTCTGTTCCGTGTGGTATCGTACGCGACACTGGACTCCAAAAGAAATACAGGTACATATGTAAATGGTGTGAACTTTACACGTTGGACCTGCGCCCATGTCACGCAATCCCTCACTCGAACTCTCGATGCCAGATGTAAGTACACCGTAGCCCGTAGCCCGTAAGCAACCAGTGAGGGCCCGGATGATCTTCATGCATGATCACCTCCTGTTTACGAAGTTTATGCATGCCGTTAGTGGCGTTATTGATGATGCAGCTGGTGCTCTAATGGATTTATAAGCTTTAATTAAAAATATATTATAACTGTTATTAATTTTTTTACACAATTAAAATTTAATAAATAAATAAAGATATATTACGATAGACAATACAAAGAAATAAGAGAAAAAACAAAAAAAATCTAAAATTCAAAATAAAAAATAAAATTAAGAAGGTAGAAACTAGAAGATAGAAGTTGAAGTCGTTTGAAGCGAGGCAGTCCTGTTCTTTTATATCATGGTTGATGGTTATTTTGCTATGGTTGATGGCTTTTGTTTGTGTTTTTTGATACGATAGTAGACAGCGAAGATATCAACGTGGAACGGCGTACATGATTTTAAATTTAAAAAATCGTTTAAAAATCTTTTTAAAAAGCTGTTCTATTTATTTTAATTTCCGAATAAATCAAGAGAACAGTGCCGAGACATTCACGCCAGTCGACAACGTGAAGCCTACCCAGCAGCGGCCTGGCAAGTCGCAAGCGGCGAAGGAGCCGCACGGGCCTGATCGAACGAGTGAATTGGACCAAAAAATGAAGCGGAAGTGCCGCATGCGTGGCCAACATCCGCTAGCTACTTGCAGGGCCGGGTCGTGGAAACGCCCCCATGCCGCTGCGCCCGGTCGTGGCAGACGAGTGCCTCTCTAATTGCTCTCACCTTGACATATCGGTCGTGAAGCACGATCAATTCCAACACGTCTTTCGTCTTGCCTTTGATCCGTGGAATGAACTGCCATTAGCCATCAACTGCCGTAAAGACTCCCTTAAACAACCAGAAATACAGTCAGTGAAGGGCAAATTACTATCTGGTATAGTTTTTTTAATTCGGTTATGTTCTTTTTAGTTTATAGCTTATGGTTTTCTCTTAACAAACATATAGGACAAATTTTTTGTTGTCTTTTCAAAGCTACTCAGGACAGTCTATCGAAGATCTTACCGGTTTATGGATATATTCACATAAACACTCACGTTAGTATTAAAAATCATTAGCTATATCCATAAACCATTGACTGTAACCGAAAAACACCCACTAGTCTGATATAGGTAGCATGGGAGGATTGGGTGGCTTTCATGGAAACAAATGTTACGCCCTACTTACAACAGATAGAATGAACTAGATTCCATTGGCAAACAAAGATTCCTAGTACTTCCTAGTTAACCGAGCTACAGACTGAAACAGTAGCAATTTCAAAAAAGAAAAAGAAACAGTGTAGCTTCACAAACAAAACTGGAGATTCCTAGTGCTTCCTAGTTCCCCGAGCTACAGACTGAAACAGCAGCGAATTCAACTAAAAAAGAAACAGTGTAGCTTCACAAAAGTTGCAACCTGAGATCGCAAGTACTATGACGTAGCACTGAGCAGCGTTATCTACAGTGCCCCAAATATTTTTGGGCCGAAACTTTCATGAGGCAATTTTTAGGCCAAGGCTTTCATTAGACTGCACACAAAATCTCGCTTGAATTATTCGCAATTTTAGAAGCACATGATTCGAGACAATATTAACAATAACAGGGAAAGAATGCAAAAGATTTTCATCACAGCATTTTTGAAATAAAACAGAATGTCAGAGTTACATGCCTACATTGTTAATAAAACAATAGGTAAATAGCAGGAACAGACATCAATGTCAACATTGATTTACACTAAGAATTTCTAATCTTCGACCTTCATATGCTACCCGACTACAAACTACAATGAACCAAAGCAGAACAGCTGGGACTACAGAATATCCCAAGGATAGTGCGTTCACTGCCAAGCGGGCCTTCACTGGAGAGCAACGCCATCTCATTAACTTGCCACCGATAATCTGTACAAAAGATTCGGGAAAACAATAAATTAATCACGTCAGGAAACAGTAATAATCGAAATCTGCCATTAGGGTATGGATAGGCTCAAGTATATTCACACATGCTTAATAACAAACGATTCGTTTTCCCTTGAGAATAAGCTCAACAGGCAAGTTACATATAGCCCATGGTTGTCACGGTGTCACTGGTGACCACGTTGTCTAGGAGACGCCAAGACGCCGTGGCGACACCATGACGAACGCCACACGAGACAGGTACACACTGTACATGCATATGGCCACATGACTCACATACCAGCCGAAGCCATAGCCGTCCCTCGTATAATATCCCCGAGCCTAACCTCTCTCAGTCTCTCCTAACCTCCTCTCCCCCCCCCCCCCCCATCTCTCTCATGGCGACTCCTCTCCCTGACCGCCGCCTCCCCACCCCGCCGCCTCCTCCCCCCCATCTTTCATTAGACAAGCTTATTTATTGGTGACTGTAGAACTGGGTTTAGAACTGAATGAAACCCCAAAATAAAAGGTTACCTGTTTGGCAGTAGCTTAAGCTTATTTTGGTGATAAGCCTACTCTCAAGCTAGGCAAAACAAACCCTAAAGCTTCTCATTTAAGATGTGAAAACCTTTTCCGAGTTCTAGTCAGAACAAGGGAATTGAAAACCAGTGCAACCAGGTGATTCCTAGTCAAACCGGACAGACACAGAGATAGTGTCAAGGGTGATTTTAACATGGTTCCTAGTTATGGACTTAATTCTAACCGATTCAGGGCGATTCCATTATATTCCCACCCATTCTTGATTTCCGGGGAAAAGAATGTGGGAACCACCAGCCAGAGCTGACCTCGCCAAATCACCGGCAAATCACAGGGTCTATGAACCAGATTGGTTCCCATTCTATGAGCCCTGGTCTGGACTTGGTTACAATATCAACAACCAAAAAACCCTAAATTCCTCTTATCACACAAATCCAATGGAAGAAAAACTACTGTTAGATAAGCATACAACCGAACGCACCAAGCTAAAAAATTCTGCCTTACAAAAATTGTAAAGCACAATAAATTCAACTTGTTAGTAACACCTTGCAGGAAATAGTAAACACAACAGAGTTCAACCAGTTAGTAAGATGCACTACAATGATTTAGTAGATTTTAACCCACCACAAACCTCAGGGAACCAAACATAAGAAAATCCAGATGTACAGAGCTAAAATAGTACAGATATGGAAAATGTCTCTCATCAAGGCACAAAATTAAACAGGAAATACACTCACAACGCATCCATGATCCGGCAAACATTGTTTCTCGTCCGAAGACACAAAATTTAACAGAAAAATACACTAACACATCTGCTGATATAGCTCTTGTTTTTGAATGTTCATCGCATGAAAGGGCCAGGGCCATTCGCAGAAGATTTCAAAATCCGTCTTTACAATAACCCAAACATAAAATAGTCTGAAATGCTGAAATGCACAAGTGCCGAAGGACCATTTATATTTCCCAGCATATAAGCACTCACGAATGGATTCACAAGATGTTAAATTAACATATGTAGACCAGCTCACTATTAAGACCAAACAAATATAAAACTCAAATTCCACTTATCAACGTTTAATTGAAGATGGAGTTTGGCAGATAAAATTCTGCCTCTACACACTGCAAACATACCACTCCCGACATCAATCACTAAAACATTAACTCATGGCGCCAAACTTATACTATTAGCGCATCCACAGTAGCATTACAGCATTATAATAGCCACATATCAAATAAATGAACAATAATCTGCGGCAATGTTAGTCTAAAACTAAAATGGCAAATCAGAATTTACCTAGACCCTTCCTCGGCGTCAAGAGTTAGGTGGAACTGGAGAGGAAAGGCTGCGGGGCAACGGAGGAAACCAACTCCACTGCACCGGTACCATCAGCTGCAGCCCCTCCGCTCTTCTTGCAGCGCTTCGCCCTAGCGAGGTTCACATGTGCGTCGACGAAGTTCTCCATGCGCTTCACCTCCAGCTGCTTCAGGAAGTCGATTCGCTGCCGCTCTATTTCCAGTGCCTGCTTTTGTTTCGCACTCTCGACACGCTCATACATCTCCGCAAAAGCCTCGATCGCCCTTGCCAGCTCCCTGAAACCTCCGTCGCCTCTTCTGTCAGCTTCACGGCGGCTGCGCTTGTTGTTATTGCCAGAGCGCGACGGCGACTGCTGCAAGTTGTTATTGTTGTTATCGCCCGCATCATCAGAATCCTCCGAATCAGACACCGCGACGGCCGCGGCCGCGGCCGCGGCTTCCTTCTGGATAAACGCAGCAGCGGGGAGCGGAGACCCGCGACGGTAGTTGGGCAGCGGCAGAGCCATGGGAGGAGGCGGGGACGGCGAAGACGAAGGCGATGAGGGCTTCCTCGCCGCAGAAGGAAGGATGGGCAGGGCGAAGCGAGGGGCCAGCGACGGCGAGGGCCTCTTGGAGGCGGAGGCGGAGAGTGTGGGGCCGACGAGGCGGTCGAGCTCGTGGAAGAAAGCCCAGGTGGAGGGCGCGTTGCGGGTGCGCTCGGCCTTGTACTTCTTCTTGAGGGTGTCGACGCGGTTCTTGCACTGCACGTCGGTGCGCGGCGGGCGGCGGCGCGCGGCGGCCCCGCGGCGCGAGTTGACGGCGTCGGCCACCTCCTGCCACTGCTTCTGGCGCAGGTTGCCGCGGTTGAGGTCGATGTAGCGGCTCCCCCAGGCGCCGACCAGAGCGGCCGTCTCGCCCTCGCTCCAGCAGTCCTCCCTGTATGGCAGGTTGGGGTTGGGCGGCGGTAGCCTGCCCCCTCCTCCCGCCGCCGCCGCGGCCGCCATCTCCCTCACCTCCATCTCGCCCTCCTCCTCCTCTCAGACCTCGCACCAAACGCTGAAGAAGACCGTGCGCGCGGTGGTGGCGTTTGAGGGGAGGGCGGTGAGGCGAGGGCTGGAATAAAAGGACACGGCGAGGGGTGGGGCGCCGGCCGAGAGGGGGTCGGTCACGGGCGCGGCACGTGAGGGTGACCGGCGAGGCATCGGTGTGACCGGATCGGAGAGGTGCCGCCGTTGGATGCGTTTGACCGGGTAACCGGCGAATGGCGTGGGCTTTCGGGTTTCGTACGCGCGGGCGGGTGGTGGGGTGGATCGATAAAGACAGGCAGGCAGAAGCTCGGCAGGCAAGGCGGGCGACAGCCCACCGGGGTCCGGAGACCGGACGGAATACGGTGGCGGCGGGAAATTACGGCCATGCCCCCGTGGGCGGGCCGAGGCGGCAGGGGTAGCGCGGGGATTTCGCGCGGGGCGGCGGGGCACGGGAGACGCGCGGGTGTCAGGCGTGGGAATCGGGGTTGCTGAGGTGGTCGCCGTTGGTCGGCTTGCGCCGAGAGAGAGGAAGAGAGAGACGCCGAGAGAGGGAGGGGAGAAGACTCGCGCTCGTGGGGTAGGTGAGGCTGGGGTGGTGGGGCCCGCGCGCGGGGAGGCGGGCAATTATTGTTGTCTCTATCGGGCGGTGGCGACCTGCCGGACAAGCGGACGGACGGGCGGCACCGCGGCAGATCGCTTGCCGCTGCAGGCCGGCCTTTGGATTTGGTGCTCTCTACTAGCGTAATCATCCATTCTTTTCGCCTCCTCCATGCCGTCGCCAAGCCTCACTCTTGTGGCTATTTCGGTAAGCTAAAGGCACCGCTTGACTCGATAGTCGACGAGTACTGGTGTAGTACTAGCAGTAACTTCTTGGGGATACGAGCTGGAGGCCCGTCGCGGAAACAGTACGTGCTCACGCCACATCCTCGATGGAACCCTGTGCCGGTGACGCATAAATTCCTCGCGGCCGTGGAGGCCAGCGCAACGCGCTCAACGCGCTCAGTACGGCTTCGCCATGTCGCTAGCGTTCGGCGACAGCAATCACGGTCACTGTAACGCACGGTAGTGTTACAGTAAAAAAATTTATTTTTTTATATTTTTTGTATCGTTCATTCTAGATTAACATATCGTTTTTATATTTTTAAAATTTTAATTATATTTAATAAATTAAGTTACAATAAAAATAAATCAGCTACAGTAAAATTTCAATAAAAATTAAAAATTATCGTTATTCTCCTTCTCCTCTACCGCGCGCCCGGCGGCCAGGAAGCGCGAGCCGTCCGCATTGAATTGGAGGGCTGCCGACGTAGTGGCTATGTATGTATAATGTCAGGCTGTCACGCTCTCGACCGGACGGACGGACCGGGCACGGGGTATGTTTGGTTGGTGTACTGATCTTATCAAATTTGGGTAGTCAAAATTTTAGTTGGGGTTTTGGTTATCCATAATTTAATTAAAATTGGTAAAAAATACATAAAGAGTCATTACAGAGTTATTGGTTTGACAAGAATTTAGTAATTATCTAAACAAATACTAAATTATTGGCACTAACTAAATTTTTCACAAAATTAATTTAGACACTGACCAAACACACCCGTGGACTTTGGAACCACCGGCGGAGCGCAGGGTCGTATCGCACTCGGACCCCGTCCAACGCCGCGAGTAATGCTTGCTCGTACCGTACCCTGCCCAAACTTTCAATTCCTGGCCGGCCGGCCGGCCGGTACCGACACGTCGCCCGTCGGACTGCCGTTGCCTTTGCCCTGTCTCAGGCCCGGCTTGTACTGTAGCCTGTAGGTATATACCACGGTGACGGAGCAGAAGTTCTGCATAGGATGCGTATGCCTCTGAACCAGGATTGTTCACAACTTCACACAAGTAACGTGGGGGAGGGGAGGAGCCATGTTCCACCGGCCACTGCTCGTAACGCGCGAGTCGTGCAGGAACTTCGCGCGATTTACGTTGGCATCTCTGGCCAGTTTCGCCCGCAGGAGCCGCAGCATTTCCAGCTTGATTAGAGAGAGAACCGGGTGCTACAGCCATGGACAATTGGTGTGGATACGAGCGTGTGTTTTTACTAGCTAATAGCTTTTGGTTAAGATTAATAGTTTTTGTCTGTGATTTTTTTATACGATAGAGACACTAACACAGATGATACATACGATTTTGAGTTTAAGAAGTCGTTTAGAGAATCTACTTCGAGAGATCGTCCCGTTTCGAGTTTACCTTTTTGACTTCGAAAGACACAAAAAGTCAAAAGTAGAAGTCAAAAGATAATTATAAATATATTTTTAGACTATGACTTGTAACTTTTAATTATAGTTTAATAGTCTAGTTAATAATGATCACTAAAATAAATTTTAAAAAAAAACACTGGAAAAAAGGAACCGGACGTTTGGAGTAATGCTCCCGACAACTAGGGGCGGGCGGGCGGACGAAAGCGAGTAGTTAGCAAGTCCTGCAACACACGGCATCCAGCCTCCTAACTCTCGGCAGCGCCCTTCGCCGGTAGGGCCGAGGGCAACTTGCGGGAATGGGTGGGAGGGGTGCGTCCGTGTGGGACGCGCGTTGAGACGCATCAAACAACTGGTGCACCGGAGCAAAAGCTACAGTAAAGCAATGCGGCAATCTGCTACAGTGCCGTGATGAATCTCGTACGTTCTTTTCCGATTCAACGGCCTAGAGTGACAATGTCACCACTCGACTGTAACTTTGATGCAGAGGATGCGTTTCCGTTCGTGTGTCGTGTAGCCGTAAATTTTGCAGAATTAAGGAGTATTGAAGCCATTTCCACCTTCAGATCCTGTATGGCGCTGAAGTCTGCGAAGCTGGGAAGTGGATTCTTGTGATGCTTGTCTGTCTCTGTCGATTCAAAATGGGTTAAAGTTGGTTTATACTAGAGTTTATAGTAATTAGTTTTTAAATGATGTATTTTTTTAAAAAATGGTATCAATAGAAAGGCTGTAGTAAAAAAGTATATTAAATTTAGTTATATCGGCTAAAATCGTATACGATTATTTCTCTCTGCATACTACTTCTCTCAGATAGTCAAAATTCAAAATTTTAAATCATAAACCACAACCTAAAAAAACACATCCTAAAACATTCTCATGTAGAGAATAAGAACGCATTGTGCATCGATGAGATGAGTTGCCTAATTGCAAAGCTGCTATCTTCACCGAGCTGCAAAACAACGAAGCTCGACACGGATCGGGAAACGACTACGGTTTCAGCAAACGCGGCAATACATACTCGCAAACGAGCAAACAAGCGATGAGCCTGCAGTCTGCAAATCACGGATGAAGTCTGAAAACTGATGCAGCTTCAATCACGGCTTAACGGTGGGGCAATGGAGGCAATCCAGCACTCAAATCGTTTGCTCTTTGGAGTGGCCGTAGCACCGAATAGCAGCCAAGAACTCGTACCAACGCAACACAGGCTCACGGCATGGGCGGCGCAAATATCAGTAGTGCGTGTGTGCTTTTGGGTATATCAATCAGAACGTTCTTGCTCCATTGTCTTTTAAATTGTTTGTAAAAGAAAATATAGAGTAATAAAAACTCACGTGCTATTTTAGATGATATAAATAAAGTCGCTACAGTGTGTACTACAATTAACTTAAGATCTCATCTTAAAAAGACACTTCGTTTGAAAGTTGATTACGACAGAAAAGCCAAAAAAAAAGCTTTTAAAAGCTAAAAAGAAGAGATCCGTTATCACATGTCTGCAATTTTTACTGCATTTACTTGTGTGATAAAGGAGTTCCATAAAATTTCTAACACAAAAGGGTAAAATCACTCTCACAAGTCAGCGAAGTCACAATGAATTTTTCTCGATTATCATGTGTAGAATCAAGGCAACAGAGGGGAGTAAATGGTGCCATCCAAGATTTTTTCCTTAGTATTCTTGATCCTTTTTCCAAATAACTACAGAATTACAGAGAATAGAATCCACAGCCAAAATCCCAAATCAAAACACGCAAGAAATCGATTCTCGGAGAATAGCCAACCCTGGTGATCAAACCGGCTTACTGCTGGTGGTCAGACCTCTTGATGGTCAGACCACCGTCATAGAGGCCGGTATTATCAAAGGTAGCGAATGAATCGTCCTGAGCTCCAGAATAGCCCGATGAGATGCAAAAACGATGCAACTTCTAAAATATAAGCACAAATGCTATGAAACATTGCACAAACCTTGCTCAAGGTCTCAAGAACTTATTCCACCCATAGATCGCAGGAATCCATGTCAAAGTTCAGATCTTTTTGATATTGATGTAAGATTGCAGTAAAATTAGGAAAACTACAAAAATGATGAATACAACTTGCTTGTGAGCAGAGGATGGTCAAGATAATTCTAAATATTCCCACATATCGCAAAAAGTAAGAACACCAAATAAATCAAACCGAAAACCCTTGGATCGTAAAATCAAAGATTAAGACCAAAATCAAGCAAAAACAAGTTTCTTCATAAACTTGCTAGCAAGTGCCTAAATGGGTGTATATTAATTTTTAGAGGCTATCTCCACCTCTTACACGTCATTAGCATAGCAAAATCAAGAAGAGAAAAAGGAAAAACCAACCAATATACGTGAAATCAATCAACACAAGAAATAGTCATGGAGATGAATAAAAATTGATGTATTGCTACTTGAGGAGGAAAGCTTTACAACAACTCCCCTTTAGAGAACAAAGAGCATACCACAACACTTTTCTCTCAAACCCTAATCCTAACATTTGTGAAGACTTGGGTCAAGCGAGGAAAATTGAATGGTTAACTACAAATTTCTATCCCAACCTGTTAAATAGATAGGCTAGCTAGCCACATCTAACTCTAAGTGGATATTATCCACTTAGTATAATGGGGGAACCCGATAACCCCACATACGGGTTTTAACTCATACACTATACTTATGCATGTTTTTCAAAGTGCATAAATCCGAATCCGCTAAGTTCTTAGTCTTAATCCAACTTGATCTCTTCAACTTCTCCTTGACTTATTCCAAACGCCGCTCAAAAACCACGATTTTGCTTCAAGGTAGTTCCCATTATTTTGATCAAACTACCAAAATAATAATTTTTTTATATGGTCATCTCCTTCCATTGTAAGTAATTGCCATGTCTGCCATGTACAAGTGCACCATTGTCTTGCCACACGTCTATAAGTCTCTCCCGCTCTAGTTTCACCAGACCGTATCTTATTTAGACCAACTAAGCCACATGGTATAACCCACCATTCGAACTTCCCTTTGACATTTCTTGCCTTTGTCGTGTCATACTTGAGCTCGCCATGTCACTCAGTATTCTCAATCGTTCTGAGTCTCGGCTCCTCCATGAGCGCATCCTCGATTCTCGCCATTGATCATGATTGACTTTAAGTGACTCTGCACATCCAAAGATATGGAAATCGTTTCTAGGTATAAATTCCTTATAACTTAATCCACGTTAGCCATAACATATCTCATGCAACCTATATCTACTGACTTAGGTCATTCAAACTCTTCCCGCGACTTAAAACTCCAAATCACAAAAATTGGCCGAGAGGGACACTGCCCAACCAGTCTGACCGCATGGCCATAGCAGTCAGACCGCTGTCATGCACCGGCTTGAACCAGAAATGGGCATCGGTCTGATTGCTAGGAAATTCTGGTCAGACCGCCCCTTCAACGCTAGTTTGAACACTGAGACTGCAAACAGTTCTGGAAATCCAAGAAATTTGCAAATCAATTTTACAACATTTTTAAATTGCAATGATTCATCGTAATATGATCTAGGATCTTCTCACATGATCCTTCACCATGACTAGCAGCCAGGAGGCCGGTCCAAGTCATCATGTCTGACTCTGACATGACCCAAGTTTCCAACATTCGACAGGAACCCAATCAGTGAAATCTTCAGTAAAAAAAGGTTTCAATCCAAGCATCCAGCCAATCGGAGCAGTGAAAACTAGAGAACACACCTGGGCATATATATAAGCCTCTTCCTTTTAGCTTCTAAAAGTCATTTTTCTACAGTAAAATATTTTTCTACATTAACTAACTTTTAAATGTGCTGTTTTTTTAATATAGAGTCTGCAAGTCAATTGTAGTACAAACTATAGTGACTTCATTTATATTGGCAAAAATCGGACACGAGTTTATATCTCTTCATACTCTCTTGCAAATAGCCAAAAGCCAAAAGTCGCAACATAAAAAAACATGCATATACGACAACATCAGTGTAAGACACGTTACACCTCACTACGCTGCTTGCAACTAGAACTGTAGTGTCAGGAAGAGTAGCTAAATTGTAGATATGATTGGGATGAAGAGAGGTGGCTCATCATTCAAGTCCCAGGAATCCATTGGCACCAATGGCGGATTCACACTTCGAACAGCCTAGACTTTAGCCTAGGGTATATGATATTTATTAGTATAAAGCTCAGATAAGTTCAAGTATACTAAGTGTATAACTTTCCTTTTTAACTCAAGTAATAGTGGTCTCTAATCCTTTTTAGTCTAGAATATGATAAAATTCTAGATTCACCCTGATTAACACCACCATCACCACTGACAACGGCCAGCAAGTGACTGACTCCCAGTTCTGGAGCAGCAGAGGGAAACACTGGAGTGTGGAGACCGAGGTCGGGAAGGCGAGTAGTGACTCGTACGAGTAGCTATTTAGCAGTCTTGATAGCTTCAGTGACTTACACAGGTGAATTTAGGTGATAGCTTAAGTGACTTTGCCTGCAACATCAGTGGACGAACACTAGATTGGAAATTTGGAATTTTCAGCACGTTTTGGAGGGTTCAATGCTTCAGATATATACTTATATTCCTTCAATGAATCTACGAGTTCATCTGTCGTTCTCCTTTTCTGTGGAGACTGCAGCCCATAGAAATTTACCGAATTTGGATCACCAATCGCCCAGATTATATAACTCAAATTGTATTATATAGCTGAGAATACATATTTTCCATCTGACCTAAATCCGCACGACTAAGCGGTACATTTCTGGTACAAGATGACGGAAATAGTACATGATCCAAACCAAAAGAAAAGATGGCCAACTTAACAAGAACCACATTAGTAGCTTGAACTACTGAATTATGCAACCATGCTGTGACATGAAGAGCTTCTGAACAAGGTTGTTTACTCACAAGCTAGCTTGGTACCAAAGCTGCTAAGGCAGATGGCAAACGCCTGAAATGCTGAGAGCGGCTGGCGGTAATCCATGGTGAAGATATCGCTGTCAACTTTACCAAACTGCAAGAGAACGGTTTCCCCGTCCCCAACGCTATCAGGATAGTTGAGGTCAGCTGTAGCCACCAGCTGGAAATTCTTCACAGATGCAACTGTTACCCGCCCATGGAAGTTCAAGCACCAGCATTGCAAGTGCTCGTGCCACCGGGGAGCCTTATTCCTTAGGACAGTGCTACCTGCGCGCCTCAGAGATTTTGTCTTAAGGGAGTTCTCCCAGGTCTCTTGAGTCGAAGGGCACTCCATAGTACAAAACATTCTCCTAGGCCCTCTGGATTTGAGCAGGTTGTATTTATATGTAATCTCCCCGACATCAAAGTTGCCTGCCAATACTTGGGGGCTGATTCGCCTGCTTCCAAAACGCCGGCTATATCGAGTGCTTGATGTCTTTGCACCATCATACGGTGGCTTGCTGTCATATATCTTAAAGTTTATTCCCCAAAAATCAGACCTAAAAAGGGTGTATCAGAAGTGCAATCAGGATGGCGAGCCAAAAATTTGCAGCACTAGTGCACGAGACTGAACAAAACAATCACTTTCCCAAATTGTCTGCACCAAGGAATAGAAGGGAGAAGACAGAAACACTACAATATATGATCTACAACAGTTAACAGCTTCCTTCAAATTCCTAGCAACTGTTGGTTTGTAAAGTTGCAATCCACAAGACCAAGGAAGAAAAAATGCATGACACCAAGTCCCTCCGTTTTGTTACTATGCGTGTATGAGAGATTACATGGAAGACTTGCATGAATATCCAAATGCTGGAATTGTTTGCTTGATCAAAAAAAAGGAAAGGAAAAGGAAAATCTATTGAATTGCAGTGTGGCCCTGCATGCTCCTACCATTTTGCAAGTTCTGCTTTATTTTCCCCAAGGCTAAAATAGATGGTCTGTTTTTACACAATCATGTACAATAATAGTCTCAGCGTATCAATAGAAACCATTTCAATATTTCATTGACCCTGTATTCATGTAGTTGGGATAGTCAATTTATCACTTTTCCTAAATCAGATTAATAACAACATTAAAACAACCATGACGAGAGAAAAAAGATTTAGCCAAGCTGACCGCAAATTTCTTAACCACAATTTCAAAAGAGTACAATTGATTGTCACTCTCTCACAACCCTCTCGAATATTTTAGGATCCTCGGATACTTGCTTTATACGATAATCTAGTCTAATCCTCTCGTGCATCACTACCTTTAGATGAGTGGCTTCTTTGCTTAGTTGTTTGAGTTCTTCATGACCACTTCTTATGGTCTTATATAGTCCTCCTAGATTTCCTCCAAAATGAAGTAGGAATCTACCCTAAGAGAAAGTAGAAATTCTAATCCTATTAGAATTTGTTCAGGACTCTTTATAGCACACCTTTCCAAATCTTAAAAGGGTAAGATATGAGTTATCACACTCAACATTGTTGCTGCGCCTATTTTTTAGCAGAGCAATCCATCGTAGAATACACATGGAAGGTTAAAGAAAAATTGAAATGCATGGAAAGTACCTTAGGCTGACCGCAAATTCCTTAAGCACAATTTCAAAAGAGTACAAGTGATTATCACTCTCTCACAATTCTCTTGAATCTTTTAGGACCCACGGATACTTGCTCTATACAAAATCTAGTCCAATTCTCTCATGCACCTCTACCTTTAGATGATTGGCTTTTTTGCTTGGTTGCTTGGGTTCTCCATGACCACCTTTCATGGTTTTATATAGTTACCCCTAACCTTCCACCAAAGTCAAGTATGAATCTACCCCAAAAGAAAATAGGAATTCTAATCCTATTAGAATTTATCCATGACTCTTTATAGAACATCTTTCCAAATCTTAAAAGGCTAAGAATATGAGTTACCATACTCAACATTGTTGCTGCCCCTATTTTTAGCAAAGCAATCCATCTTAGAATACACACGGAAGGTTAAAGAAAAATTGGAATGCATGGAAAGTACCTCAGTTTCCCTACATATGCATTGCTTCCTTGTGACAAATCTTCAGCGTCAAGGGAAATAATGTACTCTGTATGGGCACCACGCCTAAACCTTCTAGCAGCCATGAGAAACTTCCCTTTATCCACGGTAGCTGTCAGATGTTAAAAAAAACAATCAGCAAAACATTTGGTGCAACAAAAAGCTCAACGATGAAGGAAATCAGGAAAGGACACCCACGTAATCCCATGTGAATTATACAAGCATGTCCAACGCAACTATTCTAGTCACCCATGTAAACTTCTGTATATTCTATGCCTTCTCATGATCTCATCCAGCCTGTGCACACAATCCCCTATTGAGTTCTATCACAATATTGCACTGCAAATAGAGCACAGAAACTCAACAACCAAAATCTAACACAATATGTTGGTTTAACTAACATTTGATGCTGGAGGAACCAAATGGGTAACAGTGTTTTTTTAGAACATTTGTCACACAGGAGCTATAAGTGGCTCACTTGCAATGTATTATGTATAGACTCTCAGCCGTGGAAGAACATGTAAAAGCAATTGAAACACAGCAAAACAGCATCATTCAGGAAAAAAAAAGCTGTGTGCGGGCATAACAAAAACCTGAGTGAAGAAATTGAAGAGATGACATAAAAATACGAGCAATTGGCACATTATTTGAATCAACAAACCAGACTTATTCGCACTACATGCTGATCAAATTGAAGTTCAGCAGTAAGCGGAATAAGATAGCACGCTAGGGCATTACTGGTGGAGCTTGCATGTTGCCATCGTGTTTCTAACCTAGGGCATTACTGGTGGAGCTTGCATGTTGCCATCGTGTCTTAGAAACGTACCATTTGACAAGCCAAGGTAGAGATAGAACGTAGAGTTCTTCTTGTTTCGCTTGATGAAGCACTGGATCGGGAAGTCCTTTGGTCCTGGCTGTTCAAACCACAGGGAATGGAGCAGCATCAGCTTTAGCTATAGAGCTGCCCAAAATAAACTAGATACCTGAACCCACTCTTCTAAACCCTTGACAAGAATCAACATAGCTAAATATGTGTCACGCTGCTCAAACCCAAAGATGGACTTGACAAGCCCTTAATTAGCATGCCGCGAACAAGAATCTAAACTCACACCTGTAACTATCGTCCTAATTGACATTGAAAGGTAAAATTTCAACAGAAATATTGGACACCTAAAACTAGTGGCCTATTTGGAAGTTGGAACATACATTTCTCCAAACTAAAATACGTAAATCACCAGTCTCAAAACCTTCACATTAAACTATGGACTTCTCTAGGTACCAAACTTAGCACTTGAACAGTGATACTCTTCTTGTCGATACCCAAATCCTATCAAAACCCCAAAGCACCACCAAATAGCACATTGGTATTAGCGTAAACACAGCTTAGATCCTGTCGATCCCAATCCGATCTCCTAAAATCCTCCACGAAACTGAGATTTCTGCAACCCTACAGCTCCGGTCCAGATACCAAATTGGTCTCATCCGAAACACCCAACTAGTAACCGACGCTAGACGCTGCGCCAAAACAAATGCCCGCGGGCTCCTCACCTGCTTCAGGGAGGACGGGAACGTGATCTTGCCGGACTCGGGCAGCGGCCGCACGACGGTCGTCGCGGTGTCGCGCCACCGCCGGCAGACGCAGGCGCAGGACACCACGTCCTTCCGCGCCGGCCACCGCTCGCCGCCGGACGCCTCCACGCGGCGCACCACCTCCGCGACCAGCTCCGGCAGCAGCCGCGCCCACCTGTCCTCCCCCTCCTTCTCGTCCGCCACCGCCACCTCTACCTCCACGGGCTCCGGCGGAGCCGCCATTTCCCGCCGCGCCGCTCCTCCCTACCCCTCCCCTCGCGCACGCTAGGGTTTCTTCGATCCTCTCTTAGTCCACTTCTTCACTGTGCTTTCGTTAGTGCCGTGGGAAGATTACCCGGAACCGTGCCCGCCTTGTCTGCTGCGCTCCCTTTATGTTGTGCTTGACGGTTTCTGCTTCTAGAATCCCGACTGGTTGGTAGGTACGGGCGCGCTGTTTCCATCCGATTTTTGGTTTATTTTTAAAAAAATTAAATTTTGATCTAAAATTTTCCAGTTATCGTTCATATCGATGTTATTTTAAAACCGATTTTCAAAACCCTGCTCTCCGCTCCCGGAAACGGGAGAAAAATCCATGCGCTGTCTGATTCGGAAGATGGACGGCTCGGATTAGCTCCGCCCAAGCTTGGAGGTGATTTTTTGAACCATACTTTGCAAAGTCTGATGGCTCCCGGAAAGCCTGCCTGCAAAACTGGTGGGATTTCACACGAAACCGTACAATTCTTTCCATTTATGTATGCTGTTAGTTTTTTTAAATCTGAACGGTAAGTGCGTCATCATCGTAGAAATATTTGACAATGTCCTCCTACCTATAGCAACACCAGTTACCCTTATGAACCTAGACTAGAACTATACTATACGACAGTCATCTACGTCCAAGCTCTCCAGCGACCCAAAATACGGGTTTGGAGCGTGTGTGTCTACCGGACGGCAGCACGGAGATAAGGCGGAGGGGCAGGCAGGTCGGTGACAGGGACGACGGCGACGTCCTCCTACTCCACGCGCATTTCGCTCCTGTGGGCTCGGTTTGGGCTGGGCCCACGAAATCATTTCGATTAGCCACTTTCTCACACCCCTTTTGATTTCTTTCTGAAAGAATCGGATTTCGCTCGTGGCTGGGACCAGAACGGACCGGACATCTGGCGACGTATCGGAAATGGGTTGGTTGATGCGATTTCCCGTTCCATTTGTGCAAGGTGGAACGCCTCAACGGTTGATAGGTGCCTCCTATTTATTTGCAAACGCATCGCCGTTTCTGACGGCTGTAACTTTGTAGAACGCACTCTCTCTCTGTTTCGTCTCTCAACCTACAGCCATAATGTTCCCTTTATATAGAGGCTCTGATCTAATCCTTTGTGATATATCCGACCAACTTACGACCAATTAGTATACCTATACAGCTAGTTCATATCTGGTGGCCTAAACGACATGTTTACATATTCTTCTTTTGTCTCATAATATCTGGTTGAACTTCAGGTGAGAAACATATCAGCTATGGACTATTCGATATTTTTCCGATCTAGTGATGAATAACTTCATGTGGTTGACTCTTCGACCACTTGTGGTATTGCTATATTTTTTTCTTTATCCAACCATATTGAGGGGTTCAGCGATATCTCTCCTGATACGTACGAGGGGAAAGTCCCATATTCGACCAATCACTTTCCTCCGCATGTTTCATATAATACCTAAAAGTTACCTTTATAACTATCTAATTACAGAATAATGTCTGGCAACCCCTAAGTATACTATTACATATGTAGAAAACTATCTTGATCTCAAGTACAGATATTGTACATCATCATTGTTTAAAATCAACTGATGACACATAAAAACATAACAATCTTAATATTATCTCAAAGTAAGTCAATCCAACATTATGTTCTCTAACACATATCCACATTATTGATTTGATATCCACATATCTATAATTGAGAAAATGTGGTCATCAATTAATACATATGCAAGAATCTTTTAGAATAATATTATATAATAAATAAAGAGCTTACCAATAAGTTATATACTTATTAACCTTTATAAGTAATAATTTATCTAAGAAATATAATAATATATTATTTAAAAATTATAACTATAAAAAATAATATAATTATCTCTAAGATACATCACTGATAAAGATAGAGCAGCTGCAGAAGGCATTTGTCGCAGGCACTACTACTATATTTGCTGCTTGACATGTGTGCGCGTACCTTCTGCATCCTAGTCTTGTAGCTCTTCATTATACTGAGGTATGCTTTTAAAATCCAGCGTCACTCTTCTCTTTACGTGCTTTTGTACTTTAAATTTGTGTTGTTTTGACTATGATCTTTTAAAGGTGTATACTTGCTTCCAGAAAATGAAGCAACATTACTAGAGCAATTAAAATGAATAGAATCATTAAAGCAGTACTATTTGCCCCTAAAATAACCATTTCAACATTAGAGAAGATGTTGTAGGTCTCGATGTTGAGCGTCTCCCGCCCGTCCCAGCTAGGGCTCTTGACCCAGACGTGGTCCCCAGCTTGCGCGAGCCAGATCAGCTCATCCATGGCACGCGTGGCCATGTCGGCTATCATGGGGCGCTCCTGACATAGGCACCAGCAGCTGGAACGGTATCCCTGACAAGCCCCCACTGAGGAGGTTGAGATCCAGCGACGGCCGTCGAGCGTTGACCTGTCTATCTCGTCAACGGACAGGTCCAGTGATGAGACAGCCATCAACATCACCGACAACATTCTGACGTCATATACGGGGTTTTATAAAACCTAATGATTACAAAACCTAGAATTAAATGTCACCAATTAAAGGATATGTGATTTTGTATATCAATAACCATACTCTTTTCTTAATGCGCACGACGAACTGGAGTGTTGCAAAATAAAGATTGCTCATCGATCCTTGAGAAGGACACTATGCCGTTAAACGATGCATCACCACGCCTATTGGCACGGCGAGGCCACATGTCATTGTCACCCCCGGCGTGACAGCGTCGCCATCCAAAACTAGTGTGGGCACACATGGACCTCCTGCATACACGCCATCTATCGCCACCTCATGCGCTGGGCCGACGAGCGCCCACGGTCGTCTGTTCCTTTGGCTCCACGACTCGGATCGCGTGGCCACCCGCTATAAATAGCACCGCATGGCACGCCCTCAGGCGTTTTACCCTACCCTGACGCGCTTGGGGATTAATGGAGTTGGAGGTGGCGACCCAGGGCTTACACCTCTGGTTTCGCGGGCTGCGGGCTCTACGCTGCGACCTTTGGTCTGCCCATTGGGCCGACAACTCAGCCCAGCTCGGCGCGCTGGTAGGCCACTTCGTGGCCCACTTGGGGACTACTGCTCCGCGCCGACCGAGCTGGACCAGATCTGGACTTTGTCCGCATCGTGGGCGAGCCCTGTGGAGTGCGGCACCGCTTACTGGCTCGCTGGGTGGCAGCTGACCATGCTGGTCTACCTGTTGTACACCGAGTCGGGCTGCCGGTTCGAGGCGTAGCTCCCTGACCTGCCCCTGGGCATGCGGTCGGGCAACCTCGGCAACCTCAGCCCGGCGCAGCTGGCCAAGATCGACTATATGCAACGGTGGACCGTGACCGAGGAGGACCGGCTCTCGCGGGAGATGGCACAAGTGCAGGAGGGCTACGGCGCGGTGGCTGCGCACGATGAAGCACACGGTGGAGATCCTTGAGCCGGTGCAGGCGGACGAGCTGCTCATTGCCACCGCGGACATGGAGATCGGGTTCCGAGAGTGAGGGGGTATGGATGAGATATAACGCTTTAAAATTTGACTGTTTTAAGTCTAAAAAATATATAAATATTGTATAGTAATTATTTTTATTTTATTTGGCTAAGAGCTCAAGCATCACTATAACAAGACGTAGACATCCAGGTTCAAGCCCGGGTGAATGGGGGTGGTTGAGGCCACGCCTTGCTAATGAGCAGTGGATCAACTCCCGCATGATGAGTTCTGGTTGTTAATTTCTATGTGCTAACTAATCAGTCAAACATTTTAAAAGAAATTTCTACTATTATGCTTTCGAAAGCCGTGGACAGGCCTCCCCCCAATAATAAGCTGGAAGGAAGAAAGCACCAACACCACCTTACGCTATGATTCATCACATTGTAGCAATAAATCACTGAGGTGAAAATTTTAACCACGGCCAAGTGATGATTAAAAACAGGTGTACATTTGCGTATATCCAGCTAGCCACAACGTTAAGTTTCGCCCTCCGTGTTTGGAATGTTGCCGGATTCCGAACTAGGCAGACGAAAACTGAACCATTTCTACTCTGCCTACCTCTCGCGCTATCCACAAACAGCGACAGATTGCACGCCTCTTCTTCTCCTCACCTCCCTCCCAAAACCGTCTCACCAAATCTAGCAACACAGCGTCCTCTCTCTCCCCCTCCCCCTTCCTTTCTCCCTCTCCCTCTCCCTCTCTCCCCCCTCGTTGTCTCGCCCTGTCATCACAAGAAAGCCGGGTGTTTCTCATCCGCATTGACATGCACAATTTGGCATTTTGCGTGTGCGCATGCGGATGCAGTAGCATGCCAACCTGCCATGCTTCCGTGATGGCCCAGCCGTTCTTGAAGATTGGGCACAACCTCGACCGAACATAAGCATCATCATATTGTTGAAACTGCCATTACTCTCCTTGCTTATGCTTCCATTTCTCTTCTCTTTTGGAGTGATGCTTTCGCCACAGCTTGTTTCTTCATTAATCATATTCCTAGTCGTGTCATTGACATGCAAACACCCCTCGAGCGTTTGCTTGGTGAAAAACTAGACTACACCTTCCTCAAAGTTTTTGGTTGTGTGTGCTGACCACACCTTCACACGTATAACACACATAAGCTCGACTTCTGCTCTAAAAAAATGTGTATTCTTAGGGTATAGTCTTCTCCATAAGGGTTACAAATATTTACATGTTCCTTTCAACTGTGTTTATATATCACGTGATGTGATCTTTGATGAGAATTTTTTTCCTTTTGCCAATCTCTCTCATAGTTCACAAACACTGAACTCTTCCCTAGTTCCTTCTATTATCTCATGTGGCTAACTTGCAGATTCAGCATATACCCATTTGCTTCTACCTAACCATGGTGCAAGTACTAATTGTGGTGCATGACTTGAGAACCTCGCTACTCCTGACACACTTGAGGTCCCCCTTTGACAACGCGCCACCCTTTCCCGCTGTGGCGTCACCGGGTTCTAACCCGGTGAATCTGGCATCCTCACATGCGGCATCACCACTAGTGGCTTTGCCTGTCGCAGCAGATGCCAGCCTGGCTGCTGCTGATGTTAGCCCGACAACTGCACAGGCTACACCGCCTCCACATCATGGTCATCCCATGAGAACTCACCTCAAGGACAATATACACAAATCCCTGCATCGGACAAATGGTACCATCACTTATGCTACTGCTAAGGGTTCTGTAACCAAGCCAAATAACCATGTAGAAGCTCTACAAGTTCCTCACCGTTGTGATGCCATGCATGCCGAGTACAATGCTCTTCTTTGCAATCAGACATGGCGACTTGTTCCACCTCGAATTGGCATCAATATAATTGACTACAAATGGGTTTTTAAAACCAAGAAGAAGGCTGATGGATCTGTTGAGAGGTACAAGGCTCGCTTGGTCGCTAAGGGGTTTAAGCAGAGATATGGCTAGGATTACAAGAATACATTCAGCCCGGTAGTTAAACCTACGACTATTCAGTTGTTTCTTTCATTAGAAATCACCAACAACCGGCACCTTCGACAGCTTAACATCCAAAATGCTTTTTTGTGTGTCTATCTTGAGAAAGAAGTATTCATGCAACAACCTCCAGGGTTTGAAGATTCAAAACAACCATCTTATCTTTGTAGCTAGACAAGGCCTTATATGGGTTGAAGCAAGCATCCACGGCCTGGCATTCTCGCGTCAGTGCGACACTCCGTGAATTAGGTTTTGTGGCATCGAAGGCAGATACTTCTCTTTTCATTTGCCAAAACAAAGATGTTACCATCTTTCTCCTTGTCTACGTTGATGACACATCGTGTTAGCTCCTCTCCACAAGTCACTGATCAAGTCATCCAGCAGTTAGGGCATGCATTTGCTGTGAAAGATCTCGACAAGCTTCATTTTTTTCTCGGTATTGAGGTCCATCATCAGCCACAAAGGCTCATCCTCAGCCAACGAAAGTATGCTAAGGAGCTTCTCACTTGTGCACGGATGGACAAGAGGAAGCATGCACATACACCTATGTTGGCTACTAATTGGTTGTCCATTGAGGATGGTACTCCTCTCTCTCCATCTGATGCAACAGAGTATTGCAGTATTGTTATCACATGGCCAGATCTCTCCTTCGCAGTCAACAAAGTCTGCCAATTCCTGCATGCACCTTGTACATCTCATTGGATTGCTGTCAAGCGTATTCTCCGGTATATTCGCCATATAATTTCTCATAGACTTCAGTTGTGTGCTTCTCCGTCTGCCTTGCTCTTGATATTCTCCGACACTGACTAGGCTAGCAATCTTGACGACCGACGATCCACCAGGGGCCATGCTATCTTCCTCGGTGCAAATCTGATTGCATGGAGTTCTCGCAAGCAAGCCACAATTTTGAGGTCTAGCACGAAACCGAATACAAGTCATTGGCGAATGCTACTGCTGAACTTGTATGGGTACAATCCCTTCTTCGAGAACTTGGCATCTCTTAATATCGACCTCCTGTTCTCTGGTGTGACAACCTATGGGCAACATATTTATTGGCAAACTTGGTCTTCCATGCACGTACAAAATATATTGAAGTTGACTTTCATTTGTATGGGAACGAGTGGCTCAAAAACTTCTCCAAATCAAGTTCATATCTTCTAAGGACTAAGTTGCTGATATCTTCACCAAGCCATTGCCTACACAACTATTCGAATGTTGCAAGTACAATCTAAATCTTGTTTCACCGGTTGAGATTGAGGGAGGATGTTAGAATAGTAACCTTGCATGTTAAGTTTCCTAGTTATGTTTAGTATATTTTCCTGATCCTATATGATTCGGTTGGTACATATACCGTGAGTCATGCAGTGTAATTGATCTGTAACTGATCTTGTTGATGGATGCTATATAAAGAGAGAAGAAGTCGGCCCTTCAGATTGCGCTTTCCAAAAACCCTAAACCACCTAGCAACGTTTCTCTACAACTAGGGGTGAAAACGGATCGGATAGTTTCCGACCGATCCGGACGAATACAGATACGGATTGTGTCGGATCAGATTTTTTTCGGATAATTCTCGGATCGGATACATATACGGATTTTTTTATCGGATACGGATACGAATACAGTAAGCCTGGTATCTGTCGAATACGGATTATCCGGATATTATGAAAACGAATATCCGGAATTTCAGCCTAATAGCCATCCAGCCCATAATGCCTCCAGCAGTCCAGCCCAATACATACAGCCCATGAATATGAAATATTTAGATTTCATGAATGTTTTGACAAGATGAACTATTTACGTATTTTCGTTAATTTTAAATGTATAGTTTAAGAGGTTTTCATGTTCCGATAAATATTCGTAACCGTATTCGTTTCAATTCGTAGTCGCTCCGTATTTGTATTCGATATTATTCGTATTTGTATCTGTTTTCGAGTTATCTGTATTTGTATCCGTATCCGAAAACAAATATGAAAACGAATATGGTAGAGACATTATCCGTCCGTATCTGATCCATTTGCACCTCTATCTACAACTACTGCAAGCATGGACAATTAAACCACTCGAGCAAATCAAGACAAAGATAAAAAAAAACAAAGGGGCCGGTTGTTGTACGTAGCAGCATCATTTTTCACTTGCAGGCAAGGGAGTACAATTAGTATCAACATCACATAAATAGGGGGAAATACATGGTGATCCGGGGGACTAGCAGTACAAGCAAGCAAGGAAGGCAAAGGAGGATAAACTTAGATCTTGCCGCGTGGCCCCGGCTGCGGCGGCAACTGCGGCCCCTTCTTGATCGGCAGGAGGTCCGGCGACGCCGAGGCGCTGACGTAGGCCAGCAGGGAGCCGCCGCCCAGCAGCAGGAACTTGAGCAGGAGGCCCCTCTTGGTGAACGGCGCCGCGAACGTCTCAAAGAACTTGCTCTGCAACGAAACATACAAATTTGTACAAGATTTACATGCGACACAGCACGAGTAATGAAAAAAAAAACTGCACAAAGATGCGAGCACCTGAAGCGGGTTGTAAGGCGACGGCGCGTCGGAGCCGTACAGGTCCCACTGCCCGGTGGTGTTGCCGATGTCGCCGAGGTCGAAGTAGACGCTCTTCTCGCCGTACTTGGCCACCACGGCGGCGCGAGGCCTGGATTGATTAACCATGCACATGCACGTACGCTACTCTTACTCGTGTATCATTAACTCGTGTGACGTACACAAGCTAATTAAGAAGAAGTCTACGTATGGATGGCCATGGGCGTACTTGCGGGTGGTGCGGCACAGGGCGCGGGACGACGGCCTGACGGCAAGCTTCCTGCCGGAGATGGTGCTGCCGGCGAGGCCCTTCACGGTGACCGGCTGGACGGCGACGAGGGACGCCATTGTGATCGAGCTAGGGTGGTGGTGTCCTGGCTTTGGAGGATGATGCTGGTGTGGATCCAGTTAAGGATTTGGAACGCTCGGTCGCCGGGTGGGATTTGGGTGGGAGAGGAGGCTTCGCGTGGCTCGGAATGGCCGAGGCCCATAGGGTGGTGCCACGTGGCCGGTTCCGATAGGCTTTTATCATAACCCCCTGATTCTGGGACGAGATGACATGGCATGTCTACCTGGCACTCGGTTTATTGTCTAGCTGGGGCTTGCGTCTGTTGTCCTACAGCTATATACAATGCGGAGTGGTGTCAGATCCATCACCTCACTGCTATATCATCTAAGTGTTAGATTTACATTTTTGCTCAAGTAGTTAGCATCATCTTCCACCTCTTAGCGGAACCTACTATACATTAAAATAAAAAACTCCTGCACTACAAGCATCAATCTCTGGTGTATTACTATCTCAGCTAATATATGGGTCGCTAAGAATTTTTTAATTTGTTGATACTAATACATCTATTTTCTTTGTTTTTAACAATCTCTCTCCTAGCACCTCTCCTTATAGTATGCAACACCGGTGCTTTATCCTCTTTTTTCTCTTACTATCACCGGTTTTCCATCACACTACACAAGGCCTAATCAAAGCCCTCGAATCCTTGAAAAGATCAAACCAATCTTATCTTGCTAATCGTCTAGCAATCTTTTTCGAAAAATCTGCAATATGCTACGCTACTACACCATTCAAGCTTATTGTGTGGATAGAAATTCACGGTTCATTTTTTGTAACGAAAATAAAAGGAGAAAAAGGCCGGTGTGTGAATCGTTATGCACCGCGGATGCATTACTCTTTAAACACCCGTCGTGATGCTACTAACCGCTCATCAATTTTGATTAATGGCGGGAGGACGTACGCACGATTTCTCGTCCTGCATGCAGAATCCGGATCTCGTTTTGCTTCTGCAGTGTGCTTGCCTGTGGCGATGTCCTCCGCGACGCGTAAAGCTGTTATATTATAGCAGTAAAGGAATCGACGATGTATGTGCAGTGCATCGTGCACGGATGGCACTCAGAGGTGGATCTATGCGAGAAAATTATTGATGTTATCTATATTACACTATAAGATCATCTCTACTGATGAACAGTAATAAACAGTAATTTTCTATAGAATTTAAAAAATTTCATTACGGTCTCATGATCTTAATCCTTATACACTGGATCTGCCCCTGATCGCACTTCTCGGAGCACAAGGTGATGTAGTGGCAGATTCACTGTACGTCGTACGGGGATCGCCTTGTCTTCTTGACCCCAAAAAAAGGTCAGGTACGCGATGTACCAAACTGTAGTGGCAGCTAGGCTAGGCCCAGACACATGGCCGAGCCAGCCAAGCAGCATGCGCTCAAATGGCTGAACAAAAAAAACCCAATACTTTTAGCTGCCACTGACTGGGCCGTTTAGTAGTATTGAGCCGGGCCATACGAGCCAAAAGTATATGGGGGGCGTTTGGTTTAGGGTTAAGAGGTGGGTCAGTGGTTTAACCCGTTAAACATCATTGAATTTTGTTGGGAAATCTGAACCTCTTCCTGCAAGCCTGGTTTATGGTAGACATCCTTCACTTAGTCTATAAATAGAGGTCATAATTATTGTAAAAGTGGAAATGAACAGAGAAAATAATAAAGAAATAAGTTCCCCTCTCATCTCTCTGTATTCAACTTATCATTTGCACTATTCTGTGTTTGACCCATATCTTTTGTATAGGAGGAATCGATTGGACTGGACTCATCAGCGATAGTTTCTCAACACGTTATCAACATGAATCACTCTAGTAGATCAAAAATAATCATCAAAATAATTGTAGATTGAATTATCTATCTAGATTGCTTTAAATTACATAAATTTTGTTTTCTATATTATTTTCTAATGTGCAAATCCATTCTAATCTACCGCAAGGCCGAGCCGCCACCATGTTGTGTCGCCGCTCCCCTCCACGCCTAAGGCCCATAATAGGCTCAGGAAGACCCATAAAGAATTTTTCGAATGAGAAAGATTTTATGTGCCCCGTATGTGCCACTGTCATCTCCGTAGATTTGGTTTGATTGCAAGGTTTATGTATCTATACCTCCACCACAGCATACTGTAATGGGCCCTCTCCAAAAGTTTGGGATATATGTTGGTTGAGACAATATCCATAATCCGATATTTAGGCCCCCATGACAGGAGATTTGGATACCATTTGTTTCACTGATAGTATATTTGATGAGGATAGTTTTTCAACATTAGAGGGGAAATCAACCCCTTGATGAAAAATATCGAAAAATTACGTGGCAAACCATAGGAATCATGCACATGACTCACATATTAGTGAAGCAAATAGAGAAATTAAGAAGATCATTGATTTGCAGGTATTATCAAATCAACTACATGACCAATTTAGTAATTTAAAAAGTATGACCAAATCGCATGTGCCTGTACGCAATACACCAGAGAGGGTTGAATACCGAAGAAAGTAGAAGATATCTTTAATCCCGTCCAGACGCCTCAGAATAAAAGAACGAGGATCTTGGCCCCTCGAATCCCAAGTAGCTAGAGACACCTGGTGAAAAAGGATAAGTAGAACTTGATATAGTCAATCACTGAAGTTCCCTAGACCTAGCAGGGGAGCCGGTTGAGACCTGACATCAGTACGACACCTTCAGAAATGGGCATACCGGATCTTAACATTCCCATGGAAGAAAAAATCAGTATGGATGTGTGCGCACATATTGGAGCTGACAAACTAAAGTGACTTGCCCCCGCAACTAGAAGAAACTGTAAGCAAACAAAAGAATTATAAGGATCATCTCATGATGAAATAGCTATAAACTATATGCACATAGGAGAATCCATGAATAGAACAACAACCAATGTTGGTATCTATTTTATCTATTTTGCAAAGAAAATTACCACTATAATCTATCTTGCTCCAGAGCCTGTATCGCTCGCTGAATATAAGAAAGATCAGATTAGGAGGATTAAACAATGGCAATAGAAACTTAATTATTATATCTGAATAAAAGTGAGGTGTTCAGACCTGTAAACCGTACGCCTCCCCATGTGCACCTTGTAGGGTATAAGTGGATATTTATTCGAAAGAGAAATAAGAAAAATAAAATTATAAAATATAAGACTTGTTGCATAAGATTTCACTTTACGCCCAGAAGTTAATTATGAAGAAACTTATTCCCCAGTCATGGGTGTCATTACCTTTAGATATTTAATCTTGATGGTATTAAATATGAATTTAGAAATAAAATTATTGGATGTGTGCCTGGAATTGGAATGATGAGACTTAGATAAATACAAAAATTCAGGAGGAGATTCTTCTCGAACTCACTATTAAAACTTGATGACGAAGATCGAGTATGTAAAGAATAAATCATGTAGATTAAATGATATTAGATGGATTGTACTCTCTTTCCATTGACAAGTTTTTTGGATGTTTCCCGGCTAAGGTTTTTAATAAGACAATTCGCGCAACACATCATTTACTCTTTCTCTAAATTTTTTTCATTTGATTTTTATGGAGTTTTGATGAGACATGAACATGTCGGATGAATACCTGATGGAGAGTGTTAGGAAATCTAGACCTAGGTCTGCAAGTCTGACCCATGGTGGGCACCCTCCACCTAACTTAACTTAGTTAAAATGGTTTACTCTTCTTAATTGATGATTAATTTAACCCATCAAATTAGTGAAATAAGTTAATGCTGCACAACTAACCCCTTCTAATTTTTATTTTTCTAGTGCTAATCTATCTAATATAGCTAAACAATAATTTAACAAGATGTGTTACTAAACACAAATCTTAAGTTAAGATAATCTAGTTAATGTTAAAATTAGCTAATTTAGTTATTTTAACCTCGGACAAAACGCAGTCTTACATACAAAAAAAAAAGACGAGACCCACCGGCTGCTGCTATCCAATCCAGCACAGGACGACCGTACTGTGCAGCGCACAGGTTGGCCGTTGGCGTTGTGATCGGTCTGTTTTTTTTAGCTTTTTCGGCGGCTTCTGTGTTTTCACTTCTCCCAATAATTACTCTGCATTAGATTAATAAGTCGCGGAAAAAATATACCCGATACATGGTGATGCACGCGCGACGGGACGGGAGGAGGCGCACCGCATCGTCCTCGGCGACTTTAGATAGTTCAGGCCGAGATCCACTGATTTCCGCCTCCACTGTCCCGAGCCACTGAACGGGCGGGCGCCCGGGATCACACCGCACCGGTGAGCGATCACCGACGCGGCGCCCCCACGCCGCCAGCGGCCAAACGCACCACACACACAAACTCTCGACGTTGTGCGCCCCGACCCAACCCAACCACAACCCACTCCTCCCCCTACATCTCCACGGTTCCGCCCCCCCGCGGCGGGAGCTCCGTGAAGCTTCCTCCCTCCACACCGCCGCTTCCGCCTCCGGCGACGTCGGTTCCCACCGCCTTCGCCCCTCGCTCTCTCGGGAGCTCGTCGCGGCCTTTCATTACGGTGTTGTCGATTCGGTTGTGGTGGCGAAGTCGCGAGGCAGATCAGATCCCGCGCGCCTGAGTGGGAGTGGTGGATTGGCGTGCGGATCAGATCTATGCACGAGATCTAGGCGAGACGGTGGTGAGCTGCTGGTGATCGGAGCCGGAGGGAGGGTGGGGCGGGATGGCGTGGTGGTCGGGGAAGGTGTCGCTCGGTGGGCTGCAGGACATCGCCGGCGCCGTGAATAAGATCAGCGAGAGCGTGAAGAACATCGAGAAGAACTTTGACAGCGCGCTCGGCCTCGAGGAGAAGCGCGACGATGAAGAAGGTATAGTAGCGTCACTGACGCTACGACTCTCCCTCTCGCCCTTCCTCTGTCTGTGTAATCAGGCTGCAGTGGTGCATGCTTGGTTGTGTACAAGTGTTCAGTTGAAACTGTGACGGAATGATCAATGGTGGTAATGCTTATGTTCATTTGATATTTGGCTAATTGTAGAGAATGAGTTAATCGATTTTAGGATGTGCAAGTTTGAATCCTGCTTATCACTGCTCCCATCGCCCCTCTCAAAATCTGACGTAGGTCCTTACTTAAGCAACACTCACCTCAAGCCCCTTACTGTCCAAATTCTATCTGTATTAGTTGCTGAATTATGTATGATCCATTGGTTTAGGTGGGTGATCAAAGCTTATCTGTACCTCTTGCTAGTGTTGAGTTATAGCATTTTTTGTATTGTTGTTTCCTTTGAGAAGGGTCAGAAGCAGTGACTTATTCATGCTTCTACTCCAAACTGTTTCCGAAACTCTTCATTGTCCGGATAGTAAGAGCATACTGAGAGAGTGAGCTTAACATTGTGTTGTTTACATGGTTATATACGTGCTGAAATAAAATGTTCTTTTAATGCAGGATCAGGATCACGGACATCTAACTCTGATAGAATAGGATTCTTCAATCCTGTCATGGCATTCATGGGACATAATGGTGAGGAGGATGCTGCTGAAGGACCAGAAAAGCCACAATCTCCAAAAAATTCATCAACAACAGAAGAAAATCATAGCGACTCCACTGAGCCAACTACATCTAAGGCAGATGCTTCTGAAGTATCAGGAACAACACAATCTCCAAAGCAGCATTTAAAATTAGAAGAAAATATTAGCAGCTCCACTGAGTCACCTGTATCTAAGCCGGATGTTTCTGAGCAATACGTATCACCACAAAGTCCAACACATCCTTCAGCAGCAGAAGAAACGCATGGTGGCTCCACTGAGTCACCTACATCTAAGGGCGGTGGTTCTGAAGTATCAGAAGCACCACAATCTCCTACACATCCGTCAACAGCCGAAGAAAATCATAGCAGCTCCATTGAAACCATTAATTCAATTGAGAAGGAAAACCAGGCATGTCCTGTTCCTGTTCCTGATGATGAAGCTTTACCCAGTCAGCTTGGAGAGTCCGACAGAGACATACCTGATGATAGAGTATCATCTTCACCTACCAAATTAGATCAACCAAGTGTTATGAAAATGGCAGAATCTATTCAAGCTGGAAAGGAAGACACAGAAGATGGAAACGCCTCACAGTCACAACCTTTAGGTTCCATGCTATCTAGTTCAGATGATGTAAATGAAGCTGAGGTGAAGATTGTTCAAGAATCTGATGTCCAAAAGGAAATAATTAGCCCACACGAGAACATCGATACCGTTAACAAAGTACATGATGACAACACTAATACTGCTGAAAATGAGGAAGAAAGCAATCAAACAGAGGCACCGGCAGCATCTGTTGCTGAGGAGGAGGATAATGCGACGGAGCAGCTTAAAGACATTAGCTCAAAGTCCATAATTGTGGAGCATGATTCAAATTCGCAAAATGGGATGGTGACCACTTCTGCAGATGTGCCTGCTGTAGTAGAAGTAGGTTCTCACGCAAATGATTTGACAGAAGAAGAAAAGATTCAGGACTCTGTGACAACCACAACTTCTCTGGATTCTGTCGGTTCTGTTGTTGAACTAGAGAAATTAAGATGTGAAATGAATATGATGGAAGCTGCATTGCAAGGTGCTGCAAGACAATCCCAGGTATCATTTCCACATGCCCTAGTATCTACTATAGCAATTCAGTTAATGCTTGTGGAGTTGAAGGTGCACATTAAGAAAGTTACTCCTAGATGATTTACCAGTTGGAAGGAAACCTTTTTTGTTTTATGAATTCATACTTATGTTTTGTGGAAAAGAAGATAAAAATTTTAGTGCCTTCTGGGAAAATGCCCTAATCCTACAGAACACTAGTGGAAGCATCACACATTACCACACCTATTTGAAATTGAATGTAACACAATCAGTTTCGAGGTACTGAACCGATGAGTGCTTGCTAAGCTGCTTGTATCAGCTTCGTTCAGTGAGTCTATTTGCTCGGTTATGTGTACCCATGTCATACTTTCCTTTTTAGAGTAGCATACTTTACTGAAAAAACATAAATAACAGCTACAGTTATCTAATATTTCAAATGCTTTGTAGTGTCAAAAAGGAACACAGTACGTTCTTAATCACATATTCTGTGAAATGTGAATGCATGAAAACAAGGGCAGTTATTTAACTAGTCCGCTTTTATGTTAGCCTGAAGTTTTATTTACCATGAGGAAACCAACAGCTTGCCCAGGGCCCAAACTATTGTGGATAAACCATGTTGTACAATTGCATGCTACACATGTGTCCTATACAATCGTTGCATGGACATGAGTACATTGTCACGACATTGTACAATTCGAATGCCTCATGCTCCCATATTCTGTTATTTCTTTGCAAGTTCCAACTGGCCCTTCACTATTAATTTGGTATATAACAACACTTATTCTTCCTGCAGTCCAAAGCTGATGAAATTGCTAGACTGATGAATGAGAATGAGCAACTGAAATCAACAATTGATGATTACAAGGTATGTTTGCTAGCAGATCCTTCATCTTATGACTTCTGGAAACACATATTTAGAATGCCTTGAATTTAGCAATTGCCGGACTTTTTAGTTAAGCTATGTGAAAACTGAACACGATGAATATTATACAGCTATTCTCTGAGTTACTCGTAAGTGTTATACAACTATTATCTGGGTTACTCGTTAATGCCCTTAGCCTTTGATGAATCTTGGATTAATTGGTTTTTGGTATGGTACAGAGTAAGTCAGCTGAAGCAGAAATGGATGTGCTTAAGGACGAGTATCACCAAAGAGTAGCAACTCTTGAAAGGAAGGTGAGCCACATTAGCACTTTCTTGTTACACAACACTTCTATGGTCCATTGGTCATCGCATATGACGATCAGATTTAGGACTAACAAGTAATAACCGTGGAGAAGTGGTAGATATACATATGATAAGACTAGACTAGTAATGTGTTTAAACAGGACAAAGTATTCCCATGTGGTCATATGCAATGTTGCAATTACTCTCACCTGCTTTTGGTGCAATGGTTCATTTTTGTTATTCTTTATGATAGTGGTGGGAATAACTGAAGATTCTCTTTGGTGCTTTAACAATTAGCTATTTAGGTATACTTAGAACAGCTTTGGTTGATAACTGCTACACAACATTGATTGGCTTGCTTCCTTTTCTCTTTTCTTTTGTTTTTAAAACAGGAGTTAAAACCATCTTGAAACAATAGCTTTTGGTATAATCTTTAAGAAAATGTAAGCCATGTGCAGTACCTCTTATATTTCTCGTTGCTACAGTTGAACCCTTTTACTTGTCGGGTGCACCTTACATACCATTACAATGTCTTTGCTCATAATGTATATTTTTACTGTTTGTGTACTTTTCTAAATTTGATACGACTGTGACAGTGTTTAATACTGCAAGCGGAAATCTAATTGAGTGGCATTGTTGATGATCATTACAATGCTACCTCCTTAATCTTGTATGTTTCGATAGTATTTTTTTGCTATTTTCTGGGCCAACTGGTAAGACTTTTTTTGGGTGCTCTAGTTCATCTATGCATAATATTAGGTGCAGGGCAGAATTGTTTGTGATTTGCATGCCTTGATGTTTAGGTGTATGCACTAACCAGAGAAAGGGATACATTAAGGAGGGACCAAAATAAAAAAAGTGATGCAGCTGCTCTTTTGAAAGAAAAGGATGAGATTATTAGTCAGGTCATGGCTGAAGGTACACAGAACCAACATTTTTATGCTGTTCTATTATGTTCATGTGTGAACAAATGTTAAATTTGCATTATTCAATGTTTGCTCTGCTGAGAGCATATGAAATTGTCATTTCTGTCAGTTAAACTATTGTCTAGTGGCCATTTCAAACATTATTATTACCATAGAATACATTGCACCTTGTTGTAGTATGTATAAATATGTAATATGTAGTATGTACATGTTAAGGTTCAGCTTTGGCTGCCAATGGTAGGCAACTAGGCATAGACAAAAAGACTTACGTGTATGTAGGTTGGCTGATGTTCCTTCCCATGCCGCTTTAGTCCAGATGGACACGATAGACCCCCTGTGATTATTTTCCCCCTTTATTTTGAGTAGGTTTTAGGCCATCTGTTGGCATGAACTTCTTGTTGTTACCAATGAACAGGTGAAGAGCTATCAAAAAAGCAAGCTGCTCAAGAAGCTACTATACGAAAACTGAGAGCGCAGGCATGGAGTAAAACTCTTATCACTATACACAATGTTCAAATCATAAAATGGTTTTATAAAGTTAATGAAGTTTGCTGTTCTTTTTTTGTTGAAGCTAGATTCGTGAGTTTGAAGAAGAAAAGCAACGGCTGAACTCAAAGATTCAGGTAAAAAGAAGATCAGCTTTGTATATTTATTAACTTTATCCGAACTAAGTTGTTTTCTTATCTACTTTAGTGATGCAAAGCAATTAAATTTTTCTTTCCTTGTTGAACATCCTGAAATTCGTCTTTGTTGGATTACATAATAATAACAAAAATTTGAGCCTCTTTTTTTGTTAGGTAATCTGTTCTGTGCTGTTTGTATCGTGATCTACACATGACATTGTGGAGTTTCATTTAAACAGTAGTTTGTGTCACCTTTATAGCTGTTTACACTTTATAATTTAGTTACATAGACAAACTTTTTTATACTTCTTGGTAGATAGCTTTGAAATATTGCTCACAAAGAAAATTGGAGTTAGTTCAACTTGAGTGAAGCAACTGTGTTCCCTTCATTAATTTTTATTTGCTGTCAGGCTTCAAGTGTAATCATGTACTTAGCAATTTATCACTTTACAGGTTGAGGAAACAAAGGTTGAGAGTATTAAGAGAGACAAGGCAGCAACTGAGAAGTTGCTACAAGAAACAATAGAAAGAAATCAAACTGAACTTGCAGCTCAGAAGGAGTTCTACACCAATGCTCTTAATGCAGCTAAAGAGGCCGAGGCATTAGCTGAAGCAAGAGTCAACAGTGAAGCCAAAGTTGAACTTGAGAGCCTTTTAAGAGAAGCTAGTGAAAAAGAAAGTATACTGATTAAGACAATTGAGGAGCTGAGGCATGCTCTCACCAGACAAGAACAGGAGGTAAATTATGAAAACATATGTATCCGCATCTGTACATCTATCTTTCAATATCCTCAATAGAAATAACCGGTAAATTGTCCTGACCTAACTGTAATGTATGCTTTATGGTCTATGGATAAAAACTCTATTTGATCATTATTTTTGTAGTTGTCCAATTTCGATTCCATTGACAGCAAATGTTTCCTTTGGGGCCGTTTCAGGCTGCTTTCAGGGAAGAAAGGCTAAAAAGGGATTACGATGATCTACAAAAGCGGTATCAAGTAAGCAAATTTCTCTGGGTTAACTGGTACTGCACAGTATGACCAACTCTCACCTTCTTTTTTTTTTTTTTTTTGAAATAATATAGGCCAGTGAACTTCGTTATAATGAACTGGTCACACAAGTTCCTGAGTCTACCAGACCACTGCTAAGGCAAATTGAAGCCATGCAGGTATTGGTGCTTGCCTTTGCCTTTCCTTGTGTGCAGTTATTTCACTGCACTTCCGTTACATGGTGTATGTAGCACTTCTGCAGTTTTTTAATGCTTTTGCTATTGTGAGTTGATTAATCAATTGTCTGTTAATATTAACAGGAGACAGCTGCTCGAAGGGCAGAAGCTTGGGCTGGTGTGGAGAGAACCTTAAACTCTCGCCTTCAGGTCTGTTGTTCTGATTAATTATTTTGAATAGTCGTGTGCATAAAATTAATCAAGAAAATAGAACTATAAACAGGAGGTTAAAATTATTGTAAAACGCACAGGGTTAGTGACAGTAAAATAAATGGACATGAACTATGTACTTGCTACCAATCTACAGAATCATCTAGTCACAGTGACTATTGTCTAGTTTCCCTGTTTGATTCCGCGTAGCTGTTTTTCATGTTTTTTTTATTTATATGTTACTTTACTCAAATTTGCAGGAAGCAGAAGCAAAAGCTGCTGCTGCAGAAGAAAAGGAGCGGTCTGTAAACGAGCGATTGTCACAAAGTTTATCCCGACAAACTGTCCTAGAGACCCAGGTTTGTGCATCAATTTCTTCTGAAACCAACAATGTCTTGCATTGCTATAACCAGGGGTCCAGGGTTTTAGGGGCTCAGTTTCAGACTTAGTCAGAGAAGTGATTCTTTTGACATGAACATGGGGTTTTGTGCAGATTACAATCCTGAGAACAGAGCAGACACAGCTGAGCCGATCCCTTGAAAAGGAGAGGCAGAGAGCATCTGAAAATAGACAGGAGTACCTAGCAATTAATGAGGAGGCCGCAATACAAGAAGGACGGGTCAAACAGCTTGAAGAAGAAATAAAGGAGCTTAGGGCCAGGCACAAAAAGGAGCTGCAAGAAGCAGCAGAACACAGGGAGCTGCTTGAGAAGGTAGTTGACCTACTATGTGAATCAATTTTTCAGAAAAAATTGGATATACAAGTGATTATTTTGATTGATTTGAGAAAACTGTGTATGAAAGCAATGTTTCTCCTGCTTATTTCATTAATGAGGCCCCAAAACACTATCTTTAAACTTAGTAAACTAATGCATCAACTACTTGTGTAACACAAACTTTGAACTTTGGAGACTCTTACAGCAGGCTTTTTAGGATCAATAGACCAGCCATTTTTTGTGAAGTGGATACCAATGGCTGCATTTACTTAGTTGCTTTTTCTGCCTGAACAAAATGTGTTATATATTTTATCGATCATATGTCCAATACAAACAATGGTTGACCAGATCAGTTCATCCTTGTGATCACTATACTCGTTTTCTGGTTCATGCGTAACCAACTTGGTTAGAATGTAATCTCTTCGATAAATTTCTGGCATGAATTGCACTTTCAGGACCTTCAAAGGGAAAAGGCGGCCAGGGCAGAACTTGAGAAAACGTCTTCCCGTGAAGCACCTAAAGTTCCGCTTCCAGACCAAACCAGTATGCTCTGTATTCACTTTTGATTAATTTCTGAGTTAAGTCCAACTTCTTTATATCCGTTTGTTGCCTTATCTGTATATCTTTGGTTTCCTCTTGAAGGAAATGCCCCTCTCAGAAAGCTCTCTAGTGCTGGGAGTATCAATAGTAGTCTGGAAGAAAGCCATTTCCTTCAAGCGTCATTGGATTTATCGGACGGTGCTTCATTAGAGAGGAGAATGTCTGCAGAAAGTAATATGTCATATTATCTGAGGAGCATGACTCCAAGTGCTTTTGAATCAGCGCTTCGTCAAAAGGATGGAGAGTTGGCTTCTTACATGTCACGCTTGGTATGTATATGCATCCTTTTGATGTATCTCCTCAAAACTCTTCAATTCTTTTATTAACGCCCCATCCCCCATGAATTCTCTCCTTTTTTTTCCTGTTGTGTGTAGAATATTATAGCAGAATTCTGGGAACTGATAGCAACTGATTATTCATGCTGGGGCTGTCCCGACTCCCGAGTATACCAGCTGGAACCCAAAGCTGTTTTTAGCTGATTTACTCCAAGTTAACGTACTAAGGATGATTTACACCCATTTTCGTCGAGTTTATTAGTGTCCATAAACACATTATTTCACACTGCCGTGATGAACCTTAGTTCATCGAGGTAAACATCACTGGAAGGAAGGCCAGGCGGCATCGGTTTAGTGGGATGAGAGATTTGACTATACATTGAGATGATAGACCTTGAGAAAGAGATTAAATTAATTCATTTTCATTGTTTGATTGATAATAGATACATGCTAACCCTTTTTATAGAGATAGCTCGACTTGACTTTCAAGAAATAAGCTATCTCTAAGAAAACCTATTTATAATAAATAGAATATATCTATAAGGCAATAAACTCATCAAATATGAAACTAACTATTCTTATCTCTACTCTAATGCATCTAATCATGCTATACACGGCCGCTACAGTACCGCGTTACTGTTCATGCATATGATCAGTGCACGTGAACAGTGATTTCGCACGTGACAACTTCTCCCCCTATTGGCGATAGCTCATCCTCGAGTTGTGATGGCGGCCATAGCTGTAGCCCTAGAAGATCACAAGTTGACGAGATACTGTGATGTTTACTGGTAACCTTGAAGATTGTGGCCTCCTAATACGGGTCCATCAACATTGATGACATCTCCGATTGCCACGGTAGATGCGGTGGCAACCACGACAGCTTTGTGGCAAGCTTCCATGATGCAGTTGCCGCGACAAGCTTCGGCAGGGCTACGGCGGCCTTTAGCAACACTGTGATAGGACATGGCACAATCGCGGCGGGCGTCGATAGTACCGCAATAGGTCGTGGCAGTGACATGGTTGGCGTGGCAGGCTTCGGTAGCAACATGGCTGCCGCGGTAGGGTGTGGCACGTTTGTGGCAGCCGTCGGTAGAACCGCGGCTGCCATGACATATTTTGGCGGCTGTTGGGAATATCTTCACTGCCGCCTCTTGTTGCATCTTCTTCTGATTTGCGATCTTCTTTAGGTGGCATGCATGTTGAGGAAGATGGCCGCCATCTTCTCGTCGATGTCGGCCATCATGTTGGCGTTAGCCTTGGCATGCATGTTGAGGAAGATGGCCGTCATCTTTTCGTTGATGTCGGCCATCTTGTTGGTGTTAGCCTTTATCGTGGCCAACGACTCAACAATAGGAGTTATGATAGCAGAGGTCATGGGAAAGAATCGACTGTTTTGACACCAAATGTTATGAATCTTAGTTCATCGAGGTAAACATCGCCGGGGAGGAAGGCTGGGTGGTGTCAGTTTGGTGGGATGAGAGATTTGACTATAGACTGGGATGATAGAATTTGAGGAAGAAACTAAATTAATTTATCTTCATTGCTTAATTGATAATATATATATATGGTAGCTCTTTTTATAGGGATAGCATGACTTGACCTCTAAGAAATAATCTATCTCTAAGAAAACCTATTTCTAATAAATGAAATATATCTATATGGTAGTAAACCCATCCAATAAAGAAATTAACTATTCTTATCTTTATTCCAATTCATCTAATCATGTTGCACACGGCTGCTACAGTACCATGGTACTGTTCATATATGAACAGTGATTTCGCACGTGACAACTGCTCTTTGAAAAATGGGGAAACTTTCAAATTTCCTACCAACCTGAGGCCAACTGTATGTTGCCCAAAACTGGTCTGTTTTTGGCAGTATCTAGTTGGGTGCCTGGTTACCCAATTTATGGCTGGGTTCAAACCAGCTTAAAACTGGCTTGTGTTTGTATTGTCTGGTAACTAGCTTTTAAACGGTATGGTTTTTTAAGACAAGGTACTGTTTAGTATCGGCTAAAATCACGTGCGACTATTTTCCTGTGTGTACTATCTCTCGCGAACAGCCAGAATTCAAATATTTAAACCATAAGGCATAAATTATCAGCTTAAAAGAACCCACCCTATATTCAATGGCATCTGGAATGTAACTGAACAGGTCTTGCCAGAGAATGGTAGCAATAGCTTTGGATAGTTTTGACTTGCGTTTCGATGAGAAGATGTTTTTGCTCATACAGCCGTTGATTTTTTTCACCATTAGGAAATTTCCCTATACATATGCTGGCAACCTTGCCAGTCCTATTAATTTTGTTTTTGATGTTCTGGGTTTTTTTATAATATCGAGCAGGGCATTTTATCTTGGCATCCTCAAATGTTCATGATTTAGTATTATATATTTCATCTATGATTCTTATCTTTGATATTTTCTGTTTTTGGTATTGCTATAGTCTTACAAGCACGAACTCTGGTCTTTTTTGGGGGTGTGCTGTTAATTTGATTAGTTTTTGCTAGTTGTTGGGCCTGCAGTTACTGGCACGCTAGTCATGCAGATGCTTGTATCAGTGAACTAATGTTACTACTACATTACAGACTTCTTTGGAATCTATTCGAAATTCACTGGCAGAGGAGTTGGTGAAAATGACAGAACAAGTAAATCCTGATGAGCCAACCAGAGGTTCGTTTCATTATCTATATCTGTGCAAACTAACTGAATTTTATGCAGTGTGAAAAGTTGCAGACTGAAGCAGCTGCTTTGCCTGGCTTAAGGGCCGAGCTGGAAGCACTGAAACAAAGACACTTTCAAGCTCTAGAACTTATGGGGGAACGTGATGAAGAGGTATTGCTCCCATGCAACACATAAGTTATCAGTCATCATTACTCATTGTGTTGATGACTTCATCATAAGATGAATAAATCACCTGTGCCAAAAATGTTTTTTATTAGGTCTGTTGGCATTTGGAAAAAAAAAGTTCACCGTGAATTAAATTGGTATCGAGCTTCATATTCTGGAATCCTCTGTAATTACAACAACAACAAAACCTTTTGTCTCAAACCAGTTAAGGTAGATTAAGAATGCAATCTTCTTAAATTCAAATAAACGAGAGCCTTGTAACAAAACCTATATACAAAAACTCTAAATCTACATCCTACCATCTGAGCAGAGAGCCTAAAATACCGCCCTTAAACATTTTTCTTATATCATAGTTTCGGTACGTAGATCGTTAACTTCTATACACTCTTATCTAATGTTTTGGATATATTCCAATCCTTCAAGTTTCTTTTAATTATTTCCTCCCACGTCAGTCTTAATCAACCTAGTCTCTTCTTGCATTTTCGGTACATCTTAAAATTGCACTATGTACCGGTGTCGCAGGAGGCATCCGTTGGAGATGTCCAAACAATCTTAAGTGATGTTGGACAAGCCTCTCTTCAATTAGTGCTACCCCACCCTATCACGTATATCGTCATTGCAAATTTGATTCTGACTTGTGTGACCATAGATCCACCGTAGCTTTCTCATCTCCGCTACACTCATCTTCTGTATATGTTGTATTTTAGTTGTCCAACATTTCGCTTCATATAGCATAGCAGGTCTGATCGTCGTCCTATAAAACTTATCTTTTAACTTTTGAGGGACTTTTTTATCACACAGGGTACTCGATGCTTAGCATTGTTTCACTCACCCCATTCTTATCATGTGGCTCACGTCTTCATCAATCTCATCGTCCACTATAGCATCGATCCCAAATATCAAAAAGTGTTCTTCCTATGCACTATCTGTCCGTCCAGACTAACATCTCTATTATCTGCCCAGACACCGCTGAAATCACTCCTCATATACTCAATATTTGTTCTATTAAGTCTAAAGCCCTTTGATTTTAAGGTTTTTCTCCACAACTCCAGATTCCTATCGACACCTATTCTACTCTCATCAACTAGCATTATGTCATCACCGAAAAACATATACTAAAGGATATCTCCTTGTATGTCCTATGTAACCTCGTCTGAAATCCTTTGTAATTAACTTCACTAAATTACAGACCTGTAATTTATGCACGAAGCAGGTTGCAGTGACTTTTGGTGGGTGGAACCACCTTAAGGGCTGGATTTCTTGTTACAGTTTTAGGCACATTCGGCCGGGCTAGCTTTTGAGGCATAAATTGTTTGAGTGAAGTCAGTTAATAAGCATAGGCTTATACCACCTTAAGGGCTGGATTTCTTGTTATAGTTTTAGGCACATTCGGCCGGGCTAGCTTTTGAGGCATAAATTGTTTGAGTGAAGTCAGTTAATAAGCATAGGCTTATAAACCTTATACGCATCTACCTATTGCCTTTACGCTCATTGGAGATGCACTAAAGCTTAACGATTGAGCTAGTTGTTTGACTTTAATGTAAGTTGCCTAATTTTAAGCGGGACAAACAGGACCTTAGTGCTGTCATGACTCATGATCAGAGGGATATGAGTTCAATGCAAGAACTTGTGCCAACAACACATTTTCAGACATGTTCGCATTGCACCATAGACCGACATACTGACAGTTATTATTTATTTGTAAGAACTTGTGTCAACAATACAGTCAGGATATTTTTGCAGTTGAGTTTACACAAGAAGTAGCACGTTGTTTTGTGAAGCTTTACCTGTTATTTCATGCAGACTTACTTTGAAAATTTTCATGCTGTTTTGCAGTTGGAAGAACTAAGAAATGATATTGTTGACCTGAAGGAGATGTACAGAGAACAAGTGGATCTTCTTGTTAGCCAGGTTTGGACTGTATAATAGGAAATTCTGGCTTTCATTTCAAAGACCTAATAAAGTGCTGTTGTCCTAAACCGTCATTTTTCGTTTTATCAGCTGCAGACATTGGGTGCTAGTGTATAGTGGTGCTGTAAGTGGCGTTGGCATGCCATCCAATTTTTATCCATTGCATCTACCAACTGAATGATAACAGGTTTGCAGCCTGAAAATGTTTCTTCGAAATTCAAACTGTTGTGAATGTGGAAAGTTCATAATAATACAACGAGACTGGAGATATTCATTCGTGTACATCTTGAAGCACCTCTGTTGTTGGATTTAGTAGGATACTTTGTTGTATACTAGATTGAATAGCTTCATAGTTTTACGCTCATTGTTTGCATTTTTTATATTCACTGAAGTGTATCAAATTTGGAACCCAACTAGCAGTGTTTCTTAGCGGAATGCAACCAATAATATGGAGAACTCATTTTGTTCCTTTTTGTTGGGTTCTCCTGTACTCTTTCTCGGCTATGTGCAACCTGTAAAAAATCTGTAATACCATTGCAGCCACGACGAGTTAATTACTGTATGCATGAATTGCATCTCTCCGATGCAAATTCAAAAACACTTTTGTTTTTGTCAAGGCACTCCACACGTTCAAAATGTTTCTTGGGCCTTCTATTTTATTGAAGGGAGCGTGTTACATGTGCACCTCCTGCTGTAGTACATTCTCACGCTACAACAGCGAAACGCTCAGCTCTCCACGGCAGATTCGTCGTGTAGTACGCAAGGCGGCCCGTCGCGAGCCCCCTGGCGCGCGACGCGAGCGCGCCGATCTTGGGCCGGAGCACCAGCCACGTGCTGACCGTGGTCTTGAGCACGGCGTAGATGGCAACCGCGCGCGCCAGCCTCAGGTTGGCCGCGGCCGCGTCGACGGCGCGCGCGGCCGGCTCCACGAGCCTGCGCGCGTCGGACGCGGCGAGCGCGAGCGTCACGAGCAGCGCCGCGGTGAGGAGGACGAGCATTGCGAGGCAAGTGGCGACGAGCAGCGCGCCGGTGAAGAGGCAGCCGTGGAGGAGAGCGACGAGGAGGAGGTCCAGGTGCTTCACTATCGTGTCCATGTTGAAGCTTGGGAGCCAGGGATGGCGGCTGCCGATCAGAGAACCGAGGTAGAGACGACCGGGGCAGAAGCTTACGATTAGGAGAGGAATAGTTGGTTGCATGAGGCTGTGATGACTCCCTTGCATTTGTGAGGTTTCTTCCTGTTGCCTGCAGTGAACGTTTGGTATGCTTCAGCAGTTGGCTATCTAGGCGTTGGTATGACGCAAGGATAGCGGAAGAAAAGATGCTAGCAAATACAAATCACCTGGCGGGTTACTACAAGCACATGAATGTGAATGTTGTTGTTGTCGCTATGCGAAATCTATCGTGATCGTACTGAATTAAGGAGAAGCTTTAGTGCGTTACTAGGATGACAACAGGAGATGATGTGTGACGACCGGGCGGTGGCGCATGCAGGGCTAGGCGGCAACCCACTTGTGCTGCTGTCTTCTTGTGCCATGATCATGATCATCATCTTACAAATGTGAACATTGTTAGCGCTACGCGGAGTCCCTTGTGAACTCGTGGAGATCTTAACAAAAAATAGCATCATTACAACATTAGGAGAAGGGAAATGCGTGACAACTATCCTGCGTACGTTGAGCTAGGGGTGATCAGAATAGCGATGACTTTTAGTTTTTGCTAAAAAAAATACTGTAACTGGTTGAAAAAACATTGTAGTTGAGTTGGTTTATTGAGTATAATTAAATTTTAAAAAATTTAAAAATAAAAATGCTGTACTAAATTAGAGCGGACGATGCTAAGGAACATAAGGAAAAAAACAAAATAAAAAAACGAAAAAATATTTTTATTGTAGCAGGTACTGTAGCTATAGTACCGCTACAGTGTTTTTTTCCGCCCAACGTCAATCGCCAGCGATGGAACATGAGCAGGGACTGCAGCGTATATCGGTTTCATCAGAGGTTCCTTATTGATAAACTATATAATCTCTATCTCTATTCGTGAGAAACTAGCAAGATATTCTCTCCAAAAAAAAAGAAACTACGAAGATATATATAGGGGGTGGGGCCAAAGCTGACACTGTTTTAGCTTGTTGCAAAAAAAAAAAAAACTCAGCGAGCACTGTTTACTCCCTGTCCCGGCCGCCCTCCACGACAGAGAAATCTCCATGGAGAGAGGGACAGGATGATCGATTTGCGTTCGCAGCCTGTGGGCTTCGTCCCTTTCGTGACATGCATCGGACAGAGCGAGCGTGTGTGCGGCGGCTCTTCGCAATTGGGATCTGGGAAGCCGTGTGTGTAGTGCAGCAAGCCGTGCGCGGTGCGAGGGCTGCTCATTCCCCGGCTGACGGCGCGGCGCGGCGCGGGAGGGGAGGCCTCTCCTTCGCCAGCCGCATGCGCCTTGATTTCCTAACGTCAGATCACGTGGAGATGACATCATATTGCGCGACAAATATTTAACTTTGCTTTTACTACAGAGTTGCAGTATAAGTTTAATTTTGTGTTATTTACTTTCTAGTTTTTACAGTCAGGTGGACAGCGGTTTGATCGGCCAGTAGTGACGGTTGGACCATTGTGCGTGTGTGGTCTGATCGGCCGTGTAATGACGGCCCGACTAACGTCCGGTGTGATCCGTCGTGAGAATGTTTCGATCGGATGTGCGGTAGGACCGATTTCTGGTTAGTGATACATTTATTTCAGAGAAGTGATCGTTGCGTTGCGTATACTTTTTGAGAGTGGTACGACTAGCCATGTAATGACGGTCGGACTAGAGGTCATCTAGCAGTTTGACCGGCATGGTTACTGCGATCAGATCGGTCCCTTGTTATTGAGAGGTTTTAAGTTGGTTCTTAGCGGTCAGACCATGGTGAGTCCATACAAGTGTTAGCTATGGTGAAAATCTATGTATTGTGGAAATCTTGGCGTGGGTGTCAAGTGATGTATGTTTATATCGGTTTTATTGATGAGAGTCAAATTACGTGGCAAACCACGAGAATCCATGTATATGACCCGCGCACTAGTGAAACAAATAGAGAAGTCTAGAAGATCATTGATTTGCAGGCTTTAGCAAATCAACTGTCTAACCATTTTAGTGATTTAAAAAGTATGACCAAGTGGCATGTGCCTGTACATAATGCATCAGAGAGGGTTGAAATACCGAAGAAAATAGAAGATATCCCTAATCCTATCCAGAGGCTTCAGAATTAAAGGACGAGAATTTCGGTCCCTCAAATCCCAAGTAACCAGGGGACGCCTGGTGAAAAAAAATATAAGAAGGACCTGACATCCCCCGATACCTCTAAAGAAGCAAAGATCTTGAACTGTTCTATAGAAAGAACCAGAATCTGAATATGACTAGATATGCAGATGCAGGGTACTTGTCAGACCCACATACAGTCAGATCATAAATAGGCTATGTGTTTCTGTGTGGTGGAACTACAATTTCATAGAAATCGTCTAAATAAAGTCTTGTGTTGACTTCGATGAATTACTCGGAGATCATAGTATTGTATGAAGCCATACGAGAATGTGCTTAGCTTTGATGGATGATTCATCACATCCAGTAGTCATGTGGACTAAACATCGTGCAAGCTCCCACAATTATCTATGAAGATAATACAGCTTGTGTTGCACAAGTACAGACGAATTACGTGAAAAGTCATCTGACAAAGCATATCAACTCTAAGTTCTTCTATACTCATGAATTACAATAGATAGATAAAATTAAGGTACTACATACTAAGTCATGTGAAAATCTTGCATTAAGTCACTTCTAGCATCTAATTTTGAAATATGTATACGTAAAATTGGAATGTCAAAACTTAGAAAAATGCGAAATTTAGGGGGAGATTTTTCTCAAGCTCACTATTGAAACTTGATCATGAAAATCAAGTACCAAAAAATAAATCATGTAGATTAAATAAAATTGGGTGGATTGTACTCTTTTCCCTTGATAAGTTTTCCTGGAATTTCTCGACCAAGGTTTTTATGAGGTAATTTGTGCAACACAACATAAAATGTATCATGTACTCTTTCTCTAAATTTTTTTTCATTGTGTTTTATGGAGTTTTGATGAGACATAAATATGTCGGAAGAGTGGTCAAAGAGGAGTGTTTGAAAACTTGAGTCTGGGTCTGCAAATCTGACCTATGGTGAACACTCTTCACTTAATCTATAAATAGAGTTCTCAATTATTGTGAAGTGTACGTAAATAGAGAAAAATAAAGAAAGAAATTCTTCTCTTATCTTTCTATATTTAATTTATTATTTATATTATTTCATGTTTGGTCCATTGTATAGAAAAAACTAATAAACTCCTCAGCGACTCCCTTCCCCCCTGCCGCGCCGACAGACCCCGCGCGCCGCTTGTGACTGCGGGATTGAGGGAATCAGAGTCGATGAGTAGGGTCGATGGTTGTGCATGCGGGTGGGCCGCATGGCATGCCTCGCATGCTGCGGATTTGGCCCATGTAACAGGCGCGCCGGTGGTGGCTCCGCCCCTGCCTCGTGGCGAGTTGCCGCGCAGATCCATCCTTCGCGTCCCGCTGGACCATGACCAAAAACTGCTGTTGATGGAGACGAAGTGGCGGGAGACCAGCGAGGTGCACGCGGCGAATTCTGGGAAAACCGCAAAAAACAAGTGCTAACTCGTCGACAGCAGGATTCGAACCTGCGCAGGCAAAGCCCAACAGATTTCGAGTCTGTCTCCTTAACCACTCGGACATATCGACGATTGTGCTTCAAGAGAATACGACGTCTATGTATACCATGCTTAGAAGGGCCAGACCGCGGCAAAAGTACGCCATGAATACCTCGTAATTTAGGAGGTCCTTCCCGTCAAAAAGGAAAGACGAGTGGCTCCTGAACTAGCACTTACATGACTGGTACTACTGATCAGTTCTGTGCTAGGGCGATCTCAAGATCAAGACCATCAAAGAACCATCATTCAGGCCTTCAGCAAACCATGATCTTATACCACCACAGGCCTTAACTGTTCCTTCAAAAAAAAAAGGAAACTGCTATTGCCTTCTGATATGTCTGCTAGTACATACGTCCAGCTAGAGCTTCCCTGGGCCGAGTTGAGACGGTTCTGCCCAAGAAATCAAACCTTACACAATGATTCTTACAGATTACAATTGCAATGACGTAATGTTATAAGTAAGAGTTAAACTACAAAAGGAATTCGAGACAAGGCACGGCAACTCCATCAGTTACAACTTACTACCTAAATGATTTGATTCAATTTCGTTCACGTATCGAGAGTATTGCCTTTGCTCTAAACAGTTGCAATGGCCGCAATCTTTTACATCTGTAAGGTAACACATAAAATAAAAACAAAGGAGGCTAAAAAAACTACAGGGCAATATCTAGATGGTGAATATAGTGGGAAAAATGAAGGGCGTACAAAGAATAGAGTACAGAAAAAGGAAATAGTTTGGTCAGGCGTCTTGCTTGGCGCTGCTACTGATATGACATGGCTGGAGGCAGATCATCGCACAGCAACTTCGTGTAATCTCAGGAAGGCATCAATCAGCAGCATTACGGGAAGTCAAAATTCAGGCGTGCCATTACAGACGGTTTATCAAACTTCTGGCTTGCCAAGAGAAATGACCTGTAGGAGCAGATACAGTGCAGCAGCGACAGCATGACTTTATGTTACAGGTATGACGACTTCTAGGTTCTTCTGCAGTGACCAGCCTGTGGGATAGTTGAATTGAGGAGGTTCCAAGTTAAAATTCCAGACCATAACTCGGTTGCAATCTTCTGGAAGACCCTCTATTTGACGCTCATTTTTAACAAGCTTCTCAATAAATCGCGACTCCTGCAATGACACATAATTAGGTCAGGCCATCTATTTGATACTATGGTATAGGACTTGGCTGTCCATATAAATTTTATTGTGTGGTTTCGTATTGAGTCACAAAGATAGCCATGATACATTTCCATTTTCTTCATGATAGTTGCTTTAAGAGATCCTATGGACGGTTATAATTTCTATTGACTCTGCCTTCATTACAATTTTATTCTTTCTTTATTTGGTTAAACTAATCTTTTAGGATGTTTTATTTCATTACAGAATTGACAATTTTCTCATAGTTATTGATTGCAGTATGCTCCATGGAGATCTGTAAATAGAAATTCAGCTATGCAGCAATAGGATTTTACACAAAAAGAATCTCCATTAGCTAAGTAAAAAAATATTCCAATATGATTGGCAGTATGCAGTTTACATTAGGAACAAACTCACCTGCAAACCACCTCTTCCACCTGAGTGGACGATAACAGAATCCAAAGGTGGGCGGTTCCACCTCTGAGGATCCCATAGCATTGTACTGTTGAAAGCAAACCCAGAGAAACCAACTGGGAATCGACGAGCTACACCCTTCTTCCGAATTGTGTTCCATCCAGTGACTCGATTACCTTTACAAATAGGACCTTCTAAAACCACCCTGTACCTAGTTCCAGCATGGATTGCTACAGGCCATGTGCCAAAGCGCCTGCAAAAAAAAATACAAGCTCATACAAGAGAAATAGGAGGTATCAGGGACCCAAAAAAGGCTCAGGTCATTAGTCTCATTTCATTCAGCTTTGATATTGCTAGGGATTCCTTTGGTCTGAAACAGTTTAAGGCAACAAGTCAGCAATGTTGTTTCACCTGTTAAAGAAACTTCCTACTCTCACGGGTTTCACCATTTAAAGGCTCTTGCGATCAGCTCTGCCAAAATTACTAAGTTTTTCATAACTTTTCGAGTTTTAGCACCCAGTATGGTACTCCTTAATTTTCTTTTGCCAATAAAGATCACGTTTAAAAATATTGGAAAAATTACTGACAAGGTACTGCCTGGAATCTTGAATCTCCCTTATTTTTTGCCATAAAAAAAGGTACCGGCTGGAAACTAAGAACTTACCTAGGCCTGGCTGATTATCACTCATTCAACATTCTGGGACAAGTCCGCATAACTAGTTTCAAATGGATTAGGACTGCAGGAATTTGGTCCCATTCTTAGTGGGATTGCCAATCTTAATAATTTCCATGTTTTTTACAATTTAAGATGTTGTTGCACTAACACCGGATTATTATGTGTCTACTATAGATAGGGAAGGTTTTGCTCCACTGATACTCACCAGTATACGGTAGGTTCAGGTTTAACAATTGAAAAGTAAAAGAAACTCTTCTGATTTGTCGCACCAAAGAAATGAAAAGTGAGCTTTTGCTAGTGGAGAGAGCTTCCTAGTTCCTACTACAATGCAGAATACAGTCCCTGTTTTGGTATGACTTGTCACAACTCTAGGAAACTTTCAGTTGTAGCCATCGTTTGCCTTAACCAGTTACTTCTAATTTCCGGAAATCCCAGCCATGGGTGTGGGATTTTGAAACTCAGTTCATTGGCTGTTATCAAAATCTGACTGTCCTTCCAACTAAAAAAGTTGCATATTATCACTCAACCAGAATTATTTTCAGCATAACTGCAGAATTCAAATGAGGCCACAGTTCCCTTGAGAAGGAAACATTTACCATGGCTGGGGTTTTGAAACTCAGTTCATTGGCTGTTATCAAAATCTGACGGTCCTTCCAACTAAAAAAGTTGCATATTATCACTCAACCAGAATTATTTTCGACATAACTGCAGAATTCAAATGAGGCCATAGACCTTGAGAAGCAAACATTTACCACTCTACTCAGTGTTCACTGATTTCATAAGCAAGGAACATGTAACACTCAACCTAGCACTGACTTATGTCATAAACAAGGAACAGTAACATTTCATTCACACAATATACTATAGAATAGCAAGACTACCATGCGAAAAGGAACAGTAGTTTCTAAAATTTGACACCCAAAAAGCGTAATGGTAAAAACATATTTCTAAAAAAGGAATCCCACAGTCCTATTTATACAATAAAAATTTTCAACATTATATTTGGGATCATCAAGAGGATTTATCGATGCATTCATAATTCATCGAATATGTCAGAACAGCAAATGAAGTCTCGGTAGAGAATTGTCACCTAATTTTCCGCATTTCTTCAAACACATCGCCCATGTATGACCGCTCTTCGTCGGCAAAATGCATTATACCATCAAGGCGGTGCTTTTTTATATGATAGATCGCATTATTCCTCTGACAGACAGCAATCTTCCGTACACTCGTAGTATTCTTCTTGCAGATAAGATGCCTGTACATAACCCCAGAAGACCTCAGAATTTCTATTGTTTCAAGGGACTGCTCAGGCCATTCCACCACTAACCATAAAAGAGGAGGTGGTACAGCTTTCAAAACATGAGCCAGACGATTCAAGTAATATGCCTGTTGTGGCCGAACAGAAGTGATTGTCACAACTATCAGAAGCTTCCTCACAGTAATGTTCAAATCGTTCATAGCAGGTATTGCAGGTGATGTTTCGACAAAATCAGCCTCATCATCCAACATTGCAGGAACCGGAGGACTCTCTTCAACCTCGGGCTCGTCAATCATCTTGACCTCTTTCTCCACTACGACTGCCTCCAACTCCTTAACTTTAGTATCCACCATTTCCCTCTCAATCACCCCCTCATCGAATGGAAGCCTCTCGTTTTCAGAGACTATCTTCTGAGAGACATCGACTGAGAAGAACGGTGTGAACCCAATGAAGATGCCGACCATGAAACATACAAACAAATGAAATGCAATTCTCTTGCAGTTCAACCCCCTTGATTTTGACCTCTCGGTAGATCGAGTATGCCTCTGGGGCAATATAAGCGCCCATGCAGATTTGAGCCTGCTTGACAGCAGGACAAAGTCCAGAGAGACCAACGAAGCCAGCAGCCCCCTCATCGCGACATAGGACTGCGAATATAGCAGTTTAGGAGACGGTGAGGGGTCGACAAACTCGGACCAATTCTTAACCGACCCCTCCCGCTGGATTGCCGCGGTGTTCCTTCGACTGGACACCATTCCAAGATCAAGGTCTTGTTATGCTTGTATCCCTCCTAAATTGCTCAAAAGCGCGAGCTTTTTAGTCCAAAATTGCTGCTCTTCCTATCCCTTTTACTCGTGTGGATATATGGAGCAGAATTATACCTGCAAAACAAGCAACCGCAGGTATTACATCAGCTCACCTCAAGATCAAATCCTTTAGGCTCATCCATAAAACATGTCAAATTAGAACATCTTCTGCCACTGCGATACAATTCGCAAGATCCATAGCTAAAGGTGCCCAGGTCACCGCAAAGATCACAAAAAGGAGTCATTTTTCCGATGACAAGCAATTGGATCAACCAGCTACTTCGGATTCTAAACAAGATCACCGCCCAAGATTCATTTTTTGATGCAAAAGGCCCTAACCGGATTCCAGCACAGCGAAATGTTTTTGAAGACAAAAAAGATACAGAACGAAAAACTGGAACCTTCGATCCGAGGCAGAGCACAACACCACCAGTAACACCCCGAATTCACTCAAAAAAAATTCCAATGTAAAACCCAAAAGAATGCAGAACAGGGGGAATGAATGGAGCACCTCCGAATTGGGATCTGAACGCCAGATGGATCGGCGTACGGTTGTCGGCTGGCTCCTCGAGGCGCACCACCCACGTCTCTCCCTCTCCTTTCTCTCTGCTCTGCTGCTCTCGGCTTCAGCTTGGCTAGCTCCCTCCCGTTCTCTCTCTTCCACTCCCCGCAAATCGAGACAGGAGGAGTTGGTGAGGCGATGGATGGATAGAGAAGGAAGCGGAGGCAAGAGCAAGTAAACAAATGGCGGCCCAGTCGCCGTCGGAGGTTGCGTCCCCAGATGCACTTAGGCCCCTCGCTTCTCGCGATTTTCCGGACGGTAATCATTGTTAGCAATATTTCTATGGTGGATGAGCATTTTTGTAATGCAGGTTAAGACTTGCTTTGATAGGTTAGGTCAAGTTGTGTCTCGTCTGAATTTTATAAAACTGTGGGGCTCGGTATACTGTCTTGGTATACTTGAAAATTGAGGCATTTAGATTCTCAAAAAAATGAAATAGAGGCATTTTGAGGAATTTAGATTATTGCTTTCTGAAGACTGGCATTCAAATGTGGGAGTATAAGCTTTAGATTATGACGTATTGGAGCTGATTTTTTTCTATTGTAGAGAGCAATTCCATCAGAGGAATTTGCGGTGTGTGATACGGTGTCAAGTGGAGCCAATTTGTAGCTGATTACCATAATCCTTTGCCATTGTGTGTCAAGCGAAATAAATTGTAATTGCGAGAGATTCCATTTGAAATATTTTAGTATCATCCGAAGATTAGTTGATATTAAATTGTTCCAAAAGGTCAAAGTTGGGGGAGCGAACAGTGTAGATGAAATGTCCTGTTTTGTTATTTGGTCGGAACGAGTTGGAACTGTACTAATTTCTTGGGAAGAGAAGTAGATGAAACGTCCTGTTTTGTTATTTGGTCGGAACCAGTTGGAACTTTATTAATTTCTATTGTTATTGCTGCTCTAAGGAGACGTTCAGAGTAGCAATGGTTTTAGGTTTTTGGCTAAAATTTTACTATAGTTGAGTTAGCTTATTAGATATAATTAAATTTAAAAAATATATAAAAATAAAAGCAGTACGTTAACTTATCACAAATAATACAAAAGAATACGAAAAAAATAAAACATAAAAATACCAAAAACAAAAAAAACACAAAATGACAAAAAAAATGTGAACAGTGCAAAAATAAGCCAGCGTCAGAAGTTGCCGCTGGCGACAAGAAGTTGAGCGCGGCCTAAGCAACTTATGATCGTAGCTTCTAGCTGTTGATTGAAATTACATTATAGAAATTGTTAACTTTTTGAATAATTTAATTAAAAATAATTAAAATATCATTACGGACAATGCAAAAAAAAGGGAAAGAGAAAAAAAAGCTAAAATTAGAAGCTGAGATACTTCAAGTGACTTCTAATTTAAAAAATTAAATCACAGAAGAAGCTAGAATTTAAAGCTATTTGAAGCAGGACGTAAATCATTAACCTTTGTTGATCGTTTTCCACAGCTATACAAGATACAAATATTGCATCTGTAGTCTTATATGTCATCTTCGTGTCAATGTTTACTTTCAGAACCGGTCAACATCATGGCAATTCGGTGTCATCTTTTCTGCACCCATAATTACACGTTCAAAACACTAGCACGACCAATTCTTTTATGACTTCATATTGACACGCTATTTGGAATTGTCTATAACGGTTAGTCCTGGATGACAAAATGTATGTCTAATATCCCAGATAAAGTAGTGAAATACCAAATCACTTCTCTAGCAGAAGCACACGGTGTGACGGTGATTACTAATTAAATCATAGGGTACACGGTTAACTCTGCGATGATCTGAAAAGATAATCCAAACTCGTGTCCTCTCACCGGGAGGTAATGTTCCTTTTGTTTATATTAGCTGTAGCTTATAATTTTTAGCTAAAAATAAATAATAGTGACTGTAAAAAATAATTTTTTAAAAAAAAGAAATGAGCAGTGGAAAAAGTGAGAGAAAGATACATATGTGAGATAGGAGATATGCGTATGATATGCCGTAACCCCTGTTTTATCTCTAAAACGATATGTGAGTGAGAAAAGTAGAAAAACTGCTTCGAAAAATTAGATATTTGTATGGACTTCTGACTTTTCTAAGTAGATGATAGAAACAGAAGCCAATGTAAGTATATTTAGATATTTGTATGGACTTCTGACTTTTCTAAGTAGAGGATAGAAACAGAAGCCAATATAAGTATATTCTAGATGTAATAAGAAATAACCCCCAAACAATCCCGGGAAAGTCTTAACAATTCCCAAACGCAGAAACACAAATCCCATAACATACAGGGTGCTACCTCAAAAATGGTCTCCAGCTTTAAACCAGCGGAAAGAGCGGTGGGAGGACCCACGAGGGACGCGCCACCCTCCTCCTGGTTCCGACGTGGCGCTCATCGGAGCCACCAGAGTGTCGATCATACGGTCAGTAATTCGCGATACGGTAGGTTGTCAATGACGCGTGGTCCAAGACTAGCAGGCCGGCGAGTCGTTGAAGTGGCTGCCACGTAGATTCGCATGCACAGATCAGGACGAATCGCAGCCGTCCGTTCCGTAGGGCCAGCATATGCAGCGGCATGAACATGTGGGCCCCAGTTAGCAGTGACGTGGATGCGTACATTCCTTAGAGCGTGCTTTAGTATGTGTATGTAATAAAATGGTGTCTTTTATGATCACGCGGAGCGACCCGTGGGAGGAACAAATACTGACCGACAGACTTGCCCTTTTTTATTCTTTAGGCAATGTTGTAACTAATCATTTTGTTTCTAGCGAATCTTTTAGCGAAATGATTTTTGCCATGGCATCGAAGTCAAAATAGGATGGCAATGTACTCTAAAAAAGCATTTACGTCATTAAATTATTCTTCTTGGGAGCAATCAAGCAGGGTAGCTAACACTGACCATCATTTGATCACCTCCATTATATACTCCATAATAAAGAAAGAAACCACATTATTGGCATTAGGAAGTAGGAAGAATCTAAGTACATGGGCACTATATATGTGGACTATGGTACTGCCTAACATCTATTTAACCAGTAGTTGTTAAGTGCACATAACTGAATAGTCGAATACAGTGCAGTTTCATCGATTGAAGATTTGAAGGATATGCATGCCCGGCCCTTGTCTAATAATATCTCAGTTGTTGGAGCAACCACCACTGAGTGTGTAAATGATCTATCGGCTTCCGCAGGTCCACCGAAGGTGGTGGTGTGAAAGCTCAAAGATCTAACTAATCCCATTTGCTGATGTGCCTTTCACCCACTACGCTATGAATAGAACCTGGTTTTAGCATTTTGCACCGCCCATTTGTCCTACTGGCTTTGTTTGCATTTGAATTGCATTGATACTTTTGATTTGCAGAGAGAGAGAAGAGATGCAATGTGGTACCTTGTGTTTTAGAAGTTTGTTGTTCATAAGTTTCCCTTTAGTTAAGGCACCGCTCAATTTAGTTTCTGACTTCTTTTTTCACTATTAATTAATTTTGTCTTTTTCTTTTTTAGGCTTTTTTGTTTTTTTTTCGTATTCCTTTGCATTGTCCGTGATGAGCTAACATGTTTTTTTTTAATTTTTAAATTTAATTATGTCAAATAAGCCAACTTAGCTACAGGAAAAAAATAAACCAGCTACAGTAAAAAAGCCATAAGTCAATGCCATTCTGAACACCTCCTTCGATCTGCAAGATGGATGGCATTGTTCCTAGTCACATCTGCACATGACGAAGCAGAAGAGCAAAATGTTGTGCAAACATGACATTAGTTAGTTCGGTGTCACCAACCTACGTCCTTGATTGTATTTGCTTCTGTTTCTGGTTTCTATTTGCAGAAATCGAAAGCACTTCTACTTAGAGAAATCAGAAGTCAACATAAATACTTGGCTTCTTGAAACAGCTTTTTTACTTCTCTCACTCCCGTCTTGCTCCAAGGATAAATCAGGAGGTCACGGACGCATCAAGTATCTCATGCTCCTCGCTCTCGTCTCGCGCACATATCTCTCCCTTTTTTTTTTGCATCACTCGTCCTCTATAACGCCCCTGTTTCTAGAGGCGTCCCCTATTCCTTCCGTAGCTGCTTAGGACTGTTCAGTTGTGAGATACTGTAGACGAGTGTACATCATTTCCAACACATGCTTAAAAATCAAAAGCCAAACTTTATTACAAAATAATGACCTAACTGCCGAGTCTTACAGCGGGGCAGCGGCCTTTATAATATACATAACAAAAAGGGCACCACAGGCAGCTATGAGTACAGAACAACTCTAAAACCAAACGTCAATTTTATCGTACGCGTTATCGTCTTCATCTTCATAATCCTCTTCATTCTCTTGCGGCATATATTCTGTTTATGTTTTTAGCAAATACCAGTACAAACCACCATACTCAACAAGTCACATATGAAAACACTATTTAATTACATGCAAGGATTGCCAAGGAATGGGATCATAATGGTTCTATTATTTTATGTAGATGCAGTTTTCTTTTGTAAACATTTTGAACATAAAACAACAAAATATAAACTCCTTAATGAATTGAGGTTTCAAACTTGATTAGCCAACTTCAATATTTCTAAAACCTTTCCAAATCTACTTATGTCTTATTAATGGAATCACCCATTAAATACAGCTTCATTTACCGGAAGCACGACGTATTCGAATACCATTTTATATTTGACTCTATAGAGCTGCTCAGCTTTACCCACAAGATTCCTTAGCTCCCGCGATAGAGTTAATAAAACAAGATTTTTCACTGCTCAATTCTTTATATAGTCTCTACCCGATAGACTCTTGGCCTACACAAATTCGGGTATCCAACGAGCCAAGGTCGGAACACATCCGTCCAATTTGTGAGGATCTAGTGTTCGTAAGTATGGTACCATTTCCATACTATGTCTCAATCACTTTATCTTTTATGTAGATGTTCAATATCGAATTGAGCAGTTACTAGACCAGATTTGATGAGTTCATCGCGGACCCATTATTGTTTTTCTTCTCCATTTGAACGACGCCACGGTGGGAAAACAGTGCGGGTTGGGAGCGACTACTGGTGGCACCACAAGGACTTGCGATGGATTTTGAGACCATAGATGGGTTGCTGGAGGCTTGGGGTTTCCAATTTTGGGATTAGGGGTGATGGAAACTTCGGTGATCGTCGGCGGCGACGCTCTTCCTTGGGGATAGAGGAAGCTCGGGGAAATGGTGATTTGGCCAGGGAATCCTTGGGTTAGGCTATCCATAATGGCTTCCTTTGTCCAGGCGGCGGCAATAGGTGCCATAGTAGAAGGGGTTTCGAGAGGCCAAGGTGAGGCTTCAGGGGTGTTCCAAGGGGCTTGAGGAAGCTATGAGTGAATGCAATTGGAATCTAATCGGCTAAATCATCGGATGAGAAGAAGATGCTTACTTCAGGTTCTCCGGCGATTACTGGTGCTACGGCAGGCTTTGCTACAATTGGGAGTGAGGGGAGCTCGTTAGGCATTCGTGCTTTGCTACAGAGGGGTCTAGGGCCTTAAATAGCGTAGGGAGGTGGCTCGGGGCTGTGCCCTAGTTCTAGCGGCGGGAAGGCGCTGATGATTTTAGGAGAGCTCAGGGAGGCACAGCTCTGCTGGCTAGGAGAGGTGAACTGGTGGTCTCGGGGGTGGTGTTGCGGCGGTCAAAAGCTGCAAAGGGAGGTCAGGTCAGCTGTGACACGGAAATGGACAGCGGCAGCCGATTTTGTCCTGGGAGTGTGATGCGCGGGTGGGGAGGCATTTAATGCCTATCAGAGGCTCGTCAAATGAGGCACAAGACCGCTGACAGGGTGGCAGGGGCGAAGCAGCGACTGGTGAAGCGGTGAGGCGGGGCGGTCGGCAAAATCAGGCGACGGCGGTAGATTTTCGGACCATGAACATTGAATGCGTGAAAATAAGTCAGTGAGATCTGTTCAGCAGTGGACTTGGGCTGGGGATGGCCGGGATTTGTGTGGTATTGGGCTGGGATTAACAGGAAATCAAAAGCAAATGAAAAGATTCAAAAATTGGTTTCGTCTTATCATCTCCTTCTAAAAATCACTTTTCAATCACTACTATTTATTTTTAGTCAAAACTATCGATCACAGCCACAAGCTATCAATAGAAGATAATACAAATGCCTCCTAAGGGTTGAGCATGACTGATTGACTGTCGCCACTCACCAGGCAGACGCCAATGGGGAATATGGTTGAGCCTTGAAGTGGCCTTCTCCCGCCTTAAATTCTTCGATGGGCTACGTTTAGGTTGAATTCGATCGATCTAGACCAACTGGCCAGACAAATTTGGGCCTAAGCTATAGGATAATCTCGTTTACTCCGGTAGTCCAGTGCTGCTATATTCCCTCAATGTCAATACACTTATCATCTAGGATAAACACGATTGTGTGTAGCTCAGGTGTGTGTTACTAGTAGAACATATATTTCCCTCTCAAAAAAGTAGAACATATATTTACTATTTATAATTAGTTAGTCTAAAAATTTAACTACTTCGAGATTTTAGTGAGGAGGACACCAGCTTCTTAGTACAAATAGCAAAATTAGTTAGCCTAAAAATTTAACTACTTCGAGATTTTAGTGGGGAGGACACCAGCTTCTTAGTACAAAGAGCAAAATTAGTAAGTCTAAAATTTTAACTTCTCTGAGAAGCATAGCTGCATAGGCAGCTTCCTAGTACAAAGAAGTCCTCAACTTCTCTGATTAACATGAGGGTAACATATCCTATACACAGGCTACTTCACGCACGCATGAACACACTCCGATCCCCATCCAACCACCCATACCTAGCAGCACATACTTCGCATAAAACCGTCCGCCAATTCCCCGTCCCCATCTCCGTACAGCTGAGGTGACCACAGACGACGGAAGCCCTTTTGGGGCGACGGTAACGGCGACTAGTTCGTCGAGAAGGCCGACAAGTTCTGCAGCGACAACAGCCACATGCGGTGGCGACCCGCTCCCTCGACCTCCCGTCCCCATCACTGCTGCTCTCGTCTCTTGCTACTAGAACCGCTATCACCCGTGCCCATGACCCGTAGCTGTCGATTCTACTCGCCTCTCCTCGCTGGAACAAGGAGAGGAGGACCAGGACTGGAACAACCTCAGCCCCGAGCTTGTGCAGCTGTGCCTGCTATAGTTCATGTGCACAAATTCAGGTGTTTTCTCATGTAATACTAAGTTATGACCTGTGTGGTGTGGTGCCACATCTTGAACTGTCGCTTTGTTCTTGCAATGCTCATGTGTGTTATGTACCCTTTCCGAAGAACAAGTTCAGGTGTGTGGTGTTATCTGAAATATGTGTGAAGTACTCTAAATTTTCTGAAATTTGTGTGAAATTTCTGAAGTGTGAAGTCTTGCTTCATGTATGACAAACTGAAACCTTTGTTCTTTGCGATGGAAGATGTATGTATTCTGAATTGTGTGATTGTTCTGGTGATAAAAAATGTGCCGGAGTAGCTATCCATGTTCTAGTAATGTGTCAATGTTTCTTGAATGTAAAGGTTCCAAAAGTATGAGTTTTCCAGGTTCCAAAAATGTGAGTTTTCCAAGTTGAGAGGACATGCTGCCAAAAATTTTCTTATTGTCACCTTGCAGCATTTCTGATTATACCCTTAATGTGTTATGTTGCCATTCACTTTGTACTGGCTGCTGGTTTAATTCTGATAGTCAAACATACACATGACACCGTTCACATCTTGGGTGATAGCATACAAGTTTGTCGAGTGAAGATTTTATGAGCTTCTTGCTGCTAGTTGAGTGTACCAAACAGTTCTGAGTGACATGAAGCATGCTAGCTAAAGTATCTGGTATGACATCAAGCATGCTAGCTAAATGCTACTGCTGTTTGCTTGTAGAAGAATCGAGACCCATGCAGCCAGTACATTGTACTGTGCTAGCAATCCAAGTAATATCAACAAATTCACAGCCTGACAAAACGAATATAGGATTGCATATTCATTCAAGGTGAAACAATGGTTGATGCATTAACAACCGAGAAGTCTTAAGTGCAACACTGTATACAGAAAAAAATTACCGGTTCACTTCAGATAAATGCATGCATTCAAACATCTCGACATAATTCAGAACAGGCACAGAGGAACTCGATGAAACTCTCAGCTGCATCCATCTATTCATTTTCCAATCTTCCCTCATCTGCACCAGACAGAGGAACATCTCTGAAGCAACAGACCTCACGTCTCGACAATGCAACAACCGGCCTCGTTTCTCGATGTACCAAACACAACATCTCAAGGACACAAGAACAAATCTTGATACAAATCGTGAAGAAAAAACTCAGAAATCGCACCAATAAATTGGGATAAAAACTCTGGATCAGCGAGAAGAATCTGAGGTCATAAGTTGTAGTAGCCCGAGCACAACGCGCGTCCGGAGCCCGCCGCTCGTCAGAGCCAACTCTACATCCTGTCTCCCACGCCACCTCGTTAGAGACTGTTGTCAGAACTCAGGGCGTCCGAGTGCCAACCCACACAGCTATTGTGTGCGTGCCAAAATGTCCATGGCTAGATTCAACGACCACCGGCCCTCGTGTGGATAGCAGTGAAGAGAACGGGGGATTATAGGAGGGGTCACGCACCGGATGTGGTTGTCGTCGCCTCGGGACTTGTTGGCCTTCTCGGGGAACTCGTCACCATCGCTGTCACACGGAGAGGGAGCCCGTTGCCCGTGGTCGTCGCCGCCGCACAGAGATAGGGACGTGGAATCACAAGATTGGTTTGGGAGATGGGGATTGGTTTGAGGGATGGAGGCAGATTGGGAGGAGGAGAACGACCGGCGACCAGTCGAAAAAATTGGAAGCGAGAAGGTGGGTGGTTTTCTGCAAAATACACGCTTCTAGAAATGGACGGTCGGATGGTGATGGAAGGGCGCTGGCCTCCCAAGTGCATGGCTGCACAAAGTGTGTTGTGTGGATAGGACATATTGCATAACATAAGAAACCAATAATACCACATTTGAAGAGTTTAAGCTTATTCACGACTTTAAATTGTTATGTCGAAGCTCGCCAAAGATGACCTTAATTAATCATATTTTTAATAGTCTATTTTTGTTAATATTGTAGAAATATATCGTCGATTAAAAAATATAGGAATCATTCTCTGTCGCCATTTCAAACGGTGTCAGAGACCGGTCTCCATTCAAAATGGCGACTTCTTATGTGTAGTCCTCCGTGCCAGCGAGCAGGTTTTTGTCTCTAGTCCAATTAGCTATAGATGCTCTGTTGCCAATCCAATTGGCGACAGAGTCTTTGTTACCAATTTGATTGGCGACAGAATCTATGTTATCAATAGGACTAACAACAAAGACCTGTCGCCAATTGGATTGGCAACAAAGTCTCCAGCACTACTAAACAGAGTCTTTGTGCTGTAAATATGAACTCACTTGGACTCTCCTCACCTCACTTCTCTGTTGTGGACTTCTTTTCTCATCTCCTCTAGTCTTTTCTTTTTTTCACCAAATTAAAACGAAGTTTAGCCAATTTTTTACCCTTAAATAGCCTGGCTTCTGTCGCCATTTTAAATGGCGACAAAGGGTGTGGCGGCCTCTATCGCCATTTGAAATGGTGATTGAAGTAGTGGAGGCTTATGTTGCTATTTCAATTGATAATTTATCACTCTGTCATCAATTGATATGGCGACAAAACTTGTTGCACTCATGTGACGCTCTGTTATCCATTTGTTTGACGACAGAGCATCTGTCGCTATTTTAAACGGCCACAGAGTTGCTGTTGCTATTTCGAGTGGTGATAGGAACTCTATCGAAATGGTGACAGATGATTATTTCTATAATTTTTTAATCGATGGTATATTTCAATAATATTAATAAAAAAAATAAAAAAATCAACTAATCACAAGGCAAAGCAAGAATACTTCATATTACACATGTCCTACGTCTAGCCGCACAAAAAGGACCAGAAGTACCAGATGGGCTCGACGCATAGCTTTCAGGGTCGATCAGGACCCGGCAGGTTGGCTTGAGGCCACTCGATGGGTACACCACTGCCAGACTCCGATCCCCACACTGCCTGTCTGCCTGCCACGCACGCAAGTAACTGCGGCGTAACGCATGGGCAGGGCACGGCACGGGAGGGAGGGAGACATCGATTGCTGTGGCCACACACGGGCGAGGCCGGCATGGCTCTCCCAGGTGTCCTCGCCCAAACGAACAACTCGGCTTGCCTTTGCCTGGCGTGTCTCGTTCAGTGGCTGCCGCCAGCGCCCAACCGGGGCAAGTGGCAGTGGCGTTCAAAAGGATCATGGAAGGGCTCATCATGACTGCAGCTGCACGGGCTCGTCTCAGTTGCCGGCAGCAGGAGCAGGATTTCGGGAATGGAGATCGATCGGTTTTTCACCTGAAAAACCTCCCCCACTATGGGCAGATCATGAAATTATTGAGTTCTAGTAAAACCTCTACTAAACTGTTTTTCCTACAGAGTAGAGACGTCAATGATTTATCGACATGAATGAATCATTCACAGTTGATGCAAGGACTGTGACTGTCTAGTGATTTATCCACTTAGTACTTGAAAATGGAGCACTTAACAAGCTAGGATGATTCGACTGATGCCCAAGGATTGAAGTGAAACGTCCCACATTATCTAATTAACTTAATCGACTTAATTAGCATTAGTAATACTAACTAAAATGACCAAATTCATATTAGGAACCAAATCCGCTAGACCGATTATCGTAATGAGATTTAACATCAATCACTGTAATTAAATAAACTCGCATATCGTTTTGCAAATCAAAACTCATTTATTCATCAATAACAATGCATAATTACAATAGAGAGAACTCATTTACAACAGAGGCACCATTTCATACATTCGCAGTTACACTCAGATCACAAGAAATTAGAAATTACATTCAAATTTAGACGCATTTGCATCTTTACATCAAACATAAGGAAAAGGCGAAGTTACTTGCATCTCATCTCATACAGTAGAATCAATCTCCGAACCCCACACCACACCACTATTTTATTTATGAACAAAGTAGTATTAAGATGCCAAAAAAGACTGAACAAAAAGAATGAAATTAAACCAAGTAAAGAAAGAAGAAGAGATTGCTGTTAGAGGGTAATTTAGGCAGGGCAGTCCATTCACAGAGATACCTGACCGTCCAAGGGCCAATCGACACCTCTCACAACTATAGAGTCGTCATTTGGCATAAATAAACCTGAAATTTATTCAAAATACCATAGCAACCAGCCCACGGTCCCAAACCAACAAAAGATCAACCGGCAACCCACACAACCATAAGCAAAAGGGCACACACAGCTGGCTGAGTACAAGGGAAAGGAAGCAAGAACAAGCCTTGAACACGGCAACTGTAAGACCCCACTCATTTCTCCATTTTTTCCATTCCAAGTGAAACCCCCCACACAGCCAAGCATCGTTGGCCAACCCAGGACCCAAAGCAAGCCAGCCGACCAGGAGCAAGCGGCAAGCTGCAAGGCATCAGGCTGTAGGAGGAGAAGGGCAACACCGCACAGCCGACTGAGACAACAACCACCCAGGGCACAAATTCAATCCTTCCCAAAGCAACCCAACCATCAACCGAATGGCATAGCATCACTAGGGCATCACTGAGGCACCACAAAGTCTATGCACAAAAGGGAAGGAAGCAGAAGGGGAGGGAGGTTACTGTAGGCGAGCATCGGCAGCGGCACACTACCTATGGCTTAGTACTCGCGCCCGACAGCCACCGCACACTCCCCCTGCGTGCGGACGGCTTCGCGCTCCACCGTGACTAGCCACGGCAGCGCACCTCCATGCCTCTCATCACCTGAGCTAAAAACCAAATCAAATTGAAATTATAACACAAGCTCGCTCATAGAAAGTAATTAGCAATGAGAAGAGAGAATGGGAAAAATACATCCGAGTGAGGGGGTGCCAGATCCGGGCCCTAGGCCACGGATCCGATGGCTGGAGAGTACACTAAGGGCAGTGTGGTGAACCGGGGGAGGCCTACACAGCAGTCAGAGCTGGGAGGCGCGCTAGGAGCGGGCGGCGAACCGGCTGGGGCTGGGAATGATGGCGGAGGCGCCAGGGCTGAGCGTAGGGCCGAGGCCAACGCTGTGTGGCGCCAAGGGCAGGCAGCTCGCATGGGAGGCAACGAGCTGAGGGGCCAGGCGCCGAAGCGGCACATAGCTCAGAACCAGCGGCGAGGCAAGGGGAGCCCGAGATCCAGATCAAGCATGAGGAGGAGGGGAAGAGCCAGGAGAAAAGAGAGAGGGGCAGAAGAAGTGCGGGAGCCAACCGGGTTCAAAATAGAAAGGGAGAGGAGAAAAAAAAGAGAAAAGAAAGCGAAAAATAAAGAAAATAGGCCAAGATAAAAATTTGCAAGTTAAATTCTGCTAATTCAGGAATACAGGTTAAACGAGGCAATTTATAGGAATCTCGCTCACGTAAATTCCTCCGCACTTAAATTAATTAAAGGTTCTCGGAATTACAAAATTAACACTTAACCGTATAGTAATAATAATCAAAGTCCTTTTAGGGACTATCAGGGACTTTAACATAAACCGTCGTATCGACTTAATATTCTAGGTTTCCTTCGGTATTAACTAACAGTAATCCTTTGGTATTAAATAACAATAATTAAAATGTGCCATTTGTAGATGGTATTTAAAATAAATAAAACCCCAGGGATCTGTTATTAAGCAAAGAGAAACCTTTTAAATTACACGGCGATGCCTTAATATCATTCACTCAATTAGTATGCCATGTTATCTCCTCGACACCTTAAATTAAATCATCGTATCCATATAATTGCAGGCGAGGTACTGGGCCTTCAGGGTGAATTGTGTCAGGGTAGCGTGGAGACTCAGAACTTTCTTATAAACTCAAGCAAGTACTTTCTTGAAGAACTGTTCAAAGTATATTCAATAAAATAAGTATTTCAGTGATAATCTAGTATCATGTGCATAGCAATGAAAATCTTTAAATTGAGAAAAGGCTTTGAGAAAAGGGATAGTCGGCAAGTGATGGAGCAGTTAGCCCTTTAGATTAATTAAGAAGGTGGGCAGAGATTGCCTTCGCAAGTGACAAAGAGGCAGATTGGAACATCTGCATAAGAATATAATATAAGAAATTACAAAGTTCAACCAGCATTTCATCTGAGGATGGACAGAACTATCAATGTTATTTTATTCTTCACATGGGTAAGTATTATTTAGAGAAGGAATCTAGAGCCGGTAGAGTGCAGGGAGTTGGGGATTCATAGCCGCAAGAACTCAGAACTGGTAAATAGGCCACAAGGGGGGGATGTGGATCGCAAGAACCTAGGACTAGTTAGATGCGAGAAACAAGGTACGCGAAGGCGATATATTACGTAGTTGGGTGTTGGGTGAAGGTCATAAACCACTCCAACCAACAGCTACGTAATAACTGAGATGAATAAGTTCATTAAGTTGTATGAACTTTATCTCTGGGTGCCTATGTGGTTGTATGTATTATACTGTTTTTAATTATTATTTTGCTATAATACTCTGATAGACTTATTATTTGTTAAAATAATATTTTATTAGCTAAAATAAATAATAACTTATTGATTAGTATTATTATTCTTTGGTAGTTATACGGTCGTCTCAGGTCTAGGAGATTTGCCGTTTGGACGAGCAAAAATATTTCGCATTGTCAAAAAAATACATCTAAAATGCATGCACTGGGTAGCATGGTATACACTGGGTAGCGACTTTGCCGCTCTGGTGGACAATTATCGTCACAGTCGCAGTTGCAGCGATCAGTGAGCAGGCACGCAGTGGAGGTAGAGGAAGAAATAAATGCGGTGCTCTCGAGCACCCGTGGCATGATTGGCCGGAGAGGTGAGCTGTGATGATGCACGCATGGAGGGGAGCAGAGGCTAGTAAATACTTGCTGCTTGTAGTGGTCGTATAGGTAGGTGCTTGCAGTTGCCGGTTGCGGCAGCCTCTGCCGCCGCCTGCCGCCGCATGCATGCCTGCGCAGGCATTGTCGCGCGCGCCAAATGCACAAGAGAGACCCGAGAGGCCAGCGCAGCGGCAGTGTCATCAATTCAGATCCACAAATGCGTTGCCGATCTGAATATTGTGTTACACTTGTACGTGTACTACTCTTCCGTGGGATCGCATTACATGACCTTTCTCGTGAGCTTTTGAAGGATTATATGGGAAAGTGTATAATTTTACTGTGATGAACTATTATTGTTTTAGAGAAGTAAAAATATAAAATTTGTAAATTTATAGATTTTTCTGGACAGATTGCAGAAATAGATAATTTTAAGAATTTTGAATCATAGAATGATTTGGTGACCTAGATCATTATTTAGATGTTGCATGAGACATGTCATTGCTAATGTAGGTCAAGTTATGAAAAACATATATCCGAAAATAATTTTTTTATCTCTAGATGTGTAGAGTCGATTAGAATTAACTATGATCAACGGCGAGAATTGAGACTATGCTCATATAAGACCCGAGGTCCAGAACGATCAAAAATATCGGGTGAGATGGTAAACTTAAGCATGGCACAAGAAAGACGGGACTACATGAAGGAAAGTTCGAACATCGGGTTTACACCTTGTAGCTTGATCAGTTCAAGTAATACGTGGTCCGTTGGGACCAAAATGGGAAAGACTTGCCCATACGTGGCAAGTTAGTGCTGCACATATACGTAGTAAGCATGACGATTACTTAAAATGAAAAAACATGATCAGGTTAAGGAAATGTATTGGGTAGTTTTGCCAAAATACCGAAAACGGTTTTGGAAGAAAATCGCAACGCGTGAGTGACACTTGGGAAGACGATTTAAGTTATAGAGAAGTTGGTATAATTAAGATGGATCAAAACTAATGACTTAGCGGATTTGAGCATATATATTTTGAAAAGCGTGTATAAGTATAGTGAATGAGTTAAAAATCATGTGTGTTGGGTTATTGGATTTTCCTTATTTATACTAAGTGGATAGTATCCACTATGAGTTAGATGTGGATGACTAGCCCATTTTTTTAAGGGGTTGAAATTGAGACTTGTGGTGAACCATCTAACTATCCTCTTTTAAGACTTTCATGAGTTATAGGGTTAGAGTTTAAGAGAAATTGAGTGTTTGTTGTGTGCTCTCTTATCCTCCAAGAGGAGTGACTACAAAACATCTATTTTCAACTAGTAATACATCAATATTTGTTCATATCTGTGAATCTCTTTTATGTTGATTGATTTGCTTTTGATTTGGTTATTTTTTTCCCTCATTCTCTTTCTCTTTCTTGATCTTGTTGTGCTAAGAATATCCAAAAGATGCAGATAACCTTTGAAAATTAATCTCCACTTATTTAGACACTTGGTTGGCAAATTAATGAAGAAACTCAATTTTGCTCGTTTTAGCCTTGGATTTTTTGATCTACATATTTCTACTTTGACTTCTTTAATATTTTTGCTTACGGAGGCATGTGAGAGCATATAAACCCGCTTGTTTCGGTTTCTGCTTTTTTTTACTATTCAGTATTTTCGTCTTTTTCTAAATTTTTTAGATATTTTAGGCTTTTTTGTATTTTCTTTTTTTCCCCATGTTTCTTTGTATTGTCTCTAATGGGTTAACATGTTTTTCTATTTTTACATTTTTTAAATTAATTATACCCAAAAAGTCAAATCAGCTACAGTAAAAAAAGCCAGCTACAGTGAAATTTCGGACAAAAGCCAGAAGCCATCGCTAAAACGAGCGCCCCTTAGAGCTCTCTTGGTCATCGTTCACACACGATCAAGTCATTCACCGTTTGTGGTTTTTGACCCGTTTTTTGTGTAATACGTCTTCAAATGGAAAAAGAGCAAAATTTTGACAATGATTTTTTTTATCATTGATTAAAATGGTTTTTGACATTTCCAGAGAAGATGTATACTAAATTTCAAATGATTTAGAGTTTAGGTTTGAAAGTTAACTTATTTTTAGGTTTTAGCCTGATTTTGGTACATCAAAGTTTCGTGAACCAGAAGATCCTAATTTTCTCAAATTTTTTCAGGTTTTTGGTTGGGATATTTTTTTAAGATTATGAATTAATTTTCGTTTAAGTTTCAAGTCTTTTGGATCGAGAGATCAAAAATTTTGTAGTTTTTATGATTTGAAATAATGTTATTTTTCACTATTTACGAGTTGAAATCACGATAGCTCTGAGAATTTGGGATTTTTGACATTTTGATCTTCATAGTTATTGAAATAAAGATTAAGAGAATACTTAAGAAAATTTAAAGGCACCATTCAGTTACCTTTGTTATCATTGTAGTCCTACAGTTTTGTAGTATACCCAATGATGATTCATTTCCTAAAAAAAAAACTGTTTCTGCATGGAGCATTTCTCGATTGCACAGTTGCGCGAAACGCTGGAAGAATCGGATGGAATGGAACGGTGTAAAAGCAAAGAATGCAAAAGGCCCGTGGAAGCCGTAGCGCTGGCCATTCGGAAGGAGCACCAACCACCAAGGTACGCTACGCGGTGTGCAGCAGAAACGGCATTAATCGCCGTGCAATCCGGGCCAATACTCCTAAAACTGGCACGCCGCGCGCCAAGCGCCCATGACATGAGCACCGGCGGCCGCTCCGGCACGGCGTCGAGCGCGCGCGACGCGAAAAGTAAACCGAAACGGGATGGCACAAGACCGGCGCGACACGGCTCACGGGAACAGGGCGGTGCCTGCCTTCCCCACTATCGCGCCCCGTGTCGGTTGTTCCTGCCCCCAACGTCGTGGCCGCCATTGCTTCTTCGTTTCTCACGACACACCCACCACTACCGCTAACAAGAGACCACATACCTTTAGCAGATTAAAGCTATTAACTAATAATTAGGAGTACGAGTTTGTGATGTACAGAGAAATAACTAGGGCAGAGATGAGCAACGAGAGGGCAGAATTTCCATTAGCCTGTGCATGTGGGTCCAATGCCACTTTGATCGGTGCGGCCGCCCAGTGGGTGGGAGAAGAGGGACGCGGTAGCTGTCCGAAATTCTGTATTATAAAACCAAAAGGGCAATCCTCCTGAAGATCCTGTCGCTGTAAAAAAACCCCACTTTACTGTATTTTGGGTCTCCCAACAAGTCAATGTATTAAACTGCCGGCCAGCGTCTATGGTCGGGATCGAGGCTGAAAGTTCCGTATTAGACAGAGTGCAACTCGGCTGTACTTGTACAGAGATTTGCACATAATACAGTCTATGTATACTTCTAGATAGCTGTGTGACTAATGAGCTATGCTTAACATGTAAGCATTTGCGAACCTAGCCAGAAGTCACCGTTCCAATTGACCGTTTGACTTTCCAGATGGCCAGGGTCAAACTGTCGACACAGGCACACAGCAGATGCACACGTCTTCCTTTCCCTCCTCGAGGTCTCGAGCCATAAAACATAATAGAGTCCCCAAATCACTACACGCACCCGGGAAGCCACCCCGCCCCGAAAAAGGGGAACAAAATAAAAAGCCGTCCTCCCGGTCGGCCACTTGTCGTGTCAGAGTCTTCAATAACACACCACCATCCGCTCCCCACTCCCCCTCTCCCTCTCCAAGCGAACAAAACGACAGACCCGCCTTGCGTCTCGCCTCCGAATTCCAATGCCGCCGCCTCTCGAAGCGCGCGACTACATCGGCCTCGGCGCCGCGCCGGCCTCCTCATCCTCCTGCTCGTCCTCCTCCTCCGCGGCCGGGGAGGTCGGGCCGCACCTCGCGCTCCGCCTCGGGCTCCCGGGCTCCGAGTCGCCGGGCCGTGCCGAGACCGCGGTCAACGCCGCGCTCACCCTCGGCTCTGCTCCTCCCAGGGGCAGCGCCAAGCGCGGGTTCGTCGGCTCCCTCGACCGATCCGCGAACCTTGATGCCGCCTCTGCCGGGTGCGTGAGGGAGGAGGAGAAGGGGATGGGCGAAGCCGTCGCCGGAGCTCCCCGAGCTGCCAAGTAAGCAGGGTTCAGTTCGGTTTCCAGCTCCGCGAATTGGGTTCTAGACTCTTAAGTAGCTCGCTAAATAGGAGCAGTTGCTAGAGGGAGGGTTTAATCTGTAGGTGTGATGGTACTTCAGTCAGTTTTGGATCACAGTAGGAGGCGTCTAGGAGCACTAATGGCCCATACCAGTTATGACTCTCTTAATTTTCCTGCTGAAATATAGAAATGAAGTAGTTGCTTGGTAAATGAAATGCAAAATAGCAAATTTCCTGCTAAAACCGCCACTTAACCGGCGGTTGCTTCTCTTAATTTTCCTCCTGTACTAGTACTGTTGCAGAAGACATAACTGGGCTGTTTAACATGGAAATATGGAATTAACCAGTAACCAGGCCCTGTAGTCTCTACATAAATCTAGAGTGCAATGTGTGCAGTAGCCTGCACACAATACATTCTTGAGGTTGATGGCTTGTTAAAAAGCATATTTGTTGATGTTTGGTCTGGTCTAACAGTAAGTGTTATGCACTAGGGCACAAGTTGTTGGGTGGCCACCTGTTCGGAGCTACCGGAAGAATACGTTGGCCGCGAGTGCCACAAAGACCAAGGGGGAAGACGAAGGAAGAAGCGAGGCAGGATGCTGGTATGTTAAGGTCAGCATGGATGGAGCCCCATACCTCAGGAAGGTCGACCTTAAGACCTATTCAAGCTATGAGGATCTTTCGCTAGCTCTTGAGAAGATGTTTAGCTGCTTCATCACCGGTGAGTGTTTTTTTCTCTGTTAGTCTGTAACTATATTCAATATTTCAATTTATTGTCTCCCCACGTAGTTTTTAGATGCCAATTACTTTGATGAAAATTGGCCAATGTTTTTGCCTGCGGTAGATGTGAAGTTAGGAATGAGATATTCCGTATGGTTTTTCTGCTTAGTGAAGCTCTTGATAGGATAAAAGAATGGTAAAACTCGGAGGATGATGCACTAGGTAAACTATGACTGCCAGGCCAATTTTGACTAGTCAATGATCATAATCTGGATCAACAACTAAGTATTAACTAGGATTATCTAGAATGTCCTTTTCAAAAGATAAGAGAAGGGGTTGAACTAAATTTTGCTAGTTAGGTGCTAAACGTCCGTTTTTTCCCTGAATGGCAGCACAACAGATGGAAAGTGGCAATAAAGGCCATTAATAGTAATATCCCTTAAGTTTTCCCTCAAAAAGAAATATGATATACCTTAAGTCTTGGAGCAAAAGAAACATCTTGTAGTCACCCATTTTATAAGAATTTTCTAGATTTGTAAAGCTTACATATTATTGTCTCCTGGTCAATAAAAATAGCATTTCTATCTCTACAAGAAACATATCTAGCCCTACTTAGGTCCTTGTGTGAATAGAACAATAGAAGTGCTTGCTTTCTGTTGTTCTGTATATAGATGTACATATCAAGGAAACACATTTATGGTTAAGCTTGTGGCATTACAGGTAAAAGCAGTTCGTGCAAAACATCAAGAAAAGACAGACTTACTGATGGTTCTAGGGCTGACGCCCTTCAGGACCAGGAGTATGTCCTTACATATGAAGACGAGGATGCTGACTGGATGCTTGTTGGTGATCTTCCTTGGGGGTGAGTTCCTAACTTTGTGTGGCTTGTCAGATTATCCGCATAGTGATGTTTTTCATGATCCCTTCTTGTGGCATTCTTCTCTTGCATAGAATACCTTTACCCATTCAGACAATTATATTCGTTTATTGTTGATGTAACTGTAGTTAGGACTTAGTAGATCAGATCTTGATAGTAGAGTGATGGAAGTTGTCATAACTTTAATATGGTAGCCTACACTTCTCCTGAAAGTGGTTTGAAGGCAGCTAAAATTTTGCAAAACAACATCCAACACTTGCTCAAAATGGCTATTTGAGTCTCTCGTTCTCTGAGAAGTGCAGTTTTGCCATTTTCTGAATCCGAGTTTTCATTTGGCTAATGTGTGGATAGGTCTTCTGTGAACTTTTGATTGTCAGCTTTGAGGAGATTGTTTGAAAAGAAAATTATATGCATCCTATAAGCCTGTTCATTTTCCTAAGGATACATGTACAGTACAGATGACTTTCATGAACAAAATTTAATGTGAACTTTTGGTTGTCACCTTTGAAGATATGATACAAAGAGAAGTGTATCTTATGCCACTGGTTCTGCCTTTGACCCCTTTTCCTTTCTCTACATATCGTTTTGTAATATCAGTTTTGTTAAGGATACAAGAGTATTTGTGTATTTTCCTAGTTTCTAAGGTTTAGTTATGTTCCTTGAGTCTTGTATTATATATTGCCTTTTGAGATTTGCAATACATATACGATTCATCTATTTATCTATAGATCTAACATGGTATCAGAGCCAAGGTTGAAACACTAACCTTCATTCTTCCGTTAATGCTGCCCTCGGTAAGATCAATCGCTACTCCCGAGGGCGGCCACATTGTCACCTCTTCCGGATCAAGCCACCGCCGACCTCGACTCTCCCGGAATCGGATCTAGCTCATGCGTGTCGCCTCCTCTGCATTGGATTTGGCGTTGCCGCCTCATCTCGGGCTCTTCCACGACGTCGGGCTCTTCACCGACGCTACCTCTCACCGGGATTTGCACCAACCCAAGCCCGATCTATGTCACAGCCGCCAAGGAGTCCAGATCTGGTGGCCGCCATCCTCAACATCCGCAGCCGCCTCCTCGGGCTCTTTACCTGCTCCGGATCTGGCGGCCACTGCCGGCTCGCCGTGTCTCCTGGAGGCTCCCCCGGCTCCGATCCGGCTCGCTGTCGCCTAGGGGCTCTCCCTGCGGATATGGCCGTCATCGGGCCATCGCATCTTGCTACTGCTCTCCCACCAGGTGCTCTTCATCGTTGTCCGGTCCACCAACGCCATCCGCGGCCTCCTAGTCGACGTTGAGGATTTGGCTCCCCTGCGGTGCTTGTCGTCGGGGAGACGGCGCTCTACATCGCCGCCCTCCTCGCCTCTTTCTTCGGCAGGTGGCTTGGCTGGCTGGCTCTCTCGTCAGGCCAGTCGTCGTAGCTGTTGCGCCTCTTCCAATTGCCGTCGCCTCCTCGCACTCTTTGGGTTACCGCTGATGGATCTCGTTGGGCCGACCGCGCCGCGCTGCTCTTCGGATTTGGGTTGGCTGCTTCTTCCCCGCCGGTCTCCGGCAGTCTTCCCTCGCTGTCTCCATGCCCGCGCCTTGGATCCGTGAGATCTGGACCCCGCCGGCCTCGTTCCGCTTGGATCCGGCCTGCTGCCTCCATCCGAGGTTGTACGGCCAAGTCTGCAACTCCACTTTGCTCCCCGCGCTTCACGGCCCCGCTGCTACTTTAATGGTGTTTTAACTTGTGGAGTGAGTGGTTTGGTTTTTGACGGATGGACGGATGGTCTTTGTGTTGGTCTCTTCGAGGCTTGTTAGGGAGATTGCTCAGGATTTCAAGACTGATCTTTTGTGTTGGTATTAGGAGCTATCAGTTCTACTATTTAGTATTTTGAGTTTTGTAGGATTTCGAGTCTTCCATTGGGTCCATTAAAATCCGTAGTCATTTATCTTCTCGTTCGTCTAAACCGTACAAGTTCACAAATTTTTGTGTCACTTAATCGATTGTTTATTAGGCTCAGTTCATCCTCTAGAATTCAGTATGGCCTTTCGTATGATAGGACAGCAGCCACCGCTATTCTCTCTGAGCCACGTGTAGATCGTAGAAGTCGTTATAATGCTACCGCTTCCCTCTGAGCCGCCGCTCCGAGCTTTTAAGACCACCGCGCTTCTTCTGTACCGCGCTTCTATTACGTTTCTTGTGCGCTGCGCCGCCACCATCTTGGGCTTTGATCTACTTTATAGGCTGCAAACATGCTTTATTGGATGCCGTATGATCTTAGATGGAGTTTTTCTGGCTTTGACATAATTTTCAAGAGCCGCAGCTACAATTATGTCTTCAAGATTTAGATTTTGGATTTTTTCTATTTTACTGTCAACTTTTTCAAATATAATGTTATTGCATACGTCTTGCATTTGAGGGTGTGTTAAGAATATAAAGGTATTTGTGTCTTTTCTTAGTTTCTAGGATTTTCATGTCTTTTGAGTTTTGTATTATATATTGCCCTTTGGGCTGCGTAATACATACGCGATTGATCTATTCTTCCATAGATCTAACAAGTTTGGTGGTCTGTATTTTTTACACAATGTGACCTAGGAATTGTTTCAATTAGTTACCATGCATTCTTTCGATTCACTAGCTATATATTGATGCATGCTTACTGTCTGTACATCATTTGCAGCTTGTTTACCACTATTTGCCGGAAACTGAGGATCATGAGAGGCTCTGATGCTGCTGGAATGGGTATGTACACACACACACACTGGCATATACTTGACCATCTTTGAGAAGGCTTTGTTAGACAAATTACCTTTCATTCAAAATTTGCTGTTCCCTTCTTTGGCATGCTTTTGTTTATCTTGAGTTGCATATTTTGTTAGTATTGCTAATTACTAGTACCCATCCTTGGTGTTGTGGTAATTTCAAAATAAATTGCGTCGCACATTTAAATTCTTCATCACTGTTCAGTAACCTATAAAATAGCTGGAGTAATGCTAAGGCACAAAAACAGGGGAAAAGTGTGGGCAGTGCGTGAAATTGAACAGACTTACAATCTGACCTTGTCGTTGATCTTTGAAAAAAAATAATGTAATGCACTTCAACCACTAGTCTTATGCGCTATGTCCCTTACGATAGGTCAAATCCCAGCAAATACTTATCTTCTTTCGTGCTTTGTATACCATAAATTTGTCAGAATGGGTGGAACATAAATCTTGACCAATGTAAACTAACAGACTATTGTATGTCTTATACACTGTTTATTTCAATAAATCACTTGTGATTTGGCTAAGTTGAATAAGCCCATATTGCTAATATGCTAAAACAATCAAGACCAAATCTGGATATGCTGGAATGAACTATTTTTGCCCCGTAATATTAAGGTATCTAGGAACATCATTCTCCATCGATATCTGATATTAATGAACATTGCCTGTACTCATTTGACATTTGACTGTAACTTGTAGTTAACAGTTGCATCAGTTTTATTATGATTATTGATTTGTCCTGAAGTATAATCAATCTTCCTGCAGCCCCAGGAGCACTGGAACAGATAGGTCAGAACAAATAGGTGTCCCGACCTTCATCTGAACCACGGAAGTATGCACTGTGAGTTTACTGTAAGATGATGCTGAAGGGTGTAATGGTTTTTCTGAAGTATCTGTCTATCTGCTGCTAGTTTATTTTCCTGTGTAGTGAAATCTGTGGCCTATTGTGAAACACCCATTTTGCCCATGAGGTTATCTTGTGTCATTGTAGATGGTCGCTTCTGTCTCAGAAAGATCAGCTCACTCAAGCCTACTGCTTCCTGTATGACACTTTCATCGGTTCTCATATATATATTCTGAAGTTGCACTATATATTGTAGCCAATAGAAATTACCAATCTTGTCACATACGAATTCATCTTGTTTTGTGTCTGGAAGCAAGCTAATTATTCAGCCTGACATCTCTAGCTCTGATGTCTTATCCTAGAACGGTTGGCATTTATCAGTATACTCTAATATCCATTTGAGATGATGTTCCCTGTGCATTTAGGCTTGTGTGTGGGGGGCAAGGGCAAGGCTCTATGCTGGAGCTGGAGTTAGCAGAACCGATTAGGCAAACAGTACTTGGTACTAGTAAAGTATGGTCCTGTTCAAAACCGATTTTGGTTTCTGGCTTCTAACTTTTGGAAGCCGTTTTAAATGCGTTAGCTTCTTAAAACTACTTTTTTTTCTTCTTCTTCTTTCTGTTTTTTCCTTTGTATTATCTGTAGAGATATACTTTTTTCATTCTCTTTTTTTTTTCGTTTTCCTTTAATTGAATGTCTCAGCTAAAAGCTAACTGCCACTACAGTATCTATTTCAATAAAAAACCAACAGTCACAGTTAAAATTCATTAGCAAGAGCCGTTTTTAACAGACCCTATGGATTGTTCCGTGATGGTCATTGGCCGAATTTCGAAGTGATTGTGCGTGGAAGTTCCTTCAGCTGAATGCTTCCCGTGATCTTAGGTGGAGTTTGCTGAATGCTTCTGGACGCCAGGTGCCTATAGCATGTTTCCATGTTCTTCTGATTCTGAAATAACTAGCGGTACTGTCTATAGGCTTACCCTTTTTTTAATCACAACGGAGGATGTACACGCACACCACACTCACATGATAACAAATTGAATTGGATCAGAATAAGGAATAAATTCGTTCGAGGTTTTTCTTTCTGGAGAGACTATTTCTTTCATCCTTTTGCATTGAAATAACAAATTGAAATCGAAATAATATGATTCAACCTCAACCCTTTTAGATGTAGCAGATAACAGTGGAGCTCGAAAATTGATGTATATTCGAGTGTGTTCTACTGAAACATATGCTAGAAGTTACGCGGAGGTTGCTTAAATCATGGATTTATCCAGCGTCTCACTGAGCACGGATACATGCTTTTTCCATGGACACATACGCATGTGCGAGACACTCTGGCGGGCAGCTCGCATGACGGGAAGCGTGTCAACCGAGCAAAGCTACGTCCTCTGTAGGCTTACCTGGATTGAGAGATTGTGATCTCTGAGGATCTTGTGTCCATAGAAAAAAAAAACCATCAATTTGGAACAGGATTTATGGCTCCGCTCAGCGTTGCCATCGCAACGCTGACGGTGGGCGTTCAGCGTTTATTGTTATTGTAGCTTTTTTCTGCTTTTTTGGTATTTTGGTATTTTATTTTTTTCTCGTATTTCTTTGTATTGTCCGTGATAAGTTAACGTGTCGTTTTTATTTTTATATTTTTTTTAAATTTAATTATATCTAATAAGCCAACTCAGCTACAGTAAAAAATAAATCAGTCACAATAAAATTTTAGCTAGAAGTTAAAAATCATCGCTATTTCGAACGTCCTTTAAAGAGAAAACAAATATTCAGGAAAAGGAGAAAGCGAGGAGGAACGATCCTTGCTTCCGAAGCGTTGGACCGACAGGGGGGTATGCCCGGCTGGCGCTCGGGGAGATCTGGTCGGTTTCTCTTTCTCGGGGCGATGCGCTCACCAACTATGGCAACAACTCCAGATCATTGCAGTGGCACGTACGTACACAGGTACCCTCCTCACTAGTCACTAGGCCTCGGTTGCCGGCAACCTTGTGCTGCTGCTGCTCGTCTAGGCCCGATCCGTCCAACTCCCTGACGAACGACTAAGGATCGAGAGCAAAGCCATAAATGGCCTCTAGCGTTGGAAGCAGATCTGCCTGCAACTGCAAGCGTAGGGGAAGACATGTTAGGGGAGTTACGACCTTTAACCTAAGGTGCATCTGCGGTGGTAGGAAGGTGCAGGTAAGTATGCGACAACAACTACTGCTAGTACTGCTACCCATGGTGCTGTGTTGTCCCAAGGCAGCTCGTGTCTAGCTAGGCATAAACTTGGGATTCCCTGGCCTTCTCCCCGAACAAAGGCAGCCACTCCTCAGCAGGTCAGAATGAGCACTGTCATGCACAGCGATCGGTACGCGACACGGTAAATTCGACCGGCCGAGCCGTCCGTCCGTCCGTCCTGCCGGATCATTAAACCGGGCCGTACCGACTAAACGCGCGCGCGCCATCTCGATCGTATGGATCTCTCTCGTACGTATATACGCGTTGGAGCGAGCCGGCTAGCTAGGTACCGTGCGGGCCCGACGACGGAGGCCGGAGGCGACCGGATGACCAGGCCGAGGGGACCATCGGCACGGCGCGGCCAGGACCACCGGGAGTTTGATACAACACATGGGCCGCACGGTACGTGTGTACGTGTGTTGTGGCTACCGATCAAACAGTAAATAAGAGGGGCTGGTACTGGTGCAACAAGGCCGAGAGAGCGGCGAGGCGACTTGGGATTTCAAAACCGGCCGGCCGGTCGTCGATCGATCGAGAGGATCGATGGGTAGCATAAACATAAATCATAAATGTCGTCGGTGCATGCCTCGTTCACACGCTAGCTAGCTCCTGGCTTTGAGAGCATGGGTGCGTGTATGTGCGTATGTGTACGCATAATGCATGCGTGCGAATGTGCGTCCGTGTGCGCGTTGTGCTGCGGTACTGCCAGTGTGCGTCAGGCCGGACATAGGGACCATGTATGCAGCGCGATGCCATCGATGGATGCAACACGTCCAGCCACGCACCCATAACGTAGCGCCACGGACGTTGGCCGGACAGCCCCAGCGGCCGAGCGCCCTCCGGTCACATGGCCTGGGCCACCCCCGCATGCCATTGCGCCCAACGGCTCCGTCCGATCGACGCACGCGGCCGTGCGGGGTCTCCACCCTGCAGACTTGGGCTCCGCTCCTTTAGGTTTCTTTTAGCTTTTTAATTTTCTCTTTTTCTAACTTTTTTAAAAGCTTTTTAGGCTTTTTTATCTTTCTTTTAGTCTTATTCCTTTGTATTTTTCATGATAGGGCTAACATATGTTTTTCTATTTCTATTTTTAAATTTAATTACGTTAGAAAAATCATCAGCAGTTACAGTACAAAATAAACCGACTACAATAACAAACAGTAAAAAAAATAAGCAAAAATGAGCAGCACCTTGGAGCAGTACTGGTAGTTTGTGATGATCCCGGCCAGGGGCCTCATTGGAATCATCAGATCAATCGACCCGGCCGAGTTCATTAATTTGAAGCAATGCAGTGTGAAAGGCGTATGGATGTCACGCATACGTACACGCACTGACGCGCCATGCCATGGCTTTGAACGAACACTCAGGCTTGCATGTACTGTGCGACAAGCGAGCGGTCTTAACCCATGAACTATGTAAGACATGGTCCTGTATGGCATATGCGCGCATTTCCTGTTTCACATGCAGGAACCGGCCACGCTGGAGGGCTGGAGATGCACCTATTCTGTTCACCAGAAAGAAAGTGACGTACATACAGGGGCGGATCTAAGATTTCACATCAATGCTATCACATCATAGATCATATGCAAACCGGGCTGCTGTCATTAATACAGAATAAAAGAGGGGTACAAGGATCCAGTGAAAAGTATTGCTGTCCTGTGACAGCACATATTACACTTAGATCCGCCCCTGCGTACATATATATATATACTTCTTGGATTGCACTGAGCAAAAACATCAAGGTTACATCAGGCAATAGCTAGCAATGATACGTGCTACTACAGTTGTGAGCTGTGACTGTATCTTTACTATCTTAATACCTTATCTGATCCCATTTCCTATACTCGATCACCTCCAGTAGTCATTGATATTAACCGGTCGTCGTTCATTGGGGGTATACTACGTAACCGGAGGTTGGCTCTTACACAAAAGTGCTGGCTGCTCCTGCTCCCCCAATAATGCGGACGCAGTCGCCTCTCGCCAGCGGTAGCATGCAGCAGCAGCAGCAGCAGCAATTGCATGATTGCAAGTTCCAGATCGCTCGTCCGATCCGATGGTCTCTCTCGGTCGGGTTCAAAACAGTTTTTGATAACGGCTTTTGGTTATGGCTGTTTTCTTTTGACTGAAGTAAATAAGGTAATGGCTATTCACTTTTGGCTGAGTAATTCAATTAAAAAATAAAAAAAATATTATACCTACACGGACAATAAAAAAACCGAGTTAAAATCAAAGGCTTCAGACCAGGAGCCAAATGGCTGTTTCAAACGGGCCTCTCACACCCCCTCACTGCAAGTTAGGTGTTTCTAACTTCCTAATTTTTTTCTTACTTTTTGGTTTTTTAGGTTATTTATTTTATTTTTTTATATTGTCTGTAATTATATAACCTATTTTAAAATTTATTATCAGCTTTAGTAAAAAGCCCAAACAATGCTAAATAAGCTGTAAGCTTGCGTTTATATGGCAGAATGAGCACTCCGGTTTAGAGCGGGGCCTAGACTATCGCTGCGCAGTGCGCCGTAGTACGCGTGCACTGCGCAGGCACGGATCGCTCTCACGGCGTTTGAAACGACAAACCACTCGCTCGCTTCCAGTGTCACATCACCCCCTGCCGTTCGCGTCTGGTAGGCTCAGCCTCAGTGACACAGTCATGCACCAATCAAAGAAGAGAGGGAAAGAAAGGACCCTGCCCCCTCGCAGCCTTTCTGATCGCTTTGTTTGCCTCCTTTTCGTAGATGGCGTAGCATAGTGGTACCGGTATACCTTTTCTAGATTACAAAAGAGAACGTATGTGTACGTATACCATACTCACACCACGTATCATATATGATCACCAGGTGTTCGAACGTGTGGATAGATCAGGCGCTCGACGGCAGTCGTAGCCAACCGAGTGTATTGCCCTTCTGATCCCAGTAAAATGTACCCTGCATGCTTAGCCTACCAGTTACCACTGCACAGTGCACGCCCCAGTACTAGTTACTAGTCCCTCCCTTTTTACGATGTTTTTACCGCGGCGTTAAAACGCGAGGCCCGTACGCGCGCAGCCAACGCCAACCACCCTTCTTTTTACCCACCCCCCCCCGGCGCGCCGTCGATGGCTCGCTCACTCGTTAAATGAGCAAGCAAGCACACCACAACGTCGCACAGGCGCAGCTGAAGCGGCAGCTCAGCTCGCATCGCTGCGCAGAATCTCCTCGACAGAGCGGGTACGGACAGCCCGGGCATTCAATTCGGTTGGGCCACCATCACCTCCATATCAACCGGCCGCGCCCGGCGGTCTTATACTATAGCTCGCCTCACGCACCGCGCCTGCCCGCCCGCACCTGCCTCCGCTTCTGCATCCCCGCTCCTAGTACGTACGTGACGCTTTCGCGCGCGCGAGAGCGCAGCTGCGTTGCCAAATGAGCCGCGCGCAGCCGGGCGGGGGCGGGGGCAGCGCGGCCAAGCTCAAGGCGTCGCCGCGGGCGCTATTCTCCTGCGGCATCTTCAGCACCTGCACGCACCCCGCGCTCAGCCCCACCGCCACTCCCAACAACAATGTGGTGGCGGGGAATGGTGTCAAGGGTGGATCGACCACGCCCTGCGCCGAGGCGTCCGCGTCGCCGGTGGTGGGGGCGGTGGCCACGCCGCCGCCTCCGCAGCGGCAGCAGCAGCCGCAGGCGGCCGTGCAGAGGAATGTCGGCCCGTCCTCGTCTTCCTCGTCCTCGTCGTCCTCGGCGTCGCAGAGTTTCACGCAGTGGAGGCTGCCGGTGCACCACCCGCCGCAGGCGTCGGCGTCGGCTGGGGGAGGAGGAGGAGCAGGGGACGCGCTGGTGAGCGCAGAGGAAAAGTTCGCGGCGGGGGAGGTGGTGGCGGCGCTGCGGAAGGTGGAGAGGGAGATGGAGGCCGCAGCGAGGGCGGTGCCTGCGGGGGTCGTGGCCGCGGTGGTGGCGGCGGTGCGGGAGCCGGCGACGGCGAGGCTGGCGGCGAAGGTTCTACTTGTCGTGCTGCTGGAGGAGGGGAACAGAGAGACGGCGGTCGAGTTGGGCGCGGCGTCCGCGGCCGTGGAAGCGGTGGCGGCGTCGGGGCCGGCGGGGGCCACGGCGGAGCGCGCGCTGGCGGCGCTGGAGCTGCTGTGCACGGCCGCGGGCGGCGCCGTGGCTGTGCGGAGGGAGCCATTGGCGTCGCCGGTGCTGGCGCGGGCAGTGGAGAGGATGGCCGGCCGCGGACGGGAGTGCGCCATCGGCGTCCTGGCTGCCATCTACGGATCCGGGGGCGGCGAGGACGGGGCGTCCTCTCCGCCGCCGCCGGAAGTCGTCAAGGCCGTCGTAGCAGCGATGCAGGGGGAGTGCAGCGCGCGGGGGCGGCGCAAGGGCGCGCAGCTGCTGCGCGCGCTGCAGGAGGGCGGCCGCCTCGGGCTCGCGTGGGACGGCATCGGCGAGCCCTGACACGCGGGCCCAAGCCGCCAGCCTCCAAAGCAGAGGCCTCATTCTTAGTGTGTTTTACGTTGGAGGCTTACAAGCGGGCCCCACCAGCAGTGACGGGACAGGTGGGCAGTGGGTCGGATGGATTTGGTGGTGGGGGTGGGGCCGGGCGAGGACGGGGTGCAGCAGCAGCGGCTTTGGACGGTTTAGCGATTGATGTGTTGTCACCTTGGTAGGTGGTGATGATTTGTACCATCTATTCCGTGAAATTTGCCCCACATTTCTTTGCTGTTATATCGAGCATCAAAATTCATCTGCCTGATAAAATTCAGATCAGTAATCTGTTTTGACTCTCCTCGCATGTAATCTGTTTCCTGGTCCATTTCTCATCTCCAATTCTCCTTGTTATTCTAGATGTGCAGTAGCGTTTAGCTTGGGCCCTAGCCGGACCAAATTTGGTGGTAGCAGCAGCACCTGTTTTTTTTTAACCTACTGCGAGAAGAGCCGATGCTGTCATGCTTTTGCCATCCTCACTTTGGCATCCGCTTTTCCATGCAAAGGCCCTGTGCTACATAGCTCCAGCTCTCCTGAATCTTCACTCTTTATTTCATCCTTGAGTTGACTTTGGCATCTGTCTGTCTGACTTACTTCTCTGTAGACTTGTAGTGTGACTGGCTCTCTTCAGGAGCGCCTGGCCCAATGGCGTTGCTGGCTTGCTGCGAGTGGCACATCGTTTTCTTTTCTTTTCTCCTTTTGCACCACCAAATCTTCAGCCTCAGTACAGGCACATTGCACTGCAGGGAAAAGATTCTAGCTGGTCGTCCATCTCATCATCACCCCGAAAGGAGGTTGGCGCGGAAGCTGATACTGATCGAGGCGGAGTGATGCGGTCCGGCTGGACGCCAGTTACCGAAAATTTTTTGCGGGCCGGCTCGACTGATCGAGGGGGAGGAGTCATGCGGGCCGTTGAATATCGGCCCGCTCCTGCACGCTTTCAAATTAGGCCTTAACTATTAAGTTGGTGCCTTGTACGCTGCTACGCCATTTTCCTGGAGAAAATCCTTATTTGCCATCTGAAGTTACCGGTTTTTCTGATCTGCCATCGACAAACTTCTCCTCTTCAGTGCCATTAGCTTATTTTTTTCATCCCTTTCTTGCCACTGCCGTCCCCTTATCGTGAGCTGAGTGTTAAGTTGGATAGGAAAAAATACCAAAATACCCTTCTTCTTCCTCCATTTCCCATCTTCACACCTCTCTCTATTCTCTCATTAGCTCCCTACCCCACCATGGACGCCACCATCTCATTAGCTCCCCCACCCTACCATGGACGCCACCATCGTCGCCACCCGCCTCCGCCTCCATCCCGCCCTGCCAAACGCCGTTGCGCCTCCCTCCAGGCCAACGCCACCACTGTCTCCGCCTCTCTTTGGCTCGCGCCGCCTCCATAGGTCCCGGCCACCTCTGTTTTCCACTACAACAGATGTGGCATTCTGTGATAGTCAAAACGTCAAGAAAAACTATAATCTTGTCACGAAAAGCAGCTCATGATGAAATATTGGCGTCATGACGATCGTCATGTAAAGTGCGTCATAGGAGATACCTCATGACAGTTTTTTTTTGTATCGTCACAAAACCAGCCAATAGGCTTTTGTGTATCGTCACAAAGCCGTCGAACAGGCTGCCCGGCCGGGCAGCTTGATCCATGACGAAAGTTATTCATCATGAATAAATCAATTTTTGTGATGAAAAGGATTGTCACTTATTGTGCACTTGTTTGTCACAACTAAGCAGGTTACCTACTCAATAAATTGAATTGTGATGAAGGGCAATCATATTAACTTTTATTGATAGCTTTTGGTTGTAGTTTATAGTTAAAAATAAATAGTAGTAGTTGAAAGAAATGACTTTTAGAAGGAGAGAACGAGTGGTGTAAAAAGTAAGGAAGAGATACGTATACGTAACAAGAGTAAGAAGAGTGGGGTGGGCGATGCACCCATGTCCTCCTTGCCTTATCTCTGAAGCCAGATAGTAGCAAAAAGAGTGAAGAAACCGTTTCGAGAAGCTGGATGTTCATATTGAATTTTGACTTTTCTAAACAGAAATAAGAAGAAGAAACCAATACGAATAGGACCAAAATATGATAATCTCATTGAATGAATAATAGATAGTTCCAGAATGTTATTCAATCTCACTATGAAAATTATCATAAAATATATCTAGAGGCATCATATAAAAACTTCCATGTGACATTTTCCTATTATATTATATATTATCATTCGCAAGAAGCGTACATACAAATGATTCCATCCATACACAAATAGATAATCTCTAACCAAAACTAAACTTCTAGCATCCATAAACTGATTAAATAAATTTGTCGACAAAGAGAGCAAGGAGTTACTTCATTATCAAAGAGACTTCTTCCCTCGTGGCTTCCTTGTCGAAATCTTTGAGTGGGTTGTGTGCCTATTGACGGATTATTGTTAGCTCGACTATGTTAGCATCTCCCGTCCAAGGAATGCATGGATGAAGTCAACGTTTGGCTCTTAGATTGCCTTTACTCTTGATACATCTCCATGCGTCGCATGGTTTGCTAGAGTATCTCCGATATTTGACCTGCAACTTGAGCATATCCTGAGGTTTCTATCAGAGCAGGGTTTGGATTGTTAAGAATATCATGCACATGTTGCAGATTTTGAACAATCACGAAAGGCTTCGGAGTGTTCCTATCAACAAAAGGGGTACGATGACTTGAGTTTCGCCCCGAGTTCCTTGCTCACTCCATACGACTTATGAAGCACGAGGGTAGAAATAAGTGGATTAGATGGTTTATGTCCACCAGTTCCATTATTTATGATTCCTCTGGGTGATGTAGGAGCGTTTTTACCATCTTGACTAGCAAATCATGTGGGGATCTGTTGTGGAGAACTTTGCACGACATCTGCAACGAATCGTGTTTCCAGCAGGAATCTCTTGATGAACTCCTATCAAAATCGAGAGAGACCTTTCATTACTTCGGCAAGAAGCTCCGTGATGGAGAATGATTGAAGGCCACCGTTTCTGGGGAACTGTATAGTGGATTCAACCTGATTTGGTGAATTATCGATCGGACGGTGAGTGTTATTGTCTTCACCTAGTTTTCTGCCGAGGGTAATTTCATTGATAGTATGACTAGGTGCTGACTGGCTCCTACTACTACAAAAGGCTAATACTAGATGCCTCATCACAGACGGTTTACCAAAACCATTAGTATTAAACACAATCACAGATGATTTTGGTTTAGCGATCGTCTATGTTACTAGCAGCACTAAAAATCGTCTGTGAAGAGATAATATCACAGACGGTTCATGTTGAAAATCATTTGTGAATTATCACAGACGGTTTGTATTAAAATTCGTCTGTGATATTTCGCCACCCGATTTTGCCGCCCCCTTTTATTCAAACTTTCAAACTGATGTGGCGTTGCAACCTCTCAACTATTGATCGGTTCCGCTACCCAAATACCCTTATATATGCTGCCCACAAGTCTCCCCCAAACACTCCAAACCAAAGCACCGCCTGCTAGCTAGCTCCCCCAAACGGATCGAAGCGCCACCTCCCCCAACAACGTCGACAACCTCCCCGAGCTCCTCCGCCTCTAATTGTGATGCTACGGTTCACTGCACAAGGCACTCTTGTTGTAAGAATGTCTTGTGTAGTGTAACCATCCCGTCACAACGGTAACACTGCCACCGCCTCTCCATCGCCGATGATATATCCCACATCCGATCCCCTCCCCTCTCTTCCTTGATGGCTAGGGTTTTGGCCATGTAAATATAATGTTGATGCTCGTGTGTGTGAAAATTAATTGTTGATGCCTTAGTTGTTGTGATGATTGATGGATGGCTATGATTTTTTGCTCTTGTTGAAATTCATGTTTTATTGCAGAATGAAGACATGGCACCAAAGTTTTTTTTTTGAAACAAGGTCATGCGCTCTACCACATTCCACTAATAGAGAGGAGAGAAAACAATAGGATCCAAGATGAACGAAACCACCTCGTACACACCAAAGCAACATAACAATAGCACCTACAAGACCTATAAACAGCAAGCCAGAAAAGACATGGCACCAAAGTTTATTGCACGATAATCTTGTTCTCATAAATAGACTTGCTTTGGTTCATCTTCATTCTCTGATTGCGCTATTTTATAGCGCAATCAGAGAATGTTGATGAACTAAAGGAGACAACTTGAAAACGCAATAACAGATGGTTCTTAATTAGAACCGTCTGTAATAATAGACTATTATAGATGATTTATAGTAAGAACTATTTATGATAATTGTTATCATAGATAGTTCTAGCCCTTAGGGTATTATTGACCCATAAGCATAGTTGATTCATGAAACCATCTGTGGTGATATTTTGAATCGTTTATGATGAGCTTTTCTGTAGTAGTGTTCTGCTATACACAAGAGCTGTTGGCGAATAGCAGTTGCCCACGAATGCAATGAGAGTATTCTGACCCTCGGATCATGGTGTCATACTCTTGTTGTCATGTTTGCCGGTTGAAAGTACCGGGCTTGTCATGGTGCTTGGGCATTTTGACAAGGCTGGAATTCCTGATTTCTCAGGTAGCATTGATGACTAGGGTGGCGACTTCGCTAGTCTCAAACAATGGCGAGGCTAGGATGGAGATGATGATAAGGAGGCATCATGTTTCATAACATGGTTGCATGCGTCCATGTCAAGATCAGTGTAGTCTGTCATGATCGCATGGGCCATATCGATAGAAACAGGGGAAGGTGATGTTCCTGATGAGAACCTTCAATGACTCAATACCTTATTCCTCATGGACGACGCCAACTGTCGACAATCATGTCGTCGATCTTACGAATTGTGAGAAAAAAAAGGCTAAGTCTCTTAGAAGGATTTACAAGGAGAATGATGATGATCTTTATTGCCATGAATTGATTACAAGATGCTCTCACTAAGATATTACAAAAAGATGTAACTAGTCCTATTCTCTGTAATCTTCTGACTGGTCGAAAGATCATGATTGTCTTGTTCATTGCCATCGAAATTCTCGTTCTTCTTCCTTATGTCTTCTCTCGTCACCCTTTAAATAGCGTTGAAGGGGTGCCAATTATCCACATGAGTAGTCTTATTGAATTGTCATGTCTGATCGAGTGGGCGGTTGCTGTCAGTAAGAGAGAGATATGATAATAATTGATCTCAAATTATTGTCACTGGGAGAGAATCACAGAGACAATTGCAGGCGCTTGTTATCAGAGACATAAGGCTGAATCATCATGTGGTTGGGAGTGGATAAAACACGTGCTTTATCCGTCGCATGGGAGCGAATTGCCAAGAGGCGGACCCTTATACCAACTCATGGGATTTCCAAGTGACTGCTGATCGGGTAAAATGTACAGTGGGTCTCCAATTAGGGGTACTCAGGCAATTACCTTTGGAAGCTTACGATCATATGGGTCTTAAGGTATTGATTGAGTATTAAAGTTGTATTAATAAATTATTTAATCCTTATCAGCCATGAAGAAAAGAGAGAGATGAGATGACGGCGGAGAAGGAAGAAGATAACAAGTATGGTAGTTTAGTCATTTCTATTCTAAAAAAAACAAGATTTAGTGTACTAATGATGAGTTGAACTATCGGAGCGACCGAAATGGTATGAGAGGGCAATAAAATTTCATGCAATGACACCGGAGTAAAGAGTAAGTTTTCAGTACTATATAAAAAACTGATAACTTTGCATATGGCAAATAAGCTTCTACTTGCGTAGGAGGAACTATTAGCCAATTCCTAGGCAAATCGAGCACGGTTCGAATAGTCTCTTCAAAGATGCTAAATGTTCAACACGGGAGCATGTGCGAGTTTGTGCGTATTAAACTTGACGTGATTGATGGCACGAAGGAATTGGTAGATGGAATATAATAAGGCATCAGCACACAGCGCCATCAAATCATGAAAGGTACGATCGAACAACGGCATCAGAAGTTGGCCAACATTATTAGTCAATGGTTTAGCTAGCTCCATCCGTCACCGTAACAATTGCTTGGTTGCCATTCTGAATTTTCTTCCTTCAGTTTAGTATTTAAGCTGGTCCAGGTGGAGATAGCTTGTGATTCTTGTTTTTTTTTTTTGCTTTCTTACTTTTTTTTATTCCTTTAGCTCTAAGCCAGATACAAGGTGTTTAGTGTGACAGCAAGCCATTGACTATATGGTGTTTGTGAGAGCAAAACGTATGGCTAATCCAGGATCACATGTGCTCATCAACTACTACTACTACTCCTAAAATAAACTGGAGTGCTAACCTTTAATTATGACAAGTATGTGACTAAATTATGTCGAACAGATGGTTAATATCGATCGACTTGGGAAACGGTACTAGCTAGAGTACATGTAAGATTAATTCAGGCACATGCACCAACAATAATCGCGCGAAAAGAGATGCATTTCTTGTTGCTTTCATTTAGTACTCAAATTAAAAGCATTTCGTAACATTGCTTCTAGTGAGTGGAAAATGTTTCTTTCTGATGCTGGCATGCAAGCAGTATGGCGCCGCTCATTTCGTCTTAAGATTCTAATTTCTGATTTATTTTTCATTATTTTTAAATTTCATTCTTTTCTAATTTTTTAGCTTTTTGAGTTTTTTTTGTCGATTCTTTTTTTCTTGTACTCGTTTGCATTATACGTGATAGGATAACCTGTTTTTTCTGTTTTTAGATATTTTAAATTTAATTATGTCAAATAAGCCACCATTAGTTACAGTGTAAAATAAGTTAGTTACAGTGTAATTTCAATCATAATTCACCAATTTTCAGTCTAAATAAATGTCCTCTGTATGCTTTGTTTTTATTTTGATATATAAATATATAGTAAGGTAGCAGGAGCTATGCTTTTCTTTTCTTTTTGAAGTTAAAGATAGCTAGGTAGCAGCATACAACAAGGCCCTTTAATTTGGTGCAAGCTAAACAAATAATTAAGTTTTAGGTGCTAGCTTTTTGCTGAAGGATCAGAAAGATGGGAGCATATCCAGAAAGAATCACTTAATTAACTTATCTTGTTTCAGCTTTTCTACACATCTAGGGCTCTAGGCCGGCCGGGCTCAAGTTTCCCAAGTTAAGAAGAAATTAATCTCCAAACATTGGTGCTGAGCTAGCTAGTTGAATACACCTAACCCAAGTATGCACCAGTGGTACAAGCAACGTCATGCTCGCATTAGCTTTTGAAAGCTATTTTTTATAGTAAATAATTTTTTTATAATATTTAACTTTTAAAATAGAGTATATTTTTAAGATAGGATGTATTAATCGATTGTAATACATATTATAATAATTTTATTTATATTAATTAAAATCACACGCAAATCTATATGAACAGGTCGAAGTAAAGAGGAAAAGAAACAGCCGCAAATAGCTAGTCTCTAAAAGCTGCTACATACATGCAACTATAATATGGGGGAGCATGCATGGCGTGCTGCTGTTGTCTAACCACATTGCTCGATCACAACCTCCCTAGCTAACTAATCTTAAAAAAAATTGACAACAAGCTTGCTATGCATCAAGGATTAAGTGCTGCCCCCTTTAAGGAGTTCGAGAGGAATTAATGGATGCAGCAGATCTCAATACCCTTTTCTTTAATCAGCTGATAAAAAATCAGACATCCGTTGGTCGATCGATCGATGCTGTGTGCACTTTTCCGTAGTTTCGGTTATATATTCGATCCATTTGCACGCCTTGTAAAGCTATTTTTTTTGGAACTCGACGGTGGGAAACACCGCACCTGAAATGAATTCATTGCAGATCTAATTAATGTTGCATAGTATTTTTTTTAGAAGGAGCGCAATTGATTAGCAAAGTTATATATCTTGAGGCTTAGCAACCGAAAAAAAAAATCATGAGATCTAATTCCAGAAATTCCACGACAAAACTATATAAATGCAGTTAGCTAGTGAGGCATATTTGAACTCATCTGTCCTTTAGCCAAACAAAATACGGGCGCCTGAACAGTTGGCTAATGTTGCGCGCATTATTTGATTTGCTAGCTAATTTTCCGTCCATATCACCAGCACACATATATGCAGCAAGGAGATCCAGGCCGCACGTGAAACGAAAATCTACGGTCAAACTGAACACAATCAACTGGCAACTATATAACAAGGTGAGAATGAGATGAAGTGTACATGCACACACACACGTGTGTGTGACCTAGGCAATATAAAAATGTGCGGTTGTGTTTGATCCAGGAGGATCCTTTCCACCTAAACTGTAATCCCACCCACGATAGCCGAGAAGATTTGTGCAGGACGAGATGGAAAACTGTTTTAACAAATGTCACTGTAGTTATCTTTTTTAAATTTAGCTTTTAGATATCTGTTTTTTTAAATCTAGCTCTTTTATGGACCTATCGAGCTTGAAAGGCATCTGCATAGCTCCCCTAACTTGATAGGCCGTCTACCAAGCCCCCAAGTGTGACAGCAAGCTGGTCAGGCATTGTGCAGTGCTTTAAATAGTGCTAAACATATTTAATTAGTATTAATTATATTTAATTAGTACTAATCATCAACTTAATCATGAACTTACTTAGCAAATTAATTAGCCGGCCTGTGCATTTGCTACTACCACACTTGGGTGGCTCGACGGGTCTCTACCGAGCCCTCCTAGCTTGGTAGGTCTACAGAGGGGTTAGGTTTACAAAAACGGGCATTTGTGGGCCAAATTTGAAAAACGTGGCTATAATGTCAGTTATGTGAATAGTTTCGAGAAGATGACTAAAAGGGGTTGAATATTAGCCACACGAACAATGGTTTCTCTAAAATATTTTTTCTAAAATTTTTAGAGTCTTTCACTCTAATAGCTATGATAAGCTATAGAGATTTGAGCCTAAGTACCTACAAAAAATCTCTAAGAAAAACTGAACAAAAAAGAACTTTACTTCTCAGAACAGTATTGCCACCATGTAAGGTGCGATAGTAACTTTGGGGTGCGGTACTACCGCTCCTTAGTTGGCAGTACTATGTTTCTCTCAAATCAGCACTGAAAGTTCAGTCCGAGCAAAATCAAATATCACACAACTTTCACATGAAAGGTCCAAATAACTTGAAATTTGAATCAAGGCAAGATCACAACTGTAAGAACCTATCCCAACCAAATATCTAGAAAGAACTTAAAAAATTATTATCTTTTGGCTATTGAAACTCTGCTGCACTAAAACTAGGCTAAAACAACAAATTGAGCATTCTCAAACCAAGACTCTAAATCACTTGAAATTTGGTATGGACGTTCTCTAGGATATTAGGAGCCTATTGCAATCAACGATCCTACTTCAAGAAATATCTTCATCATTTACATATCTTTGTCACAAAGCAAGATTAAGAAGGGAAGGAAAAGTACTAAAAACCAAGCCAAATTAGGATTTCAAAAAGAGGGCACAAGAGGAAAATACTTGAACAAATTTTAATCTCTATTGATACTTGAAAATAAATATTTACAACTACTCCTAGCCATACACAAAACCCAAGGATGACAAAAAAACTTAACCATAAGAGTCTCTCACATCTCCTTCAAGGTTCTCTCTAGAACCCTAACTCCTCTCAAGCCTAGACATGAACTCTCTCAAAGTTTGACCTAGCCACCTCTCTCCTACCTTATATATGGAGGCTCACAAGAGACACCTTAACCAACACCTCTAGTTGTGTTTCATTCACTTACATAGGCTAACCTGTTAACTTAATATCATACCAGATTTTACACTTACACATGTACGCTTCTCAAAGTATACACCCTATTAACCCATTAATAAATCAATGCTTGATCTACTTAGTATTTTTAGAACATTTATGAACTAAACCACTTAGACTACCACTACGGTTTTGCACACCACCACTTTTTCGGTATTGAGCAATTTATCAAAATACCCATCTACCGCTTTCCATGAAGCTTCCCGCTTCCTTTGCCGCGAAGTATCATCCATGCTTCGTCATCTTTCATGTGACCCTAATGATTTGCCGCCAAGTTTCTCATGCGTCTAGATCCCACCAAATTGTCCTTTCTTGCAAACGACTCAAGTCACTTGGCGCTTCTCCTCGTATATGACGGTACCCGACTTCCTTAACCGCATAGGATCTTGGCTTCTCCCTGAGCCTAGTCCCGGTCCACTTTCTTGTTGCCTGTCATGTCCACCACCAATAGCTTCTACTCCAGCTCCTTGTCGTCTTGACTTGTAACCACCCGCAAGGCTCAGCCATCTTCGATAGCTCCTTAATCATCTAGACCATTGGCTCCTTTTAAGCGTAGTCTCAATCCTTTAACCGCATTGGATCTAAGCTCTCTTAACTTAGTCCTAGTCTCTCCGCCTCATCATGACGTAACTCTAGAGTCCTACAACCAATAACAACAAGCAAACCATCACACAACACCACATAATACATAAAATCATCAATTAATATAATTAGTCAATACAATACACCATGCAAAATGTATGCACCTAAGACACTAATCATAATCCCTAGGATCAGACCTTAAACCACAGTGCACACATCCGGCACAAAGACACCACTCAAAACCACCAAGAACACCTCCCATATGTTTTGGCCACTAGCAACTGATCTAATCGTCGGTTGCCCACCAATCATACCGCAAAAACAACTTCGGTACTACCGTCCTGGTACTACCGCAGTATAATGCCTAGTATGACCGCTTGAGCTCAACCCTCTCTGAAAAATAGCTACTGTCAACTAGAATCCGGTCGTATCGCAACCCCAGACCGACCGTCATTCAAATCCGGTACTACCGCACTCAACTAGTTGGACAGAGCTACTGTCAACTAGAATTCGGTCGTACCGCAACCTCAGACCAACCGCCATTCAAGTCTAGTACTACCGCACTCAACTGGTTGGACAATGACTCCCATACCGATCTAATCGCCAGCCCAAAGTCAGTCGGACCACCCTTGGCCGGTATGACTGTGACCTCAACGCCGGTCATACCGCCAGCAACAGAAGCAACTAGAAGATTGCAAATTCTCAAAAACAAAACCTAAATTCTGTAAACTCTCTAAACCAAAAGTCAATTATTTATCACAATTATAGGATAACCTCGGTCTCACAATTTGCAACCCGCCTTCTCTCTCCCCCTCCTATCAATACTGAATTCCCCTCCAATAGATATCGCTTGTGTACTTGTATATGTAGTCATGTACCCAAACTAATCCATCATGTCGACACTCCAGTTTATGGTATGTTTTTCTTTGATTTGGCATTTGGAATTCTCTTCCATGTTGTCTGATTGTATATTGTTGCTCTTTGCTCAGTTACTATTATGAAACAGATCGATCGATTTTGTGTGTAGTCTGCATATATAAGAGAGTTGCTCTGCCTGAGGTATTTATTCACCTTGCAAAACCCGATCGAGGACTCAAATTTCAGGAGGAAAAATCACTTGTACACAGTATCACATCACACCATACTGTATGTCATATGGATTTAGTCTTAGATGACTAGTTTTATTGTTGTTGGCCAAGTATATACTGGCAATCCTCTAGATATGGTCAAGCGGCACTGCAGGGTAAAAGAGTTTACAGCAAAAAAAAAAGAAGAAGAAGAAGTTGAACGCATACTGATATCGAACTCAAAAATCCAAACCATCAATTCAACCTCGAATTGATGGCGCACTTTCCTTCCTCTTTCAAAGATTTGACACATCGCGAAGTGTCCAAGATTCGGTTTTACTTGTTACGAAGAATGATTGAGGGGATTCAGCTATTAACAGTGACAATAGTTTTTAGGTGACTACCTTTCCATTTCTATGCAAGTGTTGAGTAAAATAGAGAATCTTATTGCAAATTACTTTGATGACAAAGATCCTCCACGATCATCTCCGAACACATCAAAACCATGGAACACTTAATATAAAGTCTTTTATGCTTTTCTTGTAGTGATAGGGTTTGGGTCACATGGTGCTGATTATATAAACTAATGAAGGGCCATGCAACTATATAGAATAAACTAAAAATTCAATAAAAAATGAGCCAACGTGCAGTCTCCTTTTGATAAAAGGGATATTGGGCGTGTAAGGAGATCTCTCCCTTTCACTTTAAGAGGCCTCTTTGCATCATCCAACTTCTCCTTTTCTCTCGTTCTTGCTCCCATTTTTTGGTCTTCTTCTTGTAGGTCTGGTCTTTTGGTAGCTGGGGATCCATGAGTGCAAACAATTTTGGAGACAGCATAAAATGGGTCAGGGGAAGGTCGTCTGGCTCCAGGAAGGGCAAGAGAGCCGGCAACAGCAGCTCCGGCAAGCCAAGGCAGCCGCAGCGAGGTCTCGGCATAGCGCAACTGGAGAAGATCAGGATACAAAGCGAAATGGCCGAGTACATACACCACCCTCTTGGCCAGCCACCTCCGACCGGTAGCCTCAACTTGGTAATTGCACGTTCAAGCATATGCGTTCTTTAATTTTGTGATTTTTGGTTTCTCATGATGTACACACATGTTTAGGTGTAAATTAAATTAAATTTCTGATTTGATGTGGTTTTGCAATTGATTGATCGAGCAGGAAGACGCGCGGTCGTCTAACTCCCTGTCATCATCTCCATCCTCCTTCCAGGCTAATGTCAACGTTTCATCACCCTACTCAATCCGTCAAAATCTTATGGTAAATGCATTTTTTTAAATAATTGTTCAATAAGTGTATCGAGTACCAGCTAGTACCAGTAGAGATCGTTTTAAATTTACCGAAATGTTGTTATTTTCTTGGTATCTAGGTTAATTTGGACCTCACGAAGATGAATAGCAAGGAAATTTGCATTTTTTTCGTTTTGATAATTCAGTTGATTAAGTACAGTTCAATAGCAAATAATGAGTAGCCCAGGAGATAACAAAAGCTGGACAGAAAATTGATCTCATATTTTTTTCCTTTTTGTTCCCGGTGCTTTTAGTACTACATCAAGAATGCACATGATATATTTTTTTGGGATTGATTATCTATGAAGCCACAAAGAAGAACAAGAGTAGCATTGCAGCCAACGAGATTTTATTCTCCCATGCACGTGATGGCCTTGATAGCCTCCAATCCATATCTTATGGTCGGTACCACCACCTAACTTGTTATGCATTGTAGCGTAGATGGCATATGGAGGGAGAGGAGACATCAGATACGGCGAATTCCAATCGACTCCCAGCATCAGGTATGTATTATGTATATAAAAATGCATATATGGATCATTTTTGTGTATATATACCTGCATTAGCTTGTTGTCAAAGTCGATCTGAGCAGCAATATCTCAGTAATTAACATGTGAGTGCACATTAATTCCAACCTGCAGGTCGCCGCCTAATTTTCACGGAGCTATCCATGGAGCAGCGCATTACTCAGCTCATCCGAACAGCGACGCTACATTGCCTCTCTTCGAACCTGAGGTACGTACACCAGGGAAATTTGTATCGGCGGGGCCGGTAAAATTTTATACCGGGTAAAAAAAATTTGGATTCATCAAAATTCAACTAAAAAAATAAAAAAAACAAATTTCAATTCAAAATTTTTGACAAAAAATTCTAAAATTTCTGATAACCGACAGTTGCTGGTCGTATCGCTGCCCTCTAATAAAATTTCTGAACCGATACCTGACATACACACATCTGAAGTGCATGCATGTTTACAATTTCAGTGTGTTGATATGTATCCATTTCTACGCCATTAATTGTAGGAATCCATTTGCTTGAAGAGACATCACGACCTAAACCAATCGGCAGACTCGTCGACGAACTCAGATGATCCACAAGACGTGGACCTTGAGCTCAAGCTATGATCCTAAACATGCATGTCCTTCTATATATACCCGGCCCCTCTCAGTTAAGCTAGCTCCCTGTATATTGATGCCACAACTAAAGGCTTGTAGTCTATTGAGTTACATGTACTAACCGGTTTACCTAAAAACTTAAGCTGATGAGGAAAGATCGACAATTCACTTATATTTCAATTGAAGCCCACTTTTATTTCACATCTTATGCCTACAGGAGTCTACACATAAGGGAGAGTGTTGAAGTATCTTTTCTCATCAGCTTAAATTTTTAGGTGAACTGATTGGTGCATATAACTCAATAAGTGATCTTGAAAATGATACGATGCGCATGCGTATTTGTTTAAGACACGTACGGTGTATAATCGAGTTGCAAAACTGAGTTCCGGAATTTGGTGATGTTGACTAGCTAGTTAATTTGTATTATTGTGTAAACTTGGGAGCATAAAATCAATTCTTCTCGATCACGGGGATCGATCGATGTTCGAATGCAAGTATCTATGCAATGTAACATTTGCTGAGTTGAGAAAAGAATGTTGCGATCGAGTGTGTGTATATATACGTGGGCAAGCACCGCTTCTGATGTAGAATTAGAAGGACGTACAAGGAACAAGGCAGGTCTAGGTATCTCATGATTTATGGTTGTGATTTATGACTTTTTATTCTAGTACGAGTGTCTGTACGAATAAACTGAAAACTGATAAACCTTCTCTAAAAAACTGATAAAACTTCGAAACGGCGACAAAGAAACCATTCCATCTATTTGTTTGAGAGAAGTTATAAGCCACAAATCATAAATTATAATATGAAAAGAACATGCCAATATATAGAGAGGCTCCCATTGCATATAAACTATAATGGTATTTTGGTTTGGTGTAAGTATATATGTCGGTGCACCATGCATTTTGTCGTCTCATACTCTCATTTGTTGATAATCATGCATGCATGCTCTCTGTCAACTGTGGGTTTAATTTTCGCAAAAAAGAAAAACTATGGGTTTAATTTGCCAGCGGCTAGCTTGCATGATATGGTGAGGATATCTTCATGTGCTCCGAAGACTTAATTTGGATGTTACGAGGTATCTTATCTTGTGGTAAGTCCTATATATACACTCATATACAGAATATTAATCATGCATTGAAGAATATCTATATATTGTATCAGAACAACTATTTTTTGTCTTGTTTTCGAGAGATCGAAACATGTTCTAATGGCATTTAATCTGGAGCGCTTTGTATCTATTTCTACTAATGCAACAGTCTGGTTCCTTTCTGTATATTTTACAGGGAAGGTCGACGATCGATCGGGATATTGAGGGGGTGATCGGAACGGCTTCTAAAAGCTTCAACTTCTAGTTTCAGCTTTTTTTTCACTATTCACTACACTATCCACTAACTCAGTTATAATGTTTTTTCAGTCAGCTACAGTGTTTTTTCAGCCAAAAACAAAAAAACATCGCTATTCCGATCACCCCCTGAAGAGGTCATCATCTATATACGTACCCTGGGCCCGTGGTCAATCCTACCCTACTTATAGCGGTAGCATGCGTGCAATCCTACGGAAGGAGAGAGCACAATCACTTTAATTTTTCGTTAAAAAAAGCACTTTAAGTTGTTACAGATGCTAGCTACGATGGCTTAATTTGTCGTCACACACGTACACCAACATTATTTAAAGCGTGCTATGTGCAAGCTTTAGTGGGGTACTGGTCTAGTGAGATAGAACACATGTATATTTGATGTGCATTCACCCCTGGTCGTGACTCTCAAGATCAGTAGAAAATATATAGCTCACTATATATGTACAGTTATACACAGCATAGATGTTTTTTTTAGGGACAGCATAGACATTTATAGAAGCACCTCTCATAAATTGGTAAACATGACCTTTTTCAGCGGAGGAATATATATTACTTGTGTTGTAATTTCGAGATCGCTCGATCCGATCCATCAGTGTACTATATATATATAAGATACGATATCTGAAAGTAGCATTTATATTTTAATTAGTGTCATCAATCTTTATTTCTCAGGTGAACAAACAGTTATAGTGACTCAATTAGTGAGTAATAACGAAACGCAATCCAGAAGGGGAAAAAAAAGGCACAAATAAACCACGGTTCTCGTGATCTAATAATGTACTATTCGATATGACGCAGATCGATATGATGCATCAAGATGTAGTTCCCTTCCTAATTCCTATGCATGCCTGCCCTTTGCTGTGCATGCATGATTGATAGCTAGCTGGCGGGGTGAAAAGGCAATAGAATATTATTGCTCGATGATACGCAGCTGTACACCATATCGCCATCTCAATCTTCCTTCGTCCTCCGTGCGCTGGAGGAAGATCCAACACGCGATGACACGGACGAAGCTCGATCGCTCTGTGCGCTGGCCGTGTACGTAAACCATGCGGATTTAATTTGCGGCCTTCGAGATTAGTGGTAGATTGCCTCGCTCAAAAGAGTTTTTTTTTACTTTAATTTTTTTTCACTATTCAATAATTTGTTTTTTCTGATTTTTTAGATATTTTAGATTTTTTTGTATTTTTTTTATTCCTTTGCATTGTTTGTGATGAGCAAACATTGATGGTTCTGTGCGTACTTATCTCGCATCTTCAGAGGCAAGCTGCTGCCGGCCGTTTGGCATGAAGCTAGAAACGCTCAAGTTGTTAATTACATATGTAACTAGTTAGAGTCTACAGCACAGCTCTTTTGCTATGCAATATAATAATCTGCATTTGTACTAGTCGATAACCTCATGCAGTCGGGCAGTTTTATCACCGATCGATCTGTCCTATATATGATTAAGCACGGATGATATCGATCGGCAATCTAAACGCTATCTTGCGACAGACAGCGCGCTATATCTAGTTGGATATATAATTAATCAGGAGGAATCGATCGAAGCGGATCATCATAAAACATCAAAGCTGTCGTAATGGGATCGAACACCACGTACTCATTAATCGACAGTTTGCATGAAATCCTGTCTTCTTCGAATCATATTATGCATGGATTTCTCAGAGCCATAGAACAAGTAATGATCGATGTAGAGTAGCATTTGCTTGCTGACCGTCGATCCCCACAGCCACGGGGCCGAGCGGCTGGCACGCCTGGCCCGTCAAGACATGCGCGGCTCGGCCTGGCGCAAGCGGGCACCAACCCCCAATAATCCAGGCCCAGGCTTCGCTCCACCGAGAGGGCCGGATGCGTGTGGTGCTGTGATTGCATGCATGGTTTGTAATTAAGCTAATTCGATCCTCCAATCAATTAGATCGAATGGGTTTCTACCCTATTCTCTTCAAGATAGAGACACAAAATTGGCAGTAGAAGTGAGTGCAAAGATACGTACACGGGAGCTTGGATTGCGATGTGTTTTAGGTTGGTTCGAGCCCGTTAAAACTAGGTACGCACAGCTTAGCCATCAACCAAGTGGTAGCTAATAAAAGTGTCGTCACGCACACCAACATTAATTATTTAAAGCCGTAACAACGCTTATTCTAATTACTGTTTCAGTTTGTGAAAACTGGAATTAATAGTACTTACAGCTTTGCGTAAGAGGTGGACATACATATATAAATCAAGTACCACGTAACTTCATATAAGGCGACAATGATAATATCACAATATCACCTCTCACATACTTTACTCACTAAATTCAAATGTAAATTGAAGATGCATGATATTATTTTTTTTTCAAACTATCATGAGGATGCAAGCTGTAGCTAATATAATCAAATTCGGGGCGAATTGCTTAGTGCCATCACAAAAATTATATGGGTTGGAAAATACCATTGATTGATGTGTCACTGATGTGTGGTCTCAAGGTCCACATGTCAGCCTTCATGCGATGATATTTTTAACTTTAACATCTTTGTGTGGTACCAAGCTATATAGTTTTTTTCTCATTAAATTATGTACATATATGATAGTCCAAACAATCAACACCGAATTCTCAAAAAGAAAAGAAACACAAACCTCTAATACGTGGGATACTTTTTCTGCCGTGCAAAATTTTAATTGACATCTCAATAGCATCCAGAGCAATAAAGATTGTATTCTATCTAATTACATGCAACATGCTTAACCTATATATTAATATCTTCCCTTGGTTATAACCCTACCATTTATTATATATTGCAGTGTCCAGCTTGATCTCCACAATTAATTAACCAAAATTTATAGCATTTATTACACTACTCAATTTCCATATCTTTGGCTATGCTGAATAAATGTGCATCCTAGTATAATCTTGCATCTAAATTTATCAACTGAGGGACGCACATTATTTATCACAAAGATTTGACAAGATCTCCAGCATGCAAATCAAAACCAGGGGATCTCAACATTGTTGACTCATTTTTATTTTGATGTTAGGGTTTAGGTGACATGAACGGTGCCATTATATATATAGCCGCACCAAAGAAAAAAATATTGAGGCAGAGGCAGCCCAGTTTCCTTTCAACAGATTGGACATTGGTAGGTGTGTACTAATATCTTTCCTTCTCTCCTTCAGTGCCTACTTTGCATCATCCATGTCAACTTCTTTCTTAATTTCTTCTATTTCTGTTGTTCTTAGTAGGCATCCATGGATGGAAGGAACTCCAGCAACGGCAAGGAAGGGGGCTCCTCTGGATCTAGGAAGGGCAAAAGAACCACCAACAGTGACCCGAACAAGCCGAGGGAACGAAGGCGAGGGCTCGCGATTGCGGAGCTAGAGAGGATTAGGGTACAAAGTGAAATGAATGAGCAGTACATCAAAAACTCTCTTAGCCAGCCACCTCTGTCCCCTAGAGATGGTGCCCTTAGCTCGGTAAAACACGCTTGTCTGATTCGTAACTGAGTCTACACACACACACACACGTGTTTTTTATTTTATCTTTTCTAATTTGATGTTCTTTTTGGATGGATCTATCAAGCTGGATGACGCTGCAATGGCGTCGAACACACTGCCGTCGTCTTTACCTTCTTCCCATGCTAACGCTGGTGCTCCGCTGCCCTACCAGTACTACCCCTACCCCTACGCCTACCCATACCCCTACGCCTACCCATACCCCTATCCCTACCCGATCCATCCAACCCAGGCGGTATGTGAACCTCTTCCTTGTTAAAATTTGTTCAAAACTGCAATCTTGTTACCAATTTTTTTTTGTTTCCAATGTTTGTCGGTTCCAAGATTGCTCAAACTTTTCTAGTATAGCAAGGATAATATATATACTTTCAGGTCAACAAGAAGAACAATTGTACTATTGCAACAACAGAATGTTTCTCCCATACACCTGAAATTCTGAATTAGATATTTACTGTATATCTTGGTGTCCGATGGAGGTGGGCATATCCTTATGATTTATTGTAGGTAGGGTTTTGTTAACGTTTTTAATTTTTTTACCGGAGGACACCGATAAAAATGATTGTAGCGATTTTTGCAAAATTTTGGTAGTTTTTGTACCAAAAAATTCAAATGAAATCCAAAATTCAAATAAAAATCGGTGAAAATTGGCCGAAAATTGGTTGAAAAATCGGAGGAATTTTGGACGATATTCTCGTATACATACACGTACATTCATAAACTTATCCATGTAAAATCAGAAACAAAATCGGTTGTAAACATGTTCCTTGACAATAGCACGCAAATTATCAGCTACTGTGTGAATTCTTCGACAATCTAGTAATTGGAATTCACTAGGTGGTGACTGAGTTTACCTGATACGTCATTGCCAAAGATGCACCATGGCTATGCTTTGGCCACACCACTGTGCGTGTTGATCCGCTGCTCATAGCTACTCCGTGCCTCACCATTGCGTCACCGTGGCCACCTCCACCTCCTAAACCTTCTCCTGCCCTCTCTTAGGCAGCCTCATCGCCATAGGCCCCTAGTGCCTAGTGTCGATCTCTTTGGTGCCACCATGGCCGTCGTCGCCGCTAGCCCATCTAAGACCACATCGGGCCAGACCACCACCACCACGAGATTCCCCATGTACACATCATGGTCATGTGCTCGCAAATCGGCCCGGGGACCACCGGAATTAGCCTTCGATGAGCCCACCTCTGATCCACCCCGACCACCATCTCCGCCCCTTGTGTCTCCCCGCAGGAGCTTGAGAGCTTGAGGAGGAGCTAGAAGAGGAGTTCGGGATGGGTCGCCCTACAGGCCTGCATCTCCACTCGCTCCCGATTTAGGTGAGAAGAGAATGGAGAGGATTAGAGGAGGAAGAGCCGAAGAGGGAGCTCGCTTGCGAGCAGCCGCCAGGAGACGGGGAAAGAGATTGAGTCCGTCAGCTAGGGCAACGATTAGAGGAGATGTAGTGGGCCAATTTGGGCCACGTTTCTTTTCAAATTGAGCCAAAAGTTTTAGGTCTGGTTTGTGAACTAATTGGTGCTGGCTAGTAAAACTGGTTTTCACCAAAAATCATCAAATATCGGCCAGTAATTTTAACCTTGATTGTAGGTGGCATATGGAATGAGTGGAGACATGAGCTATGGGCAATTTCAGCCTACCATCATCCGGTACATCTATGACTAATTCCAGGTCCATTAATTAGTTTGTGATCAAAGATTCATAGTCTGACAATGTAAGATCTGCATCCAGACCTCTTGGAGCCTCTGAAGACGGATATTATTCCAACCCAAGCAACACCATGCCTCCTATGAATGCGGCGACTCTGCCACTCTTTGAAGTACCTGGTCGTCAGGTACATTACATACATAAATTAATCTCCTCATTGTTCTTAATTACTGGAATAGCAGTATGAAATATATGTGCATGCTATTTTTCGATTACACAGTTTATTATGTTTGTTAACTAGTGTTTCACTCTACTATTTGTAGGAAGAGGAATCTGTTGATTTGAAGAGAGAGGAAGACCGCAACCAATCGAGGGAGTCAACAAGCAAGAACCCCAATGATCCAGAAGACATTGACCTTGAGCTCAAGCTGTGATCCTAGAATAGTTTCTTCCATATGTCTATCTAGTTATTAGAAATGCCTTGAGTTATCATTGATGGTTCCTTTTATTTAGACATGTGTGAAATTAGGTACCAGAATAATGGTTTGAACAATTGCGTTGATTCTGAGAACTAATCTTTTCTGATCAGTAGTTCAGACAGGAATGTTGGCAGTACATGTGCGGGCACTGGCATTTTAGAAAATTCATTTGATTCTGACTGAATAGTGCAAGAAATATGGATCTATAATAACAATTTCCTTGATAGAGCTCATAGCCTCATACACATGCTGTTCCTTCTTCTGCTCCACGTTGCTATCGGCACTACTGTACCCATGTTGGTTTGTTTGTGTGTATGTTATCTCACCTATCAGTCATATTATCAATCTGGCATTCTCGTAATTATCTGGACATTTGATGAATAAATGTATTGAATATATTAACTGATGTGCACAAGAACATATTGGTTTGTTTGTGTGTATGTTATCTCACCTATCAGTCATATTATCAATCTGGCATTCTCGTAATTATCTGGACATTTGATGAATAAATGTATTGAATATATTAACTGATGTGCACAAGAACATCAAATGCCCTTATCGTTAATTTCCAGAAAGAATAGCGGTACTACAAGTTAGGCCTGCTCTCATATATTAGTATCTGCTGCCGATATCACTAGTGCATATGTTTTGAAGAGGATATGATCACTTATGCATGTAAGGTGTTAATTTCATGCCTATACCCTTTCGTGTACAATGGCTAGTTAGTGATGAAAAACCTGTAGAGCACGCACTTCACTTTTAAAACTAGTTCATCATCGCGAGCATGTATTGTCAGCACCTTATTTCATTGGAGAATTGAAAGAATAAGGGATCTTTTGCAAGATGCTGTAACTTGCAAGCCTTTACGTCATGACAAAAGAGGCCATTATAACAACATAGGCCGACCTCATATACACTCATGAGCATTCGCATGGCATGCATATATATATGCAGGTTGCACACACTTGCACGCTCCTGGCCTCCTAGAAACTTGCAAGGGCCATACACAGTACAGTAGTGGTATTTCGTAAAAAAGAGAGAGGCAGTAGTGGTTTCTTTTAACAAGAACTGTAAAAGACAATAGTGGTTTCACTACAAGATATCTTAGATTTGCCGGCTTTTATATCTAACCCGGCTATAGCGTACGTAAAAGCCTCCAAATCCTGTCTAAGCCAGCGTTTAACGGTATTCCGGGACATTTAATTTCTATGGCACATATATACGCCAGCTTAGAGTGTACCATGGCATATATATACACACGCCGGCCTAACAATAATTGTTAGATCGGACTCTGGTCGTATATCTAGATCCAACTAGGTTAAGGCTACAGAGTAACACACTTATAAGTGGTATGAGCTTTCTTCCTCCAAAAGACTAGTCTAATGGGTGGAGTCTCTCTCATACGTATAAGTTGTGCTTTCTTCTCTCTCACAATCAGTGTGAGATTATTTCTAACAATAATAATACAGGACGTTCATAAATGCCGGAGAAAATTCAGTCTACAAGGGTGTTTATATACGTCAGAGATGATCAACTGAGCGTTTAGATGAAATGAGCGGGAACCACAAAAGTAGGTGCACGTTTTTTCGGCCGACCCAAAATATTTCCAATGCCACATTGGATAGACACTTCCTTTGTTCTCCCAAAACCAGAAGCCATCTCTTTCTTGCTCCCTCCTCTATTCACTCGTCTTCTATTAAAAAACCACAGCCATAAACCTCAGCTCAAAAAAAATCCACCTTATATCTGGAAAGAAATTTATTAACATTGAATCTGCTTTCTTGTACTAATCTTCAACGTAATAAGTTTAGGTAAGCTTGACCTAGATATAGAGAGGAAGGAAAATGTTACATCATGAGCATGGTTGCACTCCCAGACTTGTTTATCCCTATTGCATCCTGAGCATGATAGTCCTGCATGTCCATCTTGTTTTCTATAGTTGTCGACAACTAAGGATGGATACTACTTTGTGTTAATCCCTGCCCCATTGGCCTCCTGTGATTCCTGATTGCCAGCACCATCCTGTGCACCCTCACCGCTACCATGGTGTAATATGCTTTCAGGTGAGCTGCAAGCCGAGTTCACTCATGTTTGAATTTAACACACATCGTAGTTGAGTTTATTTAAGATCTGTCAGTAATTTTGAATGGTTCATGTTCGTCGTTACTTAATTGTAGCTACTGATTAGCAAGCATGGACAAGGAGTGGATGCGTTCATCTAGGTAAATAGATATAAATTCAAAGCTTAAATGTTAGTTAATTCTAGCCTGTGAGGTGTAATTATTTATATGTCCTACTGTAGGTACACAGATAACTAGCAAAATGGTCTTAAGAATTTTATGGAGTTTGCTTTCCCCAAATCAGCAAAGGATAACATGATCCTTTGTCCATGTAGAAAATGTGTGAACCAGTACTGGTTAGAGAAAAGTATTGTGTATGATCACTTAACTTGTGTTGGTTTTATGCCTAGATATACTACATGGATTTATCATGGTGAGGATTGGTGTTCTCCGACAACTGGTAGTGTAACTCCACATATTCGGAATGATCAAGCTGATGAAATAGATCCTATGTTGAGAGAGGGACTTTTTTTTATGATGTCAATATCGATGTAACTGGTAATGATGATGAGGAAGACATTGATGTAGATTCTGAAACATATTACAAATTAGCTAATGAAGCTAGCCAAGAGTTATACCCAAGCTATCAAAGGTTCTCTAGGCTACAATTCATTGTGAGACTCTTGAACGTAAAAAATTTATGGAATATGAGTAATGCTTGCTTTGATGGACTTTTTGTACTTTTGAAGGAAGCACTACCTAAAGGAGAAAATTTGCCAAAAGACTATCACGGGGCTAAAAAGTTTGTTAGAGATGTTGGTATTGGTTGTGAAAACGTTGATGCATGCATAAATGATTGCATATTGTATAGGAAATAATATGCCAATTGTACCATTTGCCCAACTTGTAAGGCTCCTAGGTGGAAGTCAGGTTAAGTAAGTCTTGATGGAAAGTGTGTTCATCAGTTCCTATGAAAGCTGTTTGTCATTTTCCACTTAAAAGAAGGCTTGCAAAGACTATTCATCATGTCTTCGAAAATAGTAGCCAACCAAAGGTGCAATAGTGAAGGTCACACCAAGGATAGACTCTACTGCATAGAAGGAATTTGACTTTAGGTTTCCAGAGCTTAGTTCAGAATGTCACAACATTAGACTTACTTTGGCAACTGATGGCTTTAGCCCATTCTGAACATTAAGCGTTGCTCATAGCATATGGCCTGTTATTTTGATTCCATATAATGTCCCCCATGGGAGTGCATGAAGCAATTGGATTTCATTCTCTCTATACTTATCCCTGGTCCAAGTTCTCCTGAAAATAATATTGATGTTTATTTATAGCTGACTATAGATGACCTTTCAGAATTTTGGCATAAAGGTGTTAGAACATATGATGTGTCTCATGCAGAGTGGTTCAGCTACATGCTGCACTTTTCAAGACAATTATTGACTACCCAGGTCATGCATATTTGTCTGGAAGGAAAACAAATGGGGTAGTTGGTTGTGCGAATTGCTATCTTGGAACTTGTTCCCTACATTTATGCATGGTCACAAAACATGCTACATGGGCCATCTTAGATTTCTACCCTATGACCATAAGTTTAGGTTTGAAGCACATGTATTTGATGGTACTCGGGCTGAGAAAGGCACCTATCCCTCTAACTGGATATGATGTGTCAAACTAAACAAAAGATTTGCATACCATTTTAGTAGGGGTGCAAACAGAGCGGATATTTTCTGATCGTCCGTCCGTTCATTTTAATTCGGATAGAATTTGGAGCAAAATTTCAGATATCCGGAGGTTTTGCCAGATACGAAAACAGATTCAGATATTTTTTGTCAGATACAAACGAATTCGGAACAAACATTATCCGACGTATACGGAACTATCCGGATATTTTTTCGGATAGTTACCGGATATTTTTTCGTATAGTTACCGAATTCAAATTTGGATTCAACTCAGAACTCAATACGGATTCGGTTCGGAACAACTCAACAAGCACTTACTAAAAAGGTTATAACTTTCACAAACGGAGCCTGATTAGAGTGTTCTTGTACTCGTTGGAAATCTTATTTTAAGACCTACGCAATGGATAAGGCTCATCTTCAAATACATTATGAATCATCTGCTATGACCGAAACAATGTGACGGCTGTGAAATTTAGTTTCTTTTTTTTTGTGTGAGTTCGAGTCTAAAACAATATAGTATTGAGTTGTATTCGGTTTGGAGGCCATATGAACGTCCCAAGGGACTATATAAGCCTTGTAATCGTAATCCTTACACATGTGATATATATGATTTTTGTTTTTGCGCATTATCCGACTAAATATTCGTGATCAAGACTAATCGTATTCGGAGCGACATGTATTTGCTCCATATTCGTGACTGAGAATATCCGTATTCGTATTTGTATCCGGTATTATCCGTGTCCGATTCTGACTCTGACAAAAAATATGAAAAATGATATGGATTAAGCAATATCCGTCAGTATCCGCTCCGTTTGCACCCCTACATTTTAGGAAAAGAAAATTGATTTTATGCCACTGAATAGCATCTAGTTCTGTGAATTGCCACTGAATAACACTCTCTCTATCATATACCATCAAATTACACTAAACTTCTATTATATGCCACTGCTGTTAGTGCACCATTAGTGGAGGCCGTTACCTTCTCAAAAAAGACCAAAATACCCCTACCAAAAGATCAAAGACCAATTTATTTAAAATAGCAAACAACTTCCAAAAATTATACAAATTCACAGAGCTGTTGTTCAATATGTTAGTGAGCTAGGAAAAATATTGCAAGGCACCGTTCAAAGAAAATTTTTAGAGTTGTTAATTTAAATGCTAATAAAGGCTACCATTTACAAACAGAGACTAAATGAGGTCTAAATATTTTGAAAAAAAATTCTCACATGCTCCTAAGATGTCACATAGCTCTAAATAAATATGATTTTGTATTTTTCTATAGTGAGTTTGTCCCGGTTTACAAAATAGCTCAAATAGGCTAATTTTGAAGTTGAATTTCAAAAATAGATCAAATGGAAGGGTTAGTTCATGAAATTTTATATTTGAATTGTACACTACCCCAATGATTCACGAAAAAATTCAATATTTTTGGCAAAGCCAGTTTGCCCTATATTTAAATTTTATCACAGGGACATATTTAAAACTGAGGGCAAAATTATCTTTTTCTATGGCCAAATGAAGGCTAACTGATGGCAATGACATATAATAGAAGTTTGGTGCAATTCGATGATATATAATAGAGAGAGTGTTATTTAGTGGCAATTCATAGAACCGGATGTTATTTAGTGGTATAGAATCAATTCTCTTTTGTCTAATTCCAATACTTTTATATCCAGCAATTGCTGCAATATTTTATTTTCTAATTCCATGTTTCTTTTGTCTTCTTGCAGGAAAAAAAATGGCAACAAAGGCAGAAAAAGTCAAAGGAGATAAAGTTCCATATGACATGGTGCGCAAGTATAGGATTACAAGAAATAACAAACTTCTCAAGAAGTTGAATCCTCCTACCATACCATTAGAAACTAATGTCCTGGTGCCACAAAAGAACAGAACAAAGGTATTTGTATGGAAATTGTCCCAATGCCACATGAGATATTGGTCTTTAGGTCGATTGTCAATTAATTTTGTGAACATTATTATATGTAGCTGATTCCACCTGCTAAAATGAACGGCAAATTAGAAGATCCTACCTATGTCTTGGATGGTGAAGCTGAAATGAATGATGACTATGGTGATGACTTTGATGACATGGGTGATGGAACTAATGAGGATATTGAAGTGCATCATAATCTTGTGTCAAATAAGTCTTCTCGTACATCCTCTTTCTTTGCTGTTAATATAATATCATTTTTCTGTGTATTGTTTTTTACATTGTATTTTCCTAATGCTCCTTTCAACCAAGGAGAGGAAAGTTAGGGGGTTCAACAAGAATGTTGTCTATTTGGGATGGAGATAAAGAAGTCAAGATTCATGTTAAGATCAATAAATATGTTCAGCCCTGTGGAGTGAGAACCATCAATTTTATAAACTTCATTGCCAGTCTAGTCAAGTGAGTTAAAAAATAGACTGGACAGTGGTGGAAGACAGACATAAGATCTGGGACAATATCATTGTAATCTTCTATTTTTTGTTCAATTTTCAGGTGCTATCATGTCACTCTAATCTTCTGTTACATCACACAGTTCATTTGCTTTGCAGTAATTTTTTTTGACATTGATCCAATATGTGAATAGTGGGTGTTGGCATCTGCTATAAAGAAATGGTGGGATTTCAAGAACACCTTGAAGAATACATACTACGATGAAAATTTATATGTGGAGGAGAATACTGCCAATGGATGTATGAGAAGAATTCCAGATGACGAGTGGAAGTGGCTTGTGGAGCAATGAACTAAGGAAGAAACAAAGGTCTAGATATTTTTCATATGGCCATTATGCATTTGTTACATTGACATATACACTATTCGAAGGATTTAAACTTCCTACCTATTTGCAAGCTAAAGCAAAAAGGAACCAGGAAATTCGTGCAAATCAAACAAATGTGCTCCATACCAGTGGATCAAGAGCTATGCTGTAGTTAATGATATACTGGTGTGCAACATCTAAAATGCATAATCTTGCTCAACAATTCAATCAATCCAATTTTTTTTGATGATTTTTACCATGTTTTTAGGAAGGGGAACTTGGACATGAACCTTGCAGAGCTGAAACTTACATTGCTGCACACAAGAAGAGAAGTAGGGAGGCTGTTAGTGCAGCCTGCAAAGAGAAGATAGTAAGTTTATATTTCCTGTCATGTTTAACATGTTACACTTTTGCATGTATATCATAGATTTTGTACATTGCTTAATTTGAATCCAACTTGTAGGATGAGATTGAAAAAAAAAAAGATAATAGAAGATGAAGACCTTTGCTTGAAATCAATAGATCATGATGGTGACTTGTATGCTAACATACACCCAGTGGAGAGGAAAGGAAGAGTACGTGGGTTGGGGCCCTTAGCAGGGCTCTAAGTTAGTAACTCTTGTGAAAGCTGTAGCTGCACTAAAGCATTTTGAAGAAGAAAAAATGCACAACTCAGGTCTATGGTGACAAGGGCTGATCAAAGGTTTACATCATACAAGGAGAATGCTGAAGCACAGTTAACAACTTATAAGGAGAGATCCGAACAGCAGTACAAAGAACTCAAAAGCTTGCTGTTGGTTTTACATGGAGGGGGTCATACCGGACAACAAAGATGGAGCAACAATCCAAGACAATGTGTAGGTGAACATGTATAGTTTAATGAATTCTAATTGCATATTGAATCAAGAACCTGAAATGAAACTGAAATAAGCAGATCTTAAGGTCAAGATTCCCAAGAGAAATTTGCAATTATTTTCTATGTCACCAGAACTAAAAATATAGAACTAATGAGTTATTTCCATGTGTTAGGATGTTGGTATCAAAAAAAGGATGACTACAATAATCTTCTTCTTCTTCAGAAAACAGGATAAATGAGATTATCCCAGCAAGAATCCAGAAGGTTAAACCAAGAAAGAAGCAATTAGGGGTATAATATCTTTCCAGTTTAGAATTATGAATTTGTGCACATAAAATATTATTTAAAATTTTTTGTGGATATAAAATCACATAAAATCTTTATTCTTGACTCCTTGTAGGGTAGACAAGAAGTTGCTCTGTGTTCCCTCGGTAGCTCTAAACTAGTGGCATACAGTGTTTTTTTACCAGTCAATTTTCTCCGATTTTCGCCGATTTTCGGGTTTACCGGAGCAGGCCGGTTAGTTTATGAATTGGGCCCAAATGATTCGGCCCATTTTGAAAAACGGCGTCGCCCATTCTGGCCCATCCAACTGCCGCATTCCCCTACCCTAGCTTCCGGTCGCTCACAAGTCGCGCCGCAGTCTCAGACTCTCAGTCTCTCACCAGTTGCGCTCGGCGGCGGCGGCGCTCCCCAGTCCCCAGTTGCGCTCGGCGGCGGCGACGGCACTCCCCCGGTACTCCCCTCTGCTTCGCCTCCGTGGCTCCGTCTACATCACGCACTCCCCTCCGGTCAGCTGTACGCCTCCGTCTTCTTCGCCCCCCTCTGCGTCTCCTTCCGTCAGCTCTGCATAGATCTATGACGGTCGGCCGGCGATATCACTGGTTGGCGCATGGAGGAAGGCGGCCGAAGAGTTGGCGGTGGGGGCCAAGAAGGCAGTGGGAGAGGGAGACCAGACGAGAGCTTGGTCGGCGGGGGGAGAGCCCAATACGGCAGCTTGGTCGGTCGGGGGAGGGGCCAAGATGGCAGCTCGGTCGACCGGGGGAGGGGCCAAGGCGGCGGCGGTTCCAGCGGTCCAGGCCATCAAGGTAGTTCAAGAGCATCGGCATCCGGAGCCACGGGAGGTATGGACTATGGAGTATGGACTAAATTGTAAACCTTGATTTGGATGCTGAGATCATTAGTATATTTTTATCCTTGTTTAATTCTTGTAGCTGCTACTAGTATAGTAGATCATAATGTCATAGTAAGATGTATACTTTTCAATAAAAGTTGAACATTGATATATTTTTATCCTTGTTTAATTCTTTGAATCATGGTAATGTGATTTCAGTTAATGTGATAATATAATATTGATGCTACTAGTATTTTAGTTGTATACTTGTGATGTGATAATTTTCAGTATATATGTTTTTTTTGCGATAATTTTCAGGAGATATCGAGCATGTTTGGAGCCATGGAGAACAAGTAGGAGCTGGTTTCAAGTGCAAATATTGGTTAGTCACATTTGGAGGAGGAGGTGCAACCCGGCTGAGGCAGCATCTCGCAGGTATATCAGGGAATGTGAAATCATGTAATCATGTGCCTCCGGAGGTTCGCGAGGTGATGAGGAAGACTGACTACATAGGAAGGCAAAAGTGGAGGCAAGATAAGGAGGTCAAGCTTCGAATCGAGAGTGATATTTTGGAACATATGAATACAACAATTGATGTGCCCAGCGATGAAGATATTCAAGAACAGATGGCTTTGAATGCATCATTGAGAGACCTTCACTTTCGGGAGAGTGTGGAGCGGAGGGGTGGGATATTTGAGGGGGTGGGAGTGGTAGTGGAGACCATGGAGCTAGTGGAAAACTTAGCAGTGGGAGTGGTAGTTGTGTTGGCCCTGGTAGTGGTAGCAGCAGCGGGATTCATTAATTGTTTTCCCATGATAGGTCTCGTGGCAAAGCATTTGATGTTGACATAGCACGTAGTAAGGGTCCCGTGCAAGGTCGGGTGGATACAATGCTTAACACAAAAGCTAAAGAAGGACTTGGCCAAGCTTGGGCTAAGTGGTTTCACGCGAATGATATCCCTGGTGTGAAAGCCAATTGTCCGTACTTCCAAGGGGCAATGAAGCTAACTCAGCAGCTTGGGAAAGCGGTGCAGATTCCTAAAGGCAAGACATTGATGGGCCATATTTGGAAGGCAACTTTGAGGAGTTGCAAGGCTATATGGAGAGATTCAAAGAAGATTGGAGTATTTATGGGGTTACAGTCATGTGCGACTCATGGACTAGGCCTACATCTATGAGTATTATCAATTTCATGGTGTATTGCAATGGGCGCATGTTCTTCCACAAGTCTATCAATGCAACTGGCCATATGCAAAATGCAGAATTCTTGTATGACTGGATCAAACAAGTGGTTGTTGATGAGATTGGTCACAGGTTTGTCGTTCAAATAGTCACTGACAATGGTTCCAACTTCAAGAAAGCTTGTTCGCAGCTCGTCACCGAGTACCCACATATTATTTGGCAATCATGTGCTGCTCACGCAGTAAATCTGATGTTGAAAGACATAGCAAATGAGATGGAGGTGGATAATGTCATCAATAGTGCCAAAAGAATATGTAGGTTCTTGTACAACCATGGTCGATTGCATGATGAGATGAAAAAGAAGATTGGTGGAGAGCTAGTCAGGCCCAATGCCACGAGGTTTGGGACAATGTTCATCTTCTTGTAGAGTTTCCAAGATAGGAAAAACAACTTCCGGCAATGGGTGGTATCAGAGGATTAATTGGAAGAATAGCGCATGGAGTACTGATCCTGACTATGTTTACACAGACGCCTGCTTGACAAGCAGTGCATGGTGGAACGATTTGAAGTGGGTGCTAGACACATTGCAACCATTGTACCGTGTATTGCGGTTCGCTGATACACAGAAAAAAGCCACGATGTCAGGATTTGTGCCGATGATGATGGGCGGTTTGCATAAAATGGAAGCTTATTTGAGTTCCAGGCCAACAGAGATGAAGAAATTCATGGGCTTTGTGAAGGCCAGGGTGAAGTACCTTTACAAGAACACTCTCATAGTTACAGGTAGTGAGTTAAGCATAGTGCATTGAATTAAATTATTTTAGCTTGATTCATTATTCATGTAGCTTAATTTTTCATGTAGCTATTGTACTTGATCCAGAAGCCCACTACAAGTATAGCTTTGGGAAAGATTAAATATATGCTGAAGCACTCAAGAAGGCAATTGAGAAGATTACGGACTCGCCCCAGAGTGAGGTGCATGCACTTGCACAATTTGATACATTCCGTTCTTGCAGAGGTGATTTTAACACAAGAGGTGCACGGTTAGTAGCACCACAAATGACCGTATGTAAGTGATCATACTCATCTCGATCACTAATGTTTGCTCTCAATTTCGTATACCTTTGCTTGAATATTTTGATGTCTTTCTCGCAGCTGCATGGTGGTTTACGTATGGAGGAAGCACAAAGATATTGTAGAAGTATGCAATGTGGATTGTGTCGCAATGCGTGTCCTCTAGTGGGTGTGAGCGTAATTAGAGCACATTTGCGTTGATTCACACGAAAGTGAGGAACAGACTAGGTTATGACAAGTTGCATAAATTAGTTTACGTGCACTACAATTTGAAGCTAAGCCTCCAAGAGCAACAGATAGAAAGCCAAGAGAAGGAAATTAATCCTTGGTCGATGTTGATGGATGATGCACTATATGATCAAGATAACCCCATTATGAACTGGTTATCAAGATCGATGAGGGAATCCCAGTTTGAACAAGTACCAATAGAGAAGTCAAATGACACAGTCCTTGACGAGCCCTCAATGTTTGGGCATCAAAGAGGAAACACCCTGAAAGCACATTGAAGCGTACGACCAAGAGAGGAAGGAAGGGAACAGATGTTTATGAGGATGATGTGGGAAGTGAAAAGGATACAACGACTACTTGTGGAAGCCCATCATGTGAGGACACGGATAGCGTTAGTTCTCCAAGTGATGATGGTCATGACGACGAACCAAATGTATCCGTAGGTGAGTGTTTTTTATGTACCCATTCATTAATTTTTATGAAAAGTGACTTACCATTCACTGTAGAGAAAGAAGGTGAGATCATGAAGAACTCTCTTGATGATCCTAGGCGAGGTAGGACAGGAACAAAGAAGACCAAGGATATTTCCACCCTTTACTAGGTGCCTCTACAAGAACAAGGGTGCCTTTTCTACACTTTGTTTGCGCTTCTAACTTTCTCATATATATATTTTGAACTGTGCAGTATTATTCTTAGCATCTTACTTTGTTGTTAATATTTCTCTTGAGCAATATCAATTGATTCTCTTTTATGTTGCAGTTTGCGCAGAGAACTTTCTCATATATATATTTTGAACTTTCTCTTATTAGTAGAAGTCATCATGGATTATCTGATTAGAGATGTGTATTTGCAAGCTATGGTTCTTCCTTCTTTTATCTATCTTGCCTGAAGAATGTTAGTTCTTATGATCCTATCTATCTTTCTATTAGAATAGAAGTGAAACATGCAAAATGTTATTATATGTTTACATATGCTTGATTGAAGATGAGATTGCTGCATTATATCTTCCACAGGATGGTGCACCCACTGGTTGAACATTAGATTTGGCCTCTAGCCTTGAAGTTAGTTCAAGTGTTCAACTACACAACAAGCCTCAGGGAATGCATCTCTGGATGATAGTAGTAATCTGCGATCAGTGCTGACAATTGCCTTTCAATTCCCTTATGAAATGCATCTCCAAGATAGTGTTGCAACTATGGCCCGGCAGTATGTCTGTAGCGTTGTTTCTGCTGTGCAGAGAGTATCGTTTAGTGAATGTTGAATGCTGGGCAAAAGATAATTTCGGGTTCCACGAATCTTTGAATGTTTCGCTCCTTTGGATTTGCGAAGCTACCATCGAGAGATCGATCTTTGCCTTCGCTGCATTATTGCTCTGTAGTCTGTACTTTTTAAGTAGTATAGATAAATAACTGTATCCAAATGTGTATCCATTCTCATGCACAAATAAATGTATGCGTTGCTAAGTCTGTGTTTGATTTTTCTGCCGATTCTTTGCCCGATTTTTTCTCCAAATTTCGGCCGATTTTCGGTGATAATCGGTCGGTTTACATTTAAAATTCAAATTTCATTTGAAATTTTCGGTCCGAAATTTTTTGAAAAAATCTGAAAATCGCTCCTACCGGTCTTACCGATCCCCTCCGGTAAAATTCCAAAACCGAAAATCTTAACCCTGGTGGCATATGGAAGACTCTAATGCACCGATAAGACAACCATACGTGTAGATGGATTACCTTGGGACAAAAATACTACGAGGTTCTTGATGTTGTTCTTGACAGCAATGTCTTACTCCCCCATGCACAGCACAAAGTCAGCAAGTTAGGTGATGCTGTTGGTGTTTGTATCACATGGCCGCTTCAAGATGAATGAAATAAATACCCAAGTCTACTTAAATAAAATCAAATAAATTTAGATAAACTCTAAATAATAAAAAAAAAAGAGGGCAGAAATTGATAGATTGGAATATTTAATAAATTTAAAATTTTAAACGAGCTCAATCGGAGTTAGGATGAAAGAGAACGAGCTTTCGGAAGTTTTGATTCCAAGAAAATGGGAAAGAAAACACTATTTATCATTTTCCCAAATTTTGGAATAATTTTTCTAAAGAAAAAGGAGTTTACGATGTCAGCAAAGGATTTTTTTCATTTTTTGATAAATTATTTTTCCACGAAAAACATCAATTTATGACATCAGCCCTGATTTTATTTTTGGCCGAATTAATTTTCTAAGAGAAATGATATCATGCTAACATCATTGGGGAGTTTGAATTTTAGCTGACATGTGGGCCCGCACTGGGCATGGTCCACCGTGGACTTGGCTCATGGCCGGGTGACGCTGGGAGGTGACGCGGCGGCCTGGGGCTAGCGTGGCCGTCACGTCGGCTGCCACCTCACCCAAGCACTGATGTGGCAAGTCACCGCCATGGGCGGCTTGGGTGCGGCGTGGGCGACGTTCCGGCGGCTGGCGAGAAGCGGCGGTGGGCGCAATAGAAAGAGGGTGGCGAGGTGAGCTGGATTGTACCTCGTGCGAAGCTCGGAGGCGAGCAGAGTCGGCTGATGGCGTGAAGGGGCAGCGGTTGCGCTCGGTCTCTGGTGCAACAGAGTCGACCGGTGGCATGAAGGGGTAGCGGTGGCGCTTGGTCTCTAGTGTGGCGACGCCTCAGTGGCGGAGGAGCTGAACAGAGGGGCAAAGGAGGCTGTAGCGGGCGCGGAGAAGCTCAGGGGAACATTGCAGGGGATTAGGAGGGGCTGGTTCACCGAGAATTCCTCAATGAAGGGGCTCCGGCGGCCGAGGCAGTGGAAGTGCGGTGCGGGGAGGGTGTAGAGCCTAGAGAGAGGGAAGTGCGGGCAAAGGGAGGTAGTGCGAGGCATAGTGAAGCTAGGAGGCCTTTTATAGGGCGAAGAGGGAGACCGGACGGGCGAATTGCTCACCAGAGAGTGGGGGTGGTGGCGGTGATTGCGAAGAGATTAGGGGAGGAATGGCGCGTGATTCAGCCGAAAATGGGGGAAATTCTATGCAAGTGTGAGGAGCAAGGAAACGGAAGAGGAGGCAGCCAACGTGGAGAAGAAAGGAAGGGGCGGGAGGGGCGGCGGGAATGGTAGCGGCCGGGTGGGGAGAGAGGGGAGGAAGGAGGAGGAAGAAAGGGGGTAGGGAAGAAGAAAGACCAAATGGTCGCCACGTAGCAAGGAGGAGGCGATCCGGTCGTCCGGGAGAAAAGGGGGTGCGGGTGCACGAGATTGCATCGCGTGGCAACGGGATTTAATCCCAACCAGCCATGTATCGACCAGGGAAGAAAGGAGGGGTTTTAAATTTTAATTTTCTTTTAAATTAAAAGCTAGAGGGTTCAAATAAACTTTAGAAAATACAAATAGAGTTCGAAAGTTCTAGAAAAATTTAAAAATTCCCTGAGAATATTCTGGACTTCAGAAAAATTATTTAAAAATTAAATTGACCTTTAATTTTTATACTAAAAATACTTTTTAATCTTAAAATTTCTTTTAAACTCCAGGAAACACAAAAAAAGTTCAGATAAAAGCTAAATAAGTTTAAATAATTATTTTGAATTAAGATTTGTATAGAAATTCAAAATATCATTTGTGTAGTAATATTTTTATATTTTTTATTTAAATTACTTTTCAAAATAAAGCCTTTTTAACAGTAGAAAACTAGCAAATAAATTTTCAAGCAACCAAATGCATTTATTTTATTTTAAATTAAATTAAAAAATAATTTAATTTTTAAAATAAACAGTTAGGCTGTTAAATCATGTACCCTGCTTCTTGTCCTTAGCATCCACCCAAGTTACCCAACCGCTGGATCTTCTCTTCTTTTGGGAGTGAGACATCAAGGCCAACATGGCTTGTGTGGATTGTTTGTTGCATGTGTTGCAGCAAATCGCTGAGTTGGGTGCTCTGAGGTTTGGAGCTACATTTTTTGGGGGCGTGCGCATCTCCGGTGATGCCTCGGGTGCGGTCCTGGACAGCTCGGACTCGAAGGCTACGGTGGCGCCTGGTGTGAGTAGCGGTAAAGGGGATGATGGGGTCCGGACAATTTGGGTATCGCTTAATTTAGTTTCTGATTTCTTTTTTTACTATTCATTAATTATATTTTTTCTAGTTTTTTTGGATTTTTTGGGGTTTTTTATCTTTTCTTTTTTTTCGTATTCTTTTACATTATCCATGATGTGCTAACTTATTTTTTTTCTATTTTTAAATTTAGTTATGCTAAATAAATTAACTTAGTTATAGTAAAAAATAAACCAACTATAGGAAAAAAAATTATATATCAATGCTATTCTGAATAACCCCTTAAGCAAGCAAACGCCGGAAATCCTGTCCGAGGAGGGGTGAGTGATGTGGCCTCAAATACCTTACTAGATTCTTATGAAGGAGCAACATCGAGGCAATTGCTGGAAATGATTGATCTTGCACAGATCAATTGTGATTTAGATGTCTGTAGTGTACAACTAGCGGATAGTTTCTTGGTCTGTACGTGTTCAGTTTTTAGGCCTTGCCTGCTTGCAATGAAGCTGTAGAAGTGCTTTTATAAAAAAAATGATTATTACTTCCTTGCAGCCAGTGTCGTGGTTGAGCTTTCGCCTGCTTCTCGTGACTGGAGGAGGGATAATAAATTTTGTTCTCCTGTGAAACATTTCTTATGCACTTTGTTTCCTGCGTAGCATTGTTTTTACAGGACTTTTCAGTTGTTCACCCAAAGCAACACTGGAGCTGAAACAGGTGCTATTGGAGAACACATAACGGCGCGTGGTTAGTAAAACCTACCTAGCAGGTGAAGAAGCCATTTTATGGCTCTACCGATTGGGTAACAATCGAAGCCTGGGCTGGTTCGTGTAATGTTGATGATTTATCTGCTTAGCAGGCAGAGTGCCCAAAGTAGTTCGTGTAATGTTGATGAAATGACCCCGCTCGTTTCAGCTTTTTTTCAATTTCAGTTTCTAATTTCAGCTCTTTTTTTCACTATTCAGTAATTTATCTTTTTTTAAATTTTTTTTATATTTTTTGAGCTTTTTGCATTTTTCTTTTTTCCCGTGTTCCTTTGCATTATCCGTGATAAGCTAACATATTTTTATATTTTTATATTTTTTTAAAAAATTTAATTATATCTAAAAAACCAAATCAGTTATAATAAAAAAAATCAGCTACAGTGAATTTTTAACCAAAAATCATCGTTAAAACGAACGCCCCTTAATACTGCAAACCAAACGAAGGTAGCTGACCTGGCCCATCAGTAGACCTCAGTCATCGTGTGATTAGGCTTGCTGGTTGAGGAAGAACGGGAAATACCCGAGCTTGCCTGTACCAACAGATTGTGCTTAGGAGCAGCTAGCGATTTGCTTCCAGATTGAAAATTGTGAGGAACCAGCAACTGCGATCCTTACTACTGAAATGCGGCTACTGTGCCGACATTTCTTGTACTTACAAAAGTGCTTGTTGCAGCATGAGGGCGCCTGTGTTGGGGCCTTCAAAGTACTCTAATATTGCAACTATTCATGAATGAGCAATTCATTGAGCCTGGATTCTGAAGCTGATGGCAGCCGATGTACCTGTACAGGATGGCGAGCTATTCGTCAAATCAATTTGGAGCCTTGGTGTCCTGATAAAGAAAAGCCCAAATAAATCTCCATCGACGGTATTATTCAAATGATATGCTGACAATTCCAGATGCAGATTTAGCTCAAGAAAACATATGGATGCCGCAATTATTCTGCCGTACCACTAATTTGCACAGCATCTCGATGACTCCATTTGGCTAGAGCGGTAGTCAGGGTATTGGAGCTCCAAACTTGTTTGATCTTCCTTGAAGATGCATAAGGAGCTAGAAATACAACAATTTTGTCCTCAATAACAAAGCTAAAAATACAAGATCACACATGTCTAAAACTTACATGATAGATATCAATATGTGTTGAACACAGAATAACATTAGGAATGGAGGATATAGACACAAAGGGAGCATCGAGCACAGGCACTCTCTGAAACCAGTACACAGACCGGCGAATTAGTTTTGGGCTGAGGCTGCTTGGTTCCCGACAGGAAATGGCGGTAAAGTCGTATTATTTTCTTGACCTGGAGCATCTGCACTTGCGTGCCGCATAAACTCCTCAGGTGTCATGTGGGTTCCATGGCAAGCACATACAATCTTCATTTCATTTCTGCCAAACTTGTATGTTACACCTGATATGGTTCTGCCATTTGGCCCAGCCCCAGTGGTAGAAACCCAGGGAAGATTAGGACATGATCCAGACCCTCCAAATTTTACATTTGGTGCGATCCCTGGCCTTATGCCAGAACCCATAAGAGGGGATCCCCTATCAACCTTCTTCTCATCCTCCACATGAGTGGACGAGGAAGCGCCAGCCTCTACAGCTTGTCAAAAGATTTAAGCAAATGAATCAGCGCTGGAAAAGGCAAACTCAGGGAACAAAGGCAATTGTGTTTTATTTTACATTACCAGATTATAGAATATCAAAAAGCAAAAAGGAAGCCCTTGCATATCAAACACGCAACAATGCAGATCCCAAATACAGTCATCACAAATATTCTGAAATTAAATGAGTTTAATGGCATGCCTCTAGTTTGCTTCTATCATACCAAATTCAATAAGTAACTAACAAGGATCCTTGGGACGGAATCATAGGCTAAATCTTCTCAACGGACTAATCAGACACAGGTTATATCCAGATCAAGTATTTTTATTCTTGCCTTTACTTAAAAAATATTTGTTCTGTAGGGATGGAGACATCTATAGGGGTATCTTTTTTATGCCATACATAAAATTATCTTAACAGTAGGTTTTTTGTTCTTTTTTTCTGGAAGGTTGGGGATTGTTAACAGGTAAACTAACCTTGAGGTCTCTTGCCATCATCAGCTTGCTTGGCTCCTGCTTGTTCAACTTTATCTTTTCCAGTAAAAGAAGACATAGCCTGAGGTGGAGCACCAAAGGCCCATGAAGAGCTTGTTTCAAGTGTTGGTAGCTGAACTGTTGAGTAACCGAATGCCAGCTGGGAGGCACCACCCATTGTCTGGATAGCTAGTCCATTGTTTGTTGGTGGCCTCAACTGCACTGTACATGCTGGAGGAAAATTTGATGCATTAGTTATGCTAGGAGGAGCTGAAACCTGAACTGGGACTTGATATGGCATAGCCGCTACATTTGATGCCTGTAACGATAAAGGACTTCCATGCACCAACTTCCCAGAGCTGGATTCACTCCCTGAGAAACTTGGCTGCCTCTTTCCTTGAAAACCAACTGCAGCATCATCACTGGATCTCTTTCTATCAGATCCTCTGTTGACAACAGAGCCCTTAGCACTGTCTTCACGCTGTGCAACCAACCAAGAGTTTGAGCCTTCTGCTTCAGATTCTACAACATCCTCATTTTCACCAGTTGAACCATCATCCGTACTAATTGAAATAGGCGCATTTTTCACACCTCCATCAGAGCTCTTACTGAATGCATCAGGCTGGTCAGCAGCTGTATGATGCTTCTTCTGAAAACTTATCTCTTCAGAAAGCAACTTTCCTTTACTCGAAACTGGATTCTGTTCCTCAGAATTATTTCCATTGTTATTTGAAATCCATCCATCTTGATACCTGGGAAGCTGAGATTGATGGCTCATTGGTTCGTTGGATCCATCTGCCGCAGGAGCAGAGGAACCCCCCGGTTGTCCCCAGAAGTTACCAAATGGCGGTGCAGCAGGGCTGTGCCTCTGTTTGCTACTGTGTTCTTGGTTCTCAGCATTTGTTTGATAGTAATGCACAAAAGAAGCCTCAGGAGTTTGTGAGCCACCCTTGCTACTACTTTCTTCCACTTGAGGTTCCGCTTTAGGTTCTATAGGAACATCTCTTGCCTTTGACTTTCCTGACGATACACCCAAAGAAAGGCCCAAACTAAGCTCAAGTCCATTCTCATCTTCCATTTCTAGTTTCTGGTAACTGTACTAATATGTATAGTTACGACCTATTTCTTCTACATACCACAGACAAATTAGACTGCCTCATAGTACAGTTCTTCCCATTTAAACTGTCATCTGTGCAATATAACAACATTTTGTTAAGAGTGGCCAACATGTTCATGATAAATTAGTAAGCGTATACCGAAACATAAATACAAAGCAATCCACCACAAGCATAGATGCTGAACAACTAGTTTGGAACACCCAAATGCAAAAGCGAATGAATGGAAAAATACATAATTGTATAGGAAAAATATTAGAACAAATGTTTGGAGGATCGTAGGAAAAACAATGAAAAATCATGGCAGGGTATCCTAAAACAACGATATTTTTAGAAGAAATCTAGAATACGCCTTTTGAAGCTACAAATATCGTATCACAATTACGATTTGGGAACCGTCTTTATTTTATCCCTTAACCCAATCAATTGATCCAACTCCCTGTTCCTCTTACACTGGCAGTCATGGCGAACGCAAGATCTTTCCTGTTTTCCAAGTCTGGGCAAGCGGATATAGCCTAATATGCAGCAAACAAGTTAATATACGCATGCAAAGTTGACAACCACACTAGATTCAAACTAAAAGAAATCAACAAGTCCAAAACACATGTCGATGTATATAGATGGATATTGAAGACATTATATGGTTGACCCCTTTGGCAGCGCCATGATCCCACCGCACCGCACACACCACTGCAGACTGCAGTTGTGACATGTGAAAGTGCGCTCACAGCCCTACTGGGCACAACGCACCCTCAAGGTTTTAATAATTGGAATAAGTCTATTTGACCCCTCTGAACTCTTGTGATAGTCTAAGTTTCAACCTCGAACTACAAAACTGGATGTTTTACAACCCTCAAGTATCAATACCGTCTATTACACCCCACGCGAGACCGATTGAAGGTGGTTTTGCTATGAGGTGGCACTGATGTGGCATACACGTGGGCAAAAAATAGCTGGTTTTGGGTTTTGCATGTTGATATGTAAGCAGCCAATCAGCAAAATGAGCAAATAAATAAAAAAATGGTAGGGCCCACCCATCAATCCCTCACTTCTATCTCCATCTTCCTACCTCTTGGCACCAGGGAGGCGGCCATGGGGGGCTCAACCAAGCTTGGCTCCAGTAAGGGCATCAGCGGCGGTGATGTGCAAGTGCAAAAACAGGTTGCACTGGCCTATGCGAGCTCTAGGGTTGCAGACGCGCAGCCTGCGACGGCCTATGGTGGCATGCAGCTACAGACGAAGGCAACAGCGGTGTACTGGCATGGTGGCGATGGCTACACGGTGAGTAGAACCAAAAATAAGCATGTCATGAGCATTAACACGGCAAGGGAACTCACCAGTGCAAACGGCAAAGACAAAGATGAGTTGGGGTGGTCTGGCGTCGTGAGCCAAGGGCGACGTGGCAAGCTTCTCATGGCGGCAGCGACTTGGAGTGGGAGGCCTCAAATTAGAGGTTTGGGGAAGGAGGAGGCGTGATGGTGATTTGGTAGGAAGGAATTGGTGGGAAGCTCACCATATCAAGAATGGTAGTGGCGGTGGTCGGTTCGGCCGAATGTGAGGAAGAGGATTGTGGCGTGATGCTCCTATGGGCAAAACCCAAAACTGGGTGAGGGCTTTTGCGCCCGCGGCTTCATGTGCGACCGCCTCGACATCGGTAACCCAACCATGACTATATCGACCACGGCCATCTCCAGCACGGCATCCTCGACCACGACTACTCCACCCTCGCGTTCGACTACCTGGACATCGGCACAAAGGGCTACCGCCTTGCTTGAGCTACTCGTCGGTTCCTGCTCCAGTCACAGCATACGCGACGCATCGACGGTTATGACTGCGGGGGGATGTCAGCTCTTCGGCTTCTTCCTAGTGTCACCGTCTGCGACGCTCCCGTTGTGACTGCGGGGGGTGTTAGAGTACAATATATTTAGTAGGATAGAGTCCCTTTGGGATTACAATCCCTTGTACCATCTTGCCCCCCAAGTCTTATACCTCTATATATACTACCCGAGAGGCTCAATGCAATACATCCAATTCCACCCAATTCTATCTTCCTTCAGTTTTCATTAGGAACCCCATGTTTAATTGTGACATTCACTAAACTCATTGTTAGATATGTGCGCTTTGTTGGTGAAATTTTCCGTTTGGTCTAGTCGAGCATTCAGATTAGTTGTGTAAGCCTGTTACAAGACTGAAGATTTGGTAGATGCCTGTCGTTTCTTTTAGGTTACTGTTTATGTTGATGGCTTGATGCCACAGATGCTGAGGAGTTTTCAGAAGTTTGTTCAAAGCCTCTTAGAATCTTGCCTTATGATTCACCTGGCCAAATTTTTGTTGCTTTTGAAAAATGAAAAGCAATTGTGTGAAGCAATTTCTTATTGGATTTCCAGCTCAGTAGATAGCCAACTCTGTTTTCTTAGTAATATATATATATATATATATATATATATATATATATATATATATATATATATATATATATATATATATATATATATTACCTGACTTGTAGCACATGATTCCTGAACCATATTTGTAGGAACAAAGAAAAGCAGGGCTGAATTTGGAAACACCATCGTATGCACAATTATTAATCTACTCAAGGATAGTTTGCAAAATCTACTGTATGCAATTGCTAATGACAACTTGGAGAGTTACCGTATTCGAATAACAGAATATTCTAAGGTTTTCCCTTGAAGCCACTTATGTTGTATTAATATTGCACACTGATACATTTGAATCGTCTAGCACTCACGGTCTTTAGGGTTGGTTCTTTTGCTCTTGTTGATTCACAAAATTGTAGTACTACTTTTTTACATGAGAATGCCATACACAAACTGTGCTACAAGCCTACAACCTCTTCATATATTTCCATATTTTGAATGACTGCCTTGTTAGTTTTATCTGATCAACTGTTGAAAAAATAGGTAAATTATACGCTTTACTTTTGTATATATAAGATCCATCTTGTGAAAATAAAATGATGTTTTGTCATGAATGATTTTTGTGCTAGGCATTTGTATTGTCATATCTCAAATTATCTATAGATATTCATACTTTGTGGTAGATGTTCATACTTTGTGAATTGGGATTCATGTACAATGTCAATTATGGGCATGTTCTTTCTAGCTTTTGAAACCAGCTTCTAACTTTTGCTCCAGTACCTAACTTTCAAACGGTATATTTTTTTCAAAACGGGGTGTACAAGTTAATTGTAATACACGTTAAAAAGCTCAACATCTGTACCAGCCAAAATCGCAAGCGAGTATCTATCTCTCTGTAATCTCTCTCACGAGCAGTCAGAAATTAAAAAATTTTAGCAAAAAGACATAAGCCAAAAAAATAACATACCCGATGTAGTCTATAACTGAAAGTAGCGACTGGGGGAGACAAGAAATAATGAAATATATAGCATTCATCAAGGTTATATCAGATTCTCGCTCTCTCGTAACTTGTCAACATTTTTTTTAATTTTTAAATACATATATAGTTGACATATCCATATTTTTGCAAAATATTGTATCGCCATATCCTTATTGCAGCACTCGTATTGCGTATCGGGGTATCTTAGCAAGTAACAATGAAATCAAGTAACTCAAACCCCACTAAACCGAAACCATGGTAGCACTAGGCATGCTACTTTTTTTACCATCCAATAATTCAGCAGCGGAATCGAACTTATCCAATAACAAGAGTGCAAGATAATGCAACCCATGGACTGCTAGCTCTCTCTGAGAGTACCATCCCCAACCAAGAACCAACTAATGCTCCTAACATAAGAACAAACGCGATCCAAAAATCCTCCAGGAATCCAATAGCAGCTAGTGCTAGGACCATCAGGGAATTCCAAGAAACGGAAGAGATTGGGAGAGGAAGTGCTATCACCCATTTGACGAGGCACTGTCTGCGTTGGGCAAGGCCCAACAGGAGCTTCAGGCCGACCTAGAAGCGGGTACGCGAGGCCTAGCTTCGATCCAGCGGCGCGTGCTCTGTTCTTCTCCAGCGAAGGGAGGAACCATGGGACCCTTGGTGAGGTTCTCCCAGCCCGGGCAGCGGCCCGACCTGCCCAGACGGTGGATCCGCCCCGGCAGCGGCGGTAGCTCGCGACGGTGATGACCGAGGTTCTGGCGACAGGGCAGTGGAGACGGCGGCTCCGCCTCCAGCGATCCATCTCGCATCGTCGGCTGTACCGGCAGAGGCCCCAGTGCCCCGGCGACGGCGACGGCTTAGAAATCGATAAGCCGCTCTCTCGCGCGCGCGCGTCACTCCTCGCCCAGATCACACGAATTCCTAAATCTACTCCCCTCGATAGATGCCCAAACCCAGCCAAAAGAATCCAGCAAAAATCGTAAAAGCATCTGACGCGTACCTGGAGAGAAAAAACCTCGCTGGTTTGCTCCTCGATTCAGGATTTGGGGGCGAAATCCCAAATCAAGTGGAAGTATGCGAGGAGAACAGAGAGGAGGAAGAAGGGGGCGAGATGCGAGTGTCTCTGATCTTTTGCGGTTTCTCTGACTAGGTGGGCGTAGAGTTCACTCTCGTTGAGTCACTGCAAGTGGGCCCGAAGAACGAACTATTGGTGGGGTCCTTGAGTCAGTTGGACAAGGAGGAAACGAAGTCTGGTCGAGTTAGGGAGCTGGTGAGTGGCGACGTACTTTGTCAACACGAGATTTGTGTGCGGTACAGATAATTAAATATTGTTATGACATTCACTTATGGAAAAACTCACGGAAACACCAGCTGTGACCTGAATATTTGAAAAACAACCCTAGTACATGTTAGTTGTCTCATAATATCACGAATAATTTTTAGCTGAGTTAGATAAGAGAGATTAGAGAGAAAAAGGGAGGCCGTCCGCTCGAGATGCGACATCGCCTCACACGAATTTTGTTGTTGAAGAGGAAACATCGCTTCTCAAAACGGTTAATATAAATATTTAGCTTCTCAAAATAATTTTTCACTTCTCTCGTTATTATCTCATTTAGAGATAAAGACAGAATGTTACTGATGTATCACATATCCCATTAATCTCACTTCCATCACATAAACACATCTTTTCTATACTTTTTTGCATCACTCACCCTCTCTTAAAAGTCACATATTTTAGCTACTATTAATCATTTGGAACTTAAATTTATAAATCACAGGCAAAAATGACTGAACTAATGGGACCTTCGCATTATAGGCTCGTTGGCTTCTTTTTTACTCATACAGTACTAAACGCGTCAATGTTTTTTTACCGAGTCAATGGGAGAAATTATGCCGCACAATTAAGAAAATTTAGGGGCCCACTCGACAAAAATTAGAGTCAAGGGCCTAACAGGAGCGACCAAGTTTGATACCTCTAATACAATTTTTTTTTTTTAAAAAAAAAAAGCTATGATAGCTGGGTAACGCCTTCAGCCATTCACCAAATGAAGACATCATTATCTGCTTCTGAAGAACAAGAAAATTTCGAACAAATCAAAAGTCTTAATCTTCTGTAACGAACAACGCTCTCCAAAATTACTCTGGTGAAAGTAATGCAGAGAAAATTCAGACAAATCGGAAGTTGGTACATGGTACTGCCTTACTAGCAATGCAAACAACTTGGAAGGGTTTGAGATGTACATCCACAAGAAATTTATTTCTGAATAAGTTTCACTATCCTTAGTTCTGAAAATTCTAATATAGAACGAAGAAACTTCAACATTTCATAATGTTAGTTCCCATCATTTTCCTTGTTATTCCCTTCTTTATACTCCAATTTCGACTGATCTCCTAGATGACGACCTTGCATAAGAAACAAAGATACCAAAAAATCAAACAGCTATTTTTTTCTCTTTTGGATCAATTGTAGGACTTTCCAGTTTGTGGTTCTTGTCAGGAGGTGTATTCACCACGTCTTCATTACTGAACCCAAGCTCTGACATATCTTGCTTTGCCATCAGGTTTCTGGAAGGACGATAAATTCACAAAAATGTAATGCACAAGAATAACATGATTTGGAATCCTAATGGAAAGAGCAGCACTATATACTGAAATTTAAAAAGAAAAGTGCATCTCGTTATGAACCTGAATAGTGAATTTCAGATATCAAAGTTGGTAAGAGCTCTTGCCAGTGCAAGTAAGAACTCCAGATATTAAAACAACAGTATGTTCTATCTTAACATCGACTAGTGCAAATGTCAACACATGCCCTAAAAGGCTAAAACTAGTAGCTTCCAAATTGTGGTTGGCAACATTGGTTGCTTCACTCGATGGCTCAATCACCAAATACAGATGATGTGGACAACCCTACCATTAACCCATTTTTTCCTTCATCAAGTGCAACGCGATGATACAGGGTCATCCAATCTTCTCGACATAGGATCAAAATACTCACGTGCCATCTCTTGAATCGCAGTGATCCTCTGTTGCTAATGCAAGAACGGAGACTCTTTAATCCTACGTTGAAAAGATCAGGTGACCCTGTATCACGCGAAGCATGTAAGCAATAATTATTCGAAATCGTTACTAGTCATTGGTTTAGCGAAGTATCGATATGCCAAAAAAGACGTTGAGCTAACTACGACATGATAACTTAAGTTGTAGTCCTGAAATTAATACAAAGATAGCAATCGAACTAACCTCTTGTAGTCCTGAAATTAGTACAAAGATAGCAATCAAACTAACCTCTCCATCCTACATTCCAGGTATTTCTTTGAGAACTGCCGACATTTTTCAGATTGAAATCCTGTTGATTTCAGGCAGGCAAGATAGTCTTTCTTCTCCTGTTTGAACAGGCAGCTCTCATATAACAAGTAAATAATGATACCAATGACAGATCAAAAGGGCGTACAATCTTACCACGTCACACTCATGTAGGTGATCCAGTGGGAATACACCTTTCTCGGGAGGTACAGGTCTCACTCCCCTATTTCCACCAAATGCACCACCTGTGAGAATTCAGGTTATTCAAAATATCATATTAGTATAGTTTTGCAACTTAGGCATGGTGTAAAAAACCAGCAACATACGAATAGAATCCAAGGTTCTTGACAATTGTAACGGATGTCTATAGCAAACAAGAGCTTATCCGAGGAGATCAACTGAAAGAGAAATTCAGGAACAGTACACGTCCTCACCTGCACTCATTTGCCAAGTATGTCAAGATTCGGATCGCAATATCGAAGCTTCCCGAGCAAACTCTGATCCCTAGCAACGGCGCACGGAATGCTCAAACGCTGCAATGACACCAGGCACAAGTCAGCCAAACTAGTAGCGTATGCGGCATTTCATCGAACATGTCATGTGCGCGTCCAATGTCATGCACTCGAATGCATCCATCAAGGGGGATGGTACAGAGGAAGGTACCAGTAGACGAAGACACACACTGCAACTGAGAAGAGGCCCTCACTTTCTACCTCCGCGACGGCCACGGCAACACCTCACCGCCGACCAGTGGCAGAACTAGAATTTGGCTACGCCCCGGGCTAATCTTTAACAATCTAAAACTAACGCCAATTCGGACCCATACCATGACATAACAAAAGTACACTATAAATACATCATTGATATAAAACTTGAGTTTAATACTAAAACATAAAACATAGTAAGGAAAAGTGGAAAACATGGCAAAATATAAACAATATAGCATAATAGAGATATAACTTCAGTACCTAAATTACGAAGATTTGCTCTTTATCCTATCCACAATTTCTTCATTGATAGTTGGATATGAACCAGAACCTACGAAGACAACATATGAGAGTAAATTAAACATGTGTATTTACTAATAACTCCTACAGCGAATAATGTAAGGTAAGACATCAATAATCATGTACACTGAAATTGAAAAGATGCACTGCATATGAGAAATTGAAAACATGTTGTTGTTGTCCTTCGTCACACTATAATTAAATAATCATGTACAGATGTACTAATCAAGATCCTCCTCTGTCTCACTCTCATGTACTAATCAATCTCCATATATACATGTATTCATATATAAGACTCTGATGGAACAAAAGAGACACAGGTCACACAACTAAATATTTGGTATTTGTATTGATTTTTTTAAAAAAAATCAGCAATATGCTTCCCAACAAGTCAAAAAAAGTGACACTCCATCATCAGAAGCTCTCTTAACTTGTTTTCTTTAATCATTTATTAATGCAAAATTTCTCCAGCTGCATGTACAATTTCTCTTGTGATGATGCAAACAAATAGGAGATCAATCATATCATCTGTTGTGATCTGTGTATGGCACCATCCAAAGCTTGATGACTATAAACTGTTGTCAAGATTCTATAGTTAGTTGTGTTGTATTACACATCGATTTGCACATATAAATCCTAACATCATTTGTGACTCAAGGGCCTGGGTTATCAAAACCGAAGACTTCGAAATATGCCATTAATAGAGACTGGTGAGGTAGAAATATTTCCAAATCAAAGACTTGGAAATATGCCATTAACTTTCCTGAAGAATGAAATAATCTCCACTGCATCGTCGTTGCATCGAATATTTCAATTGCGAGAGCTAATACGACAAAGAAGCTGAAAAGCCTCGAGTTGCAAGGAAAACAAGTACCAAATTCTAATCTGAAGAATCGAGCAGATAGATACATGCTGCACTGATTTTCTTCCCTTTTTCTTTTGAAGTATGTCGTGTTTAAATTTGTTTGTGTTCACGTGCAGAAACATACCTAGCACTTTGTCATGACACAATTGTCCACATGACTGCACATGATACTAGTATACTACTACTGATAAATCAACATTAGAACATCTTATATAGCTGTCAATCCAAAGAGAAATTTGATATCAAACACACAAATCCAGTGGACACTGCGATTGCAGAGGAGGAGCAGATTGGATTGTTCACAAACCTGTTCAGCTCGGGCATGGACCTCCAGAGCTGGCCGGGCACGGCGTAGGAGGGGCGGCGCAATAAGGGGGCGGCGCAGCGTGGGAGAGGCGGCGGGCGCTGGCCGGGAGGGGGGGCGACGCCGGCGCAAGCAGGCTGCAGGCAGGAGCCGAGCGGGAGGGGCGGCGACGCCGGCGCAGCGGCGCTGGCCGCCTGGCCAAGAGGTGGGCGGCGCAGTCCAGGAGGAGCCGAGGAGGGGCGCTGCCGCGCTGGCCAGGAGCCAGGTGGCACTGTCTGGGAGGTGCCGAGGCGGGGCGACGCCGGGATCTGAGACGAGGCGGAGGCGGCGGAGATCTGAGACGAGGCAAAGGGCGGAGGCGACGAGGCGGCGGAGATCTGAGGTGGAGGCGACGAGGCGGCGGAGTAGGCGGAGGCGACGAGGCGGCGGAGTAGGCGGAGGCGACGAGGCGGCGGAGATCTGAGGCGGAGGCGACGAGGCGGCGGACGAGGCGGCGCTGGGCTAGGGTTCTGAGCGTGAGCGACAGGGGGAGCGGCGCCGTAGCGCCGAGCGCGTGAAGGCTGAAGTGCCGAGTGGCCGAGCGCGCAAGTGGGCCGCAATGCCGCACGGAGAGACGGAAGTTTAGTGGGCCGCTGGCATAATTCAGAAATATGTATAGATTACTTGGGCTGAATACTAAAAATATTATATTAAGTTGACTTTAGCTATACACTGTTAATATTCTTATGTCATGGGCTAAAGTCTACCTTACCGGGGGCCCAATTCTGCCCCTGCCGCCGACAAGAGCGGGAGGTGAGGGAAGGAAGGAGAGGCGAACCGCAAACGCTTTTCCCCTTCGACGGTTTCCTGTGAGCCTCTCGAGTCTGAAGTCCGAACCATTTGCCTTGCGTTCGCACGAATCTTGATGAGGCATCAAGGGCCAAAAGGCAACAGAAGTATATACCTCTGCTCCTTGAAAAAGGAGTTGGTGAGCAGGGACAGGGTTTACATTATCAGAAGCAAAATTTTACCCTGGGTCCGGTAAGATCGAAAAAGGCGTTTATCGAAAATTTTTGAAACATTTCAGGCCAAAATATCCAAACAAATGTTGAATTTTAAACTAGTTTTAGTTGAAAATCGTCAATAATCGGTTGAAAAATATTGGCCAAAAATTAATAGATGCTTATCCTTAACATAGTAAGATCACTTAATAGATGTAATAATTTTATATATGAAGCCAGAAGTCATATCCCATGCACGTGGCTGTATTTTTATGACACTAATTGCATCTTTTTGTTTACATAAACTAGTAGGAGCAGAAGGACAAGGGCAACGTGACCAACATCGCAGCTTCCATTGACAAATTTATCACGACATTCGAGGTTGGCATTGTCCCTGATATGTACCCCAACATATTTGGCACCAATATAGCCCCTGAGCAGCATGAGGACAACATCGCCGAGGCGAATGGCTGCCGACATTGGTCCAAATGTTGTGATAACGATGGAGGCAACTGTGTAGTAATGATATATTGTTTCTGAGAACAATTTTGCAAGCAAGAATGGTAACATTATGTTCACATAGCTACATGTCACTTTTTAATTCGTATAATGTAAAATCTCTTGTCAAATACAGTAATTTTGATAGTAAAATGCAATAATACATATACTGTAAAATTTCTTGTTAGATACAGTAATTTTGAGTATTATTATTATTTACGCAATATTACAATAAGAGTATAATAACTGTTAGTGTTATGATAGTAAATTGTATGTTTGTTTTTGTAGGAGCTCCCAATTGCGCGAGTAGGTGAACACCAGGAGGTATTGCTTGCAGTTGATCTAGCCACTACCGCCACCAACGTAGGTATGGTGATTATGACGGTGTAGTAGTAATATGTGTCATAATGCACAATAATTCTAATACAGTTATAATAGTAAAAAGTTTTTTATGTAGGCTCTCGTTTTGCCTGCCTAGGCAAGCAGACCAAGAAGGAGAAGAGGATGACCAGAGTTCCTAGCAAACTGATCTCCATATTCAAGTGTCACACCACACGGTTATTTGTGCCGATTTACATGACCATCAAGGCTATGGAGCTCAAACTAAACGACCAGAGCCTAAAGGGGTAAGATTTTCTTCTTTTATTTTCTCCAATACAAGCATGTTTATTTCTTTTCATCATCTGCTCCATGATGTGACTTACCTTTGTTTTTTTTTCTTTCAATGACAACAAGGTCTTGCTGCAGTCCAATGACACGGTGCTATTTGCCACCAATGGTGATATTGTGGCCTCGTTCAACTACAGTCAGATGACTGAAGATATGTTCGTGTCTTTCTTCATTGATTGCAAGCGTCGCGACGATGTAGAGCTAAGGCCGGAGAGTGTAGGCTATAGGATTTTTCTTTCCTGAGAACTTTTGGTACATATTTTTTAGGTAGTAAACTTTTTGAGTTCTGGCAGTAATTGTTATATATATGTAGTAAATATCAACTAAAATGGTTGTAACTTTATATTTTGCAAAGGTTGTTAAATGTGGAGTTCCTGAAAAATGAAGAGTACAAAGCGTGCTCGTTGTGAGTATTTTGGGAGCTCAACTCGACAAGATGGACATTAAGGTAGTCAATTTGGTGAGTTACTATAATTTTACATCATGAAATCAATAAGTTTGTCTTCACATCGTCGTCAACTCATTCTGTTTCAAGTGTGAGGCCTTTCTCCCGTTGCTTCACAACTCAAACTAGTCGGTGTACTGTATAAACATTATGCATCATCATCATCATCATCATTGTGCATAGACGTGTTAGACTCAAATGACTATGTTCAAAAAATGCATCGGCCCCGATGATTATAATTATGCAGTCGGCAAGAAGGTAGTTGCATGTTTGAATGACACCTTCCATGTCATGACCGGTGGGAAGTTTTTAAAGTTTGTGAACTGGAGAAGACCGTTGTTCAACATGCTGTAATAGGTTACCGAGAATGACCGCGTCTTCTTTGCCATGAAGTTCCTGAAATTTTACGATGGCGAAAGACAAAAGATCCAAACAGCCATAGAACCGACAAGCAGTAATTTCTTCTATTACATGTAGTATATTGTTTTGTAATATGTAGTAATTTAGGGTTATGATGTATTTCTTTTGTATGCAGGAGAAGGGCAACGTATGCAGGGCATTGCTACTATTCTACATGCTATTCCACACGCTCAACGTTGTCAATCCCCTCCCCAATATTATGGAGAACATTAGGATTTTCAGCTCATCAGATTAGAATTCTATGTTGTGAGTTCGTTTCTATACATTATGTAAAGTAATTCATTACATGAATAACAATAAAATTATGTATCCAACATGGTAAAATAGTGTACATAACATGGTAAAATTATTTGTGATCAGCAATAAATTTACTTGTGAGCGGTAATAAACTTACTTATGACTGGCAATAAACTAAGTTTGTGACTGCCGCTGTCGCCTCCTCCATCTTTGCCAACGCCATACACCTCCTCTCTCCCTGCTGACAACCGTGCTCAACCAGACCACTATTGCTCGTTAGGCTAAGCATACCCGTGCCGACCTAGCACAACTTGTTCCCTCTCCGTATTATGCCTGCGCCAGACGACAGACACGTGGGTCGGTACGACATGACACGATAACTTAATCATGTCAGATCAGCCATACCTAAATAGATTGTGTCTTATTTGGATCCATGTCATGCTGTGCTGGATGGTCCGTTTAGTCAGATCTGTAAGCCAAGTTCAAGGCTCATATATAACTTTATTTTTGTTAATCCGCACCAACGTACGAGGCATTTAGGGTTAGGGATGGCAATTGTACCCATTTACCCGCGTATCCACAGGTAAATACCCAAGTAAAACTGGGTATAAGATGCATTTTTTACCCACAGGTATGAAAATGGGGAAACTTTTTACCCATCGGGTAAACGGGTACGGGTATGGGTGAGCTCCACCCGTACCCGTCTCGCCCATTTACCCGCGAGTCCATGATTTGACAGGTCGAATGCTATGTATTTGTGAAAATTACTTTATAAGGACATATATATTTGATGTGAATGTGATACTTATATGTATGTGTGAATTTGAATGTGATGCTTTTATATTTTCTAGCAACAGTGCTGCTTTTATGTATCTGTTATTACTTCAATTCTTATACACTGACTCTTAGTTCGCATGTAAATGGGCATGTCCGCGGGCGATGGGTACCCACGGATGACAGATATAAGCGAGGTTATTTACGTCCTTCACGAATATGCCTGTAGGCGTAAATAATCCGTGCTCGTTACACTCATTGCCATCCCTATTTAGGGTGCACCTATTTAGGGTGCACTTGTATGAAGCCACCCGCACAACCTCCCTCGCCCACACCCATCACCCGGCACATCAAACCCTAAACCCTTCTCTCCTCTCCTCTCCCGCCGCCGCCGCCGCCACCGCTACCGCCATGTCGCCGCCGCCGCCGCAGCAGCCGCACGAGGTGCCCCGCGCGACGGTGGCTGGCGCTGTGGCCTCCCTGACCAAGTGGATGCGCGCGCGCGCCGCGGAGGCGCCCCCCAACCTCCTCACTGACGAGCGCGACGACCTCGTGCTCCTCCAGCTCTCCCTCCGCAGGGTCCCCGCCTCGCCCACCACCAAGCCGCAACTCCTCCCGCTCCCCCACCCCGTCCTCGCCCACGCCTCCGCCTCCGCCTCCATCTGCGTCCTCTCCGACGACCGCCCCAACTCCCGCTCCCCGGCAGCCTTGGAACTCCTCGATGCATCCAAGTCCCTCCACCTCCCCGTCTTCGAGGTCATCCCCCTCTCCACTCTGCGCACCGACTACCGCCCGTACGAGTCGCGCCGCCGCCTCGCCGCCTCACATGACCTCTTCCTCGCCGACCGCGCCGTCCTCCCGCTGCTCCCCCGCGTCCTCGGGAAGGCGTTTTACTCCACCAAGAAGGCTCCAATCGCCGTTGACTTCACCCGCGCTGGGTGGCCGGAGCAGGTCCGCAAGGTGCTGAACTCGACGTTTCTGTACCTGCGGTCAGGGACCTGCTCTGGGATTAAGGTGGGGAGGCTGGATATGGAGGGAGAGGAGATTGTGGAGAATGTGATGTCGGCAGTGGAGGCTGCCGTGGAAAAGGTGCCGAAGAAGTGGGCGAACGTGAGGGCTCTGCATTTGAAGGCGGTGGATTCGGTCGCACTGCCAATTTACCAGGTCGTGCCAGAGTTGGGTATGAAGATTGAAGTGCCAGTTGGGCGATTGGAGGGAGAAGTAGGTGCCGGAGAGGTCATTGGTGCTGCAGAAGTTAAGACTGATGGGAAGAGGAAGGACAAGAAGAAGGCATTGAGACATGCGGATGCCAATGATGGAGAGGAAGTTGTGAAGGAGGAGAATGTCAAGAGGAAGAGGAATAAGGAGGAGCAAGTTGAGGATGTTGTGATGGAAGAAGTCCAAGGGGTGACTGAGAAGAGGAAGAGGAGGAAGGGTGTGTCTACTGTAGAGGTTCCTACTAATGAAGGGCAGAAGGTTGGCAAGAAGGGTAAGGTGAAGAGCAAGCGTGCTTTGGACATGGAGGTGGAGGATGCCAGTGTAGAGAAAAAGAAGGGTAAGAAGAGTGAGCACACATTGGAGGAAGCCGGCATCAACAAAAGGAAGGGCAAGAAGGAAGATAGCAGGCAAGCATTGGGGGAGGTGGAGGATGTTGGTGGGAAGAAGAATAAGAGTAAGAAGGGCAAGGTCAAGGATGGGAAGAAGAGCATGAAGGGTAATGATGGTGATGGTGAAGTACCTATGGAGGAGGAAAGCATTTCTGATGTTTTTCAAGGTATGTTTCAAAATAATAAAGAAGAGAAGAAGAGCAAGGGGAAGAAATTGAATAGCGATAAGATGAAGAAAAGGACCAGGGTAAGGGTCTAAGGTTATATTTGTTATTCCTGATGGAGATGCCTGTGATATCAGTTGATTGACAGTGTCTTGCGTTGAGACCAGCTGAATATGCATTGATAATCTGGGTTAATCTGATTTTTATCAGCTGGGAGAACAATATCAGTCGTAGTTTTTTGTATTCGTAAGCTGTACTTGATAAGATCACCTATCGATTATACTACTGAGTGTTATACATTTCGTGCCTTGGAGGCTCCTTATGAAGTTGTTTCTTCAGCTTTTGTTTGCTTAATAGCTTGAGCCTTTGGGTTAAAAAACTATGGTGAAACTGTTTTCTGCTAGGACTTTTGTTATCCAATTGGAATGCAACAATTTTGTGTTCATCTGAGACTGAGAATATGCCGTGTTATTCTGTCTTCTCTACTCTACCTCTCTCTATTTAGCTACTTAATGATTCTGGCTGGATACTGATCCTGTTTTTTTGTGGCTTCTAAAAACCACTTTTAGTTTTTGTTACAGTAATTAACTTTTAAACGAGGTATTTTTTTAAGATAGGGTCTATAAATTAATTGTAGTATACGTTAAAAAATTAATATTTATACTATCAAAAATCGCAAATGAGTATCTCTCTTTCTATAATCTCTGTCGTAAACAACTAAAAAATTATTAATCGTAGTTAAAAGTCATCAGTCACAGCTAAAAAAAAATAAGTTCTAAGTGAAATCATATATATTTATCAGGTATTCGGACTTTGTCATTTTGGAAAGATAAGAATACACTTTTTTCTCCCACACGTCTGTTATTTTTTTTTCATTTTTCTCCCAGTTGTCTGTTATTTTTGGAAGTCCACTGCACACGCGGCGCCCATGCGCTCGCGCCTCGTGTGTTTGGCCCGGCGTCATTGGATAAGCCCACTCCTCTTGCTCCTTCCCTCCCTCTCACGTCTCTTCCGTTTTTGGAGAGGAAGAAGGCCAGATTGTTTGGGAGCCTGAAGGTGGTGGCTTGCCGGGTTCCTCTGCAGAAAGGTGATTCTGGTTTGCAGTCTATATGAGCTGCACTCGATGTGCTCGGCGAAATGCCTCTTGAGAGACATGGAGCTTAGTTCTGTCTCCATGATTCAGGTTGTCATTTCGATAATTTATCTTGTCACCTGGATTCTTTGTTGAAGGTGCGGGCGCTGGGCGACTAAATTTCATGTGATCCATGCAAGCTAGAACGTGGGAAAGCGTCCCATCATTTTCTTCTTGGAGGCTGTTGCTCTATTGGACGCAGAAAGGGGTAACTATGCTGCCGAAATGGCAATATTTTTCTTGCGACTAATGACTTTCTTTTTAGTTCACTAACGTAGAGCGCCTTCACCTCTGTATCACATACTAATGAGTTTCTTTTTAGTTCAAACGTAGAGCGCCTTCACCTCTGTATCACATAGACCTTCTTTTTAGTTTATAGGTTATAGTTCTTTTTAAACAAATAGATAAAATGATATTTTGTCGTTGTTTTAAAATAATTTTTTAAAGTAGTTTATTGGCACTGGTGCACTCAGAAGTTTTTGGTCGCAGGGTAAAAAGAACGCATCCTTAAGGGGACGTTCGGAATAACGATATCTTATACCTTATTTGTACTATAGCTGACTTATTTTTTACTGTAACTAAGTTGGTTTATTTAACATAATTAAATTTAAAAAAATTAAAATAGAAAAAACACGTTAATCTATCACGAACAATACTAAAGAATATAGAAAAACAAGTCTAGCTAAAGAATATAGAAAAATAAGTCTAAAAAAATTAAAAAAAATAAAATTACTGAATAGTGAAAAAAAACTGAAACTTACCTACTTCGTCCTTGGCATGTAATAAACAGGGCCCACCGGCAGTACCACGCTCCCGTCTCCTCCTTTCCTTAAACCCTCGTCAAGACTCAAGATCGCTGCTCAACGAATATTTCCATTTCTACCCTCCCTCGACTTCGCTTCCCTCTGCCGCCGCCGCCATGGCGACGCGGCGATGCTTCCTCCACCTCTTCTTGCGCCGCCTCGTCCCTCACAGCCCTCAACCCCTGGCGCCAGTATCGATCGCTACCCAAGCCCTAACCTCCTTGCCCCATCCCCTCGCTCCTCCGACTCCCCGCACCGTCGCCTCGCTCCGGCTCTTCCCCTCGCGCTGCCACTTCGCGACCCGATCCTCCGGAGACGAGGAGGAGGACGACGACGAGCACTATGACGAAGAGGGAAACGAGGACGAGTGGGGGGAGGAGGAGGAGGCGGTGGCGGCGAAACCTCCGAGCGGGAAGACGGAGGAGGAGAAGGTGGCGGAGGCGGCGGAGATAGGGTACTCGGTGGTGGGCTCGCTTGGGGCCGACGAGAAACCCTTCAAGCCCTACGAGCCCGTCTTCGCTGTCGTCCAGGTCTGCTCCATTTGGATCGAATCTTTCGTTTTGCGTTTGGGTTCGGCTTTGGGCGTGGATCTGGTGGGTGATTGTTTCTGGCTGTTTCTTCCTGCAGATTGGTTCGCATCAGTTTAAGGTGAGCAACGGCGACTCCATCTTCACGGAGAGGTTGAAATTTTGCGATGTGAATGACAAGGTAAGTGTGGCCCTTTGAGAGCAACTATTTCATTTTATTTTAATCTAGAGTGTGTCTTTGTTCATTTGGTGATGAATTATATTCGTATGGTGTAACTTCAAATTCTGAGCTGATAATAGAGCTACACTTGATGTGATGAGATGTAGAATCACATTCAACGCATGATCTGATCTTCATATTATGTTCCCACTGTTATATCTCGGAATATCCGCTAGCACTTTAAACTGGTCAGTTTTGTTCCATTTATGGTGAGAACTTTGAACCTTCAGATTACAGGCTCAAGTTGTTTGTTCAATGTAGCACGGGAAGTTTTTAAACTCACTTTCCCTTACAGAAGCTGCTTAAGAGGTTGCTGTAAAAATGGACCAAAGATTAAATTTTAAGCTTGGTGAAGTGTATGGATTTGTTAAAAACATGAATTATTGTGGTTGATAGGTTAAGTGGAACCATTATTTGGTGCCTTCTTGTTTCAGTTGCATTAGTGCTACTATACCTCATCCTCATGATACTGTTCCTTCAGCTTACTGTTTTACAAATCAAAATACCCAAGCTATTACAGTGACCATTTGATGAATTCCTTTAATGATCCGAGCAATGAACATAGGTCCCTGCTTGCTTCTTGTACTTTTCATTCCATTGATAATTTTGCTGATGTTGGTGTCTCTGAATCACTTGGTGCAGTTAATTTTGAATCGAGTTCTCATGGTTGGCTCACAAACTCAAACGATCATTGGGAGGCCAATTCTTCCTGATGCTGCTGTTCATGCTGTCGTTGAAGAGCATGTGAGGAGGACACTTCTTGAACTCTGTTTCTTTTTTTTTTTTGGAGAGTGTTCTTCAACCTGTCATTAAAATGAAGTTCATGAAGGGACTCTTGAACTCTATTTGTTGAAACAAGTTCGTAAGCGTAGCTGCTTAAGTATTATATCTGCATTTTGCAAATTATGCACTAGGCGATATCTATGCAGATTTGAGATTTATCTGAATCTATCTGTATTAACAAATCATTAGTATGCATGCCAGTCTTAATATTCATGACTTAGTTATATGAGCTGATCGTTGCATTTGAAGGCTGATAGTACCCTGGTACTTGCTCATTATGCTAACATCATTAAGGAAACGTGTGCTGATAGCAGGATTGTCTACACTAAAGAATTATAAATTCGTTGACTTGTGTTAGAATTCAGTAAATCCAGGAAATCCAGTGGTGTATAATTTTTACACTTTTCTTTGTTATGCCACCGACTGGTGATTTTAACATGCTAAAACATGTTTAAAATTCTGTATACACTGAGCATGTTCTGAACAGTATATTGGTATCTTAAGCACATGCTTATTATGTGGCAAAGTCCAATTGGATGTCTACTCAACATATAACATGTACGAGACAATGACTATGTCACGCGCGTGAATTACTATTCATGGTACTGTTCACGCACGTGTGATTCTTCCCTAAGTTCTATCATCCTAGTCTATAGTCAAATATTTTATCCCACTAAGCTGACGCCGCCCGGTCTTCTTTCCGGCAGTGTTTACCCTAATGAACTAAGGTCCATCACATTTGGTATTAGCAAAGTTATTGAAACCGGACCGGAGATCGAACCGGTGAAGTCACCGGTTCACTGGTCTGACCGTCGGTTCAACCGGTGAACCACCGGTTCAACATGAGCAGTATGAAGATATATATACACCCATGTGTGTGTGTGTGTGTGTATATATATATATATATATATATATATATATATATATATATATAAATATATATAAACATGTATACACCCATGTATGAAGATATATACACTCATGCAAATGTATATTTAAAAATGTGCAAAGACATCCAATTAATCCTAATGCTAAATTATTAACCTTACCAAATTCTCACATCAATGCAAATAGCAATCAACAACAAGTGAACAAAAATTAAGATTTAAATATAAACACCGCAGTTGATTGTGAATCCACCAGAGCTCAACATAGAGATACGTTGATGTAGCATATCTTTATATGTATGTAAATTAAATCGTAGCTAATTGAAGGATCAAGTAGTTACCATTGTGTGTGGATCAGGATGATTGTGACGCGCAGAGGTGGAGGCGGCGATGGCAACCACCGCGGCGGCGAGGCGGCGTGGATGCGTGAGGAGGAGGCGCGCGCACGGCCAGCAGGCGGTGGCGCGCGGAGCGGGCATCGGCGCCACCGCCCCGCGCCAGAGGCGACGCCGCGGCGGCGCTTCAGCGAGTGACCCATCACGCCCGGCCGCCGGCGAGATGTCTGCGAGGCGAGAGCAGCGAGGCAACTACCATGGCGCGCGCGCGAGGAGGGCGCGCGCCGACGGCCAGAAGAAAAAGCGCGGCGCAGCGGCGAGCGGCGCCGGCGCGCGCGAGGAGGAGGCCGCGCACGGCTAGGAAGAGGCGCGGCGGCGGCGGCGAGGCGGCGGCGAGAGGAGGCGCCGGGCGCAAGCGGCCCGCGGCGACTAGGGCGACCGGTGCGGCCCGTGCGGGTGAAGTCCGGGCATTGAGGCCTTGAGGGGCTTGAGGGGGATTTTGTTTGCATTGTTTTCCGTTTTGCCCTTAAACCCTAGCATAACTGAGGGTATTTTCGTCCTACGCGAAAACCGCTCGGTTCATAGAAAATCGTCCGGTCCACCGGTTCTTTTAAAAACCGGTCGGTTCGCCCGGTTTTTTCCGGTCCAACTGCATGAACGGTCTTTGAACCAAACCAAACCGGTGCACTACCCGGTTCCGGTTTTTTCCGGTTCAACCGGCGGTCCGGTCCGGTTTTCTTAACTAGGGGTATTAGAGCAGTCGATCCCTTCCCACGACCTATGCTACCATAACTTCTATTGCTGATTCGTTGACCACGATAAAGGCTAACACCATCAAGATGACCAACATCGACAAGAAGATGGCAGTCATCTTCCTCAACATGTATGCCACTTTGAAGAATGCGAATCAAAAGAAGGCGCAACAAAAGGCAGCAGCGGCGTTGTTCCCAGCAGCCGCCATGGCACAGCTAGAACATGTCGTGGCAGCCGTGATTTTGCCGACACCTACTGCAATCCTGCCACGTCCTACTGTGGCAGTCGTGTTGCTACCGAAACTTGCCGCGGCAACCATGTCGCTGCCGCAACCTGCTGTGGTACTACCGACGCCCGTCACGACTGTGTCATGTCCTATCACTGTGTTGCCGAAGGCTATCGTGGTCCTGCCGGCATGTCACGGCAACTGCATCGTGGAAGCCTACTACAGCGCTGCCGTGGTTGCCACCATGTCACCGTGGCGATCGCAGATGTCATCAATGTTGCTGCATTTGTACGTTGAGGCCGTGGTCTTTAAAGTCACCAAAACGTTACGGTACCTCGTCAACTTGGGGTCTCCTAGGGCTGCAGCCATGGCTGCCACCACAGCTTGAGGGCGAGTTGTTGTCAAAGGGGCGAGAAGTTGTCATACGCGTGAATACTATTCATGATACTATTCACGTATGCGTGATTCTTCTCTAAATTCTATCATCCCAGTCTATAGTCAAATTTTTCATCCCACCAGACCGATGTCACCTGGCCTTCCTCCTAGCGGTATTTACCTCGATGAACTAAGATTCATCACAGACTAATACTGTAGTACATACCTTTTTAGTCCCTCGAACTAATTTATTGGGCACCAAATTGGACGGTTGCCACTACTCATGATTCCTCCAAACTATCAAAATTTAACTGAAACGAAAAGCTTATAACATGAAGTACATTTGGTGGTTGAGTCTGCTACTTCTGTTAGTTTTAGATTTTGTTGAGATCATGTGTTTGAACGTGTACAGAAACATCGATATTTGATTGACAAAGTGTGTATTTGCCCCAAGTTGTAATGTTTACAATCTTGCTGTCAATACACATACACTTTTTTTTAGAATTTCTTAACCAGAGCTCAGTTTTGATCCAAGTGGGTCTTATTGTAATATACTGTTGCATAATTTTGAGTTCAATTTTTCTTGACAATCATTTTCAGGCCCTAGATGCAAAAGTTATTATATTCAAGAAGAAAAGGAGAAAAAATTACCGCCGAACTAAGGGCCACCGTCAGGTAATTTCATACCATTTTAGTTTTCACTCTTTACTGTACTCAAAATAAAAGAAAAATATGAAGTTTTCATTATTGACCTATTTCTTACTGTATGCTGTGACAATTTCCAGGAATTGACAAAACTGAGAATAACCAACATCGAAGGAATTGACAAGTTAGAGACTGCTGCTGTTGCTGCTTAAATTAAGATGATGAATCAAGGAACATTGCCTTCTTGTGTTTATGTCGACAACGCCCAGGCAATCATTCATGCTGGTGTTAGATGTTCTTCAATCAATCTTGATACAGATATGATTTCGCATTAGTCAAAGCTGAAGGACTTGTCTCCGTATCCACATTTTGGGGCACTGCCCTCTCGAGCTATGCGCCTCAGACAATTCCAGTGTCTTGAGAAGTTTGGATATTCTGATGTGGATCTCTTGTAGTTTACAGCGACACTGATTTTCCGTCTTTGTTTCCTGTACGGCGTACCTCGTTGAATGTGTTCTGATACATCAGTGCCATGTCTACTGTTCCAGCCATGAATTATGAAACTGAAATGTATGGTTTCCATCTGGTTTTCGAGATATGAAACTGAAACTTTATATGCTTATTTATGCAAATGTAGCTGCAATGTGATGCTTATATTCATCATATATTTCGAAAATGCTGCTTGTAAGTATGCTCCACTGTTCATATTTGCTTGATTACCGTGACAATAACATGTCTTGCATGATTATCCTGAATTTCAACCGTCTTCATTTCTCCCCTTGCCCCCATGTTTACTATCCCAACTTCCTGAGAACACAATTTGAAACATCAGAAACTGAAAATGTTGGTTCCATGTGATCTTCTGGATCATGAGAACATAACTGGCAACACGTTCTTTTTTTATAAACAGTGTAGCTAGTATATGTTCTTGCAGATATTATTAGAGCTTTTCCCTTGTACTAATACGAACACGGTTAATCTGTCGAGACTTATCCGTTCATTTTATCATCTATCTCCTGTATCAGTTCGAAGTAGACTAGATCCGTTTTGATTCTGAAGTTGCAGTCCTAGTGTGGCACTAACTTTAGAAACAAGGGGGAAAAAGCTTTAGTCTTAGGGGGTATGAGCAGTGATCATTTACCCGTCAGTTTCTACGAAGTCAGCGGAGAATAGTGACAGTGACTTTGGGAGATTTTCAGCCGTTGGATATAAAAAGGATGGCCTAGATCATATGCTACAGTTAAGGTGCTGTAGCGTTCCACTTTGATATACCCCATGAAAGAAACCTACAGAAACAATAGGAATTGATCTACCTGTAAAAGAAAATAAAATCCTACTTGTCCTATCATGTTCATTCCAGTCAGCCACAGGCCCAGATTGATTCGTTGCACAGAGATTCCCCGGCATCCACTTTGCAAGGCAATATATACATGATGCAACTAACATTAGCATCCAAAGAATACTTTTAGTTAATTTAATCCTTGTGTGCAATAATTTTACTCATCTGCTGTTTAATAATCCTAATTAATCGGTGCTGCTGCTGGTGAACTTAGTGTTCGCTGCGGTGGATTGGACTTCTGATTTGAGCCGTCTTTTGTGTTATTTTGTGTGGTTGTGGCTGTGCAGACTTGCATTTTTGCTCTAGTTTACAGATGTATACATGCATGCATATTTTTCTGCTTTATTGGGAGAAGAAATGTTGGCCTTACAATGATGTCGAATTGTCGATTGAACGGCAGGCTGAAGGCGATTCTGCTAACGCTGCATCTCTTTTGGCTGCCTTCTTTTCAGGTGAAAACAGTGCTGCATCTTAGTAAAACTTTTCTTGCAGCCTCATGGTGCGCGAGACTCTAATCCATGGCACCATGTAACCTAAAAATATTTTCAGATATGCCAGTGAATGATACTCTTCTGTTGTTATCAATTTATCAAGATTTCTCCTGAATTTGCTTGATATTATCTTATACTATACTTCAAAACATATGCTGCAAATCTATGCATATGTAAATCAAACATTGTATCCACATAGGACAGTCCTGTTCAGACGACAACACAACTGCAGACCCAAGGATATGCATGCATGGAGTTCAGACCTTCACTGTGGATAAACAATTTACTTACAAACAAATCAACAGACATTCACTACAAACACAACCTGAGCACCACAAAACTGAAACCCCCGATCTACATGTAAGTTGACATGAATCTTGATCTTTGTAGATCTCACACTGTAGCCACGTTCATGTACATAATCTCCACCAATCCAAAGTTGCCACACCAAAAGGCAAGAGTTGGAGGCAATGATGCACAAAGGCACTTTGCCAAAGGCAAAGAGCCACCATTGGTGGGTGTCATTGCAAGTCTTACACAAAGCACACCGTGGACTGTAATGGAAGAACTGTTCTGAGAATTTAGATTGGAGCATATCCTCTTCAAGTGCCGGTCTTGGTTTAAAGAACTGATTTGGCATCCTACTTTGCATCTTCCTTTTTTGTTGCCTCCCATCCCACTTTGTACCATGGAATGGAAGTAGAGCTTATCCAATTCCTTCTTTGCACTTGTTGCAGCCTTCTCCTCTCTCCCTATCTGTCAAGAAAAAAGGTCATGATCCTTGCTATTGATCCACCACCTTCTTTTGACACTGAAATATAAGTAGCCGAAAATAAATTCTGTAGGTACTTTCTAGTTGAAGTTGTCATCTGTATCTTGTAGCAAATTAAGCTAAAGGCTACAGGGAGTAAAGTATATGTTGCAAGAGTGGTTTGAGCCTTTTCTTGTAAGGTCCCATTCACAAAATCTCAACCTTCTGTGTCTAGCTTGGAAAGTTAAAGAGTATAACAGAATATGCTGCAATAGTGGTCTGTGCTTTTGTATGTAAAGCATGGCTCAAGAAGATTCTGAGACTATTCTAATCTGATGGTTTTTCTAGTAAGCTTCCATTCACAAAACATTAATCTCTTGAATTCTTTGCAAAGTTGAGAGTACAAAGGATGGCATATGCTGCAAGAGTTACCTGTACTTTTGCTAAAAGCTTGGTTCACAAAGAGACTGAACTCTTATTATTTAAACTCCACGATCAATTGTACTGCAAAATGAATTGTACTGCCTTCTTGGTCATGCACTCATCCTAAAACATACATCAACAAACACTGGTTAACATCATCAACAGTTGACGATGTTTCTGAACTCTTTTTTTCTCAGTTCTCACCAATCCATCGCCATTACAAAATATAGTCCAATTAATATTCAGAAGAAAAGCTTGCGCATTGTTCAGACCAATGCCACAATGAAACAGGTCACCAGATCTGGGAGGACAAAAGGAACAGACACTCGCTGACCTAAATGCTTAAGTAGGTCCGTTAGACTTAGTGGCTCCAAGATCTAGTGGGTGTTGCACAAGTACACCACGGCTGTGTGATGGAGCACAGTTCTTGTGCCACATTGAATTTGGTGGAGACTTACTGTTGAGAAAAAGGAGCTAGAGCTGGCAGCAGCACTATGGACAGTAGAAATGCAATTCAGCAAACAATCCTCCCATTGCTGCAGTGCAAGGGCGGATAGTGGGAGATCAGAGCTTAATATTGTCGTCGGTACGAGTCTGGACAATAAACTTACAAGCTCCTCCGGGTCAGATATAAAGACCGCTGCGGGTGCAAAGGGACTCAAAAGAAGCATACAACCATTTAGTATATTCACTAGGAGTATTTTAGGGTTATAAGAATAGCCTCCCCTCATTACAAGAAATTTTATTTATAGGGGAAGAAGGGGAGACCAATATAGTCATAACTTTATCCTTAGGGTTTGGCCCGCTTCTGGAGGTATTTCGGTCATTTGCCCCGTGCGGGCCCCACCACGTCCGGGACCCTGGAGTCAATCCTGGACCCTCCCAGAGTCGGTCTCACATACTTCGCCCGAGATCGCCCTGGGGTCCTCCTAGGGTCGCTCTTGCGTACTTCGTCAGGGATTGGTCGAGATTCTCCTAGGGTCGGTCTTGTGTACTGTCAATATTCTAATATCGATCTTACGTAATATCTATTAGATTCGGGGGAAGCTATCAAGGCTGTAATGTGAACACATAGAGTAGAGACATGCGGATTTTATCCAAGTTCGGGCCTTCTCTTGAGAGAATAACAACTCTACGTCCTGTGCAATTACTGTTATGGAAATGGCTCAAGAGCGTGTACAGTGTAAGGAATTATAGAATAGATTACACTCTACTGGAACCTATCACTCGCACTGGCCCCCTCTCTCTACACACAACCTATCCTTTATATAACTGGCGAACCGATGGCAGTTGCTCTTTGCCCAAGAGGCGTCTTGTTGCTTGGGAGTTAACCGCTAGACGATGGTTATTGTCAGAGAAACGTGGGAGCAGTTAGCCGTATGACAGTTGTTGTCAAAGAGACGTGGGTGAGATCGTATGCGGTTATGGTGTATAAGCACACACTTAACTGTCTTATCAGACTACCCTACTGCGGAAGTAGGTTAGTTACTAACTCGAACAGTCGCTATGGGACTTAGCCAGGTAGTCGTAGGAAAGGCTTACGACTAGGTAGTTGTAGTAGGACTTACAACTAGGTAGTCGTAGCAAGACTTGCAGCTAGGTAGGGGCTTACGACTAGGTAGTCGTAGAAGGACTTAAAACTAGGTATTCGTAAAAGGGCCCACGAAGCAGTCATAGTGGGATTTACGACTACTTTATGAAATTTCTCCTCTATCGCTAAGAGATATATTCAAGGAATATAATGACATAATAAACTAGAGGATTATTTAATCCTTATCATCTAGCCCTTGAACTTCAAGTGAAAATGACTTACACGTGCAAGTGGTAGTCATGGTTGACTGAAAGCATGACTTTCCTAAACTTTGACTAGTAGTGCACTTGGACAGAAAGGTAATTTCACTTGAGTTGAGAAAACAGACTCTACATGGATTCTTAAATAGCCCTAATAAATCTGTCTACTCGTTCGTTTCCCGAGAAAACCGCTCAACTTTCGAGGTGGATAGCCGAAGCTTTCGATAAAAAGGCAGCGTTTGGACAACCCTTCGGCTTTTACCTTCGTTTTCATTTCCATTTGAGTTTTCTGCCAAACAAGTCGCCCTCCACCTTCAAACCTCCTCTAGAATTCAAACCTCTTAGTCAAGAAAAGATGGCGAAGCAAACTTCGAACTAGGCGGTGTCGGAGATGGACAACTCCAAGCTGAGGGAGCTGGAGAAGACCGAGTACATTCCGCCGCGCAAGTTCGTAAGGTGGATCGAGGCTGCCGGGCAACATTGGCAATCGGGAGAGATCGGTCAAATCCCGGTTTTTTAAGCATTTTGTGAGTACGGTCTCCGACTCCCTACTCATCCCTTCCTCACCGTCGTTCAAGAGTACTTTGGAATCAAGTTGGTGAACTTGGTTCCCAACTCAATTACGATGTTGAGCGTCTTTGTCTACTTGTGCGAAGCGTACTTGAGAATTCTCGCCGATTTGGAGCTATTCTGCTACTACCACGAGCTAAGCCACCTGGCTGGGATCGCTGGAAGCTGCGGATTCAAGCTCCATATCTGCAAGTTCGAAGCCTACATCCCAATGTTCACAAAGTCGTCGTGGCCATTGTGGAAGAAGAAGTGGTTTTACTGGGAGACCACAAGTGAAGATAGCCTCTCCTTTGTGGGTAAGGGAGCTGAGAAGAACACCTATTGGAACTCAATCCCAAAATACATCACGAGGATAGCTCCCTACATGTCCGCGATCAAGGAGCTGAGGGACAAAGGACCCGCCGCATCAGCCCTTTGAAGAGGCGAGAACATCCCATGTGGATGTACTTTGGTGCTTCCGACGCAACAAAAGATTATGAAACTGGTAAGTGTAGTTAAATTCTTTCCCTTCCGAGAGTAACTCTAGGTTTTGCACTCTGACTATGGTTTGAATGGAACAGACCTTGACCTAGGCGAGATCAACGTCTGTGTCAAGAACATTTGTGAGAAGGCTCCATCCATGGACGTGGAAGCTCCTCGCATTTTGGTGGACATGTCCACCGAGGAGAGAGAGGAGCGCCTAAATGTAATCGAAACACTGATGCTACCTTTTAGCAATATGTAGTCATAGAGGTGTTTATGTCTAGGTAGTCGTAGGAGAGCTTACGCCTAAGCTGTCGTAGGAGAACTTACGACTAGGTAGTCGTAGAAAAACTTATAATTAGGTAATAGTAGTAGAACTTACGACTAGATATCATATTCTTTCTTTTTCTTTTTCCAGAGTGTAGGCATGAATGATCGTCAGGACAACTAAGGGGTCGAACTGATGGTCCTTGAAAAGGCAGCAGAGGAGAAACAAGCTCTTGCTACAAAAAGGTGTCGGCTGACTAGGGCCACCGACAAGAAAAAGGATAGCTTGAGTGCTGCTACTTCCTCTGCTCCTGCTGCCAAAGTTGCTCCACTGAAGCAATTTGCCGCGGACCTAAGTACTGCGTCTGAGATTAGCGCAGCAGCACTTAAGCAACGAACCCCCAAGCCAAAGATACCCTTCTACTACAGTATTGAAACCCATTCAGTGTGTGCTTTCTCAAGATTTTGTTAAGAAACTCAACAAAGAATACCGGAGGGATTTCATGTCTTCTGTGAAGGAAATTGCCACAGTGGCAGCACATATAATCGAAGAGGGGTCTGTTTTAGTGGTAATCGAGACTGCTCTCGACTGCCAGAGGAGTCAAGAGGAGCAAGGTGTCAAGAGCCTTGCTCAGGGCTCTCGACCAGATGTGGTCAAGAGCATCTCCACGCGACCAGGAGCAGTCGAGAGTGACTCCACATGACCGAAAATGGTCAAAAGTGATTCCACGCGACCGAAAGCGGCCAAGGAGCAAAAGCCGAAGAAACTAATCTCTGAATAAGTTTATCAAAGTTCAAGATTAAAGTGACAAAGACCACAAATGTATAAGCATGCACATAGTTATTTCCTTTTATTTTGAAAACTCTCTTACCTTCTTGGTTGCGCAGCTCGGCGTCTTCTTCGACGAGGGATGACCCTGCGGGTGAGTCTCTTATGACCTTGCCCGTAATCAGCAAGGAAATAATGGTGGTCGAAGAACCAACCAGCCAGCTAATGGAGACAGAAGTCCATGCCGAGGTGCCCATGACTACAGAAGTAGTCGGGGAGACTGTAGCGCCTACAACCGCAGAGGAGGTCGTAGCGACTGTTGCGCCCACGACCGCAGAGGAGGTCGTGGGAATATCTGTGCCCCACAACCGCAGAAGAGGTCGTGGGAACCGTTGTGCCCATGACCGCAGAGGAGGTCGGAGGAACCGCTGAGCCCACGACCACAGAGAAGGTCGTGGATGACGAGGAGAGAGAAGTTCCTAAGGAGGTCATCGAAGACATTCCTCAGATTCAAGAAGGTAACATATGGGAACAGGGTAAACTTCCCAAATTCTTCTTCACCTTATTTAATCCTCCTTTTGTAGCGAGGAACTTGTTCGATCATCCCGATGCCCCACACCCAAGAGACCTGCCCCACCGAGGGCAGATTTTTGATGACAACCGACTCGAGTAAGTGTGGTGGAGGAGGATCGATGAGATCAACCAGCTTCGTGACTCCTCGCGTGTCCTCGAAACTTTCGCTCGCAAGGAGATGAACGTAAGTATCGAGCACTTAGACATTCATCCCAGAGCTTTTGGTGTCTAATTGACTCTTCGAATGCAGAGATCCTTAGAGAATAAGGCTACTGTGATCGAGTACCACAGGCAGCTCACTCTCTCGTGAGAGAAAAACGCAAAGCTCACTAAAGAAGCAGAAGCATGGTAAGTTTTTGAAATCAAAAGCCTGCTTTGATTGTTCAACTAACCTTCTTATATTGGCCACCGATATTTCTTGGCTCAGGGGCGACGTGAAATTCCTGGTGGCTATGCTCGAGAATGAGAAACTCGAGACACTAAAGCTTAGAAATGAAGTCACCGACCTCGGGATTGGACTAGCACAAGCTAATTCTAGAGGCAAATCTCTATAAGAGAAACTAAATAGTAAGTTGTGAACTTACGACTGCTTTCCCTTCTAACTTTCTCCTTACGCTCCCTGACTTCCTTCCTTTTACAGAAGGAGAAACCCAAGTAAAGAGTATCCACACCGAAGTCGATGAAAAGACTAAGGTGATCGGAGTTTTAATTCGGAGGGAGACGGAGATGAAGAAAGACCTTGAAAGTCTTAATGCACGACTTTCAAGTAAGACCTAGTTCATCTAGACTACGTGGTCGTAGTATATCTTATGACTAAGGAGTCGTAGCAGGACTTACGACTAGGTTGTCATAGCAAAACTTATGACTATGTAGTGTCGTTATCTGACCATCGATTCCCTGTTTGTAGGATCAGTAGCCGAAATGAAACGACTTCTCAAGGTCTCAACTCGTAGCAACGAAGAGATAAAGTCAGCGAAGATAGCTCTTCACGACAACATCGTACTCTTCAATAGTTTACTCGGCAAGTTCGGTTCTGAGAAGGTGACCTTCTCTGAAGATTCCCTCACCGCTTGCGCGAGTACCCTTAGTCTGCAAGTCAAGGCCTTAGAGAAGCATCTGGCTAACTTAAAGGGTGAGCAGATTGACTCGATTCGAGAGGCAGTTAAGAGCACCCTACGTACTCGGTGACTTTGGGCATCCAGAAGCACACAGAGCACGGGGTGGCCTGCAAGCCCGGACTCAGCAGATTCGAGTGATCGACGAGGTGGGTCACCACCTGGGCGGCAGCCTCCTGAGGTGAAGAGGTGCGAGGGGGGCCGGCGCAGGATTTAGTACAAGGCCATGCGCCTGGCCAGCCTGAATAAGGTCAGCCCCTTGGTGTCCGTGGCTTGCTTCCGCACCCCCGTTGAGGCCAGGGCTTCTCTTCGTACTTGGTCGAGTTGTGCCCATAGATCGCCGACTTCTTGGGCCCGGCTAGTGGTTGTAGGTTCACCCGAGCTCGGGCCTCAGCCAGCTTGGCTTGAAGGGCTTCGACACCGTGGGCCTCGGTGCACGTTGCCTCCCGCGCCAACACGCGCACTCCCTCCACTTGGCTGATTAGCTCCTCAGCTTCTAGCGTCTCGACGGTCGGCAGGATCCACGCCTTGGCACGTGCCCTCTTGAGTTGTGCCCGAAGCTACCCCGCTTGATGGGCTTTGGCTGCGGACCGCAGGGCCTCTCGGTCTGCGCCTCTCTCAACTGCCTTCGAAGGTCCTCCAACTCTCTTTCCACTTCCTCGTGGACCCTTGGGAGGTCGGCCTCTTGGGAAGTTGCGGACTTGTTGGTGCCTCAAACCTCTGCAGAGGTGTCCGGCCGTGCTCCCTGCCCCGGGGCGGTGTGGGGCGCGACCCGACTTGACTTTGGCCTAGAAGGGGGATTTGCACCCCCAACCTCAATGGCCTTCCACGCCTTGCTCTTCTTGGGCAGCATGGCTTCTTGTTCAAATCCCCACGGACGACGCCAATTGTCATCGGTACGAGTCCGGACAGTTTACTTAGAAGCACTCCTGAATCGGATACGCAGACCGCTGTGGGTGCGAAGGGACTCAAGAGAAGCACACAACCACTTAGTGTATTCACTAGGAGTGTTTTAAGGTTACAAGAGTGGCATCCCCTCTCTCATTACAAGCGGTCCTATTTATAGGGGAGGGGGAAGGCTAGTGTAGTTATAATTTTACCCTTAGGGTTTGGCCTGCTTCTGGGGGTATTTTGGTCATTTGCCCTGTAGGCCCCGCCACGTCCTGGACCCCGGGGCCGGCCCGGGGTTGGTTCGGGACCCTTCCAGGGTCGGTCTCGCGTGCTTCACCCGGGTCAGCTTGAGGTCCTCTTAGGATTGGTCTTGCGTACTTCGTCCGGAGTTGGCCTAGGGTCCTCCTAGGGTCTTGCGTATCGTCTGGGGTCAGCCTGGGGTCCTAGGAGGCACGGTCTTACATATTTTGTCTAGGGTTCTCCTAGAGACGATCTTGCATATTTCGTCTAGGGTCGGCCCTTGATCCTAGGAGGCATAGTCTTGCATACTTTGTCCGGGGTTGGTCCAGGGTTCTCCTAGTGACAATCTTGCGTACTTCGTCTGAGGTTGTCTTAAGAACTTGACTTAGAGTAGACCTTCTATGGGCCCGAGATAGTGCGGGGACTCTTTCCCAACAAATTTACAGCTAACACCCTACATAATCTTAATAACTAAACATTTGAACTTTTGGTTTTGCTGTCCTTAGCTCTCAAGCATTGGACCTGCAGGTTACTCAGAAAAGGGCTTTGTTGTTTGCATATTCAAACTCCAGTCCAGAATCCAGATGCCTGCTCTAGCTTGCTGAATGCTGATCACAGCGCACAATTGCGTATAGAATTGAAGACTAGGATCTGCCAAAATTGTGTTACGGCGCAAATTTTACCTGCACATAGGGTGTCGGCTAAAGAATCATCATTAGTTTCCAATTGATCATGGTGGGAGAACATGGGGAGGGTTTTTGTACCATACATTTGATCTACACCGCGATTGTACGATCGTACGGTATAAATGACTTGTAATTAGTCACTGCGTAAGTTTTACCCACCACAGCTGATCCTTGTTCCACTAAAGACTCAATTTATATTCAGAAACAAAAGTGGGGAACCTCTGCTAGAACAACCCAGCTAACACAACACAGCTTTATTGCCGATGATGTGTCAATAGCTCAATAGACTAACATGAGTGCATTTCGTGGCACCTGACTGCCACATTGGCACACAATTTTAGCACGACGTGTTCTTTCTAAAGCCAGGTCCATTTAATTAGCACCGAGCAGGCCACTTTCAGAGAATGATGCAAGAAAATATGCATATCATATTTGCCAAATGGGGCACTAGACTGTCACCTTCTCCCACTCACCATTGCGCTAGTGGAGCAGTGACGCAGCTGCAAATCAACAGGAAGCCTTTCAAAAAAACAATTCGCATGATGTTCGGACTAAGGGGTGATCGGAATAGCGATGGTTTTTAGCTTTTGGCTGAAAAAACACTGTAGCTGGCTGAAAAAACACTGTAGCTGAGTTAGTGGATAGTGTAGTGAATAGTGAAAAAAAAGCTGAAGCTAGAAGCTGAAGCCGAAAAAAGCCGAAACGATCACCCCCTAAACATGTTTTACTTGAACTAGTTTCAGATAGATAGTGCGTGCTCCATGGAAAGATGGCATTAGAAATGTTTCTGCACATGCTTTGCTCGATTGATGCATATTAGACTAGAGCCACTCAGGCAATATAATGCCGTAAAAAAAAAAAGATTGCATACCTGGCCATACGGTAAAAAAAAAGTGTGCCTACCAAAACATAGATGCAAGGTATGAGCGTTGCTACGACTCTGCTCTGTCGGGTTTGTTCGAAATATCGAGACAGATTACCTCTGTGTCTGGCCTTAAATCTTAGGGGGTGATCGGAATAGCGATAGCTTTTGATTTTTGCTGAAAAAACACTGTAGTTGGCTGAAAAAACACTGTAGCAGAGTTGGTTTATTGAGTATAAATAAATGTAGAAAAATGTAAAAAAACGAAAAAAAAAGTATAAGTAAATTTTTAAAAAAAACGGAAAAAAATCAAAAAAAAATAATTTTACTGTAGCCCATCTGATCGGGGCTAAGGCCGAGCAAGTCAACTAAAGATAGACTGATATACGAGGCAAACGAGAAAAAAGATAGACTGATATACGAGGCAGACGAGAAAAAGAGTGGTTGTTATTGAACCCACACACTCTCGTAACAACTTGATCAGATGGAGGTGTGTCCTACAAATCATCCCTTTCCTTTCGCTATCATCATTTAAAAGGTGCATTGTTTTCGGCTCTCATTGATGGGTGTGATTAATAGCTTTTCGTTCTAGTACGAACACTTTTTGCGAACGATAACCCGCTTTGAAAATACAGCAGAGAAATCGTCTTATTTATTTGCTCGGAGGAAATCATAGGCTGCAAGTTGAAAAGAACTAGGTCAGTCCCTCCCTTCTCCCCTGAAATATCCCATTGAGATATCTTAAAAAAGGGAGACATTGGCCATGGTTTTTTTTGCTTTTTAGCTTTTGATTTCTCTTAGTAATCACTATTTATTAGACTAATAAATTATAACTAAAAATTAAAAACCATAGAAAAAAAAAGACCCATCGAGATCCCTTGAGCAAACATTCAGATAACCAGCGCAAGGAAGCTATCACGCTGTCACGATTGACGTCCGAAAAGGAGGCTTTTGATCAAAATCACCACTGAAACTAGTGCTTATTCCAACACTAAATACAGCCATTAATTTGATGGCTATTTTATATGTCGAGACCGGAAAACCCAGCTAGAATTTGTGCAGAAAGCCAAACAAAAAAAAAAGGCAGAAGGAACGACGAGTGGCGCGATAGGGTTGCGTTGTGCTGCACTTTGAACGGCGTATGCAGCAGCCGTGTGGATGGGATATTCTGCATGCGATCCCGGGATCCTGTAAAGGAGGGTAGGGAGAGCAGGGAGCTTTACATGTGGAAGTTGGGAGTGTCCCCTCCAAATGAGAGACGAAATTTATTGTTTATGACTTGTTTAAAACGCGGATTAATTTTTAAAAATTTAGTACAATAGTGATTTCAAATTCCCTTTTTTGCAAGGAATTCTTTGAAATTCCTTCGACTATCCACCATTCCTCCTTAAAGTTGAAATTTTGATGGGTGACGGATCGAATGGTTCGCCATTGCAATACCGACATTCTTGGTTTATTAGGAATCTATTGGCTGCTTATACGGCATTTCGAGATGGGGCCGGGACATGGTGACTGTCAATTAACAAGTGTGCCTTTGATAAAAGATCATTTAGGAAAATTTTAACACTGACAAATGTGAATTCCAGGACAATCATGTCCTCAAAAGAAAAGGAAAAACTTAAAAAAAGAAAAAGAAAAAGATAAAACTGATTCTTATGAGGCAGAGGGAAATTAACCCAATAAGCACATACAATTGTGGATCACTTTTAGATCCATTAAGCACTCAATTTACTGGCTCACTGCTGCTGTTAGGTACACATCGTTTTCACACGAGTGACAGGGGCGAGCAGTGAACACGGGAAGAAAACAAGTCAAAAATCCATTACGTTTTCCAATTCGCAATTCCAATTCTTGGGGGGAAATGGGAAAAGAGAATAAAGTGGCAGGGACGTTATTAGGATTTAGCTTAGGCCCGAGGTTTTGAGGCAGAGGTAACAAAAAATTCTAAGTTTTGTAATTTTTTTTCAAGAAAACCAATGTTTTAAGGCAAAAGTTTCAAAAGGCTACGGGTAGGCCACCTGACCATCCATTTCACTTTAGGCCCCGCTCAGCTTCTGATCGTGGCAACGGGCATCAGCGTCTAACGATTTTTTCACTGTTTGGAATTTTATCTTTTTCTATTTTTATTTTTTATTTTTTTCTGTATTCCTTTGCATTGTCCGTGATACGTTAGTATGCCGATTATATATATATAAAATTTAGTTATGTCTAATAAGCCAACTCAGCTACAGTAAAAAATAAACTAGCTACAATGAAACTTTAATCAGAAGTCAGAAGCCATCGATATTCTGAACGCCCCCTAAGATTTATGTAGTCTACCAACACGTAATAAAAATACGTTGTATTTTTTAGTACACACATAGAGGTGAGCACCATAGACCGTAGTACGCCCCTATACCTCTCTTTCTCCTCTCTCATTCTCACCCTCCCCCATGTCTCTCTCCAGCCGACGATGGCAGAGGCGAAGGCAACGATGCTATCAACCAAGGAGGTAGCAGCACCACAATCAGCTACATAGATCCAACTACTGCCACATAGATCCCACTGCTGCCATGTAGCTAGTAATTGTGCTGTCTCCTTGATCGTTAGACGATGTTGCGACCAGCTACATAGATCTTGCTACTGTCTGTAGTTAGTTGCCATGTTGCCTCCTCGGTTGTCAGGCGGCGCCGTGACTGGCTACACAAATCTTGTTGCTGTCATGTAGCTAGTTGTCGTGTTGCCTTCTCCTTGATCGCTGAGTCGCTACCAAAGGGCCTTACACTGTTGCCTCTGTCATTGCCGGTGGGAGAGAGAGGCATATAGAGGGAATGATGTACTGCAGAATCCACCAATGTGTATATATTAAAAAATAGTATGTATTGGACGATCAGATGGTGTATATGTGTGTTTTAAAATATTTTACCTTAAAACCTAAATTTTTTTGGAAAAATATCGTAAAATCAAGGATTTTATGTTATGTTAACTTTGACTCAAAAGCTAGGTTTCCTGAAATTTACTCATTAAAAAAGCAAAAGAATTGGGGGCGGCACCGAAAAAGGCGAGGCCGCGCACCCGTAGAAATTACCAGTACCATCACGAGCAGCCGAGCGCCGAGCAAGAACCTGCTTGCTTTCCCTCTCTAGGCTCTCTCTCTCTCACTGCCACTTGAGATATCTGGGCGCACGCGAGCTTCCGGTTCGACTGCGCCGTGCTGCGATTTGGTTCGAGGAGGAGGTGGCGGTGATCGTTTCTTTGGTTCTTGCTTTCTTTGAGGGATTGGAGCGGTCGGGGCATCAAGGAGCTTGCTTGCCATGGTCGAAGGGTTCGGGGATGGATTGAGGCGTGGGGGAAGAGGAGGTTAGCTTCCTCTTCGTCGGTGATCGGTTCTGGGTTCTTGGAATCGTGGGAGCGCGCATGGCAGCGGGTTGGGCTTGTCACAGGTATGCCATTTTCGTCTTAAATTTGGTTTCTTTTTTACTTCATTGCGCATTGTGGTAGCCGGCGGCGGAGGCCCCGCGGCTGCCCTCCATGCTGCCGCCTGCTGCCCCTGACCGCCTCAGGGACCGCCGCTCGGCCTGCCCGGCTCCACCACCGCCCCGCTCCTACCCCGGGGACCACCACCCGACGGCCGTCGCAGCCTTGTGCTCGTTTATATAACAAGGATGCATGGGCTAGCGAATTTCGTGTTATTTCGATATTAAATTGTTCTATCACTATCGTGTCTCCAGGGTAAAAAATTGGGTGTCCCAGGTGTTACGTCGTTAGCTCTTTATAGTTTATAGCGAAACATCTGAATTTTTTGGGCAGCTTTAGAATTCTGGGATTGGATGAATTTCGCCATATTTTAGTATGGTATAGGGTATTAGGATTTAGTTCATCGCCTTTTTTGTTGTTTTTTAGGATAACATAGGTAGCATGGAAGGTAATTACTTCTTTTCAAGAACATGCAAAAGCTTTGCGCGAGTAAGATAACTGGTTTGGTCTGATTAGTTTGGCTGTCCATTGGTGGGTTGCCTTTTAGCTGCTTCTGAGTAACTATGATGTCAGAGTATGTGCGATTTGTTGTTATCGTCATTTTTACCATGAAAAGATCCAAGCTTTCATGTCAAAATAGAGAATCGAAGTTTGTCAACTGAAAAACTTGGTTCCTCAAATTAGACTGATTATACCTGAACATGTAATTGATTAAATATAACTACCTAGGTTCTTTTAGGGCTTTTGATATGAAGTTTCGATTTCCTAATAAAGGAAATGGGGGTGGCTGCCCTAGTTCGAAAAAAATCACACAATTGGCACAAAAAAGGTGAAGAGCCATTTCAAACAAATGGCGATTCTTGTTTATTGTGAGCTTGATCTTTGTGGCAGAAATTGGCTCTTGAGCCGTTTATATGTTTATTATAGTAACTTTACACAAATGCTATGAAGTGATTCTTCTTATTTTGGGTCCAACTGGTATCTGTTTTGTGTTTGAGAGTGCACTTACTACTTTAGTTTCTTTGGCATCTTCTTTTCAGAAAAAGAGCTTCTTGACATTTTGGTATATATTTTTTATCATTACTTATCTGTTTCTTGCATATGAATGAGATTCCCTTAGCCAGGCTAGTGAATGTGACGAACCTTGGAAAGTTGGAAGAGCATGCGACTCGAAATGCTTTATATTATCATATATCATATTTGTTCTGCAGTATTGTTTGCTAGAATGTAACTGAGAAATAAAAACGATCCTGATCTGCACAATCTCTTTTCAGCATGACTTTTAATTAAGCAGTTGGTTTAACTTTTAATCATGCTTATTCCTGACACACATCATTCCAGGACGTAGCCTAAGATAGTACGAGATTAAGGAAATCAGCTACCAAATTGCTTTTGAAAAGTCTCATCTTCCTTGATCAGAGTATTTCTGAAGCATGTAAATATATTAGTCTCTTTCTCAGTTTGAATTGTTTTGTTTCGGTAAGAACATGAACAGTAGGACTAACCTTCTTCTGAAATGGTTGCAGGGTCTGCTGATCTTTGTAATTGGACCAAAAAGACCGCGATCTCATCATATGTGAAGCCATCTCTGATGAAAAGTTGTTATCTTGGTTGCTTTCTTGATGAGTACTTCTCATCGGATGGTGGCATATTCTCTTCTGTGTGATTTCAGATTAATTATTGATTTGATGCCTATGACCACTTATGTCTGGTGATCATCGAAAGAAAACACATCTTTCGGTTGGTCTTTCCTCTCTGGGATATCTCCTGTGACAAGCAATTCCATGTTTTAGGGCAAATCTCCTTTGGCACCAAAAATTTCAAATAGTGACTGTTGATTTAGTTGGTATTCCCTGTAAGAAAACCATAGTTCGGGGTGCATCATCCTGTCGATCGACTATCCTGAGCATATTCCTGACCTATCAGGATCGACGGGACTTCCAAACAATCCCCTTTAGGAAATCCTCATTTAGCTTGATGGAAGTTGTAAGAGGTTTCTTTACTGAGAGAATTTCTTCCATCATGTATACCATCCGATTTGCTGGGCAAATCTCCTTTGGCAAAACCTACCTATAGTTCTTCTGGGCAAATCTCCTTTGGCATTAGCTTTGGCTTTAGATTGCTGTCTGGGCAAATCTCCTTTGTCACTAGCTTTAGCTTCAGATTGCTGTCTGGGCAAATCTCCTTTGGCACTATATATTACTATTTCTTATTTGCTATTTTGGGCAAATTTCCTTCGGCAGTGAGTGGTACTACATCATTATTTTCTGCAACTATACCAGGGTAATTCTCCTTTGGCATTAGCACTCAAGTGAGTTCTACCAAAATACCACTCTTTCCTATAGTTGTATTTTCAGTGAAAAACTGAACACTGGTTCTTCACTCATTATGATCTCTTATCCTCCTATTTTGCCTTTATGTTCTGCAGGAATATTTGGCTGGTTGGTTTGCCTTTGTATTTTATATCCTTGACTTGCTGTTTAAAGATTGTTCGTCAGTTTATCACATTATCAATCAGTAAGCAGCTTATTTCAAAAAGGTGTGCATGCGTTTAATCTAATGGTTCTTAACAATATTGGTTGTCCGATACCATACGAAAATGACCAAATGTGATGTTGCAGGGCTTGGAAAGATGGATTCGTTTGCAATTGACTCAGACAGTGAATCATATGGAACCAGTGACAGTGAGGACCAGGAAGAATGCAATTTTGCATACAGCGACCATGCCCAGGACATCTTGTCGAGTTTGGATGAGAGCATCGACAAGATTGATAATTTTCTTACTTTCGAGAGGGGGTTTCTGCATGGGGACATAGTCTGCCCTGTGTCTGATCCCTCAGGTCAGGTGGGCCGCATTGTTGGGGTTGCAATGTTTGTCGACTTGGAGACGAGCTATGGTGACATAATAAAAGATGTCAACAGCAAGAAGCTTTCGAGAGTGAGATCCTTTGTTTCTGGTGACCGTGTGGTTATGGGACCATGGATTGGACAGGTGATCAGAGCATTTGACCTGGTTACTGTTGTGTTCAGTGATGGGGCAAAGTGTGAAATGCTGTTAAGAGATTCTGAGGTACTGAAGCCCATTCCTCCAATCCTTTTTGAAGATGCACCTTATTTTTACTATCCAGGCCAACGTGTGAGGATTACCCACCCCTCCGTTTCTAAGTCAGGAACATGGTTGCGTGGATCATGGAGGGCCAGTAGAGATGAAGGTGTTGTGTCTCATGTCGATGTAGGGCTGGTGCATGTGAACTGGATCACCTCGGTGACAAATGTTTGGGGAGATCGATCATCAAGTCCTCCAAACTTTCAGGACCCAAAGAACCTCACTTTGCTGTCATGCTTCCCTTATGCTAATTGGCAATTGGGTGATTGGTGCACACTTTCTGCTGATCACGATGGGAATCTCTGGACCAATTCTGGCAAGTCTTGCTTTCTGAGTAAAGCCCGGAAGTGCAGTTCTCACATGCAGATGAGTATTGGGAGTTATGGTTCAGAATGCTCTCAAACATATGTTGTTGCCAAGACAAAGAGCGCTGTTGATGTTCTATGGCAAAATGGAAGTATATCTCTTGGTTTAGAACCCCAGACTTTGGTTCCTGTTAGCACCCTTGGTGATCATGATTTTTGGCCAGGGCAATTTGTCCTGGAGAAACTGACAGTAGAGGATGCTGCTAGATGCCAGCGAATTGGGATAGTGAAAAATGTGGATGCACTTGAGCGGACTGTAAATGTAAAATGGACTGTTTCGGGAGATAATGACATTGTCAGCTATGGAAGTGGCCCCGCTGAGGAGACAGTAAGTGCTTATGAGCTAGTAGAGCATCCGGATTTCTCCTTCTGCACTGGTGAAGTCGTTATTAGATCAGCTGTGAATATAGAGAAGTCTGAGGCAGATCTCACCAATGGAACCATGACAGTTAGCAGGGAAGGTTTGGACTCATCTAGCTTCTTATCATGTATTGGCAATGTTCTTGGGTATAAGGATGAAGGCATTGAAATCCAATGGGCTAGTGGTGTGATATCCAAGGTAAGCTTTAAATTTGAGTTGGCTTTCTTCCTCTAGCTTTTTTTCGCAACAGACTTTCTTCCCTTTTGAGTTGCTTTGCTGTATTATCAGTTTTATTTCCCATCTTTGATGAGACATATGGGTCTGGTCAGGCTACTGGTAACATATCTTTCTCCCTTGTACCAATTTCAGGTGCAGCATCTCGAAATAATTGGATTAGATAGGGTTCTAGACAATTCACTAGAATCCATGAGTGAGGAACATACTGCTATTGATTTGGTAGACGTGGCTGAGCAGGAGAAAATGCACCATGAGGATACAAAGGTCAGCTTCTGCTTACATCTTCCATTGTACCGATTATTAGTTGCACGAATGAAATTTAAGCAACAACTTAATGTTTTCAATCAGAATGCTCTGGAAGAGTCCGCTCAAGACTGCACTGGATCCTTGCGCAAAGCCACTGCTTTCCTCTTTTCCAAAACAGCTTTTGATTTTCTGACAAATGTGGCTTCTAGTTTGTTTGGTGCACATGTTTCTACATCTTCTAGCTCAGTAAGTTTTATTTGTCGCTATTCGCTAAAGATTTCAAGTTTAATTTTCGTAACTCTAAGATGAACTTGTTCTTTCAGGTTACAGCCAATCCTCAATATCAAATTGTGAAGACAGCAGAATTACAGCCATCTGCAGAAGAATTTTCTCAAGAAAAACAGGTCATGGAGTTGGTGATGCAGATTGAGAAGACAACTCCACCTTCAGAAAATGACATAAAAAGATTTGATGTTGTGGTGGACTGTTCTGATCACCACTTTGTGAAGGAAAATTGCCACGAAAATGTAATGCTTTACCTAGTGCAACTTTCTCCTCTTCTTTTTTTTTTTTTCAAGCAACACTGCAACAGCTATTGGAGTATATGCAAATTCTATGTTATAATAGTTAATTTCCATTATGTAGGTTAAAAGAGGTTGGCTGAAGAAGATACAACAGGAATGGGCAATCTTACAAAATGGTTTACCAGGTGTGTTTTTCTCTTTCTTTATAGTTTATAAATTACAACTCTTCACGAAATTGAATCTTGTCATTGCATCTGAAATTTTGGCAACTGTTTATTATAAACTCAGTATAATTTTTTGAGACTATCATAACTTAGTATTGATTATCCATAATTCCATATATACCATCACACTATATTTCGATATTACATGTACATGTGATGATGTGAGCTTAAATACTTGCATTGTGGTTGAAGTTAGGAATAAATTGAAATGTTCTACAATCGACAAGATAGCATAACATGTAAGGGTCCCTGTCTCAAGTAATCAGTCTTGTTTGTACACATTTAAGGAGATGGCTGAAGTTAGAAAGGCATATCTTATTATAGCTGTATTGTATGGGACATCTTATCTATTATTTATTTCAGTATGAGGAGTTAAGCTGTCAAACTGTTAAAGATGGACAATGGAATGTATAATAATGGTGGACAGAACATGCATTGTTTGTGGGAGTTCTTGCTTCCCTTGCTTATAAAACTAAAGAAGTCCAAAAATTGACATCTAGAACTATGTAAACCTTAGTAATTAGAAACCTGCATAAAATTTTAAAGTTGCCATTATAGAAATAAGAACATTCTAAACAAATTGAATGTATATGGGCCTTTTTATGTGTCCAAGAATATCCCTCTGATATTAGGTTGGCTTCAAAATCACTTGTATGCCAGGACAGCTTACATAGTAAGACAATAGTTCATTCTAGTTATTGGATTTAGTAGAAATTAACATTTCTCAAATAATGATGGAATATATCTATTTTCTAATAGAGCTTTTACATGGTGTTCTTTGTTTCTACTATGCAGATGGTATTCATGTGAGAGTTTATGAGGAAAGGATGGATCTTCTGAGGGCTTGCATTGTTGGGGCAGCTGGGACGCCTTATCATGATAATCTATTTTTCTTTGATATTTTCTTTCCACCTGATTATCCCCAAGGACCACCTGTAAGTTATTCCTTTCTATTGCTCTTGCATTCATCTTCTAGTCAAGATTGCCTCACTGCTGAACAGTACGAACTTTGAAAACTCTCTTTTACAGTCTGTTCACTATCACTCTGGTGGCCTCCGCCTGAATCCAAACTTGTATGAGTCTGGCAAAGTATGTCTAAGCCTTCTGAAGACATGGACAGGAACCCATAATGAAGTGTGGAATCCAGAGAGCTCAACTGTTTTTCAGCTGCTGTTATCCCTTCAGGCTCTTGTACTCAATGAGAAGCCTTACTTCAATGAGGCGGGCTATGACAAATTTGTGGGGAAAGCTGATGGAGAAAAGAACTCCATCACTTACAATGAGAATGCTTTCCTGCTGTCATGCAAGTCCATGATGTACATTTTACACGAACCACCAAAGGTAAGTCATCAGCTCTGAAAGGTTTGTATATAATAAAATCTGAAAATCACTTATTGAAGTATAGAAGTAAATGCTGCTGAGAATTCAGATTGATATGAGTTTTGAGTATAGTGTATTAATGCTTGACGTGTATTGATATATCTCGCATGCATCTCCTTATCAACCTACGACTTCACACGCGTTAAGCATATTTTCTCTGTAACTGTCACTCTTAAGAAGTAAGATATGTGTATTGAATATTGATGGGTCTCTCTCCCTTATCTTCATCCAGCATTTTGAGAAGTTTGTCAAGGAGCACTTCACTTGTCGCGCGCCACACATTCTGGATGCCTGTGAGGCTTATCTTGGTGGCGATCTTGTCGGACACACGCGTGACAGCGCATACATATCAGACGACGGCTGCAAGAGCTGCTCAACTGGTTTCAAGATAATGCTTGGCAAGCTTCTGCCGAAGCTTGTCACCACCTTCTCTGAAGCTGGGATCGCTTGCAGCCAGTAATGATACTCAGAACAAGAGTGCCTCCTGCGTCAGTAATGATACTCCATTGCGACACCGGTATTGCAGATTTGCAACAAAACTGGGACTCAAATATATGTTAAATGTATATGTATGTAGATATTCGTGCATTCCCAATAAAATGCTGCCTGGTGTATGCTACTTATATTGTGCTATGTGTCGATTGTAAGTTCGGAACATGCGCATGATTGCTGAACGGAGATGGTGCTGGTTAGAGGCAGCTGGTGATCGAGAATGTGAAGTAAGTAAATGTGTGTGTTGTATCTGTGTGTATAGTTGATGAGCAGCTTTGAATCTGTTGTGCCTGTAGTCCTGTACTACTACAGTGTGAAATACAAACATAGCTAATGCTATCACCTGGATTATCTATGTATAGTTACAAGCTACCATTTTCATTTTTCATCACCAATCCCCATTGCATGTAGCTGCCCTCACAGGCAATGAACCATGTAGTGTCCAGTTTGTGTGTTAACCGCTAAGGCTCGTCTCAATATTTCCAGTGTTTACTGCTTGAGAATTCACCTTGATAATAGTAGAAGTTTTACAGCAAACAATCCAATTCCTGCAGAAATAAGCAGGATCTTGACGTGCCTGACGGCAAGGATGCAATAGTTGTCAGCTTCACTATGGACTCTACGAGAAGAACGAAAACATGATTTATATTAGTAGTTTAGTACTAATCGAACGGCTAGCTATAGCTGAGAGTTTGTATTAGTTCTCTCCTCTCTTTTTCCCTCCTTTTTTTCCTTTTGAAACGAAGAGCTCTCTACTCACATGCACGCTCCCTATCGATCAACGTGAGAGACGTCAGGCGATAGAACTTAGGATTGGAACATGTAAAGATTAACCTTAAATATCTTGGGATTAGAACATGTGAGGATTTCCAGTTGCTGACCCGACTGATATGGTCTAGGGCTGAATTAGGGTGGGGATAGAAGCTGGTCGCCCTTGTCGCGCAAGGAACTTCCTTCTTATGCGCAGGAGGCTCTGACCAAGCTAAGCTTTTGGGAAGATGATTTCTTTATTGCCCTCCTCAATCAAAGCCGGCTCCTTTATATAAGAGGTGCCTTCCTAACATTGGAAACTAGAATAACATACTCATACTAGAGATAGATTACTAGTACTAAAGATAACTACTAAGATAACTTTCGAATCTGATAGCTCTTCTGAATTTGATTCTTATCTTTCCATAACTGCACTGGAGATATCCTATTCGGACACTTCTAAAGCAGTAGCTGTCGAATCCTTCTCTCCTTCGGAATTCCCCACCTGTGCCGCTGCTGTTGAACTCGAGTCAGGTTCATGGACAGCTGAAGAGTTTTACCGTTGACGCCACTCGTAAACTTTCCCAACAAAAGCGTCCACAACATTTCCTCTCTTGGCGAAACAACTTGTCCTCAAGCTGGAATGAGGGATAACGATCTTTGAACACATCCAATTTCTCCCATGTCGCATCAGCAACTGAACACCCCATCCACTAAACAAGCAGCTCCCAAACTCCTCGATTAAGGTGGGCACACACAATTTTTCTTGGGGAAGGAACCACCCGGCCATGCACAAAGTCCGGTAAGGGGATTTCAGCCATGGGAGGTGTGCCCTCAAACTTCTTGAGAAGTGCAACATGAATGCATTATGGATACGCGCCTGGGCAGGAAGTTGTAGGCGGTATGCAACCAAATCGATGCGCTCCAAGATCTGAAAGGGTCCATAGTAACGAGGCACTAAGTTGGAGTATGAACCATCCTTAATAGTTGCAGCCGGCTGGTGGTGAAGGCATAACCAAACCCAGTCCCCATTTGAAAAGGATACCTCCCAATGTTTCTTGTCATGATACTTCTCCATACATTCATGGGCTTGCATCAATTGTTCACGAATTTCTTCCAAACACTCATCTCGGTCCATGAGCTGCCTATCCACTGCTACTACGCGGGTTGTACTGGGTTCATAAGAGCGGATGGTAGGAGGTTCCCTGCCGTGCACAACCTAAAAAGGGGTAGCCTTCAAAGCTGTCTAGAATGACGTGTTGTAGCAATACTCTACCCACGGTAGCCATTAGAGCCAATTCTTTGGTCTATCGCCACAAAAACAACGAACATACATGACAATGATCCTATTGACTACCTCCGTTTGCCCATCACTTTGAGGATGGAAACCGGTGCTGAGATGCAAGTAAGTGCCTGATAACTTGAACAGATCAGCCCAAAAATTTCTGGTGAATACCAGATCTCAATCACTTACAATGGAGGATGGAATCCCATGCAGGCGAACTATGTTAGTGAAGAAGGCACGAGCCATAGAGTTAGCTATATACGGATGGCCAACTGCAATAAAGTTGGCATATTTCGAGAAACGGTCGACGATGGACAAGATGACTGATTTCCCCCCAATTTTTGGCAGTCCCTCCACAAAATCCATGGAGATATCTTGCCAAATCATGCTCAAAATCTGCAAAGGTTGTAAGAGACCTACGGGATGAAAGTAATTGGTCTTGTTGCGTTGGCAAACCTCACAACCCCGAACAAACTCCCACACCAACTTGTTGGAATGTGGGTGATAAAAAGAGGCGTGCAAGCGATGAAGAGTCTTTTGAGTGCCCTCATGTCCACTGCCATGTGCATCCAAGAGCAATTGCTGACAAAGATGTGAGCCGGGCAGCACATAAACCTTCCCTTCAAATAGCAGGAGACCATCTGTCCACATCCAACCTTCTACTGCCATTCCGGCCAGCACTTCATCCCACGGTTTGCAGGCCTTCAGACAGGCAGCAAGTTCCTCGTGATTGACTGGAATACATCAAAAGTTGGAGACAAGATAGCCAAGAGCAGGGCTACCGGTTCCTCGCAACGAGACATAGCATCGACTGCCTTGTTTTGGTGTCCTAGCCAGAATTCCACCATAAAGTCATATCCAACAGCTTGCTGACCCATGTATGTTGTGGAATAGTAGAGAGATGTTGATCCAAAAGAAATTTCAGACTGTAATGATCCGTCCGGATGGAGAATGGATGCCCCCAGAGGTATGGTCGCCAATGTCGCATGGCTTTTACTAGGCCAATTAGTTCCCTTTCGTATGTTGCCAATTTGAGGTGATGTGGTGCCACGGCCTAACTAAAGAAGGCGATAGGCCCGGCTTCCTGGTGTAGGACTACCTCAAAACCCGTACCCGATGCATCACAATCCACCGTGCATCGTTTGGTGAAGTCTGGCAATTAGAGGACAGGTCCGGAGGTGAGGGCTAACTTGAGTTGAGCAAATGCCTGTTGGGCCTCTTGATTCCAGGAGAAAACCTATCTCTTTAACAACTTAGTGAGGGGTGCTGCCACGTCGCTGTAAGATTTGATGAATTTGCGGTAATACCCGGTCAATAAGAGGAACCCTCGCAAGGCGCAGACTGAAGTGGGTGTCGGCCAGCTTAATACCATATCAATCTTGGCTGGATCCATAGCCACGCCTTGGCTGGATATGATGTGGCTAAGATATGCTAGAGACTCCTCGCCAAAGACACATTTTGAGTGTTTGATGGCCAGCTGATGAGAGTGCATCACCTCCAAGACCAACCGGACATGCTGTACATGTTCCGACCAGGAAGAACTGTAAACCAAGATGTCATCAATGAACACCAGTACAAAGCGACGCAGATACGTCGTGAGGATAGAATTCATAAGAGCTTGAAATGTCATGGGGGCATTTGTTAACTTGAAGGGCATCACCAAGAACTCATAATGGCCCCGGTGCGTGCAGAATTTCATCTTCTCAATATCATCCGGATGGACACGGACTTGATGGTATCCACTCCTAAGGTCAAGTTCGGTGAAGATTCGAGCGCCATTGAGCTCATTAAGAATATCATCAACTACTGGTATAGGGAAATTATCCTTCATTGTCTTCTCATCAAGAGCACAGTAATCCACACAAAAGAGCCATAAATTATCATGCTTCTTAACCAATATCATGGGTGAGGAGAAAGCCGAGGTACTTTCCCGAATGAGGCCTTGATGCAACATCTCCTTGCATTGATGTTCGGTTTCGTCTTTGAGCAATTGAGGGTAATGATAGGGACGAACCACCACTGGAGCCACTCATGGAATGAGATGAATGCGGTGATCACACCCTCTGGCCGGAGGTAGACTACATGGTTTCGTGAAGACATCTTCAAATTCTGCCCGGAGGGCCTCCATTAAGTCCTTGCATTCGAAAATCTACAGCCACGGTAAACATATTCCCTAATGTACTCCCGTCCATGTCACTTGGTGATTCATCCACTAAAAAGACATGGTGAGCTTCTCGAAATCCCACAAGATTGGGTCGAGCAATCGCAAGCCACTAGACGTCTAATACGATGTCGAATCCTGCTAGGGGAATGAAGTGGCAATCCAACGCAAGCTCTTCCTCTCCAATCCCTGTGTGTACTGCCTTTGTAGAGGCCATTGCTAGAAAATTTGTCGCCATTTGCTACCGCCACCCGAATTCCATGGCTACTGGTCAGCAGCAAATCTAACCGATTGGTTGTGTCCTCTCCAATAAAGTTATGGGTGGTTCCTGAGTCCACCAAAGCCCGTAATGTGTTTCTCTTGATCTGGATTTGTAGCTGCATGGTTTTGCTCTTGATCTGGACTTATAGCTGCATAGTATTGCTGGTTTGAATACCTGTGAGAGCATGCACCGATATCACAATTTCATACTCAGACTATCCCTCCATGTCTTCCTCATCATCCAGCTCCAGGAGGTAGATCCCTTTCATATAACACTTGCTAAGGTGATGTCTAGAAAACTTCTCTGGGCAATTGAAGCATAACCCCTTGAGGCGTTGATCTGCCATCTCTGCAACTGTTAGCAACTTGTGTCCACGAGTAGCTGGAGGTTTCCCTGTTGGAAGAGCTGCTGCAGCGACTGGGGTCGCAGGAGATGCAGTAATTTTGCCACCTTTCGGAGTGATGGCTGGGGTGGTCGAGATAAAGTTTGATCCCGTGCCCTTGCCTTGGAACGCCAACTTGCTGGAAGTTGCCAATTTCAAAGCAGGTTTGACTTCATCTTCTTCGTTGATCTCCATCCGATGCTCGTAGGCCTATGCGAGGCTCATTGCCACCTCCAGTGTTGCAGAGTTTTGCAGCTCCACATCGATGTGTAACGGGTTGCGCAGACCAGTGGTAATGATCTCTACTTGTTGCCGCTCAGTCATATCATCACAATGGCACAAGAGTGCAAGGAATTTTTCTTGGTATTCTACCAATTTCACAATGGCACAAGAGTTGCCAATTTCAAAGCAGGTTTGACTTCATCTTCTTCGTTGATCTCCATCCGATGCTCGTAGGCCTATGCGAGGCTCATTGCCACCTCCAGTGTTGCAGAGTTTTGCAGCTCCACATCGATGTGTAACGGGTTGCGCAGACCAGTGGTAATGATCTCCACTTGTTGCCGCTCAGTCATATCATCACAATGGCACAAGAGTGTAAGGAATTTTTCTTGGTATTCTACCATCAACCCCATACGCCAAAGTTGAATGAGTTCTCCCAAAGAATTATTCCGGATTGGGGGTCCAAAGCGGAGATTGATGTGTTCCACAAATTGTGATGTTGGAATGTCATTGCTCCTTTCCAGCCTATAATACCACTATTGTGCGACTCCTGTCATATGATATGAAACTAGCCAAACTTTCTCTTCCTCTAGCGTCCGTTGTCCTCTGAAGAACTACTCACATCGATTTAACCATGCTAGCGGATCCTCCTTGCCATCATATGTTAGAAACGATAATTTGTAGAACCTAGGAACTCCCCAGGCCCCTAGGTCCGGATCTTCTTCGGTGGACTCCTTCCACTTGCTACGGACAGGTCGGCTTCTGCTGCTCGTGGAGCCCTCCAGGACAGTCTGCAACTTGTTGATTGCCTTCTCCAAGTGCTCCACCTTCTCTATCATCGTCGACATCTTCTCCATCATCTAGAACATCTTGTGAAGTTGCTCTTTGTCCGCAGAATCCATGGGAGGAGGTGGTGGGTTGGCTTTGATACCAATATTCATATGGTCTAGGGCTAAATTAGGGTGGGGATAGGAGCTGGTCGCCCTCGTCGTGCAAGGAACTTCCTTCTTATGCATAGGAGGCTCTAACCGAGCTAAGCTTTTGGGAAGATGATTTCTTTATTGCCCTCCTCAATCAAAGCCAGGTCCTTTATATAAGAGGTGCCTTCCTAATATTGGAAACTAGAACAACATACTCATACTAGAGATAGATTACTAGTACTAAAGACAACTTCTGAATCTGATAGCTCTTCCAAATTTGATTCTTATCTTTCCATAACTACATTGGAGATATCCTATTCGGACACTTCTAAAGCCGTAGCTGTTGAATCCTTCTCTCCTTTGAAATTCCCCAACATGTGCCGCTACTGTTGCCAGCCCTACCCCTATAGCAAATCTAGTGGCTACTAAACCCGAGTCAGGTTCCTAGACCACTGAAGAGTTTTACCGCCGGTGCCGCTCGTAAACTTTCCCAACAAAAATGTCCACAACACACACGCATGTGAAAAACTCGAGGCCCACAATCCAACCTCCCAACATCCAAACGCCCCAGTAGAGGTGGCCAAATAGGTTGTGCCTGCTGAGCCAGCCTAAAACATGCTACTATTGCCTTGGCCCAAGCACGGTACGATCCACCACTGAATCATGCTGGGCCATACTTGGGCCATCACCTCAGTCTACCGTGTCAGCCCAGCCCTGCTCGGCATGGCCTAAGCACGATGTAGCCCGGCAAGGCTAGTTTGTTTTTTTAATATTTATATGATTTTATTTTATAATTTTTGAATTTTATATAGTTAATTTTATAAGTATAAACAATTTTATTTTGTATTTTCCAAAGCTTTAGATATTTTCTAGGATTTTCTTATTTTTTAAAAAATTTTATGGCAAATGAGTTAGACGGACTAAAATAGATTAGATAGAACTCCTTGACCCGGTGAGCTAAAAGGACCCAAGCTGACATAGCATGGTCCATCACCTCGATGGATCATACCTAGATCTCTATAAGCCAGTACAGAACAACCCATTTAAATTGAAGAGTTAAGTGGCCTGTGTCGTAACAGGTCTATACTTGGCTGGGCCGTCCATTTAACATGTACTACGTCCCGGTACCCAAAGGCAAACCCATGTGCCTACTTCTCTTTTGAACCGCTCCAACTGCCATATGTTTTTCTCTCCGCACTCCACATCAGTTTTTCGGATAGCTCCCTTGGAAAACTTATTTCCTTATAAACACATTTCTCTCTCCAGAGTTCAGTCTCCACTCAGCCCACGCTCCTCCGCACCCGCCCAAACCCCTCCTCCCCTCCCCTAGTACCCACCTCACCGAAATCCTAACAGCCACCGCCGCGGCCGCCCCCGACGATCAACAGCGATCGCATTGGCTGGGCCTTAGATGGCGACCCACGCCTCCAAGTGAGTTCACCCGCCGCCGATCTAATTGGCTGCTCTCTTTGTCCCATTCGCGCTTCCCGTTAATTTTGGTTGGTCGTGTTGCTATCGCAGGAGTTATTTGACCGCGGGGAGCTCATCGTTCGATGACCCTGATGTGGTTGAGGTGCCACCGGCGGCGCCGGGGGGTGGAGCTCCGGCCACCAGAAGAGGAAGTGGAGCCAAGTGATGCCAAAAGGCGCCCCCTACTTCTATGTTTACGGTACATGGTTTTTGTTGTTGTTGTTGGAATTGGAAGTTGTGGCACATGTGATCGCTTGATGTGGTTTGGTGATCGCCACCGAATTGTATTGGGAGGAAGGATTGGGCGATCCTTTTTAATGTTTATGTGCTGACTTAAGGTGCTGATTCCAGGCTGCACGATTGACACAAGTTGTCTATAGCTTTATATAGAATTATGATTTGGGGCTGGTATGTGGGCTGATGATCTGTGATTGTGTTAGGAAATAGGTGTGGTGCCTCTTTATGTTTGCTGAATTTTAATTGCGTTGTATTTTGATATTTTATAGGGTTTTCAATTCTTGTGTGCTGAGTGTTGCGTCCTGTGTTAGTAAGGTCTCATTGCTATCCGATTGGCGAATTGTAGTTTATTGATTGGTAAAACTATAATTTTTCAGGGTTGATTGTCTTGTTATAGCTCATACACCGGGCAGGTGGGAAGCAATCTGGAGTTTGGGACCCTCTGGAATTTCACCCTGTTTTGGCCTTGTGGTCATGGATGTCGAGCTGTTTAGGTGGGGGCGGATTAGGTTTTTTATGGAATAGCTGGAACTCATGTTTTAATGAAATGTAGGATGTGGTAGGTTGTTCATTTGATGATATCTTACTGAAGGAGTGGTAGTCAACCATGAACTGGTTGAGGAAAAAACCTTGGTTATTTACTAATCTGGATAGGTAGGCGCATGATCATGTGGCATCTGATATTGATGGTGGAGACAAGTCTTCGCTATAATTTTTAGCTACCAGAAGTGGAAATGGAGAGTACAGACAGGCAAACTAAAAGCAATCTTGTATGGTTTTGTTCTGTTAGGTTGCTGAATTCTTTAATAATGTCTTTTTGTGCTTCTGGAATTCTGGTTTAGTCATCGTCTGATTTAGGACTATGTAGCCCTTGAAATGCCAATGCCAATTGCCTACACAGAGCATTTAACATGGCAACTACAGAGCTTGTGAACACCTTACACCTTACATCTATGTTGTATGAAAAGTTGTGGTGTTGATTGCAGAACCAAAATTAAAATTGTGGAAACTATTATGATCGGCTTATAACTGCGTGACATTTAGACATTGTGCTTCTTCTGATTTTTTTTGCACGGATTATGTTCTGTCCAGGCATGGGATTACCTATATAAGGTCAGCTACATTCATATAATATTTTTGTAATAGAATATTATTTAACTATAAAAATGTTGTGCTTGAATTTTCACATACCGAATCAATAGGTTGTTCCTCATGAAGTAATTGAAATTGATGGTGGTGATGATCTTGATGGAGTTGTGATTATTGGTGAGAAATCATCAGTTGATAAGAATAAGCAAGCTGTTGGATATCCTATGGATTGGTCAAAGCATGTGAAGGTAAATTCCCTCATGTCTTTCCCTTTTATATACTTGTTTTATATATCATGCCACTCTCTGACAGATGCTTTTCTGTGGAACAATTCCAGAGTAGTTTGGGTGATAACATTGCTGGCCCAAGCACCTATGCTTCAAAAAACACTGACGTATTGGGTGGCTTGAAAATGTTTCAAGACGACCCAATTTACCACAATTCTGATGACTACCCTTTTGAGGCATTTGAAGAAGACTATGCTTATGATGAAGATGAGTATGATGACTATGATTGCTGTTAGAGTACAAGTCTTATATATTATATTTGGTAGGTTAAAGTCTATTGAGATTACAACTCTAAGTCTTGTACCTCTATATATACCGTCCAAGAGACTCAATGCAACACATCCAATTCTACCATATTCTATCTTCCTTCATGGTATCAGAGCGTCTAGGTTTAGATCCTAACCCTAGCCGCCGCTAGCTTCCGCACTACGCGCCCCCGGGGAGATCTATCTCCGCCGGGGGCAGCGCCACCGTTTAGGCGGCGGATCCTATTGATCCGGCCGCCATCATCGTCGTCGTCGTCAAGCATCTTCGGCCGTCGACGCACGCATGCCAGTCCATCTGCGTGCTCCCGCCGTCATCCCGCCTTGAGCCCAGCCCGCGCGAGAAGCTGGACTTTGTCGTCGCGTCTGCATCCATGCAAATACGTACGCATGCACCAGCGTCGGGCTCATGAATTACGTGGGCTGTTGGTTCGGCGCCATGCCTTGCTGCCAAGACGCAGGCGGGCTCACGGGGCAATACCGGTTCGGCGACCGGAGCGGCGCGTCCATGGTGTTCCTGGCCATCGGCAAGCTGACGCTCAGGCTAGTGTTTGGCAACTCATCGCCGATACCGCCTCGCCCCTCGTCTGCAGCCTCCGAAGTCCATCAGCAGGGGCACGCAGGTGTGCGTGCGCACGTCGGCGGGTCAATTTCCCACGGAGCAGCAAGACCCCGGGAGGACATGCTGGCCGTCAAGGACTGCTTCTGCGAGAAGACGTGGAGCCACACGCCACAGTTCCATGCATGCATCAGGTTCACGGCCGCTCTTCTTCGTAATCGAAAAAAAAAGGGCGAGGTGCTGCGGCTTGCCTCTTATGCTGATGCTGCTTGCCGCGGTGTCGAGGCCCAATCGCATTCATCGACAAGTCAAGCTACTCACGATCAATGGCGGGCGAAACTCGGCGGCCGACGTGGAGCCCCTCCTCCAGCGTCTCTAAAAGCGGTACGGCCCCATTGCCACGCTCCGGATTGGCATACGTCTCTCGATCTTCGTCGCCAACTGGCGCCTCGCGCATGACACCTCATCGGCACTGGAGTTGCGCTGGCCGCCAGGCCACAGGCGGTCTGCTGTTGTATCTTTCCTTATTTTTTTTCTTTTTCTTTTTCCCGATCACTGATCGGAGTTGAGTCACCCACCGCCCGTCGACCTCGCACGTATCTACTCCGACATTGACGTCGACTACACCGGCCTCTACCTCTTTGACTGTGTGGTCAGGGTGGGCACGCGATGCCGAGGGGACGCCTTTCCGCGTCGTGTCTCGGTCATCCCGTCCGCACGTCTTCATCACCGGTTCGTCATCGCCACCACAGATAGGGACGCCTCCGTCGACTTCTTCCATCGTCGTCCCGCCTCGCGCGTACTCGGTCTGATCAGCCGATTGTGCGCGATCCACCCGGCTCCCGTGACGTCCGTCGTTGAGTACTACACGCATCTTCTCCGAGCAACAGGGCTGCTGCTGTGTCGCCTCCTTGGGCCGCAGCACCGCCGCCCGTGTGTCCCCTCGCCGTTGCATCTACATCGCCGTCCCCTGCGCATCGACGACTGTGCTGCGCAACCTCTTGTGCGCCATCTGTCTGCACTGGTCTTCGTCATGCTGATCAGGCCTTCCTCACCGACATCGAGCGCTACCGCGCGCGCCGCATTTTGCGTCGGGATCGCCGCCTTCAAGCTAGAGCGTTCGCCCGATCGCGCGCCGGGTAGAAGCGCCCGCTCCGCATCGCTTTTCTACGCCTAGCACGACCACGCCCGTTGGGGCCTCTCCCTAGTACGCCCGATCGCAACAACGGTGCGTGTGTTGCCCCCGACGCGTTGCGGTCCGCAAACCCGCACACGCTCGCCCCGTGGCTTGATCGCATCGACTTCGCATCGACCCTCGTTCTCGCCCCGTCGCCTCGATTGCATCGCCGCCGCCTACATCCTCGACGGCCCGATCGTGTTGACCTCGGCATTGCCCCTTCCACGACGCATCGCCGACGCGTCTCCGTCATCACCATGGCGCCTCTTTTGCGCCCGCGGCTTCATGAGCGACCGCCTCGACATTGGTAACCCGACCACGACTACGTCGACCACGGCCATCTCCAGCACGGCATCCTCGACCATGGCTACTCCACCCTCGCGCTCGGCTACCTCGACATCGGCACAAAGGGCTACCGCCTTGCTTGAGCTACTCGTCGGTTTCTGCTCCAGTCACAACATACGCGACGCATCGACAGTTATGACTGCGGAGGGATGTCAGTTCTTCGGCTTCTTCTCTAGTCTCACCATCTGCGACGCTCCCGTTGTGACTGCGGGGGGATGTTAGAGTACAAGTCTTGTATATTATATTTGGTAGGTTAGAATCTATTGGGATTACAACTCTAAGTCTTGTACCTCTATATATACCGCCCAAGAGGCTCAATGCAACACATCCAATTCTATCTTCCTTCAATTACGATGCTGCACTTTTTGAAAGCGAGTATAACTTTAGTTTGGCTGCCAAGGTTGAAGAATTAGATATTCCACCTGGTGTGGAAGCTCCTTTACCATGGCTGCAGAAGACTGCTGCTGAGATGTCAAATAAGACCAAACAGATTGTGGATGATAAAATTGATGAAAAATACAATGCATTTAAGTAATTTGATACTGTTGATGATCATAATGATCATTTTTATTCAACGCTAGAGCTAAGAAAAGTTCAGGTGTATAGGAAGGTAATGGTTTTGGCATACTCTATCTATCCTTTGTCATCATAGTTCAACACTAAGTTGTCCTCTCGACAGCCATCAAAAGACTGGGCAAAGCGTATTCAGCACGAGTGGGAAGTCCTAGAAAAAGATTTGCCAGGTAGTTAGTTGCTGCTTCTTATGCTCAAATTTTTATGATGAAACTTCCTCCTGTCGTTAGAAGACACTGTATTCACAAGGGCCTCTTATGATTATGTTTTAGGCTTTTCTCCAAATTGAATAGATACTATATCCGTGAGGGCATACGAGGATAGAATGGACCTGCTTAGAGCTGTCATTATGGGACCAACTGGCACTCCTTACCTTGACAGGATCTTCTTCTTTGACATTTACTTCCCTCCTCAATATCCAAGTGTACCTCCATTAAGATTTCATTGACTTTATCTCCATTAATGATTGTTCTTCGTGCTTCAGTCTGTTTTGAAGCACTGTGCAATAATTAGCTATTCTATGTAGCTGGTGAACTACCGTTCAGGTGGGTTGCGGCTTAATCCCAACTTGTATGCTCGTGGGAAGGTGTGCCTTAGCCTCTTAAACACCTGGTCTGGTAATGGATTTGAGAAAGTGGAATCCATCCAATTCAACCATGCTGCAGGTCCTGGTCTCCATTCAGGCTTTGGTTTTGAATGCCAAACCTTATTTCAATGAGCCTCGATATGCTAATCAAGCTAACACACCTCAAGGGGAGAAGAAATCCCTGACATATAATGAAGATACTTCCTGCTATCCTGCAGGACGATGCTGTATTCTCTTCAAAATCCACCAAAGGTATGAATATACCTCACTGCTTATCCTAGTTACTGCAAAAGGACTACTTGTTTCCATAACAATACCAAAGCTTTTGGGAACCAATGTAACCATGTCAAGTTGATAACTGGCATAGACTCCCAACGTGATAGATCTGTGTACATCTAGCGGACATCTATCTTATTGACGAGTACAATTTGTGGTGAATCTATTGTCATGTATTCTTTCATATACTGCCTTGGTACCTGCAAATATAATGTGGATGCACTCTCTACAGCATTTCGAGGATTTTGTTGATGGCCAATTCCGCAAGTATGGGTGCAATATCCTTGTAGCTTACAGAGCCTACCTGGACGGTGCCCAAGTTGGATGTCTTGTTGGAGATGGAGTGCAGGATGTCGACGAGGGTGACAAGAGCTGCTCGGTGATGTTTAAGACCTCATTGAAAGATTATTTGAGGAGTTGCTGATGGAGTTCACTGTGAAGGGAGCAGATTGTGACAAAGTCCTAGCCGAGAAGGCAAAATCTGGAGCTTCTAGAGCGACAGCAGACACCACATTGAGGGCCTGTTTATTTCAGCTGTAGATTCTGAGAAGCAGCTGGTGAGTATCTAGTTAGTCAGAATCTGGAGAAGCTGGATAACCCCAGCTTCTGGCTACTAGTTTATTTTCTGGATTCTGTAGCTTCTGGCTACTTAGAATCTGGATGAAAATCTGGACTGTTTGGAGAAGCTACAGATTCTGGGAGTAGCTGCAGCTGCCAGAAGTTAAAACAAACAGGCCCTAAGTAGCCAGAAGCTACAGAATCCAGAAAATGAACTAGTAGCCAGAAGCTGGGGTTATCCAGATTCTGACTAGCTAGATACTTACCAGCTGCTTCTCAGAATCTACAGCTGAAACATACAGGCCCTATGGATTGTTTGGGGGAGCTACAGATTCTAGGAGTAGCTGCAGCTACCAGAAGCTAAAACAAACAAGCCCTGAGGCTATAAGGGATAGTCTGTGTGCTATCTAGACAAAATGGGAGTAATAATTTTGCCATTGAAGCGATTCTAGCTATTGCTCCGATCTTCAGCTGGATAGGAGCTGCGACACAGTTATGCCGGAGAATCTAACAGTTTCATATAAGCAACCTATGTAATTATCTTGTCTAGCTCTGCCGGTAAACATAAAATGACATCCATGTATTTAGGCACAATATTTTACCATAGCATGAGGTTATTTGCCAGCGGAGCCCTCGTCCGCAGCATATGTTGTACGTCCTTGTATGATTGATGTCTCCATCAGCCAAAAAATCTAATGAAGTTTGTTAGCTAATCCCTGCCTTATTCGTTCTTGGGATCTCAGCCAGATTATCTGCCAGTTTGTGTATGCCCGTAGTCCATTCTGTGATTTGTTTTCTTTACTAAGATGATGCTCTGATACTCCCGCCTGCTTTGATCTATTTGGATGATTCGATCCGTTTGAGGGTATCTTCGTCTGAATCGTCCGATGTAGGACGCATGGCTGGAAGGTACAGTTTTGTCTCACAATTTTGGTGCAATTCATTGTAAATTGATGGGATTTTTTTCTTTGGTTAATATCCAGATGCCAATGGTACGGTACAAGATCTACTCTGAAAATGTACTACTTGCTGATTTGTCTCCAAATTTCCACACAAACAGAAAGCCCAATCCTTGCTCTTTCTGTTCCTCTATGAATAGCAAAACACTCAATAAGCAAAGGAATAAGCCTATTTAACTCCATAAACTCTTGCGATAGTATAAGTTTTAACCTTCAACTATAAAATCAGATGGTTTGTCCCTCTCAAATATCAATACCGTTTATTTTACCCCTGAGGCCGATTGAAGGTGGTTTTAGCTGATGTGGCTCCTATGTGATGACAACATGATGGTTTTGACATATGAGTTTCTTTGGATCACATGGCAGCTCTGTCAACATGATCACCACAGCAGGGCCACCCGTTAGTCCCAATCTCTCCTTCTCTTCCTCTTCTTCTCTCCATCTCACCTAAGGCTTCAACGGTCCTACCCATGGCCTTCTCCTTCCTGCTTCTCTCCCCTTACCTCCCATCTGTCGTGGCCACGGCCTCCACCATCCTCCGCCTAGCCGCCTCCCTCCACCCTCCTCTCCTCCCCCATCTTTTCCTACCGCTCGGCACTCACATTCGCAACAAACAACAAGCCTAACCTTGTGCTCTGCCTATAAATAGCTTGCAGCAAGCTGCCATTTCTCCTCACCTCTCCACCCTGCTTCATTCTTCCGATAGTAGGTCCCTCTGTAGAGTTTTGGTTTGGCTTGAATGAAGTAGACGTCCACGGCTTGGCGAATGCGTTCGTCACAGCTCTACCACATTCCCGCTCATCATGGTGAGTCCTCGCCTCACTATCCATGTCATTTTGCACCATTTGATCCCCCCAGTCCAAACCCTTAGCTCGATTTGGCAACTCGTGCAACACATCAATGTGTCCGTGTTGTCTTCCCTATTTCCGGCCACTGCCATCGCCCTCAACATTGTTGCCACTCTGGTGAGCCCCTGTCTTCTATGAGCTCATTTATAGAGTTTATAACATGCAACCCCATTTTAGTTGCCTATTGTCGGGGAATGCTATTGCCACGAGCCCTATTTCCGTCGCTGCCGTCGCCCACCGTTTGGTCACCATAGTGTTTCCTTGTCGTCATTAACCTCTCGGATGAGCTCCTTGTGGCTCAAGGATCCTTTTTTGCTGGTTTATGTTGGCCCAAGTCTTGGTCTTCGCCGTCGCCGCTATAGCAATGTTACCACCGTAGCTTTTCTTTGCCATCGGCACAACACCAGTGACCATAGATTTTTGTGCTAGTGCCTCTCCACATTGCAATAACCCCCCACTAGCTCGCTCTGTGCCTTGTTGCTTTTTTTCCTTCACTCCCGTGCCGAGTTCGTCATATAGTGTAGCCACCTCTCCGCTCATCGTAGCCACGCTACCGCTCTGGTGCACCATTCTGGTTGTCGCCACCACTATTAAGTTCCCCACACCTAGGCTGTTCCATTTTGCCTACTGCATGTGCTCCAGACCATCCCTTCACCACCAACGAGCTCACCAAATCGAGCGCCCCCACCTCCCCTATTTCCCTCTCTCTTTCTCCCTACTCTCTCTCTCTCTCTCTCTCACCAATAGGCGGCTCTACGGAGAAATGGTTAGTTGGTGCTAATAACATGTTTAAGGTTAATAATTCAATGACATGTTGGATCGGGTAGTTAGGTTAATCAAATTTATAATTTAAACCAGTTTTAGAGTCTGTTTCACTAACATCTTGGGCCTACCTGTGAGCAAACAGCGTGGGAGAAGAAATGGAGTAAAAAAGTTTTGAGGATGACATGTGGGTCCACTCCCACCATATTATTTTATTTATTTACCTGCTGACTGGACTGCCATATCATATTAAAAACATCTTACGTGTCAACTGTCAAGACTACCACTACGTTGGTGCTACATAGGATTAAAACCAAGGTGGACTGGCTTGAGAGGTATGTTGTCTGGTTTTGATATTTGAGAGGGTAAAACATCCGATTTTGTAGTTGAAGGTTACAACTTAGATTATCGTAAGAGTTCAAGGCCTCAAGGGGGGTAAAGTACACTAATTCCCTAAGCACAATATGAGTAAATTTATTCACTGTTTTAAATTCATGCCCACCAGCGTAATAAACCATATTTAGAATGCAAGAATTTAATATAGTTTTTATAGAATTTTGACGTGAAGTACTTTACCTTCATCGGGTTCGGAACGAGGTGTATGCCTCACATAAGATCGACATGTCAACATGCTCCATGCCTTATCAACAGTGTCGGTGGATCTAAGGCCATGTTCATATTAGCTTCTACTTGTGCTTAGAAAAATCAAAAGCCAGTACGAACACTTGGCTTTTTGAAATGACTTCTCTATTTCTTTCGCTAACATTTCACTCTGGGGATAAGTTAGAGGGTCATGGGTGCATCACCTGCCCCACTCATCTTACTCTCGTCACATGCATGCATCTCCCTCACTTTTTGCATCGCTCGTTTTATTCTTCTAAAAGCTACTTATTCAGCCAGTACTATTTATTTTTAATTATAAGCTATAACCAAAAAATATCAGTAAAATCGATTATGGAGATTGGTGGGGTGATCACTTGAATAAAAAGGGAGAAGAGAGTTAGGCCAGTAAACAAGCTGAGCTCGAGCTAGCTTGGCCTTCTAGGTTCGAGCTCGGTAGAAGTTTGAGTTGAGCTCGAGCTGAGCTCAAGTTGGGGTCTGAGTTTAAGGGGGCGCTCGTTTTAGCGATGGCTTCTGATTTTTGGTTGAAATTTCACTGTAGCTAGCTTTTTTTACTGTAGCTGATTTGACTTTTTGGGCATAATTAATTTTAAAAAATATGTTAACCCATTAGGGATAATACAAAAGAACACGGGAAAAAAAGAAAATACAAAAAAGCCTAAAATATCTTAAAAAATTCAGAAAAAGATAAAATACTGAATAGTGAAAAAAAAGCAGAAGTTAGAAGCTGAAGCCGAAAAAAACCGAAATGAGCGGGGCTAATCTGGGTTCGAACTCGGCTCGGTCTAAGCTCAAGTAGGCTCGGGCTCAACTCGTTGAAGCTCGATAACAATTAAAATAATTTATTATGTATTAATTTTCAAAAATAAGAAAGATTCGAATTCGAGCTCAGCTCGAATAAACTTGGTAACAGTCAAAATAATTCAAATATACACTAATTTTCAACAATAAGAAAAGTTTGAGCTCGAGTTCGGTTCAGATAAACTCGGTAAGAGTTAATATGTATCACTATTTAAACTCAAATCGAGACTCACGAACTATTCGAGTTCGGCTTGGTGAAGCTCGTGAGCTTGAAATTAAGCTCGAGTTCGGTTTGTTTAAAGCTCGAACCAAACTCACATCGAATTTAGAATAAATCAAACTTAAGTAGTTCATAAATTTTAAGCTTTTTTACCGCCTTAAAGAGAGTAACCCATCTGGGCTCCCCAAAACCAAACGGGAGACGGGAGATCTCACTCCCCACCTGCCCCTCCACTCCCCAATGGCGACACCACCCACTAACTCTAATCTCTACCTCCTCCTCCTCCTGATCCCAGCCGCCCTCTCCACCACCGCCGCCGCCGCCGCGACCTCCTCGTACTCTGGCGGCTGCCCTGCCCTCCCTGCTGCCCCCGACCTCCCCGTCGGCGACGATGAATCCGCCGCCGCCGCCCTGCTCCCCACCCTCCAGCTCTCCTCCGGCTACTTCTCTGGCGGCGAGGCGCGCCTCTTCGGCCCCGACCCCTCCTTCCTCTCCCGCTCCTTCTCCCTCCTCCCCTCCTCCGTCCTCCGCACCACCGACGCCTCCCTTTTCCACGTCTCCTCCACCCTCACCGTCTCAGGCCGTCGGGGCTCGGTCAACTTCAACCTGGACGGATACTACTCGACCGCCTCCGGCGAGCTCTGCATGGTCGGCACCGGCTCCGGACGCGCGGCTGACAGTTCGCCGGTGCACCTCCCCAGCGTCGTGCTCCGCGTCCGCTACCCCAGCCCCGCCAACCTGACGCACTCCTTCGTCACCGGCCGCCTCGAGAGCACCGACTCCTTTAACTCCTTGGAGCCCATCTTGCTCCTCGCCTACGCCGAGGAGGGATACACCTACGCGGAGAGCGCCTCCTGCCCTCAGCCGCCCGCTGATGGGCGTGACGCGCGCCAGGTGTTTGAGGGGAGGAGTTTCTCGTGCGCCCACCTCAATTCGCTGCTCAAAACGGGGTTTAGGCTGGACTACGGGAAAGGTGGAGAGTCGAGCGCCTCCTCACTGGGGCTTCACCAAAGGTATATGTTTTTCAACCGGATGCACTGCGCCGATGATGGTGCCGTGCGTGCTTATGTGGTGTTCTCGAACCAGACAGATTTTTCAATGTATTACTTTATGGTTGGCAAGAAGGCAATTGTGGCGGAGGGGTTCTGGGACCAGAATGGTAACCGGCTTTGCCTCAGAGGGTGTCACGTGGTGAATTCAGGACCATCCCGTGCAAATTTGACGGTGGGTGAGTGTGGGATTGGGATGAGCTTCTGGTTCCCGGCAGTGTGGTCGATTCAGGGCCGGAGCTTTGCTGCAGGGTTGGTTTGGAATACGAGCCTGAAAAGCGGTGAGGGCATTGCCGGATATTCTAATGCAGTCCCTCGAAACGTTAGGGGCAGTTTTGCTGGTTTGAAGTATAACTACACTAAGGTTGATGAGGCAAAGAAGTATTATGAGAAGTCTGGCCTGAACAAGAAGAGAAAGGGAAAGTTCCCTGATAGCAATTCATATAGGGACTTGACATTCCGGTTCTACTCGCCGATAGGAATGGGTTCTGGATATGCATCACCGGTCACAATTGGGTCAATGTTGTTATACGATGGGAACTCTTTGGTGGTTTCGAATCCCTTCTCTCATCATGCAATGGTGGAGATGAAGCAGAGGCTGCTTAATGTCAGCTATGACATTTACTATGTTGGAAATTGGTCACTAGAAACATTTCATCGTCAACATATCTCAGCTGAGGGTATTTATGATACTAAGACAGGCTCCCTGTGCCTGGTCGCTTGCCGAGAGGTTAATGTATCATCAGACTGTGAAATTCTGGTAACTGCTCAGTTCGCTTCTTTGGATACAAAAGTAACACAGCATGTCAAGGGGACAATTAGAAGCTTGAGGAAGAAAACTGATCCTCTTTTCTTTGAAACACTGGACATTGCTTCATATGGGATGTACACAGGTCAACTGGATGAATCGATATGGAGAATGGACTTGGAAAGAACCATGGCCCTGATCTCAATGACACTATCATGTGTCTTCATTGCTGTGCAGCTGTTCCATGTCAAGAAGGTCCCCGAAGCGCTTCCTGCCATGTCAATCACCATGCTTGTTGTTCTTGCTTTGGGTTACATGATACCTCTGGTGCTGAACTTTGAGGCTCTCTTCAAGAACAGCAACAAACAGACTGTTCCACTTTCAGATGGTGTTTGGCTTGAGGTGAATGAAGTTGTGGTGCGAATCATTACCATGGTAACCTTTCTGCTGCAGTTGCGCCTTCTTCAGCTGGCATGGTCTGCACGGTCCGTGGATGGAAGCAAAGACGAGTCATGGGCTGCAGAGAGGAAAGTGCTCTGGATATGCTTGCCATTGCACATCATAGGGGGATCTGTAACTTGGGTTGTGCACATGAGATTTAACCATACTCGAAGGATGCTAAGGCAGGTTGCTCGCATCGCTCCAGTTCAACATGCATTCTGGGAGGATTTTGTGTCTTACGGGGGATTGATACTTGACGGATTCTTGCTCCCTCAGGTTATCTTAAATGTGTTCTCAGACTCCAAAGTTAGAGCCCTTTCCCCAGGATTTTACATTGGAAGCACCATAATCCGTGCGCTGCCTCATGTGTATGATGCGTTCAGGAGAAAGCATTTTGTGCCCAGCCTGGGACCGTCTTACATGTATGCAAGCCCTCATGATGATCTCTTCAGCCTCGCATGGGACATCGTCATACCTTGTGGAGCAATACTGTTGTCGGTGCTTCTGTTCTTCCAGCAGCGGCTCGGGGGTGCCTTCTTCCTTTGTTCCAAGAACAGGAAGTCGAGTGAATATGAAATGGTTTCCACAGTCAGCTCTTAGCAAGTTTTACAGCTTCGTTGCGAGAGAAATGTAGAAGTCTTACATATAGACTAAGAAATAGCTGCTCCGTTTCCTGATGGATGTTTGGTTTATAAATGTGCTTGCTTGCAGCAAAAAAGTTGCATGCATGTATACGAAAGAAGATAATCGGATTGGGCAAGGTTCGGTTCTTGATTTACAATGCTTAAAATTCCTTCATGTTACTTGCCAGTTTATAATTAATCACCCTTGTTATTCTAGTAATCCGTGGCTGCCCAGGTGGATTGCTATCTCGATTTCCTTGAAATCTACCTATATTTTTCGTCTGGGCTTTCTTTTCGTGCGTTCCCTGTGTATTCCATCTGAGACACGTTTGTCCCCGCAATGAAGTCATGGCGGACATACTACTGTTTTTTATACTCATTGGGGATCTTGACCGAATGGTCCTTGGTGGCACCTTGTTACAAGCCATGTGATGCCTATTTATGTCGGCAGCGCTATATATTGATTTGTTTGTCATTGCAGCAAACGAGTCTTAACTATTTTACCGTACGAGTAAACTTTTCGATGGTCGTTAGGGCATAAATGTTACCATGTCAATTTGGACATGGTTTCTCTCGGCCAAAAAACAAGAAGTTATCTCTTTCAACAATTAAAAACAATATCTTTTGTCATCAATATTACGGATGCATCGGTTTCGGAGCGGAGGAATTAAATTAGGTATCGCTCAATTTAGCTTTTGATTTCTGCTTTTTTCACTATTTATTAATTTCATCCTTTTCTGATTTTTTTTATTTTTTTGATTTTTCTTTTTTTTCTCGTATTCTTTTGTATTGTCTGTGATGGGTTAACATGTTTTTTCTATTTTTACTTTTTTTTAATTTAAGTATGCCAAATAAATCAACTCAACTACAGTAAAAAAATCAACTACAGTAAAAAACCATAAATCAACGTCATCCTGAACACCCCCTTAATATCGGTGCTTCCGGATCGACATGAACATTTTTAGCTGCCCAAGGCGGAGTGGTCATTGTCGTCCTCACCCGTTGCTGGGGGCTAATCGGGATAGGTAGGGCTGCCACTGGGTACTGATTATTTTGTCTAAATCTATACTTATACTATTAGATTAGGTATAGATAAGAAATAAAATTCATATTTAGATTTGGTTATGGAAAGAATAATACTAATTTATCCATCTTTACCTATATACATTTAAAACTAAGGATGAGTGCACTTGTTTGGACTACTCATATCCAATTATAAATTTCTATAAAAGCATGTAGAAATCACATGTACCCGTCAATTTGTACAAAGTAACTCTATACATATAAAATAATTTTTAATAAATTTCAATCGATTTCGTAAAACTTTTATGATGTGAACTTGAGGTTGAAATTTTAAATACTGAAGTTTTACAAAAGCTTCTTATAAAAACATATGGGGGCATAAGTGTGAGTGTAGCTCTGCCAATTTGTATAGAGTAGTTCCTCTACATATAGAATCATCTCTAATAAATTTTAATTGATTTCAGAAAAATTTTGTGGTATGAATGCGATGTTAAAATTCTAAATAACGAAGTTTTACTAAAAATTTCATAAACCTCTTTGACTTAACCTCTCCTTTACTCACTAGGGTACCCAAACCCATTGGATATACTTTTTTTTATTTAGGTATAGATAATATTATTTTAGATAAATATAGATAAATTAGATCTAGGTTACCTATACCTACCCAGTCGTATCCCTAGGATAGGTGCAGCGGCTGGTGATAGTACTAGCTGCGTCATCTCCGTCGTCGTCAGTGATGGTGGCGGTATGATGAGCAGGATTGGGCTTCCTGACGGGGCCGTGATTGGGCGGGCTCTTCCTTGCGACGGCGATGGTGGCTGGCCTGATTCCAGAGCAATGCAGGAGGATGGACGTCCCGTCGAGAGCCCTCGAAAAGGGCTCGAGCCGGTCGGGACACGACGAGGGCCGCCTGCCACTTGCCGCCGATCCTGGCCTCCACCACCTTGTGCGCCTTGTTGAGCTTCGCCAGCAATTGCGAGTGCTGTAGATCGGACGCCGACGGCTTCTCTTCCTTCACGAACGGCGGCGGCATGATCGCCTGCATGCGGGCAGGGTGGGATCCATCGGACGGAGATCAAAAGGCCGGCGCGATGGAGGCCGCGCGTGATGGAGTTTGTTGAGTACCAACTAGGCAAAGTGCTCCCTCCGTCTATATTTCTCCACATCCTGCCCAGTGCATAGACCAAGTAAGTATTAAATCTAAAAATACTTAATAAGAATACTTAATAAAAAATAACTATACATATCTCTATTAAATAACATATTATATCCACTTTTAACCTCTTTTAAAATATTAAAGTAGAGATAGAGAGAAAAAATATAATAATTACACTTTGATTCCATCATTAGATAGATAAATATATTAAAACAGATACTTCTAAGATCACGAATAAATGTAGCGAAATAGAGAGTACCCTGTAGCGCTTACTCGGTATTGAACCAAGCAAAGGCCAGTAGCGAAACTTTAAAGATAACTAGAATATAGAAGAGCAAATAGATGTGAGAGGGGGAGCTCCTGGATTGTCGTAATGAATTACCATTTCCCAAGTAATGTAATGACTGCGGTGGCTAGCTATTTAGCCGTGCATCCTAATTAGGACTTGTTTGGAAGCCCCAAACCCCACTGGGATGGAGGCCAATTTCTGAGGGAGGAAACCCAGATGGAAACAATCTCCGGGCTAGATAGAAGGTGCATTTGGAAGCCCACAGGACCGTGTTTTCTGGCCCAATTTGCTTGATTTCTCTGAAAAACATATTTTTTTTCAGTAACTTTTATAAACGACTTATAAAAAAGATTTTGAAAAACTATTTTATTTGAAAGACAGCTTCTAAAAGTTAAAAGCTATTTGAACAAAGCCTGTATTAGTAAAAATTGTCATTTTAATTCTTGTTATTATCTGTAGAACAATAGAATCAAACTATATTGTGGTAGCGCTTAAAAGGGTTTAAAGTTAGTTTCTACTTCTAGTTTTTGTATTTTTTACTATTCAGTAATTTTGTTTTTTTAAATTTTTTAAGGTTTGTTTGCCTTTTCTTTCTAGGCAGAAGATGGCGAGGTACGTGGACAACGAGGTATGAGGGGGTCCCCGACGACTCACCGGGGTGCTGGGTGGTCACTGGCGCAAAGCTCTGAATCGAAGGCGGCAACGTTGCACTAAAGGTCAAGTACCCGTTGCTCATCACGGTGCAAGAGGACATTGACGTTTGAGACCTCGGTCTGCAGTTTTTTGTGGCCTGTTTGCCATGGTGTCCGCTGTACAGCTCAGGGTCTATTTTTTTCAGCTTCTTAAAACGATTTTTAATTTTTATTATAGTATGTAATTTTCAAACAGAATATTTTTTTAAGATAAAGTTTATAGGTTAATTATAGTACACGTTAAAAACCCAATATCTGTATCATCCAAAATCGCAAACGAGTATCTCTCTCTCCGTAATCTTTATCGCAAACAGCTAAAATTTAAAAATTTCAGCCAAAAATCATAAACCGGAAAAGAAAAAAAACCGCGCACGCTGCAGTGTGCGCGCGGACACCCAGACAGCCAGCACTACACAGTGCACGCAGGCAGCTGTTTTGGTTGCCATTTCCATTCATGGAAATAAATGTAGGTACAGTGAGAGCTGTAGAAATACCTGATTGAAGCGTGAACTAAAGAAAAGGCATATCTGCTGTTTCTCCGTATTTGACATGCTACGCCTGCAGATGATAGGGTCTTTTTACATGTAAATAGTGAGAGACGGATTGGCACTAACCAGCATCCTTACATCTACTGACTACAATAACCCAAATCTTTTCTCTGTCTATCGCCCACCTGCATTTTATCATCCACGCCACACATGTTTAGCTAATCGCACATTAAGAGAACATAGGTGGCTCGAATTTATCCCAGTACATCTCTTTATTTAACCATTCGGAAAGCACACTGCATCAAGGGTATGCTCAGTTTCCTGTCAGTTACAAGGTAAGATCGTCTTCGCTCTGGCTGAGTTAGGGCAAACTTAGAACCTATCGGCAGGGACAACAACCGGCTGCGGCTCCACACGCTTCCTATTAGGAAGGTAGGGACCCCGTCTCACCGCTTCATTCAACTGCAGTAAGAGGTAATTGTTTTGTAGGTCAACAATCACGATTTAAACAACAAAATCGGCAGATACTGGAACTGAGATCATACCTTCCCAATGAGATCAGAAAGACTTGATTCATGAAGAAGATGCGAGGAAGATAAGGCCTTGTTGATTGCCACACAGCAGTTGTACCGTGCATCCATACCTATAATAACAAATCCATGCTATCATTGAAACAACTGATACAGTAAATAGAAAACAGCATAGTTCGTGACCGGATTAGTGGATTAGTAACTTTTCATTTGTAAGCTGTCAATAACTATAAACCAGTTGTGTGAAAAGGTTTCCAAATGCTAAAAGAAACATCATACTGCATCAACTTCCGGTTAGAAAAAAGTTTCTCAATTAGAAATGATACAACTAAAAATAATTGCATTAGCACCAGAAGTATTCCTAGTTCCTTACCAAGTTTTGTTGTCTCCATTGTTGGATCCGTAACAAGTCTGATTATCTCTGAATTTGAACAAACTTCCCTTAGGCACCAAACTCGGACAACCAGTCCAGATATTACTCTATAACCCTACAGACATTCAATGGCATGCAATCGGCATAAAATTACTCCAAGGGAGAAAATTTTTTGGTTACTCAAGAGAAAATTTTCTGGTTACTCACACTAAGTATAACTCAGCAATGAGGGAGATAAGCAGCAAATATTCAGTAAAAAAAAATAAAATTAACTTTAACAAGCATGAGGTGCTTACAGCTATCCGTATATCTGGGTCTTGCTGTAGAACTGATAGAAGAAGAGCCTAGCAAACAATCAAAGCAAGAACTGACATAAACAATTCTACTAAAAAAGGCAGATTAAGGTAAAATATATCAAACTAGAAAAATAGTGTTGGTACTAACCGAAGGGGTTAACTTTGGACTGTTTGTTGCTGTGGTATAGACCAATCTCTTCAAACACTCTTCCGATTGATCCTCCAGTTTCATTTGGTCTTCTTGCCGATCAACACCACATATGCTTCCAAAGGCATGTAAAGCAGCCTGAAGATAGTACATCATCTCTCATAAGACAAACAGTTTCTGGTAACTTCACCAATAACAAAGAGAGTGGCAGTAGAAGCAAATAGGCAGACAACTTACCAGCTGTTTACCTCTGCCATGTCGATCAAATGATGTTTCTACCACATGCCTGGCAACATTTGATGGATTTGTGAGCAACAAGTGTGCTCCTTGAGTTGCTATTTCGCCAATAGAGCCAGACAAACAATAAACTTATGTCAGAATGATGAGATAAAGTGTTCTGGTTAATGGGGCCCCCTCTCAACCAGGAGGAGATTTCAGTATAACGAAAAATGACAGGAGGGAAATGGAAGCAAACTTACTTGTACCAATTAGACCTAAGGCCTCCAATGCACTCTCAGTTTCATCATTATTTTGAGTTTCTTCCATCTTCAATATTTTGTCTATGGCCAAGAGCAGATTTGTGACACCTAACATGGATAAATTTTGATTAACACATTGATCTAGCACTTTAGATACCCTGATAACATTAAGATGATATTTCTCTCTTTTTTTAACCAATAACGCTCATATTAAAGGTGTCATCAACAACCCAATAAATCAGTTATCAGCATACCTCAAAACTTCATATGAAAGATCTATTCATCAATCATCAACGTAGAAATACACAACCATTTAATAGATGCAAAGAAACAAAAAAAAAAGGAGCAAACAGTATAAATCAGGAAGACTAAAAATCCACACAATCCAAAATCTGAAATGCTCAAAGAGACATCTAGCACAAATGGTAGACTAGAAGTTTGATAGCTGAAAATAAACCATATTCTTACAAGATTGATCTATTGTGGTGAAAGCATCAGCTGAAGAAAGAAGCCTCCCACTAATCAATGCTGCCCTTGACCGTATAATAGAATCAGCTGAGGAATCGCTACACAAGGACCAAAAGACAGACAACATAAAATGGCTGAAAATCCCAAAAGAAAAAACACATAAAGAGGCATCAACCGAGTACTTGATCACATCAATTATGAGTTGAAGCAGGTTGGTCTTCAGCAGGAAGATATTGCTGTGTGGGTGTTCCACAAGCTGCAGAACGATAGAAAACATAATTAGCTAAAATATATAGCTTTGTTCACAAAATCTCAGAATATTGCACTCATTTATCTTCCATCACAAAAATTGCATAACAAGAGACATTGCCTCGTTCTTGTTGCAACTTGACAAGGTATGACAGACAAGCAAAGAAGCTACATTGATAAACATCCAATGACACTGATTTGACCTAGCATGTGACGAAAAACAAATACTAATGTAAATCTTTTGCAAATGAAGCATGAGTCTAGACAACAAAGATGAAAAATCCTAATTATTGATCCTGTCCCACCAAACAATGATACAGCCAGAGCTAAGCCTGTTCGATCAGAAATACTAGCCTGCATCACTGCCTTTCATTTGTATAGCTTTTATTGGAACTAAAGGGATAAGCCTTCATCTCCTTAGAAACCAAGTTAAAGGATGCATCAGTGTTGTCACGGCGGAGTCAGCGACCACGGCAAGCGAGGGGCGCCTGGACGCCGCGGCGACGCCTAGGCGAGTCGCCGCGCGTAACCAGGAGCCAACTTCTTATTTCCCGCCGACTCCTCTCCCGCCACGCCCAGCGTAAGAAGTCTACAAGCCGATTTGATTCCCGCCGACTCCTCTCCCGCAGCATCTCCCACACACCTCGCCTCCTCTGGCCCTCCCTCCACCGCCTCACCTCTCCCCGCCGCCTCCTCCCTCTGCCGCTGCCTCCTCCCCTCCCGATGGCCTCCTCCCTCCGCCGCCTCCTCTCCCAGGTGCATCCTCCCTCCCCACCGCCTCCTCCCCAACCGCTCCCTCCCCCTCCCCGGCCGTCTCCTCCCCAAGTCGTGCCCCCAAAGTCGAGACGAGTGTGCATGACGTCCCCTCCGTGCCGCTTGGACGCCTAGGCGACGCTTTGACAACCATGGGATGCATACATCGTTTTTCAAGAAAAGAAAGATATATACATCAAGTAATGACAAGGAAATCCTGAGAACAAAGGTCAAATACTTAGTAAGCCATATAAGTGAACTAAAAAATATCTTGTTACCTCATAGAGGACCTCTAGCGCGCTCAGGGTTTTTAGCATATCTTTTCTATCTTTTATCTCATCCTCAAATAAGCTGAGAAGGTTTGAGTCATGAATTGCAGTAGCAATACAACTTGACACGGTAAAGAGCTTAGCTACCAATGATAGAATGCGAACCCATGCCTACAAAGAAGAGGAACATGACCAACACTTAAATCAAGATTTTCAGATCAATATTAAGAGCATCTAGTACAACATAAACAAAGATTCTACTCTATTACAATAGCTAACCACTTCGTTAACATCATTGAGAAAAGAGTAGGGGAGAAAAGTGGTAAATGCAAACTTTCGAAAGTATTTAAGACATATAACTAGTAGACAGCTAATAATCAGGTGCAAACAGAATATTAACTAATCAGTTTTGTTGAAGTGCTTCAGCTGTTACTGCATATAGAGTTGTAGACTACCACTGGCCCAAGAGGGTATGTATTATTGATTAGTTCTACAAAATTTATATTAGAATAACAGATTTAGGATGCCATACCATTGAGGATGACTGAGCTGCCACTTTGTCGAGTTGCACAGATCCTTGACCATCTGGTGGAAATATGATATCCTAAAAGCAAATAAAATAAAGAGTATAGTAAAAACTATGAACACCATTGAATGGAACATATGCTCGATACTTTAAGAACAATTATTGTACTCACAATTCCTTTAGGAATTTCTGCTAGACGCTTTATGGTATCCAGAACAATTGCTGAGATCGCTTCATCCCTACAGAAACCAAACGAAATCAAATATAACTATATATAAAATATCTCCAAGAAGAATGCATGCCATGCAAAAGGACTTGTTACATGTAGTTTGTGCTGGAGAAACACAATACCCCTCAATCAAACAGTTGATCAGAAGAGGATACAGATTGTGCTGTACAAATGTCTCCACAGCAGCAGCACTATCTCCAGCCTTGTCAAGAAGATGTAACACCTGGTATAGAACTTGAGAGTGATTGTCTGAAGACATTGTATCAACAAAAGTTTGCAGGACACTTCCCTTGTAAGACAGGGTGTTGAAACTAGTATATTGACAGTATTACACAAATGGCAAGCATCATGCATGAAAATGGATTTGCAAGAGTTGGCAGAGCACAAGAATGCCCTGTTTGTACACAAAATTCACTCTTGACTGTTAGACTACTAGAGAGTGGAGGGTAGATGAGTTAAATCCAACTTAAAAGTAAACCTTGCAACTTTACGCACTCATCATCTCAACAAAACAAACACATGACATGGAAATATGAAATTACATGGCAAGAATCAAAAGTATCATATTTTCTAAATGTTCTAAATGGATAGCAGAACATACAGTGCAAAAAGAAAGAAAACAACATTCACAAATAGCAACCACTTAGAATATATATTCATAAACAGAGTCCACTTAGAATATATATTCAGGTACATACAGCTTTGCAGGTTAATTGTCTGATATTCTTCGAGTTTGTGAGCAATCCAGCTTGAATAAATGCCTGAAAAATCAAAGTAGAATTCAAACCTTGGATATTCAAATGTGCATAACTGTAAATACAAATTGCTTAATAAATAAGACAAGTAATTTACAATAGAATGTACATTGATCATTATGTATGAAACTTAAAAAGCCACACGCATGCTGATCAAGGCAAGAAGTGTAGGTGGCCATGTGCCCATGTCTAAAAAAACACTGGAGAGAGTATGTTACACATACACCATAACTTGGCAGTAGCGATGCTCCATATCTTGAAGAAAATACTTTGTCCAAGCATGCTGCAACAGTTTCATCCATCCCAGGTACATCATCCTCAATCTGCAATGCACTGCAGGACTAAGACGAGTTAAAACAACAGTCAACTTAATGCACATAAGTGCCAGTGTTAGCATCATACTATTTTCATGGACTAGAGATACAAGGGGATGACTTGAACAAGTGGGCACTGTAATGTCAAGAGAATTTTGCCATGCAAACTTTCATACAAACATTTGTAGAAAAAAAACATGAACTCCGAAACATTCGGAAGAAGGAAAAGAATTTTACCCTAACAGCTTAGGCAGAGGGAATTGTTCCAGGAACTGCCTCACAATGTCATCACCATGCACTCCTACAGCAAACGAAATATAGATTCAGTCAGACCTAACTACCTATCCATGACTTCTCCAAATGCAATTAGTGCGATCGAAAGTTAAGAACGTTTTGTTTCAATATGCACCACCTGAGTTGATATCTGTATTGCTCCCAAAATTGGATTTATTCATCATATACCCTCCCCCTAGATTGAACGCATCTGCCTGTCATATTACTTGGCTTATACTTTTGCTACAGCCTACGAAGACACCCTTAGATTTGGTGGGGAAAAGGAGGCTACCCCGCTTTCATCATTGGAAATGCAAAAGAACAAAAAACAAGCACACGTACAGCATAATCTAACCCTAAGGCATGGAGTGACCAACACTACAGTAGGATAGGGATCACTTTTCAGACAGCAGCAAGGTGATTTGATTTGATTTGTTGTATGATCGGAGGTAAGCAAAACCCCTCCCCGAAAGTGGAGCAGCAGTGCGGCAAAAACGATCCAGGTAATTCGATCCGGCGGCCAAAGCCAAAGGGGAGGAGGAAGGAGGCGTTGCCTGGGTGGGACGCGAAGTCGGCGGCCGCTCGGAGCATGGCGTCCAGCTCGCCCGGCGCCATCGCCGCCGCGGGTTCCATCTGCTTCTCGTCGCGCTCCGGGGGCTAGGAAGGAGCCTGGGATCTGGCCGCGCCGCTCTAGTCGGAACTAGTCACAAGCGAGTCGCCTCGCTTGCTCTGCTCACCTCACTTGCCGCGTGCGTGGGCGGCGTGGCGCTCGGAGGTCAGGCTGGGCCCACGCCGCCTGCCACGTCGCGAAGTGCCTATCCAAAGCCGAGCGTGATCTTAGCTGTACGTCCGTTGTCTTCAAGCGGACTACAAACTTATACGGACACAATTAAATAATCGTTTAACCACAAGTATTGATCAGTCAATCATGATCTAGTAGCTGCTTAGTTCGATTGAATCTCAACAGGAGTAAATGAATGTGGCATGGGTCGTGATATCACTATGCTTACAACGATAGGTCCACACAAAACCTGGGCGGTTGTGATCCGTATTGGCCCGTAGATATCCAATTTTGTGTACTTTATAACCTATCGAGTAGAGACTATATAAAAAATTGAGTGGTGAAACCCTTGTTTTCTTAACTCTGTCGTATGTTAAGGGAAATATGCCTACCGCGTGATAGTGGAAGTTTGAGAAATCTTGTGAGTAAAGCTGAGTAACTTTGTAGAGTGACCATAAATGGTATTCGAGTACACCGTGCTCTCGGTCTACGGAGCTGTGTTTATTTGGATGATTCCAGCAACAAAGCATAAGTAGATTTCTTTATGTTTTAATTTGTGTAATCAGAGCATGTATCTGTGGAAAATCCCTTTACTCATAAGAAGTTGCAAGTTTGTTATTTAAAAATGTTTACAAATAAAATTGCATTCACCCTCTTTAATAAAACATGTATACTTCCATCCATTAATAATCTTTGCAATTAGTAAATTAGGGTTTACTCTTGTGACTTGCTAGGTATGGTTGTACTTATTACTTGTTAAAACAACATTCAGAAGATCAATGGAACTCCGATGAACTAGTTGCTAAGGAGGAACCTGAGGAGTTGTTCTTCAGCTATGACAAGTGGTTTTAGGTTTTAGCCTTGCTCAAGTTTGCCTGTGGTATTGTATTGTATTGTAAATTAACTTTGGGTTTGCACGTCTCTGCATCTAAACCTAACTGATAAGTCCTATCTTTGTAATAAAGTTTGGATTTTATCTGTAAGTATGTATTATAGTTATGCTTATTCTTATATAGTACTTCACAACTGTATAATTCTAGAATAGTTACGGGAACTACTATTACTTCTAAGAATGGGGTGTTACATGTACGTACGTACTTCTGACTACCTCTGATAGCTCGGTGATGTGATGAACGACCACCAAAGATCGGAGCACTCATTTGATGGCCCGGCGTATATAGAGGTCGACGTATACGCGCCCGATGATGATGCGTGCGTCGAAAACTAAAGGCTGATCGATCGATGCAGTACAGGGGTGGCCAGGGCCCGGTCGAACTGGACGATCATATCCCATGAATCGATCCATGTGACAGGGCCGGCCTTTTGCTCATCGTCGTCGTCGTCATCATCGTGTTTATGCCTGCATTATGGGTCTTGTGCTGATCATCCCTTTGATGCTCCAGCCCCTCCGCTGATCCATCCGGCCAGGCCCTGTCTGTTAAGTTGCTCTCTAGCTGGCCATCTCCTACGTACCCTCCACGCCACCGCCCGCTCCCTCCATTGCTGCTCTATGTTTACCGCATCATGATCGTGTAGTATGCATCATGTTCCATCTCACCCACTACTGTTTTACTGGTGTGATTTCTCTTCACTTTTCCAGGCCGATTTGGTAAGGGGATCACCACGCGATGTATGGCTGATTTGGGGAGGTAAAATGTTTACGTGTACGGCTTCGTCGCGACCGACCTGTCTGCTTCGGTTCGTGAGGCGGCTGTCGCGTGCGTCACCGCCATTGTTAGAGCCCAAACATCTAACAATTATAAGGTGTGGGCTTGTGACCGGATGTTAATTCATATTATGTGATGGGTTAGAATAGGAATTTGTCACATATAGTTTGTCTATAAATATAGTATCAGGTCCCCAAAGTAAGGCATCATCAATCCATCTACATTCCGTCGGTAGTCAGCGAAACATCTTTTATCGCGTCAATAGTCGGAGAAACATCTACCCCTCGTCAATAGTTGGACAAACACGGTTTGCCTATAGCTTTGGAAGACCAACCCTACCTCCTATAGATCCAGTCTACAGTTATGTCTTTATTTCAGGTACGCTTCTACATATATAGCTAACTAGCAATGTAAGCGTGGCGTCACACCGAAGTAAAAGAGAAGAATATTTACAGTAAAAGAAGAGCGGAGGGTTTTTTCACAAAAAATCGAGAGTCTTTTCGAAAGAATCAAGGGTCTGTATGTAATTATTTGAAACTGTGGAACGTTATCAAGTAAAAGGAGAGCAGAGAGACTTTTTTATAAAAAAATCGAGGATATGTACATAATTATAAAAATATGATTTTTTTTTGCGAATTTACCATGTAGCATGGGTGGGGGGACGGGAAGTCCCTCATCTTTGATATACTGATGATACACTGTTCTAATTCTTGCGTATGAGATTTGTTTAGATCTAATTTGTTCCGATAAATAGTATCAGATCATTCATATGTAAATTTAGAACCCTGAAAAATTGCTATTTGGGTTAGTTCGTTGTTCGGATCTGTTGCCTCGAGCACACTAATTAGTTATGTTACTCTCGACATTGATTTTGGATATTGTCAGGCCTATCTGAGTGAGTTTGCCACATGCATGATTATTTAGAGCTCAAATCAGTTTACCAGTTTGCTTCCGTTGTTCAGTTTCTTGCTTCTGATTCGCTTCGGATGGCTGAATTGGTACACTTTGGTCAAATGAGAAATTGAATGCGAAAGTATATGCATGTATGGATCTATACTCGTACGCATGTAGGAGAGTATGGTGTACATATATCCTTACTTGTCTTTCTTTACGGTAAGCTTGCAACTTTTTTCAGCATCGTTCAATTGGTACGTGTACCATCTAATCCGTCTGTTTTGAGTTATGGTACTCTTTCTGGTTCTGGAATTTGGGTAAGTCATGCACCGATCCCATTATTTATTGACTGCTAGTCTATCGATTCATGTTTTGCTCTGTTGCACTAAGCAAATTAAGAACAGATCAGGACGGTTTCATTCATGTAACAAGATGGCATGCGGTCTGTTATACTTGTAAAATTTGTTTGATAGCAACCTTTTCATCGTGTCAAGATAGGGCCTAATTTTTGGGCATTGCTTTCTTTTGGGAATTGTGCACACTAGCATGACATTATGCACTTTTTTGGGCTGCTGCATAAAATTCATTCCTAGATATTTGCTCATCATTATTATGTAATATTCTAAAATTAACCATCTCGAGAATCTATTCGTAATTAGAGAAAAGAGAATACGAAAAACATGATTCTTCAAAATTTTAGAGAGAAGTTGTTTTCCTGTTTGAGGGGTTTAATGTATGCTTAGGTTTATACCTATTAGGATGTGCATACATTGTACGAATGCTATTGAGGTATTAGGTAATCCTTCATTGGATTATCATAAAGCATCCACTTTAGTTTTATGGTAACATAATGAATAGTTTTATTCTCGCATAAGGAATATCAGAATTGGTTGAAAATCTTTGGATATTTTTATTATGATTTTGGATACTTAGATGGATACAAATCCACATCAGGTGTGTACAATTTTGGTTCGTATGCAGCTATAGGGTAGATTCTGTTGGGCTGATAGCTTATAGTTTAAATATTTGAATTCTGGCTGTCGCGAGAGGTGGTATATACAATAAAATAGTTACATATAATTTTGGTTGTTACAGCTGAACTCAGTACACTTTTTACTATATTTTTTTGTTAACTCTGTCTTGAAAAAACGCACCATTTAAAAGCTAGTTATTATAAATAGTATAGACATAAATCGGTTGACAGTCGAAAAGAACCTAGCCATATTTTATATGCTATATCCATAAAGATTGTGGAATTTATAGCATGTCATGGTGCATCAAAATTTGTTTATTTGTCCTGTGGAATATTTCACTAATGCATAATTTTTCTTGTGGAATATGTCATGGTGCATCAGCAGAAAGAACATGTCCACGACCCAAATGACACATGGCGAGCAAGGATCGATTTGCCAAGAAAATATTTGGTGCTTTCATAGGGCATAATTTGCCAACGATTCATGGGAGGAAGAAAATGGCAGGATAGGAGACCGTGGGCACACGCTTGGATGGGCAACATGGCACGCTTGGTGTGCGATAGCGTGCAGGATTTATTAGGTTGAAAATCCGCGCGCATAGCAACAAAAATCAAGTGGCATGTAAATGTAATCAGCGGGACACCGTCTTGGTCCAGCGAGCGCGTTAACCGGAGAATCGGAGCGATTCGATCCGATTGGAATCATATCAATCAAGCAGGCTGACATGCGGCTAATCCCGTACAGTGGTTGTGGCGACGAGAACATCATTTTTACAATTACGACTACAAAAATATTACTTTTACTAATGACACTTCAAAATTTATTACTTCAGCTAAAAACTCAGATCTGAGGCCATTAACCCACTTCTAGGCACACTGACACCCACATGAAAAAACGGGAGGCTCGATGCAACGACCACGGCCGTTCGAGCCCAAGACGCATGGCCCACCGGACCAGACCAGACCAGACCATATCCCACGACGGAGCGAACCGAATTCGGGCAGGAAACAATTCCCGGCCCGAAAACCAAGCCAACGAGGCGCGCAGGAACCGAACGGAGCGCGTTTTATCCATGGTGGGCTATATAAAAGACGTCTCCCATCGCCGTGCCGGACACAGCCAAAAAGCAAGCTCCCGACGATCCCAACGCGCGACAAGCTCGCGAAGCAACACCAGTAGTATCACCACGACACGGTGGTGGAGGCAAGGGGACGAAATGGCAGCGCTTCTCGCGGAGCAGGAACGATAGGAGTTAGCTCACCTAGCTAATTGCTGCTTCCATTCGCCATTGCCATTTGGGAGGTGAAGCAGTGAAGAAGGAAGCAAGAAATGGCGCGTGTTCACCTGCTCCTGCTCGTGTCGTTCCTCGCTCTCGCCGCGGCGGCAGTCGAGGGCGGGCGGCACCGCCGGGGGAAGTCGGCGCGCCTCCAACTGCTCCCCGCCGCGCCGGACGCGTCCCTGGGCGAGCGGGCGAGGGACGACCGGCACCGTCACGCCTACATCTCCGCCAAGCTGGCGTCGCGCCGCCGCCGTGCGGCGGAGACCTCCCCGGCGGCGGGGGCGGAGGCGTCGGCCTTCGCCATGCCGCTGTCGTCGGGGGCGTACACCGGCACGGGGCAGTACTTCGTGCTGTTCCGCGTGGGCACGCCGGCGCAGCCGTTCGTGCTCGTGGCGGACACCGGCAGCGACCTCACCTGGGTGAAATGCCGCGGCCCGTCCCCTCCGTCGTCGGGCGCTTCGCCGCGCGTGTTCCGGCCCGGCGACTCCAAGTCGTGGACGCCCATCCCGTGCTCGTCGGACACGTGCACGTCCTACGTCCCCTTCTCCCTCGCCAACTGCTCCACGCCGCCAGGCGCCTGCTCCTACGACTACCGGTAAGTACCTTCTTCTCGGCTTCCCGCCACTCGCCATTGCCAGGCTCCATTGACGTTAGTTCCCCTTCCTCTCGCAATAGAAGTCCTTAATTTTCAAGAACATCGTTCTACAGTATAACTCTATTTCAGAGAAGTTATTATGATATCTTTACTAGATGTCCTACTTTAATACTAAAAAAATAAATTATTAGCTATAGTATTTTATTTAATAGAGATATATAGTTTAATAATATTAATTTTTAAAATTTAATTTTTTTATCATGCATGTTTTCACTATATTGTTTTTTATTTATGGCACGAAGGGAGTACATATAGGAGAGCGCGTTGGTTGAATTTTAGCGGCTTACGGTTGGTTTGTACTGTAGCAGACTTATTTTATATTGTAATTGATAGTTGTTTATTTAGCATAATTAATTTTTTAAAAAATAAAATAAAAAAATAAATTAGTCTGTCATGAATAATATAAAATAGGTTAGTCATCACAGATAATACAAATAAATAAATAAAAAATTAAAATTAAAAAGATAAAACAGAGCTTAGAATTCTAAGCTCAAATAAGTGAAGCCTAGATCTTGCGACGGGTGGCTCGGGCTGGCGCTGCAGCGGCAGCGGTACCTAGTAAGTGTTGGTTGTTGGGCGGGTGGGTCGGGATCCCACGCGCGCCATAAATTTCGCGACTTTTTACGGGCTCTGCTGGTGTCCCCGTGGTTGAGGCGCCATAAATTGCTCAGAATCAGATGTGTTCGACCGGGCGAAGCCGCCGAGGAAGAAGAAGCGTTGTTGGGTTTGCCTGCTTCGCTTCGCTTCGGTTTTTGCGGCGCTACCACGACAATTTATTGCCCGTTGGCGAGACAAACATGCACGAGCAAGTTTGCATTAATTGGATTTTTCTGACTCCACTTTTGAGTTCTAGATTAGAGTCATTTTTGTGGTTTTGATCGGGAGCGTAAGTACTCCGTCCGTCATCCGTTACTCAAGGTAGTGCTCGACTAGCTTCTGACAAAAAATACCTGCTGTTAATTTTTTAAATAATTAAATTTAAAAAAAAATTATATCATCATAGATAATGTAAAATAATAAGAGAAAAAACCTAAACCCAAACCCAAAAAATAAAACTAAAAAACCGACGCGTTTTAGAAGTCAAAAATAGAAACTGTTTGGAGTCAGATCTTAAAAGATAACTTTCTATAATTTCTGCACTACAACTAAGATGAGTATAAAAAGCTATATTATTCTCTTTAATTAGCTCACTTATTATTCTTAGGTGTTATGTGCTACTTAGTTCATAGTAGTAAATTATCTTAAGAATAATGTATGGGATAAGTATGCAAAAGAGAAGAAAGTAAAAATATCATCTCCGAATTGTAGAGCGACATAAAATCTGGAAGGTAGCAAGGACGAGCAGGAGCAAAATTGTGAAGGGACGCGCGCGGCAGTAGGCTGGCGCGCCATGTGCTCAACGTACGCCTCCATCCATGCTTCGCTGTGTGTGTGTGTGTGAGTGTGTGTTGAGAAATAGGGTATGCAATGCAACTGTTATGTACTACCATCATATAGTAGTAGCAGCAGCTCAAGGGGTGTTTGTTTTAGCAATAGCTTTTAACCCATCACGGATAATGCAAAGGAATACGAAAAAAATACAAAAAAATCTAAAAACTTTTAGAAAAAAACAAATTACTGAATAGTAAAAAAAGTTGAAGTTAGAAGTTGAAACTAAAACGAGCGGGACCTCCAAGATGAAACGCGTTGGTAGTTAACTCAAGCTCTCTGACCATATCTAAGGTTCTATTCAGTAGCACTTTATATTTTTTATCTTTTTTACTGTTACTTCTGATTCTCAGAGAATCTTAAGCTGTTTTTTAAAAATGTTTGGCAAATAGGTTATTTCCATAAACCATAAGGAGAATCGGAGACAAACAGACTATGATTTATAACTCTTCATTTGTATTTGTGGATTACTTATTTGTACATAATTTGTGAAAAAGTTTTTCAAAATTTTAAAGACCATATATACACAAATGCCTGAAGTAATAATATTGAAAAGATTACGTATCATCATCATCATTTGGTTACCTGCTTAGTAAAGTAAGATATGATCTATAACATCATGATCAAGACACAAACTCGAGGGCTTCATCCAAGCAATGGTATTGGTACCCAAATCCAAGCTACAGTGCCTGCTTGGAAACCAACAACGAAGAGCCTACCATCAACACCTAAGCTGTTCAGATTGCGCTGAAGATATGATCCACCAATATTGTCCAGAACGACATCTACTCGTGGTAGAGATATTATAAAGGGGGAGTAGGATATACCCTTTCCATTGATTTCTTCTTTGACACGTGCTACAAAGTCTTCAGTTTTGTAGTTTATGCACACATCTGCATCAAAACCTTTGCAGGCAGCTAGTTTGTCTTCACTTCCTAGAATATAATACTAAAATTACTAAGGCAATTTCAGGAACATCTTACAATATCTTGTTTTTGTTATAACAAACAAACCTGCAGTTACAAAAACCTTAATTCCAAGATGCTTCAGTCAGTATAGCAAATGTACCGATTCCGCTTGATCCACCATAGGTCTGCAAACGTTGAATATACCCAATCATCAGGAACAAACACAGCCACAGAAACTCACCTTTAGCGATCACTCATTTGGGTTTAAAAAGTCGATTTATGGCTGAATTTATATTGTAATTGATTTATTTTACACTATAACTAATGGTGGTTTATTTGATCTAATTAAATTTAAAAAATTAAAAATAGAAAAATTAACCCATCTCGGATAATACAACACAAATACAAAAAAACTCAAAATTTAAAAAAATAAAAATTTAAAAATAATGAAAAATAAGACAGAAGGTGAGGTGGGACCAATCCCATGGTCGCAACACCAACTGTGCACTTTTTCTTGGAGATAAGTAATGCTTAGTGACTCGTACAGTCCAGTTGGTGCCAGCCTGCCAGGGAAGTATTCCATACTCCATTTGAGTAGGCATCTTTCGCTTTGCTATTTTTCAGATCCTAGTGAATACTCAGCTCGTAGAAATCATATGTTCCTTTTCAAAATACAAATCATACGTGGTGGTGGTTGATTGATCTATACGACAGGAGTCAAATCGAGACATGTGCAGATTCTTTTATAGGCAATCCTATTCCCAAGAAGAAGCAAGTTCAGCGAATTGCTGTGCTGTTTACAATCCTCCCGTGGATGGAGTCATGAAGAACAAACAAGATAGATTTCTTACAAGGAATGATTCACCAGAGGAGAGGTGGCTGGTCAGGAAGACGGTCAATCAGATGGTGCAGGCCTCCTCGGGCAGGCCGGTCGCGTCCATTAGTGACACCCCCTCTCGCACCGGGAGCAGTTGTCCCGCTAGCACCGCACCCTTCTCCGCACCCTCCCCCCCAAAAAAAACTACACGCACACCTGCAAGCCAGCCACAGATGCGAGAGGAGAGGAAGCCAGTGAACGGCAAGAGAGGAGAGGAAGCCGCCAAACGTCGACATCTAGGGTTAGGAGCGAGGGCGAATATTAGGATTAGATGGGCGAGAGCTCATCGTGGAAGACGCCAATGTCACCGCTGATGCCTGCGGAAGCCAATGAGTTTGCCCGCTCAAGTCGTCGTGGTCGTGGTCGTGGACGTTGTCTCCTCCGCTCCTCGCCCGGACGCACAAGACAGCTCGACTGGGAAATAGAAGGGATGGCGGATGGGAAATCGAATGGGTAAACAGCGGCAAAGGCGGGTAATTTCTGGGAACTCCTCAAGTCTTCTTACGAGAATTGTTTCTCCTAGTTTATTTTTTATCCTGCTCCTTATGAGAATTCAAATTTGATTATTCTGAAAAACTAAGTATTTAACACAGCTCTATTAGATCCAAACAAGAAATTGAGAGCAAAGCTCTATGAAACACCCCTAAATCTTGGCCATGTTCTCTTTTATCCAACTCAGCTTTAGCACCTGCTCTACAGACAGGTATAATAGGCCAAGTGCACTAGCTGTACCTGTACTAATCCCATTCAGAATATGAAAAGGGTAACTAATCCCATTCAGAATATGAAAAGGGTATCGTACTGTGCTAGCCTTGTTGGAGTACCATTCTGCTCGCTTTCACACAGATGTTATCAGTTGCCACATAGGTCCCATTCCAAACCCTTTTAGTTTCTGATCTGGTTTCTGGCTTATTTAAATTAGAAGTCACTTAAGGGGCTTGTTCTTTTTTTACTGCAGCTGATGGATTTTGGCTGCGGCTGATGATTTTTTGGTTATTTGTGATAGAGATTGCGGAAAGAGAGATACTCGCTTGTAATTTTTGCTTATACAGATATTAGTCTTTTAACGTGTACTACAATTAACTTGTAGACTCCGTTTTAAAAAAATATTCCGTTTGAAAGTTAGGTACTATAGCAGAAGTTAAAAGCTGAAAAGAACATGACCAAAATTTGTCGGTTACTAATTTTATTTTTTTTATTTTTTTCTTATTTCTTTGCATTATATGATAATATAATGTTTTTTTCCATTTTTTCTATTCTTCCTCATTTTTTTCTCAGAAAAAATTAACAAATTGGTATAGTAAAATTTAAACAAAAAAAATTATAGTTAAAAGTTTAAGCCAAAAGCTAGAGCAACTCTCTTGATGGCGTAAGTAGCTAGGTTCATGAGGTTGACATTATCACATTCACATCGCGTATCACTATCACTTTTAAGTACATGCATTTTGATCTAAAAACATTAGCCAATCCGTCAACACTACAGCGTGTTATAGCTGGCGCAGTTCAACTTCTGATGTGAGTTCGAAAATTTTGATATTTTATTTTCGGTGTGTGTTTGCCCTGCTAGAATTTCGATTGCTCGAATCTTTGCATGTGCCAACTACTCATCCACCTGTCCTAGCTAACTGATTAGCTAACTAACGTTACCTAAACGTGGACGTGGCAGGTACAAAGACGGCTCGTCGGCGCGCGGCGTGGTCGGCACCGACTCGGCGACCGTCGCGCTGTCCGGCGGCGGCGCGGACAAGAAGGCGAAGCTGCAGGACTTGGTGCTGGGGTGCACCACCTCGTACGACGGCCAGAGCTTCCAGGCATCGAACGGCGTGCTCAGCCTCGGCAACAGCAACATCTCCTTCGCGTCCCGCGCCGCCGCGCGCTTCGGCGGCCGCTTCTCCTACTGCCTCGTCGACCACCTAGCCCCGCGCAACGCCACCAGCTACCTCACCTTCGGCCCGGGCCCGGACTCGGCCTCCAGCTCCGCCGCCGCGCCCTCGTCGCAGACGCCGCTGCTGCTCGACGGCCGGATGAGCCCGTTCTACGCCGTGACGGTGGACGCCATCTCCGTCGCCGGCGAGGCCCTCGACATCCCCAGCGAGGTGTGGGACGTCGAGAGGAAGGGCGGCGCGATCCTGGACTCCGGCACGAGCCTAACGATCCTCGCCACCCCGGCGTACAAGGCGGTGGTTGCAGCGCTGAGCAAGCAACTCGCCGGGCTGCCGCGGGTGAGCATGGACCCGTTCGACTACTGCTACAACTGGACGACCGGCGCACCGGCCATCCCGAAGCTGGCGGTGCAGTTCGCGGGGTCGGCGCGGCTGGAGCCGCCGGCGAAGAGCTACGTGATCGACGCAGCGCCCGGCGTGAAGTGCATCGGGCTGCAGGAGGGCGCGTGGCCCGGGGTGTCCGTCATCGGCAACATCCTGCAGCAGGAGCACCTCTGGGAGTTCGACCTCCGGAACCGGTGGCTCAGGTTCAAGCAGACGCCGTGCACCCAATGATCTCGACGGTGCACGGCTCGTTTTAGTCATAATAACGGTGGTGATGACAAAAATTGCTGATTTTGTAAGGGTCTTGGTCAAGTGTTAATGCAATGCAATGATTTCTGAAAGAAAAGAAGAAGAGGTGCTAGTGCAGTGGAAAAATGCTCTGCAGAAATATCAGGAAATTATGGGACAGTGGGGAGGGGAGGAATGCTGATAAGCGTGATAAGCGGTAGACCATTTTAAAAAGATTATCGTGATAAGTCGCTTTAAAAAGGCGAAGAAGAAATTATGCCGTTTATTTATTTAAAAGCTATAAGCCGGAAAGAATATAACAAAATGCATAATCCAATACATGCGATAAAATCACACGCTAAACTCCCAAAGTGCCACTGTGCCAATCATACATGCGTACTTTTTTTATTCTTATTGATAGGAACAGGAACTTTACTAAACTAGGGTGCAGCAAATCGCTGGACAACTAAATTCCAGCACGCACTCTGGAATTACATCCGCCCAGAAGCATTCGGTGATTCAGTCTCCTGGATCGATTCCCGACCATACTTAGCTAAGGCATAGTTTAGAATGCAGGGATTAAAAATACAATTTAATTTTCGCAGTAATCATAAAATTTTTTGCCACATTCGGGCCTAAGTTATCAGCCACTCTGGTACAGCGTCGAGGCATATACCGCACGCCAGATTGATGGAAAGACAGGAAGAACAGTTGGAGCAGTTTGTATCGCCTCGTTGATGAGCATGCTTGCCGCTGAGAGACCAGCAGCCCATGCGCACCACACTCCACGATCACACGCGCCATTTTCCCAGATTCTGTCAAGTTGTTATAGCTACACCTGCTGGCTGCTGGTGACAAAACATTGTGTAGAGATTGTTGCACAGTAGATTTCGACTAGGTTAACAGGGGACAATGGTTTGATTCAAAAATCAGGAATACACATCAAGAAAGTAGTCGCATATGATCAAATTAGCATGAGAAACCAAGTATGTGAATGTAGCCACATACTTCCAGGACCCTACAAATAGATAAAGAACAATGAAGATTTTCCCTTTAGCTAAATATGTAAAGTAGCAACTTCATGAGTCTTGATTGAACTACAGGATCCAACGACTCCTTTTCAAACTGACCACAATCAAGCTTCAGTCTGCTCCCTCAGGCGACAGATTGTGCTTCTGACAGTGACCGCACTGGCAGTGCTGGAAATGAAAAAAAATTAGCAAACATATGAGAGCAAAATGATACAGCTATTGGGAAATAAATCGGCATCAGCATATCGACACATACTTCATGGTATAAGCACCACCAGCCTTGACCTTCCCACAGTCCATGCACCCCAGATTCCCACTGCTTTTCCTCTTCACGGCAAACTGTGAATCAAGAACAGCATTAGAACTGGTGAAGGTGCAGCAATAGATAAAATAATACAAATAAAATAAAAATGAAACTTCTAATCCAAAATTTAATTACAAAATTTCACGAAACTCATTAAGAAAACAATCCAACATTGCATACAGTGAACAGAATCAGAAGTTGTTAAGCACCATTTCCCTATCTAGAAGGCTAGAATGGAGTTCAAATAAGCAGCAAGCACTGGACACAAAAGAACTCATAACTACAATATACCGTATGCAAGTCCAATGATAATACAAGAGATTGCAATAGCAGTATCATTACAATTCTTTACATTACGTCAATCACCATATTCAACTAAGCCACTTGAGAGTTAAGATGTTATCCTGTTGCCCTCTAAACAAACATCATGCAAGACAAAAAAAAAAGGGTAATAACCAACATTGAAGCAATCTACAGGAAAAGCACAGGAAAAAAACCTTCCACAGCAGAACAAAACTAGATATCATTTATTGAATATTGCAATGCTTATTTGGAACAGCCAATGACCACACGAAATATCTGATACTCACAAAATAGATGCACAGTAGAAAAAGTCCGTGGATACTTAACCATTTTACAAACAAGTAATCAATAAAATGCTTGACAGATTACCTTGCCACAGAACTCACAGAAGTACTTGGAGTGCTGGGAGACTTCCATCTTCTTGATCTGCTCACGCAAACTGGCACCATACCTGGTACCCATATACCATTGATATTACAATGACACAAGACTCACATGGGTTAATACATTCATGAGACTGTCAAGTAATGAACTTAGCAACTTCATTGTTGTTACCGTATTTGTCAACAATTCCAGCCTTCTTGGTGCGCTTCGTCTGCACAAACATCGCAAACGCAAGAAATTAAAACACTCTAGTAAAACAGCTACTATCAACAAAGGCAGCACATCAAAAAGCATGGATAGGATCACCGGACTAATAATTAATTTTTGTGCACCTCAGCGCATGTGAAATAAACTCCAACTTTTTGACATGCAGGTGATGGTAGACAACAGATATCCATGACTAGTTGCACATTTAATCTCGACAAATTATCAGGTTGTACACAATTGTAGCTCATGGCCACGTATCTCAAGAATGTTCCTTAATACAGTGGCAAGAAGTAGTAGCGCCTACGAACCCCCATTGTATTGTAAATATTCAGGTGGCAGAGGTGAAGGCGATGGCAGATAACAGCTATCTGGCTGCACATCTAAGCTCAAATTTTCAGTGCTACACAGGGGCGGATCTGGGCCTCGGGCTAGGTGGGCTATAGCCCGAGGCCCAGCAAAAAAAGCAATGAAACTATATCTACCTAGGCCCAAGAAAAATCAAAGTTGTAAAGGCCCAGCCCGAGGCTGGCATAACCAGCCCGAGGCTCCAGCGCCCCTCGCTTCCTCCGCGATCCGCCGCCTCCTCCCTTCGCAACCTCGCCCCGCCGCCTCTCCCTCCCCGCCGCCCCTTCCCTCACACTCCTCCGCAGATCCGCGCCCCACCCCTCGCCGCCTCCTCCCCTCGCTCTCCCCGCGCCCCATTCCCCCCTGGACTCCCGCCGCCCCCTCCTCCCCCCCCTCCCGGCCTCCCCTCCTCCCGCTCCCCCTCCCGGCCTCCACTCCTCCCGGCTTCCCCTCCCCGCCGCCCCCCTCCTCCCCTCCCGGCCTCCCCTCCTCCCCGCCGCCTCCTCCTCCCTCCCGGCCTCCCCTCCCCCGCCGCCCTCCGGCCCCTCCCCGCCCCCTCTCCTCCTCCCCCCCGCCTCCTCCTCTCGGTCTCCCCGTCGCCTCAACCTCGAGATCTCCGCCACCTCGCCTCCTCCGCGCCTCGTCGCCTCGCCTCAGATCTCTGCCGCCTCGTCACCTCCGCCCTTTGCCTCGTCTCGGATCTCCGCGCCTCGCCTCATCTCGAGATCCGGCGTCTCCCGCCTCGGCGCCTCCCGGCCAGTGCCGCTTGGCTCGGCGGCAGCGGCGGCGCCTCCTCGGCTCCTCTCGGACTACGCGCCCACCTCCCGACCAGCGGCCCAAGACGGCGTCGCCACCTCTTGGCCAGCGGCGGTGGTGGAGGGGGACGGGAGAGCAGGTCGGCGCCGGGGCGGCGAGGCGATGGGCGATGGGGAAGGACGGGGAGCTTGTCGCAGAGGGGAAGCTTCCCGGCGGGTCGGTGGTAGAGGACGAGTTCGCCGGCGGCCGGCTCCTCGACAAAGATGTCGCAATGGGCGATCGATACGGAATCCCAAACCCCATATTCTACAATTAAATAAAACCTTGGTTCGCTTTTGGCAATGTAACTTTGAACCGCAAAACTTAGCGGTACTGAAGGTTGCGGTTAATAGGATTGCAATGCAATTTTCCAAATTTTGTGTTGATTTTGGGTTAGCTTTGGATGCTGCAAATAGAGAGCGATTAGTATTGTGGCCATGGGTAATTTTATACTCTAGTTTATACTGCTACAAAGTTTGTAGTTGTGACAATGTGACATCACTTGTAATCTTGTATAGTGTATGAATTGATCATTGATGGTGGTGGTTTGATGCTAAATCAAGGTTGTCACTTGTCGACTACGAGATAGACTGTTTCGCTTCGCAGTTTGTTCTATTGAGAAGAAGTGAAGAATCGATGAATTATTCTCGCTTGTGAATTGTGATATGATACAATTTTGATATGCCCCAATTGAAGTGATTTTATTTGTAGAACACAACTTGTTAATCGAATTGAAATATTCAATGTTGATCGAATTTTGAATAAGAAAATGATTTAAAGTATTGAATGCCATATGTTTTGCATTTTCTATTTAGGAATTAGGAATCAATGTAGCAAGATCATAGAGTTTTGAGTGGGATGGAGTTGTAGAAGCTGCGGCTTGCTAATTTGCAGCTTGCGTGAGGCCAAGTCCCGGATGATGGCCGACGTTCTTCTCCCTTAATTTCCTACAAGAAGCTTTACATTTTTTTCTTAGTTGATATATTTACTATTTTTGTTGCATTACACATGATATCTTTCTTAAGCTTACAATGGGACTTATTTGTCGTTCGATGTTCTTATGCTCGTCTTTATAGGTTCAAGTTGTTGTACCTTTGTTGATAGAGACATAATAGGCTCGGATGAACCAAATCTTCATTATTAGGTACTAACTTTTGTATTTCTCTACTGTGCTACATTGTTTTGCCATGTTCTTTCCTACTTTGCTTTATCATTAAGCATGGAGCTTAAATTTTATATCAATTATGCATTTGTGTCGTACTTTTATCATACTTTGCTGTGAGTAGTATTTGGCGATACTTATTGCCTGTTAGTTTTTAGCCCGAGGCTTGAGACAATCCTAGATCCGCCACTGGTGCTACATAACTATAGCTAATGATAAAGTATCTCACGAAAGTTCCATGCTTCGGTGGAAAAGGAAAACACTAGTATTTTCTAATCAATCGGGACGCAGAAATGGAAAATTTACCTACAGAAAGATTGTAATGCCCTTTCATCACAATAATACAGTACGATTTGAGGATGCTACAAATCGTATGAAGCACCACAAATGCAAGTGCAAAAAATATTATCAACATTGCTCTAGATCTAACAAATACTACAAGTCCGAGGATGATTTCTCTACGACACAAACCAAAACATAGGCGAATCTAATTGTAAATCCTTATCTCCAAAGCGCCGAGTACGAGCCACTCATACAACCGGAAAACCAGATGATTCCTACATCCAACAGGGGCGAAAGCTAAACTCTGCAGGCAGAGGAGCACGGACCAGAGCATCCATCGATGAGAGGGAGGGAATATCGTACCATCTCGTCGGCGAGGATGACACGTCTTCGGGCAGGCGGCGGCGGCTGGGAGACGGAAAGATTGGACATATGTAGTACTGTTACAACTATAAATTCCAATTCTAACTCCTTGCGTACGCTAATTCCACTTCTAGCCCCCCGATCAACCGCGAGATTACGTGGGCGCGACATCTGTCCGGTCGTGCGGTTCAGCACCACACAACCATACTGTAGGTAGGTCGTGCGGTCGGAACGGAGGTCAGAGATAGAATTTGTACATGCAGGATGCTATTTTTGAAATTTTGAGGACATACAGTGCTACATACGTCCAAAATTCGGGAGACGGCGGCGCGAGCGAGAGGTCTCGACTCAACTGTGTAGCGCGTTGGTGCGGTGTCCGGTGTCTGAGCGTATGATTTCTTTGCCGCATGACCGCCTCTGCTATAGTGAAGACGTGTGGTCCGGGACCGCACGACTCGATTGTAGCTCGATCGTACGGTGTTGGACCGCACGACTGCCCACGTGTCGAGCCTCCGGAGTCGTGCGGTCGGAACAGGGACTAGAAACAGAATTTGTACATATAAAAAGCTATTTTTAAAATTTTGTAGATATATAGTGCTAGATACATCCAAAATTCGAGAGACAGTGGCGCAGGCGAGAGGTCTCGACTGGAGGCAGCTGTGCAGTGAGTCCACGCAGGCCACGAATACATGGGCTTCTCTTGGATTGAGTTCTGGACCATATGATATTCCCCACGGCCTACAGGAAAATCTTAGCAAAAGGGCTATGGCCTGCATGGATAAATGGGCCCTAAAGCTCGATTGATAAAACTGCCAGTGTGCAGATCACCCGCACGGGCCCGATCCCATATTGTTTCATTATCTTGGAGGTACTGTTTATTTAAATAATATCTTCTAGATAAAATACATGTGTGTGTTCAGTAAAACAGTATGTATCTAAATTCCGAAGGTTGTTGAGCCTATGATCAGATCCTATTGTATGTAGGGAAACGTACACATATATGTGCATGGGGTGTAAATGGATGTGTGAATTGTATACTCAGTCTTGTGTCTCTAAAAAAAGAAATTCTCATGGAAGAAGAACAGTGATCTCTAGCGCTAGTCAACCCAAGTGCTTACTCGATGTCAATCGCAGTCATAGGGGGTGATCGTTTTAGCGATGGCTTTTAACTTTTAGCTAAAATTTCACTATAATTAGCTTTTTTTTACTGTAACTGAGTTAGTGGATAGTGTAGTGAATAGTTAAAAAAAGTTAAAACTAGAAGTTAAAATAAAAAAAAGCTAACTTAAGCGGGACCATAGCCTCGTGGACCCCTGTGTCAATCTCAATCGCAGCTACTTTGATGCCTTAACACACAAAGAGCACGCGCTCTTGACAAATGTCAAATGGGCCATCTGTGTATAATGGATATACATGCATGCATATGTCCCCATTGGAAAGAACGGCACCACTGCGAAGCAGACCTATCGATCAAAGCCTACCGTATCTGTTCACTGCTAGTCGATCTGTCACTCTCTGCGTGTGTCGTGTGCACTTGATCGATTTCCATTTGTAGCTAGCGAATGGCTAATTGCCAACCTCAGGAGATGAACTTAAGGGCTGGATTCTGTTGTGCTTTATACGTATGTCTTTTAGTTTTTTATTATAGTAATTAATTTTTAAACGGTCTATTTTTTCAAAGTATATCTATAAATTAATTGTAATAGATATGATATCGATTTCAACTATACCAGTTAAAATTATATATAACTGTGTCACTTTTCATACTCTTTCTCACAAATAACCATAAGCAACAGGCTAAGGCAGTGCTCAGATCAGCTGTGCGGTAGCGTTCAACTTCTACTTTTGGCTTCCAGGTACTGTAGCAATTTTGTTATGTAGTGAATTTTTTTTTGTTTTTTTGGTATTTTTGTGTTTTGTTTTTTTCTCGTATTCCTTTGCATTGTTCGCTCTAGATTAGCGTGTCGCTTTTATTTTTATATTTTTTAAATTTAATTATGCCCAATAAGCCAACTCAGTTACAGTAAAAAATCAGTCAGCTACAGTAAAATTTCAGCCAAAGATCAAAAACATCGCTATTCCAAACACCCCTAAAAGGATCCACCACTTACTGCATGCATGATCCATCATCGCCGTCACATCTAAAGCTATAGTTCACGTCGTGATCGAGAAAAGAGTGCCAATCATATGGGTATAGTCGACGGATATTATCCTTATGGTACATTTCTGTGCAAAAAAAAAGTGGTATGTATATACTCCAGGTTCAACATGTTTGTTTGCTGCAGTTGTAAAGCATCTGCACTGATTGATCTAAGTAATCAAACCCAATCTCGTTTCTGTCGATGGTTTCTTTCCCCTTCTGGGCCCTGTGCTGCTGTGCATCACCTCACTTATTGGGTCGAAAGGCCTCCAAGTTACTGTTCCAGGGATAACATAGCACTAAATTGACAGACAAATGCAGAGGTTTATTGAACTGAACTATTAATTTCACCCCTTTGCGCGGTAGTGTAGATTAATACCATTTAATCAGAACTACGTAAGGTTCCATTCGTTTTTGTTCGTAAATCGTCTAGAGCCAATGGTCGAACAATGCTTGATACTAATTCCATCTCGAGTTGACCCTGGCCTTAACATACATCTAGTGACGTGTTTGGACATGTGAAAGTGCTATGCGTTCTTCCACATATATCTTAAAAAGGTTCGACAACATGTGTCCTTGAACGTGATTCGTCGAGCCTGCTGTATACCCTTATACGAAGGAACAAGGACTGATCACATCTCCCCTAAGATATATCTTTTCCTTGAGCCGTTTCAAGTTTCAACCTATATATTACTTGCCTCGACAAGTGTCCTTATTGTATTCGATCAGATGTACATAACCCACACAAGGAGAAAGCCTAAGCCTGCAAATTGTGAGCATTTGAGGATGCTGATCTACAAATGTTATGCCCATGGATATAGGTTAGATTCTTTTTCACTTTTAGTTAACTTATATTCATACAAACTACAGAAATTAGTTTTTAAATGGTGTATTTTTTAAGATGAGATCTACAGAAAAATTGTAGTAAAAAGTATATTGAGTTCAGCTGTATCGGTTAAAATCGCATGTGACTATTTTTCTATGCGTACTACCTCTTGCGAACAGTCAAAATTCAAATATTTAAACCATATGCCCAAAAGAACCTATCCATATACATGCATGCTATCCCTGCAGACCAGTAGGGTAATATGGCCTAGTATTTTTTAACTTTTGGCTTATAGTTTATGCTACACTAACAGGTTTTTAAATGTAGTATCTTTTTAAGGTATGGTCTACTAGTTAATTGTAATAGATATTGTATCGACTTCAGTAATATCACCTAAATTGTACATAATTATCTCTCTCTGTACTATTTCTTTCTCGTGAACATCTAGAATTTAAAAGGAAAAATCTAGACAATACTAGCAATTCGATGCCTTTCTAACGGCACAACCTTTTACCGTTTGATCCACACATCCAACGGCAAGTATGAACCTAACTAGGCAACTATTCGTCCATTGCCCAATCCCATCTCTCTCTCCTCCCTAATTCCCACCAGCGCCAGCAAGAGAGGGCCGGGGGCATGGTGAGGGCTGTGGGGGCAGGCGGTGGGCAAGCGGCCATTGCGGCGACAGGAGGAGGTAGGCGCGTCGTAGGCTCACCGGAGCACTGCGGGCACCATGGGCTCACCCCAGCGTGGTCACAGAGGTAGCAAGCAAGCACGGGCATGGAGTCAACGGGCGCAACCACGGCGGCAAGCAAGCAGCATGTAGCAGCCGGTGTGATGCCCACCGGCGAGCGGCAAGAGCGGTCTTGGCCAAAGTGGGGCAAGCGGGAGCGGCGACCGGAGGCGCGTCGGGCAGAGTGGAGCGGTTTGTAATGCTGCGGCGCGATGGACACGACGTGGTGATAGTCCGATGAAGCATATATATATATATACACACACACACACACGGTGAAGCCACCAGGTGGGCTACATCAGGCTTGAGCCCACTATCTGACCCGCCCCGACACCCCCTCCCCCTGGTCCTGTCTGCCAAACCAACCACCATCCCAATCTTCTCTACGGTGCCGATGCCCACTTCCGACAGCAGGTCCTCCTCCTCTGCCTGTTGCTCCATCATGGCGTCGCCTCTTCTCCCAAGCTCTTAGTGATGGATTGGTTGTGATGTTGTTCCTCTCTATGTAGATCCCAAACTCTAAGGAAGGAGCCATGTGGAAGGAGACCTCACCGGTGGTAACCGCTCCGCCATGCGATGCTTCCACAGGGACGCTGCGCCACGACTCCACGCCCACAGGGACGCTGCATCAAGCCGCCACCAAAGTACTGCTGCTGTGATACCAGTGAGTTAACCCCAGAGCTTTCATATCAGCTTCAACTTTATGCTTTTTTTATAAAAAAATCTAGTTTAAAATCTACTTAGTGAGAAGGTAATATTAGATATATGATATATCTTTTTTAAAGATTTAGTTCTTCACAATGCACGTAGTAGAATATTTTGTAAAATGGATGCGAGCATTCGACTTATTAGCTTCCTATGACCATATTAGGAGTGTACAATGCTTCCCTTGTAAGTGAGACTTGTTTATTGTTGAACGGGTGAAATGCCATCAATTAGGTATCTTCTTTCAAGAATGTTCCTATCAATTTTATCTCATTTACTATAGTTTGCAAATGATATTAGCTGCATGCATGTTCTTATATCATGCTTCACATGAAGCATTACAAAATCCACTTGCAATTCTAAGAGAACTGGGCCTTTTGTTGTCCTTGATTTTGACTTAAATAAAAGTATTTTTTCCATGCTCATGCTAGTCCAAGTTGCATATCAAATGACCAATCTTTTTTTTTATATACTAATTTTGTGATATGGCTTTTTGCTCAGGCGAGCCAAGAAGCCGAGAGATCAATTGTTTGGAGGTTCAAAACCAATTTTAGTCTATAAGACTATAACCATGAGTCATTGACAATAGTTTTGCCAGTGCAAGAATTTGATTGATGATGATCGACAGCTCAAATTGGATACCCTCTGCTGGATATAATGGCTGATGATTTTACTGATTAGGTAAGTCTTATGATTTACGAATGCTTTGTTTCTGTAGATGGCATCAAGATTATAATTTAACAATTCCATATGGTCCATGCCTAGATTGATAATAGAATGTAAAGAATGCAGATTCATGCAAACACATAAATGTGTAACTTGTAATTATTTGACATTTTGTTCGATTTAAATTGTCCAGATATGTTCCTTCTACATCTTAGCCTCACATGATATGGGACTAGTCAAAAGTCAGAACACTTGACTAATGATGAGCTATCAGCCACCACAAACTTCTGAAATAGAAAGTTTTGTTCAGTTGAGGATAATCTTTGACCTGAGTTATTTTTGCATATAAATGCAGTATTGATGTTTTAATAGTGATCTTACATATGATTTTTTGAATTCGAGGGAAAGCACTCAAGACCCTTGTATAATTATGCGGAGTAAAGACACATAAATTTTTATATAGATTCAGACCTTCTTCTGGGAGAATAACAACCCTACGTCATGTGTTGCTATTATTGAGGAAAAGTTTAAAGTGTGAATAGTGCGAAAAGTCTTGTACTCATTCCAAAACTGATTGCCCCCATTCCTTCTCCAATATCAACCCTTATATCGGCGATAAAGTAGTGACCGTTGTTTCTTGTCAGAAAACGCCTTAATATTTTGGGAGTTAACTGCTAAATAGTGGTTATTGTCATAGAGACGTGGGCAGCCGTTCGCCATAGGACGTTTGTTGTCAGAGAGAGAGAGAGAGAGAAAGATCGTGTGCGGTTACTTGAGTATAAACGTATGTTCTAACTGTCTTGTTAGACAGACCTGTTGTGAGAGTTGGTTAGTTGAACATAGAAAAATAATTAAGTCGTAGCATAACTTACGATTAGGTAGCCATGGCAGGACTTACGACTAGATAGTCATAGCAGATCTTACGACTAGGTGGTCGTAGCAGAACTTATGACTATAGAGTAGTCACAGTAAAACTTATGACTACTCTACGGAATTTCTCACTTATCATTAAGAGGTATATTTGGAGATATGATGATGTAACAAATAGAGGATTATTATATTTTCATCATGTAGCATTGTTCTTTCCAAAATAGCTGGTTCCTCAGAAATAGAAGAGCTAAGATCTATATTTCAGCTCAACACATATGATGACATGATCAACTTATTATGGCTTATATTTTCTTTAAACAAATGGTAACTCAAGAATTTAGATTGTACATGAGTAAAATATTGTACTTGTGTCAATTTATTTTAGTTCTTTGAGGCTTTAGGCCCAACCCTCTATTTTTATCTTGGTTTTACCACTGGAAAGAAATATCTATAAAGTCTTATTTTAGATCTTGTACCCACACGTTTGTGCATAGTAACACTCGTGTATTGGCATCAAGATAAATAATTGCGCAAGAACGTGGCATATGCGAGAGAGAACGGTTTCTTGTGAAGCAATTATAAACGCTATACACGAATTGGAATTATAGATGTCACCGGGAAATTTCTGTTGCCAAAATTTCGTCGATAACCGGCAGTTACCGGTCTTATCGGCAGAGAACAGTAAAATCTATATTGGTCAAAAAATTTGGATTCATCAAAATTCATTTAAAAATTGAAAAAAAAATCAAAATTTGAAATTTTAATTCAACATTTTCCTCCAAAAAATTCTAAAATTTTCGTTACCGGTCATATCCCTGTCCACTGATAAAATTTGCCAGTTAGTATCCGCAACGGGTCATAGAAGATTTCATTTATGTTCTAGTAATTAGTATCCGCAACGGGTCATAGAAGATTTCATTTATGTTCTAGTAATGCTAATGTCGAGCTAGCGTTACAATGACAATTGTGTAAGCACGCGACGAATGACAAATGACCTACTACTACAAAAGGGAGACGACCCAAAAGAAGAAATGGTCAAAAGCACATACCCAAACTTGCTACAGAACTATCGTGATTCGTGAGCGACAGTTCCTAGAAGAAAGAGCGATATTATGCGTGCCCGAGGAACGAGACGGTAGATGAGATAAATGACTACATAATGAACCAAATAAATGGTGAAGAAATCGCATACTTAAGCTGTGATACTGTGTGCAAAGGAACGACAAACAACAGCATGGAACATGCATGTATCCAATGGAATTTCTCAACAGTTAATTTGAAGTTCCCTGGGATCGATGCTCCTTCGAAACATCAACCAGGCTGCAAGTTTATGCTACGGTACAAGAATGACAATCACTCAGCTTGGAAAGAAGTGCATCGGGGCACAAATCATCACACGAACACACGTTGGCGACAAAGTATACATACCTTGAATAATCATGTCACCGAGTGACTCCAAGTGGCTGTTCGTGCCAAAAAGAAGGCAATATCCTGTGTCAGTCTGCTTCGCGATGACAATAAATAAAAGCCAAGGTCAGTCTCTAAACAACGTTGCCCTATGGCGCTTAGGTGTCATTATACTCACTTTCTTAGCACTTAGGTAAGCATCTCTCCGAGAGAAGGACGGTACAGTCTTCAGATCTAGGGTTTAAACGCATGCTTACCTTTACATATAGGGCGCACAACACAGCTCACAGCATGTGAAGGTTAGGCGAGCCGCTAATAATCTCACTCACAAAACGAGACAGCTTCTATAAATAATAGTCCTTTTTCTCTGTGTGCATGTAAGTATCAAATAGTTATCTTTATAGATAGTCTTTTGGAATGCTAGCTTTTGTGATGTGGAAGTCTTCTAGTTAGTACTAGTTAGGACTATTGGAGATGCTCTCACATGATGGATATCCCCAAAATGAATCTGCTTGCATGTATAAATTGCGAGGAAATTAATGTATGCACCTTCCACAGATAGATTCACAATCGGGTGATCGATCGATCTACCCATCAATTGATTAATTCATCAAATTAACAATCCATTAATCGATTTGGTTATGAGCAATGAATGAACACATCGATGTATTTTGAGACCATCTGCAGATGGCACATCGATTCCCTGTACTGCTTGCTCGTACATGCATGCATGGTATATCTCTAGCATTTTTTTTTTGCATTTTCTGATTAATTTCCTCTTTTATTGTAAATTTAGCTATGCTACGGTTCAAAATTAAGTAGTAGAACGGTCATGCATATGCACCTAAAAATGCAAAGAAAAGCACACAGAAACGGCTGTGGAAGATAAATCCTTCTAAAGTTCTATATATCTATCTATCTATATATAGGAAAAATACATTTTACACCCTGACGTAATTACACCCACCTCTAATATATCATCACTTTAGATATACTCATATACTAATTATAAGATACTTCAATGTGAATCATACAAAAAAATTGCAAGAGAGTTCATAGTTTTTAACGTATTTTGTAAATACCTTCATATACACATATAAAAAGGAGTATATCAAAAAAATCTACATACCACCTCTAAAAAATTGTTTATACCACTTATATGGTCTTAAATACTCATATATTACACATACATACCCTCCGTTACACAAGATACTCTCTATGTTATAAGATACGATATAGAATGTAATTACATCTAGATATACAAAAGAGCCTTCCTGTATATATATATTCTCCAGTACTCTACGCCATTAGTCTTTATCTCCTCTCGATCTCGTCATCATCATCGCAAATCCCCAGTTAACATATATGCCGCATAAATACGACACCCATCGCCATCCCTTCCTCCTCGACGACGACACAGCAATGGTAATCACCACCTCCGCCGCCACCTCCTCCACCGCGAGCTCCGCGGGCAACGGTTCCATGGCCTCGCCGCGCCGCCGTAGGATGCTGCTTCTGATGGCGAACTACGCGGCGCTTCTGGTCGGGTCGGTGGCGTCGAGCCTTCTGTCGAGGTTCTACTTCACGCACGGCGGCCGCAACCGGTGGGTCGTCACGCTGGTGCAGTCCGCGGGGTTCCCGCTGCTGGTCGTGGCAGCCCTCGCAGCCGGACGCCCCGCAGCCATGCCGCGGCCGTTCATGTGGTTCTCGCGCCGGTTCCTCGCCGTCTGCCTGATCATTGGCGCCCTCATGGGCGCCAACAACCTGCTGTTCTCGTACAGCACGTCGTTCCTGCCGGTGTCGACCTCGTCGCTGCTGCTGTCCACACAACTCGCCTTCACGCTCGTCCTCGCCGTCGTCATCGTCCGCCACCCGCTCACCTTCATGAACCTCAATGCCGTCGTCCTCCTGACGCTCAGCTCGGTGCTCCTCGCCCTCCGCTCTGGGGACTCCGGCGAGAGCCCGGAGGGAGGCGGCCAGAAGACCTACCTCATCGGCTTCGTCGTCACGCTGGGCGCCGCCGGGCTCTTCTCCTCGTACCTTCCCGTCATGGAGCTCCTCTACCGCGAGGCGGTGTCCGGCGGGTTCATACTGGCCGTGGAGGTGCAGGCTATGATGCAGGCCATGGCCTCGCTGGTGGCGTCGGTCGGGCTGGCGGCGTCGGGGGGCCTGGATGAGGACGTGGCGCGCTGGAAGGGCTCGACGGCCGTGTACTGGACCGTCGTGGCCACTCTGGTGCTGACGTGGCAGGCGTGCTTCATGGGCACCGCCGGCGTGATCTACCTCACATCGTCGCTCCATAGCGGCGTGTGCATGGCCGCCGTGCTCACCGCGAACGTGCTGGGCGGCGTCGTCGTGTTCGGCGACCCGTTCGGCGCCGAGAAGGCCATCGCCACCGCGCTCTGCGCCTGGGGTTTCTCCTCCTACCTCTACGGCGAGTACACCAAGAAGGAGGAGCAGGAGGAGGAGGACGGCGACGTCACCCTGTCCGCCTCTGACGCCGAGAGCGTGCACAAGAGGCTCACAGGTGGCGGCGCACCTGGAGGCGAAGTCGAAACCGTTTGAAATAAACGAGGTAACGCCAGCTGTGCCACAGGGAGCTTGGACCACGTGAGAGAAGAAGCAGCAAATGCAACAACTACAAGGGAGTGCCCCAGAAACAAAGTGGCAGAATGCATTAGGTGTAGCTGTGTCATGTTACATCAATTAGGAAAAGTTACAAGAGACAAGAATGGTGTGTATAGCTTGTGATGATTATGAGTTTTGTTTGGTGGCTGCTATAGCTTGTGAGGTTCAGGGTTTAGTATGGCATGGATGGGTGGAAAACAAACCATGTAACATTGTAAACATGCTGTACTTTAACCTGGCTTATTTCCATCAACAGTTGTTATTGAGGATATATCTATCTGTGCAGTGAAGGATCCAAGATTAAAAATTTAGGTTGGACGGGATGAATCAATAGTAATATAAAAACAAAGCAAGATATATGTAATCCACATTACAATCACATCAATAAGAGCACATGACACTAATTAAAACCCAAAACTATAATCCACATACAAACATGTAAAGGTGGAGATAGAATATGATACCTCGTTAATGAAGTTTATACAACAATTTTCCACAAAAATATCAAATAGTTGAATACACTAGTTTGAACAAAAGAAGAAGTGACAACCTGTCAAAAATAGATGATTTAGTGAGTGTTAGGATTAATCGATCAATAAAAGTTAATTGAACATTGGCGAACAAAAAACATACCAGTAAAGCACTAATCATGTCTTGGAGACCAAGGCAATTTCACTCTTCAATGTTTCATGGCTTGAAATCTTTTATTAATTCTATCACGATTAAGTCCTCTAAATATCCCCTGATATTCAATGTAGCACACCATCAAGTCATTTAGCCACTTATTGATAATCTATTGCACAAATCGGTCTTAATAATATTCATGGCCAAAAAGACTAGTGTACAACATCTTACAAGTTCCTTTTGAATTGTTGGGCAACTCATTCAAGCATTTAATGGACATAACTCCTCAAATGGAACCATCACATACTTTTTCCTTCCATTGTTTATATATACCAATCAATCATCTTTAGAAAATTACCCATATTTACGGAAGAAGAAGAATTGTCATGTCCACAGAATGCCTGACCTTTCATTAAGAGATATAATGCACAATCTAAAGAAGCAGTCAAACGATTTTCATATTTGACTTCAGAATTCTTGCTATGAGACTCCATCTTATGAGATACACTTGCCTGTTGTTTCTTAAAAACATCACTAAATTTTCTTGCATTATTGTGAATACTATTAGCCCAACCAATATGAAGAGGAAATAATGCATATGCATTCTTCCAATTGCTATATCATAATTTGGTGAAGACATCATAACCAAAATTTTCGTCTAAGGGTTGCTGCCTAAAAAGAAAGCATTGGTAGTGCCTCTTAAACCATGTTTCATGGAAGCTCCTAAAATCCTTTCCATATTGTTTGCAAGGAAAATTATGACCAAAAGGTTTAGTCAGGCCCTTCAATAAATAAGCCTTTTTATCACTTGATCTTTAATGTTAGGATAAAATTCCTCAATTGGTATACAAAGTGCTAGATCAGCTACAATGTGAACTTTCAGATTGAAATCCTTAATACCTTCGGTTTGTTCCCATGGAAGTGGACCAAGTGGTTATGTTTGTGCATCTTCAACCAGTGACGGAGCTAGTGGGGAGTAACGTAGCTAGCCTTGCTCCCGTGCTCCAGGCAAAACCCTTGTGTTTACTATACATTTTTTTAGAAAAAACTATGTCCCTCAAATATAAAGAAATTACCGATTGCCCCACTCATTACATTTTTCTAACCTTGTCCTGCTTTCCTATTGAGGACCTATCTGAAACGAAGGATTTTCACAGCAGCTCTAAAGCAACTGCGCTATTTCCTTAATGCGTGAATTTTTCTTAATTCCTACGAGAATTGAACTGTCCTACAAAATCCTGCGAAATTCTTGTGCTCCATACAGGCATTAAGTTCTTTTGGTGTGCCTAGCGCTTCTTAGTCGCATATATTCTGCTCTGATTTACATCAAAAGTGAAACATTGTCCACATTTATATATAAAAGGTACGCGTTGAGAATTACTTGCATGCAAGTATGTAAGAACCACGGAAAACCTGTCTCTACTCTACTGCTATACATGAGACATTTCAGTCATGACAACATATCAGGTGCACAAGAGCATATTGGTGAACAAATGCAGAAACACATCCTAGAGTATCTGATCCTTAGCTGATGCACCAGATAAAGGAGGGGGTGCTCGCCCGTCTTCATCTGGCGCGTCGCCTGCGGATTGAACGCTCCATGATACGTTTGTGAATTTGTTCACCAATATGCTCCATGTCGCCTTCAATCATATCTCGACCTTGGGAACATATGCATGAACTTTCAGGTTACCTGTATATGATGGAATTACAATGGATGTAGATATATATACTCCTCTGGCCTTCTGCTATGTGGTGCTTGATGCGGATTGATACTGAGCTCACAGGAAGATTGTTAATTCAGAGACGGTTGGCCGTGCAACTTCCCCATTAGTATGTGCGCAGGGAAAGAGATGCAAGAAATATCGGCTGGTTGCAGAGGATAATCAAGCCGAGAAAAAAAGTCCAAGGCTCCACAAACACATCAAGGCGGATTGTAGCGGCCGCGGTACTGTCAAGCTTCTGGTGATCTCTCAGGCGGCCAATCATTTGTGACGTCATTGGGGCGTTTGGGCTGTCAGCTTCGCAAGAAAACAGTGGAAAGGCTGAAGCAACATAAAAAGGAAAATGGACTGTCTATTGCACGGATAACTGATTTTTTTCTCAACTTTTACTTAATTTTCTCTTTTTTGGAGAGAAAATTAGTACTATATAACTTTAGGTGACTAAGAGGTAAGAAATTTTAATTTATACAATAGCAAAACCAAAAGAGAAGGCTCCATCTATGCGACGCTAACGCCTGATAGCTACTACGGCCGCACCGATGCCGACGGCGATGATGAAGAGTAAGGTGATGATCTGGGGTTTATGTAGCAATGGGGGATGTGAATCGGTGATTGCGACGCTTGTGCTGGCAGAAGTGTGCGGCGACACGTTAGCATGAGGAGGTGGGCAAATCAAGGTGTTACTGGGAAAAGCAAGCATGCCCTAGCGTTTTCTGCTGGCAAAAGGAAATTTGCGAATGTTTCTGTTCGGTTACTGTTTTGGATGGACTGAATGTGACCGGAGTGCATATTGTACGCAGCACTATAAGACTTTTGTGGTACCAAATATCGAATAATAGTCCTTGCTGAAATGGAAAGATGGGAGTCACAAACAAACAAAAAGTGGAAGCACCTTGTAGAATGCAGACTCGCATGACGAGTCCAAACGGCTCTGGAATCGCAAGTTTTTTCACGGCCCAGATCCATGAATCACGGTCTTATCTCTTAACATCGGCCATGATGCACGTCGCTAATACGTGAGTTGGTACTCTCTATTCTAGCGAGTTCGATCTCCCGATAGTACACACCCCGATTATTAAGAGAGAGAAAAAATCCATAGATAGTATACGTCGCGAGCCTTACAGGCGTAATGCCATTCGCTGAAAGCGGCAGGACACGGAGACGGATGTAGACCCATGAGAAGGTGAGTTTTAGCTTAGGGTGTAAGAATATTAGTAACGTATAGTTCAGATTGCATTCAGTTTAGCCTAAGTAGTATTACCAAGTTTTAGCCCAGATAATCTATGTAGATATGCGCCATACTGCCTACTTTTGCCATAAATTTGGGAATCAATTGAAGTGGTATGTTCTAGACGGCTGAGATGCGAAGATGAAGCGGTAAATAAAATCGAACGGCTCAGCGTTCAGAGAATGTTTGGACCAGCCAAAGAGTTATCATCTGTTATACATCTGATGTAGATCTAGCGACCAATAGCGATGGTGATGCTCGGACCATCCGAACAGTTATCATCTGCTATGCGTCCGATGTAGATCCAACGATCGAGAGCGATTTGACGTTCGGATGGTCCGAACGTCTAGATTGGAACGGTTCACACGATGCTGACCAGATGGTGGTATGAGTTATGGAAGTCATTGCCGACTTCAATTAACGAAGGGGTATAAGCCGACAATCATTTAATCCAGATCCAACGGCCAAAGAGTATTCAACCAATCGTTTAGTTCGAAGAGTCATGCTCTACTGATCGTCCGATGTACATCCAACGGCTGAAATGTTATTTGTGATGTTCAGATCGTCTGAAGATATACGCTTTACTGATAGTCCGATCCAGATCTAGCGATCGAAAGGGGTGGTGATGTCCGGACAGTCCGAAGAGTTCTCTTCTGCTGTCTTTTACTTTTGGTTAATGCTCTAGTCGATATAAAAAGCTTGTAAGACTCTTTTGGAAAATTATTAAAAAAAAATATTAACCGTCATACTAGTATCTGTAGTTCTTGTAGTTCATATATCTTAGTAATCTACTTTACTCTTTCTTACCACGATTTTCTGCCTGTCTCATCCTAATCAGTTCTGAAATTGATTGAGAAATTCCTCAATATTTTTGGGGTTCTGACAACTGGTGCTCAAATCTTCATAATTTAGGTATTTAAATTATATCTTTATTATATTACATTATTTATATTTTGACATAATATCATGTTTTTCTTATCATGCATTATGATTTAGCATTGAACTTAAGTTTCATATTAATAATATAATTATAATGTACTTTTGTTATATCGTGATATAAATATAAATTGACGTTAGTTTTAAATTGTTAAAGTCCAAGAAGTCGCTAAATTGTGGTTCCGCCTGTGGCAGGACATATCAGTTATCTCCATGTGCTCGGACCGGGATTGGTGTGCCGCCTACTGCTCGCCACCCATGCGCGCGTCCATCGGCTCCGCACCTGCCGCCGATCTGCACGAACAGCCGCCGCCGCCGCCTACAAAATATAGCCCGATTCTGTGCCCGCACCTGTCCCAGGCCGATTCCGATCTTGCCCGGGCTGCTACGGCTGGAAGCGGCGAATGCTCCGGCCGCTCCTGTAACTATCCAAAAGGCCGGCCTCCATCAGAATGGGCCGCAGTACGTCGCAGGATTTGGCGGCGGGGCCTCCCCATTCAGACACGAGCACACCATGCATGCAGCCTTACCATCTCTCACTTGCTTTCCTTATCACATGCCACGCGGCTGTACCGTTCAAAAATCATATTTTGCTTTTGTATCGACGGATGAGGAGGGGTTTACTTAGGTGATCGGTGGTGCATTTGGCCGTTTGAAAATGGTTGGAGTTTCTCTATGTTTATGTAGTTTGTTCTACGTAAAAACGCACTGCTTTAGTTGTTTAGGTAGCTTCAATACAGATAGCTGTCGAAATAGAGGAGATTGGCAGACAATATGCGTTTTCTTTTCTCCCGTCTCCAAGAGCTAGCATCTGCTCTCTTTTGTGCCCGAACGTTCGCATCCGTCAATCTGCGATCAACCGTGCAGACGTAGAGAGGCCGCTTGTCTTTCGAGATCAGTGTTCGATCAGCGGGGCATACAAAACGACCGCTGTGGCCCACGGATCAGCCAGTTCGGAGCCGGAGTCAAGCAATTCAAAGATGCTGCACGCACTGCGCTGCGCCGGCCGGGACGGGAAGACGTGATCGTGCCGTGTGTGATGTGTCGAGAGGGTATTTGAATACAAACGGGTGTTCGAAATAACGTTGGTTTAAAATTTTTTTATTGTAGTTGAGTTAACTTATTTGACATAATTAGATTTAAAAATATTTTTAAAAAATATGTTAGCCAATCATAAACAATACAAAGGAATAAAAAGAATAAAAAACCTAAAAATTAAAATTAAAACAAAAAAGATAAAAAAAAGTGAACAATAAAAAAACCCAACGCCACCGCCTGACACTGTGTTGAGTGCGGCGTTAGGGATGGCAATTTCCTCGCAGGGCAGACCCCGTGGGAGGGCGAAGAGGGGGTGATTTTCCCCCCACAAAAGAACGGGATAGAGACGATGATCACTCTCCCCCTACAGAATCCACGGGGACATAGTAAATATAAAAAATAATTTCTAAATAATAGATTATAGTTTTTAAATATAATATAATATATATTTTTCTTGTATATTTAACTAAAACTTAAATCTATACGTTAGAATATATATTTAAAAAAAGTATGTCTAAATAATTATATATTAACAAACAAAATTATATTATTATTTTTTAAAAAATATTTAACCTATTTTTTCTCCCCTATGAGGATCCCCGTGGGGGTCAGGTCCCCGCGGAGACCAGGGACGGAGGGCCCATCTCCCCCCTATAACCTTAGCGAGGCGGGGCACGACAAGGGGCATGCTAGCGGGGTCGGGGCAGGGCCACGAGGGCCTCCCCTGGGACCCCACCCTATTGCCACCCCTAAGGAGTCTAATGTTTCTCTTGTCACAATTCTATTTCTAAGTCCATCGGTTTTCTTCGCAGCTATTCAAAAAAATTAGTTGCGGAGCAAAGAAGAAAGTGTGTATCAAATCTACATATGTTTCAAACATATATGCCAAATTTTTATTACAAGAGAGTACAGTTTAGCAGGCGAGTTTTACATTATTAAGGACATCCAAATCTTATATTACAACATAAAAGATTGTCCAAATAAACCACATACATGCCCATGTGTAGACGAGATCTAAAAATAGCAGTCATCACTCGTCACCTTATAGAGAGTCATCAAAATCTCCCTTAAAAGGTTTATCAGTGTCCTCTTAAGCTTCTTCTTCTGATGATTAAGCAAGTATCAGTATGACCGTACTTGCTTATGCCTTACTCAGCAAATAACACGAGAACATCGACTTAACTACTTGCCAGTGTTTTAAGAATATGTTATGGAGGTTCCATTATTATGGTATGGATGCATATTTATTTTCAAAGATCTTTAGCCTTGAAATGGAAAGCTGTAAGACCGGTATGCCAACAGAACAGAGTGAATGTGCCTCAATTTTTATCCCAAGTATTTATCAATCATTCACTCCAATATCTACAAAACTAAAAAGATTAGGATGAAAAGTCAACAAAAACACATCAAATCAAGAAGCTAAAAATGCGACATATGAACAGTAAAATTGGTATTACCGCGGTACTGCCGCTACATTGAATTCCATCCAACGAACAGTAAAATCAACACTATTTCAAAACTAAGAATTCATATAACTTTTAACTCGTAGATCCAAATAACTTAAAACTTGGTATAAACATTCTCTAGGATGTCAGTAATCTAGATCCAAATGGTATGAACATTCATCGATAAAGAGAATTATTGTCAAAGTTCTAACTTTTTTGTTTGAAGGAAGAGTGCACCACAACCGGACAAAAAATAAAAACGGTGAATATGGCTTACTCGTAGATGAATGATGGTCAAGATGGCTCTAGATGTATTCTCAAATATCACAGCAAGTTAGAACACCCAAGGAATCGAACCAAAAGCAGCTGGATCAAGAAATCACTCGGAGATGCCAAATCAAGCAAAAACTAGATAACTTTAAGAACTAACCAAACTTGGTGTCTAGATAGGTGAGGATTAATTTTTATAGGACATCTCTATTACTTATACGTCCTTAGCAACTAACATGATCAAGAAAGGGAGAGAGAATATCAAAACCACTTAAATCAAGAGCAAATCAACCAAAACAAAAAGGATGCATGAGAGATGAACAAAATTGATATATTGTTACTTGAGGATAAATATTTTATAGCCACTACATCTGTAGGACAAGTGAACACACTACAGCATTCAGACTTCTCAAACCCTAACTCTAAAACATATGACTTCCATGAATAAAGTTAGGATAGTTAACTAACAAGTTTTCATCCCAATCCGTAAAATAGATAGGCTAGCTAGTCCTATCTAACACTAGTGGATAATATTCACTTAGCATAAATGGAGAAAACCTGATAGCCCCATACTTACGGATTTTAACTCACACACTATACTTATACACACATTTCAAAGTACATAAACCCGAGTCCGCTAAGTCCTTCACCTTGATACAACTTAATTATCTCAGCTCCTCAAGCTAATTCGGCTTCCCAATTACCACTGTTTTGATCCAAGATAGTTTTTAGTATTTTGGCTAACTTACCAAAATACTCTTTCTTGACTCGGTCTTCACCTTCCCTTGCAAACAATCATGATGTTTGACACGTATAAGTGTACTAATAGCTTGCCATGTATCAGCAAGTCTCACATTTCAATTCCACTGGAGCACGCTTCACTTGCACCGACCAAGTTAAATAGTGCAATCCATCGCTCGAACTTTCCTATAATATTTTCTGTATTTCTCATGCCATACTTGAGCTCAGTCATCTCACCCGAAATCTTTGATCATTCTGGATTTTAGCTCCTCTATGAGTGTAGCCTCGATCTTCACTGTTAACCATTGTTGACTCCAAACGACTCTGAACATCCAAAGACCAAGAAATTATTTTTGGATATAAGTTCTTCACAATTTGACCCATGTTAATCAAAACATATTTCATACAACATTAATACACTAACTTAGTTCAAACAACATCGACCCATGACCGTAAAACCCAAAAGCGCAAAATTTTCTTCTGGGTCGGTATGACCGCCAACCATAAGCTGATCATACCAGTTGACGTACTGCGCAACTAGGCCTATTTGAAAATAAGATACTGGTAAAACCGTAGTACCACCGCTCTACGGTATGACCGCTGTCATACTAGTGAAATTACTAGTCTCGCTAAAAAAGTTAGAAAATGATCCAGACAAAATGCAATCTTTACAAAATCAAATATCCACTTCACAAAATTTATAGTAATTTATCACAACATTATCCAAAACCTTCTCACATGGTCCTTCAAAAGCAATATTCCATTAAAAGAAAAGGAGACTTAACCATCTCATTTATCATTTAAAAATCATTTAAATATTACTTATTTCTTGTTGTTGGATTCACATATTAAACACAACTTTATTGATCAGAATAGACACAGCTTCACAAATTCACCTATTAAATCTTACTTATGCCTTGTTGTTCTATTATTATACTATATATTGTATTTTGTAGAGTTGCCTGGTATTATCCATAAGATTTCTTAAGCTCATAATGTCATACAATAGATACGCAACATGATAGCGTGCGATTGAGTTAAGATAATAAGATCATTTACTGCTCTTTTTGTTCTAGTTTCTACCCGGTAGACTCGGAGCCATTCAATTTTTATCATGAATCCACAGGCTAATGTGAAAATCACAGCTCGACATTTAGTAGACCTACTGTTATGAAGAGTGGCAAGTGGCATAACTTGCCCAACTTCCACCTCACCGCTTTCTTGCATTCCATCTTGAAAACTCTGGGATAGCTATCTCCCTTGTATATATTTGATAGGATCGAGTAGTATACTACACCAGTTGACAAGTTAAACTTGTGGTTGAACGAGATATGCGTTCTTTACTTGGTATAAGGATCTAGTCATTACTTGCCATATATGATACTATCATTCACATACATGTGCATTACAGCACAATACCACCAGAATCATACCAAACACTCAATCTTAGGGTAAGATCATGTACTCCAACCATCTACTGGCTGTCTACCAAGTAGTCTCAGCCCTCAGCTTTCATTTTAAAGTCTACTGGCACGATGTCAAATATTTCTTATTAGTACAAGTAAATCATTTTAGCTATCCAACCTAATTACTCTCCATCTATGATTAATTACACATACTGATTATACCAAGGTTGTCAAGGTGAATATGGCCTTAAAAAATATGATAACTTTTCAGTGGTAGGATCTAACTATTCGTTGTGTCCTCCAAGCTATTATTTTATGTTAAAAAGTGCATAAATAACAAACATGAAAATAAAGATATTTAAAGTAAATGGAATTAACATGATCAAAGACATATGACTTGCCTTTCTTCACATAGTCTTCGACTAGTCATACTTATTCTAAAAGCTGCTTTTGGCTTTTGCTACAGTAACTAACTTTTAAACAGAGTATTTTTTTAAGATGGGGTCTACAAGTTAATTGTAGTACACGTTAAAAAATTAATATCTGTACCATCAAAAATCGCAAGCGAGTATCTCTTTTTCCGTAATCTCTGTTGCAAATAGCCAAAAAGTCATCAGTTGCAGCCAAAAATCATAAGCCGTAGCCAAAAAAACAGATCCAAAAGCTGCCGCTCTTACGAAGCCCGGTAGGAGTGGGCGGGCGGGCAGGGGCCAGGGCTAGGGGCGCGTTTTTGGGCAAGAGTACGTACTTCGTATTGTGGCTCATGAAATGGTAGCTAGCTAGTTGATTGCAAACGCGCAGTTAGCAAACACATGCACGGCTCGGCATGGTGCTTATCCCTTGCTAGGGTCCACTGGTGTAAAAAGCTGGATTTTTTGCGTGACCACTTGTGCGAAATGCCACATCGACTTTTGCGATACCTGTACTGCACAATAAACAACGCCCCGTAGACAAAAAAAACACGTCTCACGAGTCGGTGTGTTTTTAATTTTTCTAAATAGAAGATAGAAACAAAAACTGTTTAAAATGTAGGTAATATTTTAATTTTAAGTTTTAATAGCAGACAAAAGCAATATACTAGTGATGCACAACTAACTAGTGATAGTAGGCTACTCATCATACTTCAGAATATACGTAAGAATAATATTGTATCAAAGTCGTACAAACACACGAACGACTTACTTTTGGGTTTGATGTAGAGCAGGAAGCAGCGCAGGCTTGATGCAGTGTAGGCTTGACGCAGTGCAGGACGTAGATGAAGCAGAGCAGGAGCGGTCGCGCAGATATGCGCTGCCCAGAAACCTTATTGCCGCCCCCGTGCAGGTCTTCACGACAGCAATGGTTCGGAAGTACCGCTCACCTTCCTTCCAGGTGCACGCCGGGAAGAAAAGGTTGGCGAAGTTCAGACAGCACAGTACTACCGCACAATATTACGAGAGAGGAAGAAAATAATGGGAGAGAAGATGGGAGAAAATCAGTCACAAACCTGGACGTTTTCAGGCCTTTTATAGACGTGCTAATTACTCTCTAGTAACTGACACCATTAGACTGAAATAATGCTCAAGTAACTGACTCTATTATTCACTGGTAACTGCCGATATTCAAACCAAATATTTACGCAGTCTCATTACCAGTCAAAGAAGTAACCGACTCTATTATTCACTGGTAACTGCTAAAATTTAAAACCAAATAATGGTAATTAAACAGTAAAATTTAAAACCAAATAATGGTAATTAAGCAGTCTCGTGACCAGTTAAAAGGGGAGAGAGATGATGCGAGGTTTAGCAAAATAAGGTGGACATGGACTGCCAAGTGGTACGCCATTTTCACGTGAAAATACGCGAATGCGTGCGCGCGTGTGCGTGCGCGTGTGTGTGTTTAGCCAAAGCCACCACCCACTTCCATAACTCAAGGAGTGGTATGGACTCCACCTTATAAATTGGCCTCCCCCACTTTGTCTAAGCAATATGGTACTAAACTTCACATGCTTTGGAATTTAAGAAAATAGGTCATAAATAATAGGTCAATTTTTAACAAAAACTAATATGAACATTGCTATTAGCGGAAGAAATTTTGCATTTGGAGGATTAGGCACGGTGTGTTTTTTATTGCCCGTAGTGAGACGTGCGTTTTTGTTGTCTACGGACGTTCTTTATTGTGCAGTACGGGTACTGCAAAAGTCGGTGTGATCTTTCCCACAAGTGGTCACGCAGAAAAATGCAGCTTTTCACACCGGTGGAGCCTAGCAAGTGGCAAGCACCGTGCCGAGCCGTGCATGTGTTTGCTACTTCGCATTTGCAACGAACTAGCTAGCTAGCATGCATAAGCCGCACTAGTACATACTCTTGCCAAAATCAGGCTTGACCATGGTTAAACATGTCAAATGAAATGGAAGAAATTGCGGTTATTTCGGTCATTTCGTTACCCAGCGAAAGGGAAAACATTCGGTCACATTTTGGTCGAATTTGTCTTCGTTCGAAACTTATCTAAATTTGGTTAAATTTTTATCAAAATTCAAATAAAATTAAAAATTTCTTCCGAAATTGTGAACGAAATTCCAAAAATTCGTTCAATTCACTTGTTTCGCTACCTGACAAAATGTTTCTATCCAAAAGATTTTTCCTTGGGCTTGGCAGGCAGCCGCCGAGCAGCAGAAGCTCGGTAGCGCCTAGGGCCTGTTCGCACCTGTCATGCTCCTCAGACGTAGCAAGTAATACATATCGTCTGTCACGTCTTTTAGCTTAGAAATAGAACTATTTTTATAATAATAGGTGTTAGGGATCAAATTTAAAATAAAAAGTATCTAGAGTACCAAAAGCTTGAACAGTTCCGATGTGTTACGCCTGATTCCTCGGAGTCTCTGACTCGGCTCGTGGCAGCCTACACGCTGCAAGTCCGTCCTAGCTCTGCCGTGTGGCCGTGTGGGTCCATGAGAAGAATGTGCAAATGAAGCAACCGGCCGCCATCTCCTTGGAAGAAATACTCGAGCCAAACACATGACATCTGTCGAGTTGATTGGTTGGTTTGGTTGGGGATCAGCTTTCCCTCTCCCTGTTCCGAACTCCGGCCGATGATTTCGGATCCACCACACCACCAACTCCCTGCTTGGGATCCTCTAGTACGCGCGACGCCCGTTGCCGGTGAGGACGCTGCGCCGGCGCCGTCGTCCGACTGTTTGGTGGCTCATTCTCGCCGATTGGTTTCTGTTTTCTGGTGAGATCTTTTTGGCCCCGGCTGTTCTTTTTCCCCCATTTTTGACGGTATGAGATTAGGCCCCTGTACTCACCAAAAGAGAAGAGTTCCAATTCCGTGTCAGATTCACGTATCTTGCAGTTCTGTGCCTATTTTGCCAAATCCAAATACACTCCCATCGCGCGCGTTCTCAAGAGAGATCGAGATCCATGACGGACGTACGCGACGGCCATCTCTCGTTTCTTGCATCTTAGAGGCCTACAGGCGACAAGATCCTGCAACAAAACAAGTACCTGTGATCCATCCACTGACACTCAGACGCTGGTCTTCACCGACGCCGACGCCGAGCAGTAGCGGAGCAATCACTGGCAACTCTGGGGATTTCGCCCGTGGAGTCGTGGGCGAGGCGGTGTGCTTCCTTGTCTCGCGGCAGCCTCGACTCACACAGGTCGCACAGAGACAGAAGAATCCAAGGCCCCACTCGAGGTCAGGCCAACGCAAGCCTTGTTTAACACTGCAACTACAGCAGGAGGGCTGCACGAGTCTGACTCAACTGCCCGAGGCCGGCCGATCAGATCTGCCGCCGCCGCCGCCGTACGGACGGACGGACGTCGCTAACAATTGCAGCAATGCACCATGATCAAGAACAAAACATGCGATGGGAAAAAAAACTCGGAGAAGTATAACGATAAGCGAAACTGAGCGAAAAGCTAGTAGTAGTCTTCTTCTTGTTTCTGGTTCTGAAAGTCTGATAGTCTAATAGTACTATGCACAACCCACCACCACCACGCATGGACAATGGAAGGCACATGGCCACCGAAAAAAGAGAGAATAGAATTAAAAAGAAGAAGCCGGCCACCCCTCGCTACCCAGATATACAAAATGGAATCGAAGGAATAACGCGGCACTATAATTAACCCCAACAACGAAAGTTTTTTTCTTTTGGTTTTTTTGTTTTAACCCAACCAATTTTCATCGCCATCTGTGACATCTCTTCTTCTGCTGCTTCTACTGCTTCTCCTCTTCTTTCCCCCACCGTTTTTCTGCGACGCCAAATTCTTCTTCTTCTTCTTCTGCTGCTGCTGCTGCCGCCCTTTGGGCGTCGCGCTAGAGGTTTTCGCGATCGATCAGTCGGAGTCGCTGTCCATCTCCATCCCTTTCAGGCCCCTGCGCTTCTGCTGCAACCGCAAAGATTTTTCAAGAGAGGTTTCTCGTCTGGTCAGTGCACAACCTAGCAGAGACTTGAAAGCTGATTGGTGTGCGAAGCTAAACATAACAAGAGACAGACGTCGACTTGGCCGGAGTAATTCACCAAGTCCACTAATGGTCGTGTCCGTGTTAATTACGTGTGCTCATCTACCCTTCCTTCCGAAGAACAAGATTACTCCTACTAGACTACTAGTCTACCTCCATGATTACTTTTCGGGTTCAGGCGTGGCTGATAACTTTCGATCATAACGTGAGTATTTATATAAACATATTGAATACCGATAAATCGATTCGAATAGACTGTTTGAAAAATCATTTTAAAAAGATAATCAAGAAACTATACTATTTATTTAAAGAAAACCATGAACCGAAAAGAGCCAAGGTTAGCAAAAACTGCAAAACACACGTCTGTTCTCTTCCCTTCGCATCTTTACGAATGGCTAGGATTCGATTCTCTAACATCGGTGCCTTATCACGTGGCCCCACCAGGGTCACCGTATCTATGCCAGCGTGGGAAACGGGCCCCACACGTCAGCGACCCACGTCGTATCTCGCGGTGGGCCACACATACTCATGGCCCACATGCAGGGGGATAGGCGTAGTGGGCATCCCCCTCCACATCCGGGCGTTTCACTAGACTGACAAAGGATAGCATGAGACTGACCCCTGGGTCCCACGTGAAGTTCTAGCCTAGTAGACCGGGCACTTCAGGCGACGCCACGCGTCTCGCGTCTGTGCACGTCGGCAATAATAAGGATAAATCGGTTACGTGACAATTAATCATGCCAAGTTTAGAACACCCCTTAATTTAACTTCTAACTTCTATTTTTTTACTATTTATTAATTTTTTCTGTTTTTTATTTTTGGATTTTTTCCATATTCCTTTTTATTGTCCGTGGTGGATTAATTTTGTGTTTTTCTATTTTTACTTTTTAAATTTAAACAGTAAAAAATAAATCAGCTATAATAAAAACCATAAACCATCACTATTCTGAACACCCCTAATCTTCCTGCTTCACTTCAAAGCTACCGAAAGAATTCCCTATTCCTTTTTCTACCACTCCGTCATTTACTTTTAATATTTTATCTTAGTTTACTTTTAATATTTTATCTTAGTTTTTGGCAAAAACAGGATAGTTTTTGGCAAAAACAGGATAAAACATTAAAGGCAAATAGCAGTGTGGTAAAAAGGTAATATGAAGGGTTCTTTCGATTGAGGGTGCAAGCGGAATAGATACTGAGAGATATTGCTTATCATGTATCCTATTTTATTTTTTTTCTCGAAATTGGAGTCAAACAGGGATAATACCAAATACTTCTGTATTTACTCCACGCACCTTCGAATGGTCTATTGGATAGAAATTATCCTTTTCTTTTACACCCCTATACAGAACATTGATCAGTAGGAGTACAATTAGAGTGAACATAGAGAGACTAATTACCGAAATATCGAAGGAAGAGTACTCAGTATTCTCCCGTTTGTTTAGATGTGGCAACCCACCTATCTATTATCTTATTTCTAAGTGAAGTCATAACAGACTTACTCATATCAATTGACATACGGACACAGATAGTACCAGATACCCATTTACTCCTTCTATATTCGCTCTATGAGCTTTCGATCGGACATAAATTATCCGTCCACTTACACCTCTACTTTCGATCGTATGAAAATATATTCAAAAAATTCAGTGTTTATAAATCTACACATTATATTTCTATCGGAATCAAAATTTCCCAATAATAAAGGGCAGAGATGCAGCGAAGCATGCTCATCAATGAGCAGAGCACCCTCGCATTCACGGGAAGTGGGCACCACGTGATATATAGGCTGGGAGAGGTGGAAGAAAAGCCAGCCATTTCTCCAACTCCCAACTTAACTTCTCAGCCCAAGCACCCTACCCCAGATCTACGCAATTTTAACCTTTTTTTTCTCTCACACACGAAAAGACACGAATGGATCTAGTTTTTAATCGACTGGAAGAAAAATCGAAGTGCAAAGGGCTGTGATATGCATCATGTTTATACCTTCTTGGTACACTTCTTCTCGCGCACTTCATACCTGCTTCTGGTCACATCCGAGAGCCACGTCCCTGGGCAGATAAACTGCACACACAAATACAAAAAAAAAAAACACACACACACACACACAATTTCACGTCAGTTTTTATCATGGCAAAAACAATAGTCTAATCGATCAGGCGATGAGTGGAGACGTTTGCTGGTTTGGTGGCATATACATTGACTGCCTTCTCGACGGCCTTGGGCCTCTTCTTGGGACGCTGGGGCAGCTTGGTGCCCTTCATGGCCAGGAAGTCGTCCTCCTTCTCCTTGCGCGACAGCGTCGTGTAGATCCGCGGCAGCTGCTTCTGCGCGGCCGCCGCCTTCGACGACGACCCGGGGCCGTGGTGCTCGGCCTGGTGGCCACCGCCGCCCCCATGCTGATGCTTGGATTCTTGGGTGCCAGTCACCATCGCCCCGGCCTCCGCCCCCGGGCGCTGCTGCTTCCCCGCCCCCGCCGGCGCCGCAGACGACGACTGCCCGCCGGCACGCTCCTCCACGGATCTGATCATCATCATCATCATAGCATCAAAACACAGCAGCAGCAGCAGCAGCAACAGAACGAAAATAATTCGCCCACGGCTGATCGATACGGCACGGTGGTTGGGGTAAAAGGGAGGGTGGGGTTAGTAGCGGCAGCAACAGCGACTGAACTGTCTATCTGGCCTAGTACAACACAGCACGGCGATATGGTGGAAATGATGGGCGGATGGATGCAGCGCCGGCAAAGCAAAGCTACTGCCACATAAAAAAAAAAGATGGGGGCCGACGGTGGTGGCGTCGATGTACGTGTCCTATGTTTATGCCCATCCAGTCCAGTCCAGTCCAGTCCTTGTATATTAGCGCTCCTACCACAACTGAACTTCGCTGGCTCCCTCTCGATGTCACCACCGTTCATCATTCAGGCAAAAGTCCAGCACACATACAAGAATCAACCCAGGGAAACCATTGATGGGCATGGACTGGATTCGGTAAGAAAAAGGGGGAGATGCCCGTGGGCGATGAATGGATCTATGGATGGTGGTTATTGTTGACGCCTCCTGCAGATATTAATCGGGGCATTCGTTTTAGCGATAGCTTCTGACTGAAATTTTACTGTAGTTAACTTTTTTACTGTAGTTGATTTAACTTTTTAGGTATAATTAAATTTAAAAAATAAAAAAATAGAAAAAATATGTTAACCCATCACAGATAATACTAATACAAACGAACACCAGAAAAAAAAGAAAAATACTTAAAAAATCTAAAAAATTAAAAAAAATGAATTACTAAATAGTAAAAAAACTAAAAATAAAAGCAGGAGCTGAAAAAAACTGAAATGAACATAGACAGTACGGGAAAGCGCCGCCGCCTCGTCGTTGCTCGACGATCCTCACACGGATCCAGAGAGGCCAATACTGCACCATACGTTGCCTAGAAAGATCTAGGAAATCACAAAAGAAAATAAAATCTGAAGGACGACATTAAAAGGATGGAGCAATTGAGCGATTGGTAATCGGATCAGATAAGTACTACTACTCTTGTTTAGGGGTGTAAAGAAGATACACATGACTCACGCACATCATACGTACACACAAGTTTATGCGTCTTCTACACACTAAAAATAATAATCGGAGACTCCAAGTTCCCCGGAGTGCGGGGTATAAGTACTACTGCTAGCATAGTAGCATGGGAAGCAAAAAAAAAAAGGTGTGGAGAGAAAAGATGAGAAGGTATCTTATCATCCGAACGCAACTTGGGTTTGTGAAGGTGGAGGGGGGCGTGACAGCTCGCCGGGAGAGACCCGAACCCACGACACGAACTAGACCCAACCTAAAACCGATTCGAGGAAACAACGCGAGCCAGGGTCCACGAGCTCACGACGGCACGACCCCGAGAATACAGCCCGGTCCGAGGGGCAAAAGTGGAAGGGAAAAGACACGAGGGAGAGAAAAGAAGACGCCTCGACGGGGCGCGTCCATGGTGGCGGCCAAAGAGCTAGCCCATCCACCAAATGATGAGTGAGCCGGCGACGCGTACCTGTGGTGGGGGTGGGCATTGCGGACGTGGTGCGCGTCTCCGGCACCGCCGCCGCTGCGCGCCGGCAGGGACGAGATGACCCGGAGATTGGACCCGCGACGGTAGCTTGGCGGCGGCATCAGCTTCTCCGCGGATTCTGACGAGCGGCGCTGGATCTTAACGGTGGCCTGCCGGCGCTGTGGGGAGGGCGTGCTCGCCGACGCGGACGTGGACGCCGCCAAGGCGTCGCGGCGGCCGCGCGAGCGCTTGTTCTGGCCCCACTGGAGCAGCATGGTGGCGTCGTGGCCGGCGCTGCCGCTCGCGCCGCCTCCGGTGGAGCTCGGGGAGGTGGGGTCGGGGAAGTCGGAGAAGGGGTGGTGCTTGCTGTGGTCGCGCGCCGGGCTCGGGGTCATGGATGAGGACGCCGGGGCGGGTGGCGGCGGCTGCGGAGCGCGAGCGCGCGGCTTGGGCCCCAGCGAGGGGGCGGCCAGGTAGGACGCCAGGCGCGAGCTGTCCGTGGCGACGGCCGGGGCGTCGTCGTCCTTGCTCGATCTGGGCGCCGCCGGCGTCGGCTTCCGGCTCCCGCCGCCATTGGCGAGCGGGAGGCAATCCGGGCTGATTCTCTGGTACCTGCAGAAAAAATCAAAGAATCGAGAAACGACATGAGCGACTGGATCGGACAAGAGCCAAGTCGAACATTAGGAATGGAGGATGAAACGAATGGCAAAAGGTTTTTCTTTTTTGCGAGAATTCGAAACCAAAATCAGCAGAAAACCACCATGTTTGCAAACTGCAAAAATTGGAGGCCGAACCAACCATTCAGAGATCTGTTTAAGATAAATCAGCACAACACACAGATACACAAAACGCAGAACAGCGGCAAAGATATGAAACAATCAGGTGAGGAATGAAACTTCAGCCATGAGCTTTCATCTCCGCAAGAACGTAGCCAACGAAAAACCAAGCAACGAACGAAATCGATAGGTTACTCAGAAACCAGTCAAAATAGCCACGAAATCCAGCAGCGAGACGGGTGCAAACAGCAGAACACAGATCAAACGATACCTTTGACGAACCAGGAGAAGAAGACGGCACGTGAACAGAGAACAACGGCGAGCAAGAAAAAGGAAGGGATAAACCTGCTCAAATCGGCCGGCAAGAGCCGAAACAACACATATCGAAAGCGGAAACGGGACACCAAAATTCGCACCTTGATCTCAGGAGCAAACAAACACAGCACAAACACCAAGAGCGCAGCACAAATTACAGAGGCGGCAACAGAGAGAAGGGATTGGGGATTCCAGGCGTACCTCGTCATGTCCAATGCCGGAGGGGCTTTCGACGGGCTCGACGACGCGACGTCCCGAGCAACCGCGACGGGCTCCACGGAGCCACGCATCAAATCAGCCTTCCTCTCTACTCCTCCTCTTCCCTTCCGTTCCTCCAATCGCACAGACACACTCCCTTCTACCTCTGCGTCTCGCTCTACGGATCAAACATCTGGAACCGCGAAACCGAGAAATTGCACGGAAAAAGGGATTCTTGGTAAATCTGACAGCATGAACAGAGGAGAGAGCAGCAATGGCGATGGGGAGAAGAGCCCGAACTCCCAAGGCTTTATCGTTTCCAGTCTTCCAACTATGCCCTCCATTCCTCACACTAATTCGCACCTCTGCCACCTCTACGCCTTCACCCAACTGCACCTGCGACGCCAAAGGGCACACTTGTGATTAACACAAAAACCAAGCTCGGCGTTTGCGCAATCCTGTCCAGTGGCATTCTTTGTGATTAACACGAAATTCGGTGGGCTAATGCGTAACCTGGTCCATGGCATAGAGCGTGATTAACTAGGAGTTCCGTGGGGATTTGCATAAGCATGCATCGCATTCCCCGTGTGCTCCGCTGAACTCTGCAAACCAGTGAAGATATTCCTAGCGCTACCCAGCACCTGGACACCCACATCTACCCATAACTGACAGGTGGACCATGGTTGACCCGGTGCCACCACCTCGGTGCTGTAGATACGGAAAAAGCGCTGTTTTGTGTAGCTGACGACCGTGATCTCATCATCATCTGGGACGTACCACGTGGGCGGCGATTAGGCCTCCTAACTTTAGTAACAACTCGGACACTGCCCTTCCTGAGCTCACTTAACAAGGCATGTGGTCGCTGCCGTGTAGGGCCGGGAAGTGCCCGGCCCATGTATCAGTCGGAAACATCTCAATCTCGGGAAGGCGAAGAGTGGCCATGGGATTTCGAACGCACGGCTGGATTCGATGGCGTGGGACGCCGATGCGTTATCTATCAACTACCACGTCATGGGTTGACGGGTCACGTGAGCCGTGTGGTGGAGAGCGTGAGGCGGCACGGTTGCCCACCAGGGACTGCAGGGAGACGTCGGGCCTTTTTTTTTGGACTTTTAAAATCGACTTTTAATTTTTTTATTATAATTTTTAACTTTTAAATAAAGTATTTTTTAAAATAAAATCTACAAGTTAATTTTAGTACACAGCAAAAGACTAACATTCGTACTAATCAAAATCGCAAACTAGTATTTCTCTTTCTATAATCTTTGTCGCAAACAACTAAAATTCAAAAATTTTTAACTTAAAAATCATAAGTTACAGCCACAAAGAACATGCCTGTCGATTTCAAGACATGCATGCAGAAGATCTTATTCACACTAGTAGTGGCAATGCTACCAACATTAAAAAGGTGTTGTTATCTTTGGAAGGCCTATGTTTTGATGTATCTGGTCCCTTTCATTGGGAGGTTTATGGTTTTGATGTGATTTGGGTCCCTTTCTTTGGTAGGTTTATGGTTTTGATGTAATTGGGTCCCTTTCTAAACAGCTTTTGGCTTTAGAAGTTAAAAGTCATTTAAAACATATTGGTTTTTCAATTTGGTTTTTTCTCCTTTTTCTCTCTTCTTTTTTACTTTGCATTATTTAGAGATATATAATTATATAACTATTCTTTATTTTTTTCTCTTTAATTGAATAACTCATAAAAAAACTAATAGCCACTACAGTGTCGTTTCAACCAAAAGCCATATCACTTTTGAATGGGGCCTAAGAGCAAGATGTATCCAAGATTTGTTTCATGTATTACTCCTTTACTTTTTGAGTCATACAATTATAGGTTTTGATATGCCCCATCCAAGAATTCTTTTGCATTTACTTCTTTATATCTTGAGTCATACGATTATCGGATTTGATATGCCCGACAAGTATGCTCTAGATAAGCAAGCAACCAAACACGAAGAGATATTGTTGTTTTATGATGACATTACATTACCATCCTTACAACAAGGGATACCTTTAGTGGAAGGATCCAAGAGCAAAAGTGTGACATCAAAACTGATAATTGTATGAATCACCATAAAAAGAAATAACCGATAATGGAAATCTTCCTCTTAGATATGCTACGTCCATATTGTCCCAAAGATCTCACATCTTCAATGTTGGTAGCAGTGGTACTATTGTTGTGATCTTATATATTTGTGGCATGTTTTGCTATGAGATTTTTGCATCAAAAGTGTCGATTTTTATAAGGATAATAATCTAATGGCATTGTACCAAAATGAGTTTTCCCTGGTTTGGCTATTGGCACTTCTAGAATATACTTGTTTGAGCATTGGATGTCAACTCACATATTTTTCACTGGCTAGTTTGGCAACATAACAAAATTTGGTTAAATTACCTTTTAGACAAAAGGAGGTTGCCTTTCACTTTTCTAAAAGAGACAATGTACATTTGAGTATCTTGTTTGTGTTGGTAAAAGGTTTCTTTTATGTCATGCGTGCAAGCTTAGCTTGATATGTCCCAAAAGGATGGTCTTTTTTATAGCAAAGTGGCAACATATTATCAGTAGTGCAATTACAACAACCAATTTCACCAGATGGACATGAAGCCCTCATTTTTGCAAAAAGATAGTTTGCCGCTTTGCCAACAGAAATCTTTTCTTTTGAAACGTATCAAATAGATAAGTTTGCATGTATCATAAAAGGTTTTTGAAAATGTGGATAATACACCCCAAAAGCCCATTAGTACTTTTTTTAATTAGAAAAAGTCGTCCAACACTACAATAGAAAAGTTCATAAAAAATGGTTCGAAATCGTCATCACAGACGGTTCCTTTAACCGTCTGACTTTATGGGTCAGTGATAATAGGGGTTATTCACAGATGATTTTTGAACTATATGTGAAAACTGTATCACAGACCGTTTGAAACTAGAACCGTCTATGATCGTTCGTTATTACAGACGGTTCAAAACTAGAACCGTTTGTAATAGTTTGTTATCACAGACGGTTCTGGGTAAAAACCGTTTGTGATAGGTGTACCAGAGCTAAAAAAATATAGGCATCAAGTTATAGCAAAATCGGATGGATGTGATTGAAGAAAAGGTGGGCAAGGAGAGGAATAAAGGAGGAGAAAAGAGAAGAGAGAAGAGGAGATGAGGAGAAGAACAGCCAAGCTTTCTATTTTAAAGAGCAAATCTAGTGAGTTGAGCGGGAAATTCAAATTCGGCGAGAGCGGGTAAGTTAAAATATTATCACAAATGATTCTTAGTAAAAAATCATCTGTGATAAGTAGGTCATCTCATACGGTTTTTGTTCTGAACCATCTATGATACATCATGGACGATTCGAAACAAAAATCATTTGTGATAAGTACAGACATATCACAAACGGTTGAGAATAAGAATCGTCTGTGATATGTAGGTCATCACAGACGATTCTTTTCATCGCGACGAACTTAAGCGGTCCATCTTGTAAAATCATCTGTGGTAACGTTATCACTGATGGTTTGTGTTGAACCGTCTATAATGAGGCGTTCGGGATGACTCTTTTGTTGTAGTGCAAATTGGCATCAAACTCGAACAATTTCATATGGTTTAAAAGAAACAAAAACTAGATTACAAATGATAATGCCAAACTAGCTTAAAAATGATGAGTTAGTAGATGTGTGAAGATTTACATAAAACAATAAACAATCCCTTGAATAGATTAACCCTTTTATTCATTACATTTGATGAAATTAGTTACTGATGGTAATCTTTACACCAACAAACACAAGTTTTCTTAGGGAACTAAACTAGTAAATAGCACATCATACAAAGTTTCATAGCAAAGCATCCAATAACTTACTTGAGGAAGGTAAACCCAAAATAATTAAGTTGGTTGTCTCTGTACTCTAACCTTTCGGCCATGTTCATATTATTTTCTAAAAATTGCTTTTCTATAATATGTAGTTTTCAAATGGAGTATCTTTTCAAAACGAAGTATACTAGTCAATTTTAGTACATACTATAGTGACTTCATTTACATCAGCCAAAATTACATGCGAGTATCTCTTTTTATACAAGCTTCTCTATAAGCTATTACTATTCATAAGATAAAGCCAGACGCCAATCTAAATGAGCCCAAAATTCTACCTAGGATGGCAAATGATTCGGACATATCAACTATAACAACTAAAAATACTTGAATATTTCAAACAACTAAACATCATACATAACCTTTTATATTTTTGTTAAGTTATTATGGAGATATATTTCGGTGTTATTTTTGAAATGGTGAACATGATGGTATTAAATGCATAAGTTAACTAAATAGCAAAGTAAATAAAAAGCATCAAAAAGGAAAACATAAAAATGGTGGGAATGAGATAGGTACCTATTTTGAATGGTGTCCTCCTTCCTTTTGATGTGAGCCACATCGTTTCTTTTTCTTTGTCATATGTGATGGTCAAAGATGAAACGAGGTCAATTTTTTCTGTTTTTTCTTTCTAACATTTTTCTCTCTCAGGTAGCCAATACTTCCAAATCTCATGGGAAGTAAGTGAAATGCTTGTTATAGATCAAACAGTGGGGTCTCGGGAACAAAAGAAGGATAAACTATAATCAATATTAAAACCGTAAAAAGAGAATGCAATGTTTTTTATGTACGAAGAAGAGGGTTTTAGGGAAAACAAGAATTATAGGCTAGGAATGGACCTTGAGATTTTAGAAGATTTTGTGACAGATCATGAAGAGAATTATTAAGGGAAACAAGAGACATATTGGGGCGTCGATGTGTAGATCTCAAAAGAAGCAAGCAATAGAACCATGATGTATCGTGAAGAGGAATTTTAAGAAAACAAAGTAGAATAGATTGGGGATAGATCTTAAGATCTCGAAAGAAGTATGTGACGAGGTTTCATAGATCAAGAAGAGCAATTTTGAGAAAAGCCATAGAACAAGTTGGGGATGATCTTGAGAACTCTAGATCTTGAAAGAAGCATGTGATAGATCTGTGATCTACCATGAAGAGGAATTTTGAGAAAACAAAGAAAAATGCATTAAGGGTCGATCTTGAGATCTCAGAAGAAGTATGTGATGGTATTTGATATATAAAGAAGAGCAATTTTGAGAAAAAAAACTAGAACAAGTTGGAAATGATCTTGGGAACTGTAGATCTCGAAAGAAACACACAATAGAACCGTGATGTACCATGAAGAGAAATATTGAGAAAACAAAGAAGGATTGGGGATAGACATACGTGATGGGGTTTGATAGATCACGAAGAGCAAATTTGAGAAAAAAGTAGAACAAGTTGGGACAGATCTTGAGAACTATAAAGAATTACACTGAGTAGCAATACATCAAGAAGAAGGATTTTGAGAAAAGAAGAAGAACGAATGGGACATAAATGATGTCAAAACAACCATGCAATTTTTTGTGATTGACCATCAATAAAAAGGATAAGGTGGCACTCAAAATATAGATCTCACCAGAAGCGATGCTTTAAGATGGATCATCAGGAGGTTTTGAGAAAAGGATGAAGGCTTGGTTATAGACCCCAGCTAGCCCGTATTTAAATCACCCACATACCTTACTTTGCGTGAGAAAAAGGAAAGAATCATATTTTTTTTGACAAATTCTTTTAACACTCACTCGCTGACATGTGGGCTCTTACACATGCATGGGCCCATTTGCCAGTAAACCATGATTACGAGAAAATAAAGAAGGGATGTACAATGTGAGTCCCAAATATAGAGAATATAGCTAGCATTGAAGGTTAAGAAGGCATGTAATCCATGATACCGATCTGCTAGGGGCACACATTCTGCACACAATAATGTCCTCCACAACCTACCAACCCACCATATCCCACCCCCTTGCCCTCTAGCATTTTGAGTGAGCATCAAAGTCACGTAATAAGGCTTGGCTTCGGTGTCATCTTGAAAGTGGTATCACTAATGTATTTTTCAATGAATTACTATTAATCTTACAAAAAAATGTGAGAGACTCAACACATAGGATCACGCAGAGAAGACAAGGGTTTAGACAGGTTCGGGTCCTCTCTAGAGAGAATAACAATCATACTCTTGTGTTCTTGTATTCTATCACAATGAGATGTCTAAGATTACAAGCGAGTAATGTCTTGCGATCTCTCTCCCCCCCTCATTCGATACCCTCCTTAAATAGCATCGAAGGGGTGGCAATTGGTGCTTATGTAGAGACGCCTCCTCAGTGCCATCCATCCGCACGTGTGGAGTTGATGCAGATACGCATGTGTATTACACTTTTCAGTTAAATATATTGTTCATCTGGAAAGAATTATTGAGCCACATGAAATATGGATAGGTGAACTCATTCCAATCTAAACTTAATGTTGTTATTCATAAGAATGAAATACTACCTCATGTTATCACATGGTGCATTCATAAGTTTGTCAAATGGAAAAATGTTGGAACTAAGAGGGAGGAGCTGGAGGCCAGGACCAAAACACTGAAGAGGCACAAGAGGATAACCACATTTGGTGCTAAAGATATGAAGAAACAAATTTCATACGGATGGAGTCAACAAGAACAAAGCTCATGTGGCTAGATGGAGCATACAAGAGAAAGGTCTATGTGGAAGGGGGAAAGAAAACCCATGTGATGGGAGAGCAAAAGGGGGGAGCCCAAGAACTTAAAGTACAAGTTTTAGATAAGATTTTTAAGCCCAATTTGAACCTCCCACAAGCGGAAATGAATTTAAACTCGAATTCAACTCAGAACTCAATTCGAATTCGGTTTGGGACAGCCTGACAGATAGTTACTAAAAAGGTCATAACTTTTACAAACGGAGTCCGATTCGAGTGTTCTTAGACTCGTTGGAAGATTATTTCAAGGGCTATGCAATGGATAAGACATCATCTTCAAATTCATCACAAATCATCTATTATAACCGAAACAAAATGATAGCTGTAAAATTTGATTTCCTTTTTGTAAGAGTTCGAATCTAAAATAATATAAAGTTGAGTTGTACTCGGTTTGGGGACCATATAGATATCCCAAGGGACTATATAAGCCTTGTAATCGTATCCTTTAGGGCTAAGACCACCTCTGAGAAAAATCGATCTACTAAAATTTGTTCGAGTTCATTATTGCTGTCGAAATTCCATAGGGAATTAGGAGTGTTCTTTAATCAAAATCGTTCAGCCTTACCACTGGTAATTGGGTGCACGATAGATCTACGCTTGGTGGTTGACGAAATTGACATGAGTGTTTTGACGGATTAAAGAGTGTTCGTCCCTTGCACTGGCATTGGAGGATCGCTACGATCATCAAGACTCCTGTGAGTATCCATCCTACGTCGAGAAGATCGGACGACCCCGTATCAGGAGTGGTTGTTGTCAGTGAGGTATTCTCCTAGCAATAGTTGCTATGCTGTTATTGTCAAAGATAGAGCGTCGTGCTGTGATGTCAGTGGTGTAAGGGCACACGTTTTTCTTATCTACCGCACATAGTTAGTTACAGTAGACTTGATCCCCAGTCAAAGGTTTGGGCTCATGTATCTAATCGGAGACATCTCTGATTGCGCGCTGGGGTGGTCGATGTCCAAGATGGTTTGAGTATATTCTCGCTGGTTAGGGGGTACATATAGAGGTTGTTTGACTAGGTATTGTTCCGACAGCTACCATGGACAATAAGTAATTAAATACAAATTACTTAATCCTTGTCATATTTATAGCTGATGGGTTTTCATGTAGCCTAAGATTGTATACTCCCATAACCCCCACAATCGCATCTCTTTCCCTTGTCAAATTGATTTAACTCCCTCATCAATCGATTGTCTCAAGAGTACCAAGTTCAAACCATGTGTGCTTCATTTAGCTTAGTCTAGGGTCATTTTGGAATTGTAATTGAGTTTTTGAGAGATAAATGTAAGCGAGGTGCCTCTTATTTTGTTAAGTATGTCACAAATTCGATTCAGATTAGAAAAGTGGAGTACAATGATTCTTAGACTAACATTTCTTGTTTGCATATGTAAGAAACTTTCTTAGGGAAGAGAACAAGACGGAGGATACATAAACTAACCCATGATAGATGTGTGCAACTTTATGGTCATCCAGTGCTGTTAAAGGAAATCCAACCTCATCCAATGCAGAACGGAAACAATTAGAGACACACAAAAGGTTAGAGGAGGGCAAGTATTTAAGGATTCAAATGGTTTGAGAGGATTGTAATTGAGAGGCAACCTCCAATACTACTCTTTTCAGGTTGTGCTTGTATGCTTTGCTCCCAAGTCTGACAACTCCGTTGTTTTTTTATGTGGTTATTTCATTTCAGCTATTCGGAGCTCTCTACAAATACCAATCAGTGTGTGGGGTAGCTATTATATAATAAAACATATGACTAATGATTTACAACTGATAATAAAAAGGGGAGAAATATGCACATACTATAAATTCTTAAAAAAGGGAGAAAAATACGGAGCCCTAAATATGGTGGACTCTTAATTTTTATGGCTTTGATTTGAAAGTGAGCTTAGAGGTATTCAAATTTCAAATAATTATTAAAAAAAGATCTAGCCTTTAATTTGGTGGTCCCTAATTTTGAATGCTTAGATTTGGTAGAGGGCTTTGAGATATGTTACTTTGAAGAAAAAAAAAGGTAAGTAGAACTACCTATAATTCAAAGATGGAGCGAGCTAGAGTGCAAATTTGCTAGACAGGCCTTCTTACATTTAAAATCGGCCTCACTCTTTTTTTTAGATGCTTGAAATCAGACTCTCTTGCATGAACCTCGACGTTTCAAAAGAACGAAATACGGCAAACAATCAGGACTGCAATTGTTCTCAAAATTGTCGATTCCGGAGGACATTGGCAGCGTGTGTGCAGTGTGCCCATGCAAGTGGCCTTTGTCGTGATTCGTGAAAACAATGCAGCGCGTTGGATGTGCAACGACGCCATCACCATTGCAGCCAAATAGTGTGTTCCTCTGACATAGGGGTATTCTTTTGAGCCGTGCCTTTTAGATATAATTTATTGATCTAATAAATAATAATTACTAAAAAATAAAGTAAAAAAATTGGCTAAAAAATAAAAAAGAACTAGCTCACCGTTGGCTGCCGGCTTCCCGGCTGCTGTTACTTCCGGTTCCTGGCATTGCGGCGGGCATTGGCAAATGACAACCGGAGGAGGCAATCTGCGCGGTTCTGCTACTGCTACCTCATTTGGCAGATAGAATAGTTCTCTTTCCAAACTGACCGAGAGCTTCTGAAGCACTGAAGAACAATGTCCATCCTGACAATCGCTCAGTGAGTTGTAGCGGTATATAATTCCTATTGAATCTAAACATAGTATATCTGGATTAACTAATTTACACGAAACGTGGACGAAAGTATGAATTGGATGCTATGCATGTATTTGTATTGATATAGAAATCATACTGCAGGAGCAAAGTTTCAGTCTTTCAGAGCCATGCCTGCATATATTTTTTTTTGCATCATTTTGCTGGTTATTGTCATCATTATAGCTCAAAATCAAGCAGTTTTTTTGGCCTGCAGTGACTGTGATATCGTTATCATATTGGTTACCAGTTTTGCCCTTTCCTCACGGACGAGAAGTTCGGTCTAGTTCACGACTCGAATGTAGCGTGGTGCTTGGATCGTGGTGGCTTCATCTCCTTCAATACATATAGTGCAGGCCCGTGGGCGTGTTGCGTTGGGTGCAGCCGCGCGGATGCGAGAGGGCTGGTGGATCGAGAAAAAAGTGCTCCAGTTGTACGTTGGCGACGCGATGGTTGGTTCGGCCGCGCCCGATTTGGGCTGGACCAGCCTTGTTTCTTCTCACAATGGACCTGGCCCGCACGGCATTCCAGCGTTTGTGTTCCTGAAAACAGTGTCCTACTGTTCTGCCTGACACGCCAGTAGCTTAACGAGAGGCATATATGCCATGGACATGTCACTGACATCAGCTGCTTAGCATATCATCTTGCTCAGATATACCAGAATTATCACCTGGTCTGCTCACACTTACAAATTTCAGTTCTAAAAAAACGGAAACCCAAACAAAAAAAGAGCCAAAAACATCACCACCTCAGACAAAAACTGAAAAAACCCCATCAGAAAAAAAAATTTTAAAAAAGAAACTTTCGCCATCACCGCATGAACAGAGCCTAGCCGTGACTGATCTGATCTCAGTACGTCGGCGTGGGGGGCGCTGTTCTTGGACCACCTCGTCCACAGTAGAAACTCCAGCGTGATGAAGGCGATCAGGATCACGGCCAGGTTGAACCCGTAGCCGATCTTCCAGAGTTGTCCGCAGCGCCGACGTGGATCCCGAGTGCGACGTTGGCGAAGAAGAAAGAGCCACCCACCGCCCGGTGGTGGTACGGTTCGATGATTTCGGTGCCGAGTCGATGTTGGGCCTCAGGGAAAAGGCCAAAATCTGTAAACGGTGCAGGCAACATTCAGATCATCAACACGGTTCAGTTCCATTTCCACACAAGACAATACTATTCAATCGTTGTGACGTGCTTGCGGAAAGAAGTAAGCTGTAGCGGACATGCGCTGGCTAACCGACCTCCAGAATGCCGATGAAGAGGACGAAAATGCCGAGACCTCTTTGAGCCGGCACGTCTGCCGACAAGCAAACATGGTTTGATGTTCGATCAAAAGATAGCAAATCCGAAATAAATTGTTGGTTATTCAGATTCTGACTTTACTGGGAATCTTGATAAGAGACGTTTCCTCACCGGTTATGTATTTAAGCTTTGTGAGTGTTGTGTTAGCTGGAGGGTAACTTCACAGTTTACAGTTGCATTGTCAACCACAGAAACTGAGTTTATGTCTTTGACTGAGGCAGTGAAAGAAGCTATTTGGTTGCATGGTTTTCTTGGTGATTTGGACATTGAGCAAGTTGATCGTGTTATTTTTTTATGATAGTTAAAGTGCGATTCACCTTGCAAAAGATGAAAAGTTTCATGAAAGAATCAAGCATATTAATGTGCGCAACTTCTTCATTAGGCTTCATTTGAAAGAGAATATATTGCATATTGAGAAGATTGCACAAAAGATAACCCAGAAGATATGTTAACTAAGGTGGTCCTGAAGGCCAAGTTTGAGTATTGCTTCAACTTGGCTGGTGTTCGTGCTTACCCAAGCTAGCTCCATTTGGAGAATTGGAGGTGGTGAGTTTGTTATATGTTGATTTATTTATTTGGAGATAAAGCATTTAAAGGTTGAACTCTTGACATCAAGAATCTTGATGTGTTCGGTCTATGGTTCAATTGTCGCTGAGGTGGAGAATTGTGATAATGTGCAGCTCCTAATTTCACCATTTGGAAGTAATTTTGGCTCATTAATCATGCAAAACATTGCTTAGGCATGTTGTAGACTGAAAATTGGAGTTGTTTGTCATATTTCTCAATCTTAAAGGCTTTTCTGCAAATCTGCCATTTTAAGGCTAAAGGCCACCCGAACCAGATGGAGGACTTCTCCATTTTGGCTTGAGAGAGAGTTAGGGTTAGTGAGAAAATGGAGAGGCTTTGTTGCCACAAAATCTACAAATTTGAATGGGAAGATTGGGGATTTGGAGTCTCCCCACCTTTGTTAGTTTCAACTCTTGTACTCATTTCATCTCTATAGTAAAGATTCATCTCACCATCGCCCGTGGTTTTTCCCTGTGAGGGGTTTCTATGTAAATCTTGGTGCCTCCCCTTTATTTGGTATTTTCTTTGCCATATGCAATGATTTGAGTCATCATCTTGGTTGCTATTGATTTCTTTGCTCAGGTTGATGGTGTATACTCGGCAACGGCAATGGCAATGGTGATTACTTTTCACATACTCGGTTATACAAGAATAGTTAGGCACGTCACTGTTCTTGAGTGTATAACCTCAAACAATGTATAATGTCCTGAGTAATGAAAGCGTACGCCCCCCATACATTATTAGGTTGGTGGCAATCTCCCCTATATGTGGGTAACTCTAAGCCAGGTAATTGTTACAGTATTGATAGATTATATGGTATGAATTTAAGAGAACTAGGGAAAGACAAAGATAAAACTATAATAACTGAAAGTATTTACTAAGGTTAGAAACGAGGAAGTGTGAATCCCGATATGAGATGATGTGGAACAATAATATTGTGATGATGATTTAGGAATTGTTCTAAGAAGGATATTATGGTGTAGCTCACATAAATGTTGGCAATCATTCAAGTTTTATTTCATGATGAGTGATTATTATTTAGATTAACAGGAATTATAAATATCAATAATGACTCACATACATAATCATAAGAGTAATGGATTGCTAGTGATTTAAACCTAAGCTTAAAATATGTTCATATGTTACCTTTACTAATGATTAAAACATTAATTCTAAAGTATTAAAGCATGAATCTAGAGCATCATTAATTGAGCATTTTAATAAACCTAAAAGCATGTAAAACTAAGTAACCTAGACACCCAGTACAACATGGTATGAATACTACATTGGCAATCTATAATCAAGCAAGCATAAATGTATGATGATTGTTCTCCATGGCAGTAGTGACAATTAATTATAGACATGTGGTATACAAAACAGAGAGGTTACGGTCGTGAGGTACTTGCCTGTGGACTCACTGCATTAACGAGGGAAAGATTTCCTCAAAGGCCACGTGCGAACCTACGAGGGAAAGATGGAGGCAAATCAGGTAAGAGTTAAGATAAAATTATGGAATGACAGAAAGATTGTTCAGCCAGAAAAGTTCGCGTTTGCTAAGATTTCGTCGTGCGAATCGCCGTTCAGCTGACCTTACATTCATTCGGCCACGTGAATGACGTCCCGTTGCAAGGCTAGCCAACCCCCCGTGTGAACTCAAGTTCGGCCATGCCCCGACCAATCAAACCCAAGACGCCACCACCACCTGTCGTGGCAAGGCCGCCGCTGCCGCCTGCCATGGCGGCACAGGACACCACCACCATGGTAGCCACCTGTCGTGGCAAGGCCGCCGCCTTACGGGGGGAGAGGGAGAGAGATTGAAATGGATGGGTGGAAAGAGAGATGGAGATAAGAGATGACCTGATTGAGGAAAAGGCTACACACGAAGGAAAAGAAGCATGCCCTCCTTTTATTAGCCCTTAAGCCCAGATTACGAAGGCTAATTACGGTTTACTGTTTTTGTGGCCCCTTTCAAAATTCAGGGCACTATAATGTTGTTCACTTGGTTGCAACTGCATGCTGGATTGTTTTTGTTGCGCGTACGTGCCAACGAGGTCAAAATCATATACCATTGTATCAAGGTTTCAAAAATTGGCCAACAATCATCCGATTTTTGGGAAAATCAGAATTACCCCCAGTAAAGTTTGGTATTGCTCAAAATTTTTCATTTTTGAATGCTTTTTTTTTGTCAAATATAAGGGAAATTTATAACCACTCCTAATCACATGAGCGCGCATAGCACGGTGTTAAGATGTTAGGCCTTGAGACTGCAGGTCTGGCGTTTGAACCCCTTGGAAACTTATTTTTTCCTTTTTAAATTTGAACTTCAAAGAAATTCAAATTTTAATTTGAAAATTTTGTCCAAAATTTTCTAAAAATCAAAAAATTTGGGACTTTTAGTTCCCCCCGATAGATTTTGGCATATGATTATCAAAACCCTGCACTGTATACACTTTCAGCATCTAGCAAAGTCTGTAGTACGTTCGGACGACCAGGATGCGGGGATGGCTTCAAGCTGAAACACGCGGCACGTTCCACTTTTTACCATGGATGCTGATTGGAGGCTACGTACATACCAGCATGCCAATGTTGATGAGCAGTTCAGCAAATGCTCAAAACATTTTGCTGGACATGCTACATACATGCCATGATCTAGGAGGGTCCCCAATACCATTGCACAAATAACCATTAGGTCCCCAATACCATTGCATAAAATAGCTATCAGGTCTACAATTCATTCAAGACATTGCACAAAACACTACAATTCATTCAAGACATTGCTGACATGGCAGTTAACAAAATTTCTGCCTGGCAATCACAAAATTGCTGCCTAGAAGTCACAAAATTGCTGAATGGAACAAGCAAATAGAACAATATTGCTTATCACACTTCTCATTCTCACTCAATACATAGTATGTTGCACAATCATGCTCAACAAAATTTTGCTTTGGGGGCATCCAACATCGCTGAATCGAGCAATCTCCAATGGGACATTGTTGAACTGAGTGGACTCCATCTACGACAGATGGCAATGTGGGCGAAGAGCTTCAGGAAGCAGCGACAGCAGCGGGGGCCATGAGGAGGGACCTCAGAGGGCTCCCACGTCGCTTCGTCGCGGACCGGCAGTGCCCCCCACCCCGTAGAGGGGCTACCAGTTCCTACCCACCGGCAACGACGACGACACCACAAGGCAGTTGATGGTGGGCCTCGGTGACGGCAACTCTGTGGCCGTCCACGCGTGCTTCTCCTTTCCCTCAGTAAGGGACTTGAGAGGGTTGGGTGCCACTTTGTTGTGGACTGACGACGGTCCCCTGCGACCTACCCCCATGAAGGGCCTAGCGGTGCCTACCCACCGGTGACGGTAATGGCACCATGGGGCAGCTGATGGTGGGCCTTGGTGACGATGCCTTTGTGGCCATCCGCACACACTGCTTATTCCCCTCCCGTCTACAATTTGGATTTTGGTCCCCCAAACATTGCTTCGGTTCGTTGAAGAAGAAGAGGAGGAGGACTTAGGTTCATTCATTGAGATTTGTGCTTGATAGGGGTGAATCCAGAAGGGACCCTAGTTGCTCCCCATGAAGGCCCATCCCCATACAATTTTCTTTCCATACATAAAGGCCGCAGCTATGGTTCTTTCAAAAAAAGAGCTAGAGGATGCAACTGTGAAAGACCATCGTAGTATGTTGGATTGTGGCAATCCATCTTGTTTCACTTGGTTGCAGCAACATGTTGGATTGCTTTTACTGCGCATATGTGCCAGTGAGGTTAAAATCATATACAATTGTATACACTTTCAACATCCAACAGAGGCTAAAGTACGTTTGGACGACAGGACGCAAGGATGGCTTCAAGCTGAAACACGCGACGTGTTCCACTTTTGACCCCAAATGGCGGCCGAAGGCTACGTATGTACCAGCACACCAATGTCGATGAGTGGTTCAACAAATGCATGATGCAATGGGAATCGCCAAGTCAGGATGAGCGTGTCGTTGAGGCCTACCTCAGGGGAAGAGGTGAGGGTGTTCGCCCCTCCAGCCTGTGTTTTATTCTTGGAATCAAATTCAACATTTCTCATTTCTTAGGGTGCTGTTTGATGAACAATATCCTCTAAAGGTTATACACGCATGTGGGTTTAGTGGGATAATACGTTCCCGTGCTCCCGAGGTTGTTGAGCATCCGTTTAATTTCTAATATGTATAGGAAACATGCACGCGTGTATATGCGTGTAGTATGAGTGAGGGTGCGTGAGTTGTGTGCGTTTGCCTTGTAACCCTAAAAAAAGATGCGCGTGTCGTTTGATGGCGATTTTAGCCCTGTCAAAAGTGTTGTGGCTTTTGACTATAGCTTTTAGCTGAAATGATATTGTAGCGATTGTTAGTTTTTTATGAGATATTTAATAAACAAAGATAAAGAAAAAAGCACCATTATATCTTCACAGATAATGCAAAGAAAAAAGATAAAAAAAAGCGTATTAAAAAACTAACATGTTTTAAATTACTTTTAACTTCTTGTTTTAACCAGAAGTCAATATTGTTTCGAATAATCCTTGAATCTCTCTGCTGGGCTGCTGCTGCTGCTTTCATCTGGATCACGTTTGCGCTATCGGCTAGTTGGTCTTGGGATGGCCTGAAGACCACCTCTGGCTTTCGGCCTTAAAACAGAAACCGACCTGCCCCAAAGTTGGGGCTCCGGCTGGACCATTCCTGATGGGACCTAACCGGGCCGAACGCACCCAAGTATCCTGCTGTTCAATAATACCATGACATACGGTATGGGCAGAGCAATGTCCTGTACTCATGCTCAAAAAAATTTTCTCACATGGTCTGTTCTTTTTTTAGATTATAACTTTTAAATAAATTTTTTGAATTTTAGGTTATTTGTGACAGCGATTACGAAGAGAGGTACCTGTTTCTGATTTTAGCTGATACAGATATTGGGTTTTTAATGTTTACTACAATTAACTTGTAGACCTTATTTTAAAAAATATACTTCGTTTGAAAGTTATGTACTATAATAAAAAGCCAAAAGCTACTTTTAAGGTAGCGTTTAAAATGGTGATGGTTTATAGTTTTTTTGCTGTAACTAACTGATTTTGTATTGTAACCGAATTAGTTTATTTGGCATAATTAAATTTAAAAAAATTTAAAATAAAAAATATGCTAACCCATCATAGGCAATGCAAATGAATACAGGAAAAAAAGAAAACACAAAAAAACCAAAAATCAGAAAAAAAACAAAAAAAATAGTAAAATCAAGCTCAGCGCGGCCTAAAAGCAGCAAAGAACAGCCCGTAACTACGGTTGCAGAGAGCAGAAGGTACAACGGGATCGCTCCATCAAACGGCTAGAAAAAACCAAACGGACTTTCAAATTTCAAACGCAACGGAGCGGCCCCAGGCCGAGGCCCCGTCATCGACGGCGACGACCCACCTGCGTCCCCGACCGCACACGCACCAGAAGCGGGCCGGACAGACGGTCCAGATCGCGCGGTGGGTCCCGGCCACGGGGACATGCGCTCCTCAAGTCCCGCCCCTCCCGTAAAAAACGAGGAAAAATATTTGCCACGGCCGTGAGAGGCCACCACCAGCTTTCTACCCGGGAGCTAGGTAGCTGCCGCTGGTCGACACTGGAATACAGGATGCTGTGATAGGCGATGCTAATGCTTTGCGCAGGAGGCTCCGAATTCAAAACCAAACCTGTTTGGTGGTTTGGCGCTCGTCCCTCCAAGTTAGTTACTATCAGGAGCGGATCCAAACGAGAAAACCATTGATGTCACCTATATTACACTATAAAATCATCTCTACTGATAAACAGTAATAAACAGTAATTTTCTACAGAATTGAAAAAATTTCATTACGGTCCTGTGACCTCAATTCTTGTACACTGGATCCGCCCCTGGTTACTATTATCAATGAGGGTGGTCGCCAACAAGGAAAGGCTCTACTCAAGCTTACGGTATACTTTAACCTAAAAAATCATAAAAAATTTCTATATATATTTTTAAACTTACTTATATATAAAATTTTAAGTTCAAATTCTTTCTTTGTTAAGAGTAACAAAAAAAATAGAAAAATCTGATAAGCTTGACTCTTAATATAGAATGAATTTGAACTTAAAATTTTATATATAAGTGGAGTAAGTCATAAAGTATATATAATTTTTTTTAGAATTTTTTGTGACTTTTGTAGTTTGAGTGCATTATGATTGCACCGTAAATTTGAGTGTATAGCATATGTTCCCCACCAACAAATGTTTCCAAAGATCCGGGAAGCTTCAAGTGCGTGCTTCTTTCAATTGAAGGCTCGGGAAATTAATTTTAAAAAACTTGTTTTCCGTTTGGGACGTAATAGTTTCATAGAAAACAATTCGATTCTTATAGGAATAAGAAATATTCTTGCTTTCCAAACGAGGCCTAAAAAGGTTTTAAAAAACTGAAAGTTTCAAGTGCGGCCTAAATAAGTAAGTATTTTGGTTCTTGCAAGATTAAAGACATAAAATCTAGTTATATCACCAAATTTTATTTCCTCAAATTGAGCAACCGTTGTCGATATAAAAGATGTCCTAATAAAGTTTTTTTAAAAAAAAACACAAACTGGCAGCAACCCAGCACCCTCGTTTTTTTAAGTCCAAGTCAACTCCGCGCATATGTGCAAACACCAAACTTTAGGCTCCGCTTCACTTGGTTTAGGGTTTAAACTTTTGGTTGTGACTTTTAGTTTATGATTAAAAAACGGCTGTTAATTTTTTCTAAAAAGTAAAGAAAATATAAAATCATTATATTGTCGAGGACAATATAAAGAAATAAAAGAAAAAAAATCGAAAAAACTCTAAAAAGCCACAATAAGTAAAAAAATTAGAAGTTGATATATTTTAAATAAATTGAAAGTTAAAATAAAACAGAAATCGAAGTCGTTTGGACCTTTGGGGCGGGGCCGTACATCACGGCGCACTACCATACAGGCCACAGCTCGAGCCCGACCGACCGACGCCTCGACGCGGCTCGGTTTCTCATCTCCTCCCTCGCATCGTCCCCCCCAACCTCGATCTCGCCCTCTCCACAGCCCCGCGCGCGTGCACGATCCCGATCCGACCAGATCTCGCTCCGGCGCCGCGGCCATGGAGAACCTGATCTCGCTCGTCAACAAGCTGCAGCGCGCCTGCACCGCTCTCGGCGACCACGGCGAGGAGAGCGCCCTCCCCACCCTCTGGGACTCGCTGCCGGCCATCGCCGTCGTCGGAGGCCAGGTGCCCGTTCCTTTTCTCCGCCCTGTTTTTTGGGTTGCTCTCGATCGGATCTGGTGGTACTGGCGCCTCAGCTGCGCGGTGTGGATCTCACGATTTAGCGTTAGAACTGCGCGGTCTGGTGGTGGATGCGGTTTAGCTACGCTTGGATCTGCGATTACTGCGCACGTATTAAGCTAGACTTTGGCCTCTTACATGTGTGAATCTGTTAGTTTCCTTGCGCCCAGCCGCCCACATGATTAGTAACTGTATAATTTCCACTAGTTACTAGTTGTGATCAAGTAGGGGGATCCGGATATGTTGTTTTCGTGATGAAAAACCATGGAGTCCGGTGCAATTGTGTGTGAACTCGTGTTTTTACGATTAGTTTAAGCTTATTTCAGTATGCTGAATGGGTATGATTCCGTGTTTTGACGTTTGAACTTTTGTGATACGTTTGATAGAGTTCGGGTAAATCATCAGTGCTGGAGAGTGTTGTTGGGAAGGATTTCCTACCGAGGGGTTCAGGTATGGTGGTTCTAATAGTAAGAGCCTGTAAAGTTTGCTATGTTCTTGTTTTGTGCGATTTTAAATATTTGTTTTTTATTTGGCTTGATTGTATCGTGCAGGCATTGTCACCCGTCGTCCGCTGGTGCTGCAGCTCCATAGGATTGATGGAGACAGAGAGTATGCGGAGTTCATGCACCTTCCCAGGAAGAGATTCACAGATTTCGGTAATTCCTCAGTCTTCTTCTTGTTTCAGAGCTGCATGATTCTTTGATTAGAAGTAAGAAAATGCATGATCGAATATATCTCATAATGATAATGAACTAGATTGGCAATTCTGGATGAGGGACATGTAATGGAAGTTTGTGAGGCTCGTGGAAACATCCTATTTGATGCCACAATTATTCATGCTGTTGCACTAACTTATAGCTTGTTTAATTTTCCTTAAACATAGGCTACCACCTGCAGTTGGTGACAAAATGGTGTTTTAAGCGCTAAATTGGTCTGTTCAGTTCTTTATGTACTAGTTAAGTTTATCTGAATGGTACTTGGTACATGACGACAGTTGTATTCTTGCAGCTCTTGTGAGGAAGGAGATAGCTGATGAAACTGACAGAGAAACTGGTCGTACAAAGCAAATATCATCTGTCCCTATTCATTTAAGCATTTATTCTCCATATGGTAAGATAACAACACTGGTAAGATGTCAGTACAGTTGGGAATGTTTTAATGGTGTTGCTTTATCGCATACACCTCCATTGTTCACTTTCGAAATATTGTTGTTTGCTGGGATGGAGTTGTTGTTTACCTTAAGCTTGTCCCGGTATTAGTTGACTACTGACCCAGATCTCTCATAGATAGGGTAGTCCATAGTCATACTGTATTTGTCGCTTTATATGAATTTTCAGATATTGTTTTGTTTAGTGCCTTAACACTTTTAATCATTGCAGTTGTAAATCTGACTCTTATTGATCTTCCTGGGCTTACTAAAGTTGCTGTCGGTAAGTTATTATCAATTATGAACTGTTGTTCTGTTCTTTGTTCCTGTTTAAGAGGTTCATTATCTAATTTGCTACCGGCTTCACGTTTTATAGAGGGTCAGTCGGACAGTATTGTCCAAGACATTGAAAACATGGTTCGCTTGTACATTGAAAAGGTATTTTGCTGTAACCTTCTTGTCTGTTGCACATTAATATTTATCCATTATCATTGCTTAGCATGCTTTCTTTAACTGGATAAGATGGTGATTTATGTGGTTATGCACAGATATACAGGCACTTACTAACATACTCAATCCATATTTGGTCTGACATGCTTCTGTTATCAGCCACGTTATAGCATCTTTGAGCTAGAATTATCTTGCCATGCATTGTGTCTGTAATGTTGCAAAACTTACACAAATAGTAACTTTTTGGTGTTTTTCAGCCCAATTGTATCATTTTGGCTGTTTCTCCAGCCAATCAGGATCTTGCAACTTCTGATGCAATCAAGATTTCACGGGAAGTTGATCCCAAAGGTATTCCTTTGTTGCAGCCAATTCAATAAAGGGCATGTTGGATAATTTGGTTAATGTCATATACTGTTTCCTTATATTGCTGTCTTTTAAGCTTGTTTACCTATGTGCTTTACTTTTGATATGCTAGGAAGCTTCATAATGATGTTATCTTGAGCTAATTTGATAGACCAAAACAAGACATGATGACAAGTATTGTCTAATTTTCATATACTGTACCTTGTTGTATCTTGTTGGGTATGAACTATATCTTTGTCTGATTCTATTAGCTTCATAGATCGAAAGGTCACAGAAAATAATTGTGTTTCATATACCTATGCTCTTTGGTTATCTTAAATTATATATGAGCTTGAATTCTGCTATTGTTAATTCAGGTGAAAGGACCTTTGGTGTGCTCACAAAAATCGATCTAATGGACAAGGGTACTGATGCTGTTGATGTAAGTTTGGATCAACTAAAAATCTAGTGTGAAACACTTACACTACCCTAAATTTTGTGACCTAGCCCTTTTGGGATTATATGGTCTCAACATATCACAAGTGTTGCATGACGATTATATAACATAGGCTTTCCAATCTGTGAATTTAGATTATCCTAGAATTGCTTGAACTCGATTTTCTTATCAAGTTCATTTCTGCAGATACTGGAAGGAAGATCTTACAGGCTCCAATTTCCATGGATTGGTGTCGTCAATCGATCCCAGCAAGATATCAACAAGAATGTGGACATGATCGCTGCTAGGCGTAGAGAGCGTGAGTATTTTGCAAATACACCAGAATACAAGCACCTTGCTCAAAGGATGGGATCAGAACATTTAGCAAAGATGCTCTCGAAGGTATGCCTTTCCTCTTTAATGTAGAATACACGTAATGCTATTTGGGTCTTTGACTTCACCTTCTGGTTTATATGCAGCATTTGGAATCTGTCATTAAATCAAGAATCCCAGGGCTCCAGTCTCTTATAACAAAGACAATTGCAGAACTGGAAACTGAACTTAATCGACTTGGAAAGCCCATTGCTACGGATGCTGGAGTAAGACTGGAGTTTGATTTATCTTTAATTAGAACCCAGTTTGTTGGACCTAATCCTGCATACATATATCATTCTTCATCGTTGTTTATTTGCTGGCCTTGGTATTAACTAGAAGCAAACTTATTCCCCATAAATTCCTGTGCAATTTTTGTTGATCGTGCTCAAGGTCTTAATCAGTTTGCACATGATGGCATTTTATTTTGTTGTTTATGCTGCTGGCACAGTAATGAATCTTTACTCTTGATTTTCTCCTTTATCCTACTAGTCATATTTGGGCGATAATTTTTTTCTTTGTGCCCCCTGTTTGCCTTCTTTTCCCATTTTACCAGTTATATTGTATGCACTGATGTTGTTTTCACTTTAACATGTGAGTTTTTGTACTACTGTAGTTTTTCCTAGTATGGGGTGCTCTCATATATCACATCTCATTTGTATTAAAATTTGCACTCAATGTGACCTTGCTATTTCCTTGTAAATTAATTGATCACATTTTTTTTTGACATGCAGGGAAAGCTGTACACAATTATGGAAATATGTCGCATGTTTGACGGTATCTACAAAGAGCATCTGGATGGAGTGTATGTTTCAAACAATAGTTTTCTTTTGCTCAGTTTTTTCTTTGAAATATTATGCTTGTCTGGCATGCCTTCCTGAATTTTGAATGATAACATTTTATCTTCCTGATCTGTATAGACCTTCTAAAAGACTAAAACTAGTAAAATGTCCTAATACATTTGACCCCTTTTGGTGTTACGGCGTGTACATGTATACTCCAATGCATGTAGACAGGCTGTTTTAGTCTCTTGGCTAGTAAATTGTCCTAACTGTCTTGTATTTTGTAAATTAAAAGACTTTTTGTTATGCTTCTCTTGAATAAACTTGTTGTATCGAATAAGGTTGATCGGTCTTAGACATGCCATCTCCAGTATCTTTCTTTCAGAAGAAAGGAGCCATCTAGAAATTAATCTTGGAATATACAACATGAATACCGTGCATAGGCTGGTATGGCATGGTTATGTTATCAGCAATTGTAATTGTATGTTTTTTTCTCCCTCTTTATTCTCAGTGATGTTGAAAGGACCAATCTTGTCCACAAGATTACAAAATGCTTGCTAAATGAACAGTCAAGTTATTTTGCTGCTAATGTATGCGATTTCACTTTGGTTCCACTTCACATTGGTTCAACTTGTGGATAGAGATATGTATCAAAATGTCATTCACATCTTCCTTCCTTCCCAACGCCTTCAGCTCTGCATATCTATTTGTTCTTTTGTGAGATTGCCATAATATTGCTTTTCTACTGATGTTCACCGATCCAATGTTCTGTTGTCCAGGCGCCCTGGTGGTGAGAAAATTTACCATGTCTTCGACAATCAATTTCCTGTGGCTATTAAACGATTGCAGTTTGATAAGCAACTCTCAATGGAAAATGTGAGAAAGTTAATAACAGAAGCTGATGGATACCAGCCTCACTTGATAGCTCCAGAGCAAGGATATCGGCGCCTCATAGAATCTTGTCTTGTTAGTATCAGAGGTCCTGCTGAGGCAGCTGTTGATGCGGTATGCCAATTATGTGTATTAATGTCCTCAATGTTTCATTGTCATAACAAAATAGGCTTGTTGCTTTTTTGGCAGTACCGCCCTTAATAGTTTCAGAACATGGATTGATTTTTGTCACATTGGCAGGTCCATGCAGTCCTCAAGGAACTAGTCCACAAGGCTATCAATGAAACACATGTAAGTCTTCGTACTGTTCCTATCAAATATTTTTTACACTATCTGCATGATGCAGGCATAATGTTTTATATAACTTGTTGCTGGGCATATGTGCACTCTGGACCTCTGGTGGTATGATGAGTTATGTCTGTATTAGGAGGGAATTGATTTTTCAATTAGAATAAAATTGTTACTTTTGATTTATAAAAAGTGGGATATGGACTATATGATGAGTTATGTCTGTATTAGGAGGGAATTGATTTTTCAATTAGAATAAAATTGTTACTTTTGATTTATAAAAAGTGGGATATGGGCTATCATCATATAGGCCTGTCTAATCAAATATGAACTCATAACTTGTTCGAAACTTTGAGCATATAAGTTTGTAGGAAATAATGAACCATAGAGAGAGATAAAGTGGACTTGAATAGAAAAGTAGCATGATAATTAATTAGCATGTTTGGAAAATGTTCATTGCTAGATATGTAAGCAGCTCACCGAAAATGTTCAAGTACCTTTCTTCAGGAGCTGAAGCAGTTCCCCACTCTTCGTGTGGAAGTAGGCAATGCAGCTTTTGAGTCATTGGACAGAATGAGGGATGAAAGCAAGAAAAACACATTAAAGCTAGTTGACATGGAATGCAGCTACTTAACTGTAGATTTCTTCAGGAAGCTTCCTCAGGATGTTGAGAAGGGTGGAAATCCAAGCCACTCTATTTTTGATAGATATAATGATTCTTATCTGAGACGAATTGGTAAGGCATCTACCTTGTATTTATTTAATTGTACCTTACCGTAACTGCTTGGTAACAGTTATAACTTCTGTAAAGTTGAGAAATGGCTTTATCAAACTGTTGTTGCCTTGAGCAATGTGAGTTTCATTTATTTTGGATGTAAGTGTCTAACAAATCTTACTGTACTGCACAATCAATAGGAACAACTGTTCTGGCGTATGTTAATATGGTTTGTTCAACCTTGAGGAATTCCATCCCGAAATCTATTGTCTATTGTCAAGTCCGGGAGGCGAAGCGCTCACTGCTCGATCACTTCTTTACTGAGTTGGGAGCGAGAGAGGTGAGATTCTTGAAACATGTGGAATGTCTTTTGGGATATCTTTACATATCACATATATGTGCTACCTTATAGGTCATGTTACTATAGATTTGATCTAGGGGTCTATTACAATGTAGTGTTTTTACTTGAAAGTGTTTGCTTGCTTCATCTTCTGTAGCTGATGGTGTGTATGCAATTTTTACCGCATTCAAAGTTGAAAAAAATGTCGTATGTTCATACACTGGAAAGCCTTAAGCTGTAGATATGAAACAAATTTTGTGTCCAGCTCCTTTCATGTTGATGCACGTTTCCCTTATTCTGCCTATACTTGTCACAAGCACTTGCCAGCCCATTAGCCAATTTGTCTTGTCGGTCTTAGGTGGATATTTTCGTTTCCTATTTTTGTGGGGAATGGCTTTCAAATTTGAAGTCCAATAGGATTGTTATAACTAAAATATCTACCATTTTGTGTGCAGATCAAGCAACTTTCGAAGCTTCTTGATGAAGACCCTGCGGTCATGGAACGCAGGACTAACCTTGCGAAGAGGCTGGAGCTATACCGGAGCGCCCAAGCAGAAATTGATGCAGTTACTTGGTCCAAATAGTCTTGAACTTATCCTGCTCTTGTATGTTCTCTTTACTTCTTGTTTGGTGATTCTCTCCCGTGCCCTGGGGCATATATAGCTGATTTTTTCTTCCGTTCTAGGCCATTCATAGATCCCCGCAGCTGTAAGGTGTCATTTGGTTGTGCTTTTTTGTTCCTTGTGCATGAGGATCAAGGAGACACCTGCCTTCTGTACTTTTGTATCACGAACAAGTTCATGTATTGTGCTTTCTATCATTGTCCATTCGTTTGTTCCATCTGTTCGCTGTTACATTTAAGCAAGTTCTAAAATCTCCCGGGATGTTTTGTTTTTTAAAGTGGGCGGGAGTTTTGCCCTGATTTAATTAAGGGAAAACTAGTACAGTTACACAGCCCCTTCTCAAGGAAGAGGGCGGGAGCCACCCTGTGGCCCTGAGAACGAAACAAAGTTACAGGATTACAGGATAAAGGGTAACTCGGCCAAACCCTGTGGCCCTGATCGACTCACCACTGTCGCACCGAGGGTGTGGCCAGCCAGATCATGGGATTCAAGGCGTCGTAAGCAATCCATTGTGAAATGGTCGTTCAGATTCTTGTAGAGAACGGGCATTTAGCTAGGAGATGGATTGTCATCTCTGTTTGATGTCCGCAAAGTGGGCAAAGCTATTGATTTGGCCATCCTTGCCTTGAGAGTCGATCCGCTGTCCAAATCCTATTTTGTATGATGAGCCAAGCAAAAGTTTTGCATTTCTGTGGTGTCCAGTTCTTCCAAATTAATCTGTCCATGGTTATTTATGTCACACCTAAGAATTGAGCTTTATATGCCGATGCGGCACTGTAGATTTCATCTGAGGTAAACTTCCAGACTACAGTATTCTCCTATCCTTCATGATGGTTTGTCGTAGAGGTCATACTCTAGATAGTAACAAGCTCGGTAATGTGTTGTACCATCAAGCCATTAGGGAAGTAGAGGTCATAGAGCCATGTATTGTGCAAAAGGCTATCATGCAAGGTGCGGTTCTTTCTTTTGGAGGCTTTGTAGATAGTCGGTGCAATGTGTCTTGGCTGGTTCCCTTGCGCCCAAGCTGAACTCCAGAAGGACGCCTTTTTGTTGTTCCCTATTAGTACGACGGTCGCTGCGGCAAAAAACTCTCGATCTTGTTCATCACATGGTGTCTCCATACCTTAAAAAGGTTTACTGTTAGTAGCCCATTCATACCATAGCCACATGAGCCTCAATGCTCAGGAGAAGCGATCCAAATCTAGGAAACCAAGTCCCCCCAAGTTGGTAGGTCTGCATACTTTGTCCCAGTTAACTTTGCATTTACCTCTTGAAAGAGGTTGGGATCCCGCCCATAAGAACTTTTTTGCCCTCTTGTTGAGTGTAGTGAGTACACACTTTGGAGCTTTTATGGCCGCGAGGAAGTATATGGATTAAGCCATTAGAACAAATTTTATCAAAGTTCTCCTGCCTACTAGAGTGAGCATTTTGATATGCCATCTAGCAAGGTGACTGGCGTACTTGTCCTCTAGCTTCTGGAAGTTAGGACGATGAAGTGTTTTGAGGGAAAGCGGCAGACCCAAGTATTTTAGGGGGGAAGGAGGCATGCTTGGTTGGTATGTTCTGTAAGATGGCTTCTAAATTGATGTGTTGACATTTTATTAGTGCGACCTGGCTCTTTTCCAAATTGGTCTGCAACCTTATCACATTACTGAAGAACTGGAGGATGGCAAGCAAATTTTGGACATCATCTTGTTGGGGTGCAAGGAAGATGGCTGCATCATCTACGTACAAGGAGGTTATGAGTATAGTTGCTTGTCCACCTAGAGGTTGAAGGAGCCCAATATTTGTTGCAACATCGAGAATCTTTTGTAGAGGGTCTATTGCAATGATGAAGAGGAAAGGTGATAGCGGATCGTCTTGTTGTAGGCCTCTATGGTGATGTATTAGTTTCCCTGGGACCTCGTTAAGTAGGACTATGGAGGAGGTAGCGAGGAGGCCCGCCACCCAATCTTGCCATTTGTGTGGGAACCCGGGTTTTCTCAGGTGCAGAGGAAGTGAAGAGCAAAGTGTCGGTAATTGTAACGAGAGAAACGGAATGGTTTCCCGCTACAGTTGCTATCTCATCGTAGCGGAGAGATCGCACACTCTCTCACCATCCAATCGATCATGCTATCTCATCCACGTACATTTACTTGTTTTTATTATTAGTCATGTGTCCATGCATTGCAACAAAATTCATTGGATGTATAGAGAATCATATTATAGAAGATAGCTACTTTAATCAGTTGGGAAGTAGAGAGTGATGAGAAGTCAAAGGAATAGGGTGGTTGGAGGAAAACAAACGTACAACCACCAACTTATTATTTTATAATAGTAATGATAAGACGGACACACATACCACGCTCATATACATTTACTTAATGGAAAATCTATGGCGCTACTAGGCGCGGGATAGTCTAATCGCACACCTCACACTGCACCGCCCGATGTTTGATCACAGAGGAAGCCTGATGTCTGATTGCAGAGGAAGGCATTTTCTGTGGATCCCACCACCATTACCACTGCAACTGGGCATGAGTCGAACTCATGTACAGGCCCACCCCCACATACCATGCTTGGAATGGTGATAAATTCTTCAAATTAGGGTGATAATTTGTTAAAGCTGACAATGGTAACTTATGATGCAATTGATGCTAAATTTTGGATCTTTTCAAATTTCACTAAACTGATGATGGTAATTTTGAAAACACGGGGTGGTAATTTTCTAAAAATGTAGACGATGACTTAGGGTGCAACTGACGGCACTTTTGAACCCTTTTCAAATTCACAAAAAGATGATAATTTTGAGTTTAGGAGGGTAATTTGTTAAAAGTGTTCGCATTTGTAGCAAAATTGCCATCTAAAATTATATTAAGTTACAATATACCATTTTTAAAATACCACCTTAAATGCAAAATATCACCTGTGTATGAATTTGAGAAAAAATTCAAAACTTATTGTCATTGAAACCTAGGTTATATATATATATATATATATATATATATATATATATATATATATATATATATATAGGAAAAATACTTTCTACACCTGGGTGTAATTACACCCACCTTTAATATACCACCTAAACGAAATTAAAATACTTTTTTATCACTTTGGATATACTCATATACTAATTATAAGATACTTCAATGTGAACCACATGAAAAAATTGCAAGGGAGTCTATAGTTTAATAATTATAATAGGTAGATGGTAACTTATGGTCTAAACTCACGGTAAATTTAGGAATGAAACATGGTAACTCTTTTCTGACCCATGGTCATATCTGATATTAGACTATTTGAGCTTGTATTTCACACAAACAAATGATAAGATGCAAGACAACATAAAATGCCTTTTTCTTGTCCTAGAAAAATGCAAGAAGCCTTGAAAGATGAGCGAAATATTGATGGGTTGTGCACGCTAAGTTAGAAAAGAATGTAGCCCAGAGGGTACATGCGTAACAAGAAAAAAAACATGGTCATATTAGTCTTAATTTGTTGATCTCGTCATGTATAATACAAAAAATATAATGATTATAAGTTGAAAGTACTATTTGTAAGATATAACTATTTGAATATCTTTGGTTAAATGGGAAAATAATATTCTATGGAATAATAGAAAGGTTAAGGGCCACCATACAAAAGTTTATGGATTCTCACTTCTGTCCAAACGTAGAATGTGAGTGTGGAGCCTGCACATGAGTTTTGCCCCGGTCATAGGGGTCATATCATAAGCCTATAGCGCTCTTAGGAGTGTCGTAGTCACGCCCTTTACTTAATTAACAAAATGTAAATATGGATTTGACAATTTTTTATCTCAATAAGTTAGGTCCTACTCATTTTGGCGATGGTTTTTGCTTTTAATTAACTATTTCTTAATTTTATCTTTTTCTGGCTTCCTGGTTTTGTTGGTTTTTTTGCCGGTTTTTTTTCTCGTATTTCTTTGCATTATCCGTGATAGACTACCTTGTTTTTTATTTTTATTTTTTTAAATTTAATTACACCAAATAATCTGCCTTAACTATAGTAAAAAAAAATAAACAAGTTATAGTAAAAAAACCTTGGCTACCCTGTTTTTTATTTTTAATTTTTTTTAAAATTTAATTACGCCAAATAATCTGCCTTAACTATAGTAAAAAATAAACCAGTTACAGTAAAAAAATCTTAAACCATCATCAATATGAAGCCCCTTAAGCACTGGTTAACCCTCGAAGAAAAACAAAAGGTATACTTTGGTTTTCTTTCTTTCTGTGATGAATCTGGACCTCGACTATTGATCTGACTGTATTGTAAGTGTAATTAGTTTTCTTTCCTGTCTGGTCTGTCGATCTGCCGCAGGAGCATAGCCACGTCCGTCCACCGTTTTGCTGTATGCGATGCGTGTTCAGTTGCATGCATTAGCTAAGATGCATATAGTTAATAATGATTTGGCATTGGATCCAACCTAGGATCTTTCCCATGGAAGGGAATTTCGCCGCTTTTGCACCAGCTTTTGGTTGTCGATGATGGCGATCGGTGAGATTTAGGCTTCGCTTATTTAGATTTAGATTTTTCACTTTTGATTTATTTTTTACTATTTATAAATTTTTATTTTTTCTGGCTTTTGGTATTTTTTAAGCTTTTTATCGATTTTTTTCGTATTCGTTTGTATTATACATGATGGGCTAATCTTTTTTATTTTTAGATTTTTTAAAAAAATTAATTACACCAAATAATTTACCATCAGTTTACGATATAATTTTAATCATAAATCACTAAATTTCAGTCTAACTGAGCTGCTTCTTACATTGTCGCGCTGAGCTTGCCGTACAACGTTAACCGACGGAACGATTTCCATGGCTCAATTCTGTGGAGGCCTCGACGTGTGTACTTGGGAGAAAGTTAAGGGCAACGTTATGCAACTAACAATAACTAACTAACGTAATTATTATGCACCAAGCAAAAAAAAAGGGGGGGGCTAGTAAAAAGAGATACCAACCAAAACAGCATGAACATCTTTCCTATTACTTGCGCGCGGAATCAAGATGTCGACGTGTCCAGGAGTCTCTCTCCACGCTTCACACTACCCTTGCGTGGGGCCCACCTACAGGAGTATCAACTAGTCGATCAGGTCAAGATGGCACATCGAGGGTGATCGTTTTAGCGATAGCTTCTAACTTTTGACAGAAATTTTACTGTAGTTAGTTTTTTTTATGTAGCTGAGTTAACTTTTTGAGCATAATTAAATTTTAAAAAATATAAAAATAGAAAAAAAATATATTAGCCAATCACAGACAATACAAAGGAACACGGAAAAAAAAGAAAAATGCAAAAAAAGCTTAAAAAATCTAAAAAATTCAGAAAAAGATAAATTACTGAATAATGAAAAAAAGCTAAAGCTAGAAGCTGAAACTGAAAAAAAGCTGAAACGAACGGGGTCTGAGTTGGTCGTTTAGTTTTTTTTATCTGAGTTTTAGTTGCCTCTGAGATGTAAAAGGAGCCTACATTAGTGGGTCCAAATTTATTAATTAGCTGCTCGGTTTTTCTGAGTTCTCATGAAAACCGGTTACGTTTGCATTTAGAGGTCTAGTGCTAACTCTACTCTACTGCGTGCGTTTGGCCTTAGGCCAGTCTTCGGTCGTTAGGGTGGATTTTTTACTATGTCTTTTAGTTTATGTTTTTTTAATTTTAACTGTTCATAAAAAATAATATATAGAAAAAAAATAGTTGTATATAATTTTGATTGGTATAGTTGAACTCAATACAGTGTCTACTATAATTTTGATTGGTATAATTGTATATAATATATCGCTACTAGCTGAGCTAGGGCGTGGTGCAGGTATTTATATGCTGGATCATTGATCCCTTTGTCTTAGTTCGTTTATTGTGGTGTACACGGTTGAGGGTATTATTTATCTTAGCACGTATTGCATCTTATAATCCGTGTTTCACATATCTATTTAGGAGTTATCATCGTGAAATATTGAACAACCATCAGACGGATCTTACTTCGACGTTTGATCTGCATCGATGTATCAAATATTACTTGCAGGCATCTCTAGAAATAAAGACATGCATGTACTATATATAATTCTATGGCGATTGGCTTGAACGGGTCATTCGATTAGCTTTTGTTTTCTTTGCCTAGCTCATCTGAACCTGCGTGGCTGGAGAATATTTTGCCTAGCTTGCCCATGATAGCTAGCTTGATATGAACTGGTCAGTAAGTCGATTGGTTTGACAGCTGCGTTGGAATAAAAAGACGACGACCAAGAATTCAAGATGCCTACTGCAATATGATCCTTCGAGGCTATGTATCCATCGCTGATTCCTCCATTCATTCACGGCAGTGCCGGAGTAGAGTATTGTACGTACAGATGTACAGTATCACTAGCGATGTGCTGGATAAGATTTCATTCGCAAATAATATATATAGTGCTATTGCGTAATTGTGTTTTTCATCGAGCTAGCATATATTCATGCTTATGTTCACCATAACAAAAATCACATATGAACACATATCATATCCATATATACAACCATAACACTATATATAGCCCAGCCAAAACAAAGATTTGGTCTAATTAGTTGCCACCTCTTTGCATGTACTGTACCATGGCAGGGCGACCAAGATCTCTTCCTCAACACAGACGATCAACAAAAGCAACCAACTTGTCATGCCCTATCTTGCTAAACACCTGGGGCTTATGATCTATAGTACTAGTATACTCCAAAACTGTACAGCGTACGTGCAGGGTGCATGTGCAGAGATAGCTAGCTAGTTCTCCGGTATGCTTGCGAGCCGCGGCCTCCACGCATCCCGGCACGGGCTCATCATGCCACCGCCGAGCTCGGTGTTGAGCTCCTCCATTCTGGCCTTCCTCTCCACGGCGCCCCGCTCCTCCAGCCGCGCCATCAGCTCCGCCGCGTCCTTCCTCTTCATCACCACCTTCACCCGCACCCCGTCCCCCCCGACCGGCTCCACCTGGCACCCCGGCCACGCCTTCTTGATCTCCTCCTCGTCCCCGCCGTCCTCCGGCGTGTCCAACGGAACAACCACGTGCCTCGGCGCTGACCTGACGCTGCTCTTGGCCGGCCTCTTCGTCTTCCTCCTCCTCCTGATCTTGGCCCCGGCGGTGGCCACCACCTTGGGCTCTTGGCACACGCATGGCAGCGGCAGGCTGTTGCCCATGCCCAGCTAGATGTGTGCAGGCAACTAGCTAGCTAGACTGAGGAGATGGTGATGGCTGCGTGTTTTGAGTGGCATTTTGTGTGTATATATAGTGATGATGACACAAAAGTAAGCCATAGGGAGGAGGAAGAGGACGAGATGACTTGTTCAAAAGTAACAGGGCGTGCATTATGGGGTGTTATGACTGGAGGTGCTGCCGTTTCAATTATGGGCATATGAGTTTTTATGGGCGTGATATATGTATATTTTGCCTCGCTTGACCGTCAAGTACGCTTAACAAGGGGGAAATAAAAAAAAAAGTCCTCTGGAAGTCACTTGCTTTTCAATTTACCCCTCATTTTTATTTCTGTTTACTTTGCCTCCTACAAGTTAATTTACTGGACAAATAGCCCTCTAGGTTGCATGCTAGCGCTATTTCTCATATGTTTAATTATCTTTAGCACTTGTTCTAGTTATGCCAATGCTTATTTTAATGACTTTAATACTTCTCTTAATTAATTGAATGATTCCAATACTTGTAATACACAACTTGAGTATTAATATTTCAGTACTAAAATCGTATATTACAAGTATTGAAATAACTCAAATCATCGAAGTAAGCATTAAAAGTACTTAAATAATTGCTCAAATCACGGAAACAAGTAAAAAAGTCATTTAAACCATGAGAATTAGCGCTAATATGTGGCCCGGGGGCTATTTGTACCATAGTTTAACTTATGAGGCTAAAGTAAACGAAAACGAGAAATGGGGATTAAATTGAAAAAGCTGGTGACTTATGGGCGGTTTTATGGATTTTTCCTACTAAAATACTGTTGGGCTTTGTACTGTCGACAAACAAATCCATGTGGTTGGACAAAGTTGGGTTGGTCATCAAAATTTAAGCTCGTCCACGTCTAGGTTCCTCCGGTCCTGTGATGTGACCTTGAAGTGGATCTTAATTATTTTTGTTAAATGTTACGTTAGCTAAGTTTTGAATTTATTACCTCTTAGTTTTGATAACATGTTAGTTATATATATCAAACCATTTTACCTAAAAACTTAGACTGATGAAGAAAGGTAGATAATAACTTTTAAACAGAGTATTTTTTTTAAGATGGAGTCTACAAGTTAATTATAGTACACGTTAAAATCCCAACATTTGTATCATCTAAAATCGCAAGTGAATATCTCTCTCCATAATCTCTGTCGCAAATAGCTAAAATTCAAAAATTTCAATCAAAAACTATAAGCCGCAGCCAAAAAGAACAGACCTATATAAGCTGTAGTAGGAATTTTGCAAGATTCCTATAGAAATTGTATTGTTCAATATAAAATTTATGCGTTTCAAGCAGAGCATAGATATATAAAATCGAAATTCCTGACATAATGGGCAATTTTTTATGTCTCGAAATAAGATATACTCTTGCTTGGCACTTTTTTATTCGTTGTACTATTTTCCGTATCTTCGAGTTACTCAATAATTGCTAGGTCGTTACAAGGAACTTAACTACATTTTCAACCTCATGACAAGGGCAACTCTCGTTATCATTTGCTGTAGAAAAAAACCACTCTCCTTATGGTCACTTACTAAGCCAATATGCTTATTTATAAGTTTTAAAACTTCATTATTCTAACCAAAACGGGATTTCCACTTAACAAGCAATTACGTTTGAAAACTGAAACTCTCAATCTTCCGCATTCAAAGGTCAATCTTGTTACGTGTTATATAAATTCCTTTATGTTTCGTCATTCACTCGGGAAATCTTGCAATCTACACCGAAGAGCAATGCGAGAAATAATGGTCAAGCACGGGGCGTAAACTGAATCAAGAATGGATGGTACTGTTTTCATTACGACACTATTAGTTTAGAATAAATACAGAGCTCTTGTCAAAACATTTGTCGTCAAACTAAGAATTAGACGCTAGAGCAAGCAGCATTAATTAACTGATTTTCTTTGCATCAGATGAGACTGACATATTCTAGACTAATGGTGCATGACTTTGATTCAGTTATACAAACATGAAACAGTTAAATAACATCCGAACATGTCATGCAAAGACGATAAAATTGTTTAGGAAAGGAAGAAGAGCAAAGGTAGCAAACATCGCATGATTGAGTTTCTGCAAAACCATGCATGGTAGCCGGCGTTTACACAAGAAAACAAGAAATGGGAAAGGAACGATAAATATGTGCTCTCATTTTTTTTTAAACATTTAACAACCTACTATAACACACCAACATAAGGGCTCTCCTTTCTTTCCAACTATTACGAGCCCTTCTTTTATCTTTTTACACAAAAAAAATCTCATTTGGTTTGCTCCCACTGAAAGGAAAAGCATTGATATGGAGCTCCTAGCTTCGTTCCTGTCATTGCCCGTACCAAAAGTTACAGAAGCGTTTGGATTGCTACTTTGTTTATGCAGCTACGGGTAGAACCAGACCTGTACTTCAGGCAGCGACGTCTTGCGTGGAATTCGTTTCACCCCTTGATGAGTACTTGTCTACAGCTGCTGCAGTCTCCAGCAGCAAACACGCCTTCCATTTAACAGATCAGTCCATTACAAATAATACAAACGAACATAAAAAAAATCCGAGAAAAACTGAAAAACCTCAAAAAAAATCAGGAAAAAACGAAATTTAAAAATAATAAATTAGAAGTCAGAAACTAAAAGCTAAAATCGAAACAAACGGAGATCCAAAGACAAATATCTCATGCACGCTAGCTAGTATCATGCTAATCCTGTAGGAGAAAGGGAGGAAAACTAACCGCTTCAGGACCCAGCTAGGAATCCCATAGTTAAGAGGACAAGATCTGCCTCGATAGTTTCTTGTGATCCTTCAACCTCGTTGAATTGAAACCTTACATCCACTTTCCCCATTCCACACGTACTGCCTCGAGGGCCTTCACTTTTCCATTCTCGTCTCCGATAAAACGCTTTGTGACGACTTGGTAAGTCCTTGGATCTTTTCCAAACTTGCTTCCAGGTGCCCACACGAAAGATCCTCGGTCACTAAAAGCAATAATATAAGTACCAAAATGAGAATTTATCACAGAACATGAATGTTAATCAAAGTACAGGCAATAGTACAAGTAACAACACATTGCCTACATTTTATTATCCATACATTTGTAAATTTATTCAAGTGAGTAAAGTAATAACAAATACGAACTTTATCTTTACTAATTGGAGGCTTCTCCAGAAGGCCTCAGGTTAATCTTGAGACTAGAAATTGTAACATTAATCTAAAAAACAGCTAGAAATTCTCATGTGAATTAAAAATAGAGAGCATCTCAACCATTGGTTTGTTAATAACGACGCAATCTAAGGGCTGGATCAAATACTATGTTGAGGTAGAGATAAGAGTGTGATTTGGAAAAGGGCATGCACGTATGGTAATTGAGGTCTTCGCTGTCTCCGAGTCCAACCAAAAATTAGTCGCTGCACGGTTGCATGGGATTATCCGAACTCCTCTTCCGATGCGTACTCTTCACCTATCGAGCAAGGAAAATACTAATTTTCGCTGATCAAGCAAAGACATTAATTAAAAACTGAGGGAACATTCTTTTTAGTTTATAGTTTCCCTCGAATAAATAAATAGAATATATTCTTCACCGTCGTTGCAAAATTACTTATCAACTTATCGATATTCGATTCATTCAACCTACACGTGGCGTGTATAGTGACTTGCACAATAAGAAGAAGACAGAGTCAAGAAAAAGTGCCCGAAAGCTTCGTCGGAGGTATTGCGAAAAAATACCTAAAACCGGAATTGAATCCTATACCAAAACCACGGCGTGAGGAGACGCAAGGGAAGTGGTTTAGGGTTAGACTAGGGTCATGTGTGTATAGTGAATCAAACATATGGGTGTGAGTGGGTTGATCCTTGTAAGCACTTTTAAAAAGTGTGTGCATGTGAGTGAAAAACTCGGTATTGTAGAGTTGATAGATTTCCCCAAAACCTTAGCGGGTTTAGATCCCATATAGGGACTGATTTGGCTATATGAAGAAGGGGGAAGAGAGCTAGGATTTGCAAGGAAATAGGTAAAAATTCTAGGCTTAAGCTAGTTTCTTTCTTCTTCATGGTTTAAGAAAGAGTAGGACTTGTAGATGGTTCTTTATAACCAGCAAGCTGTATTGAATTATTTCTCTTAATGCAGTAGAACAAGTTCTTGCGATCTTTATGCTACTGTCTCTATTTGCTTGTATTCTTGATCTTACTTGTGGTGATTTGATTCTTCTCATACTCCTCTTGATCTTGTTGTCATCCATGATATGTACATGCCTCTAGTAGATCCTTGGGATCAATCTTTACCCATCTAGATCATTTCAATAGCAAGAATCAAGATCTTACCTAGCTTTTGCCTTTCTTGACAAAGATTTGTGGTTCTGTGGTCGTGGCCTTTCTAGCCCAAACCTATGCTTAGATTATCTTGTTAGGATGTGTGAGAGATGATCTGAAAGTTCTCATGACTTAGATCCTCATAAACAAAAAGTAATTTGATGTTTAGGGTTTATTGTGTTCTTGTGACCTAGAATTAGATTTCTCCAATGGGATGAAATAAAATTCAAGAACTTTGTGTTTGTTGATTTGCTTTGGTTCCTAGCATCCTTACAAAAGTTCACATCAATTTTAGTAACATTTGGAAAATGTTTGATCAAGATCCTTAAATTTAAGTTTTTATCTCAATGGGTTCATGCTTGGAAACAGAGCAAGCAATAATATCGTCGTCCCTTAGTGGTAGTACTGGTTGGGAGTGGTCATACCGACCTCCCTTAGGCATAGTACCGGTTGAGAGCGATCATACTAGCCTCTCCTTGGTGGTAGTGCCAGTCTTGCAGAGAAAACCAAGTTATTCTTTCTTTTGGTCTCAAATCTTTGTAAGTTTGGTGTAGGAGGATTAATCTAAACTTGATGACTCTCATCATTATTTGAGTGAAGAATTTGAATACTTAGGGAAAATAAAAGGCTTCCATAATCATTAACCTCCTCTGATTGTCGGCATCTGTGTAACAAGTGGTATTAGAGCTTGGTTAAGTTCTTCATTATAGATCCTAACTGGTTTTAGAGCCATGGCATCAGGCACGTCTTCAACCAAGTCTCCCGTCTTCGATATGGTCGACTTCCCATATTAGAAGGCGAGGATGGATACCTGCATTTGGGCTCAAGGCCATGCAATCTAGGAAAACTTCAAGAATTCCTATGTTATCCCTGCTGATAATCAGATCACTCCGCCAAATCTTTCAGATGTGGAGGCAAACAACAAAGCTAGAAATATCCTGATTCAGGGACTCGATAGAAGCAAGTTTGACTATATGTCTCATCTCACTTAGGTACACAGTATTTGGTAGACCCTATATGACTATCATGAGGGTTCCACTGCCACTAAAGAAGTGTGTCAGAACCAATTCAGAAAGGAATATACGAAGTTTGAAATAAGTCCTGGAGAATATTCAGATGGGTGATTTTCTCACTTTCACAAAATTCTTAGCAACTTGCGTGCTGTCGGTGTGATTTTTTTGATTTTGCAAATGCACAATAAGTGCTTGGAGCCTTAGACATATTGGTCTGAGAAATGAAGGTCACATTCATCAATGACACCGTTGGTACAAGTGAGCTAATATTGGATAAGCTTTATTCAAGGCTCAAGACTTATGAGATTGACTTGTTCTCTTGTAGGAATAAGTTACAGTTGATGGCGCTTGTGACTAATCCCCACTCAAAGTCTTTCTTCTAGCCTATCCAAGTTTGGTTATGTTGGATTCTCTTTATCTGTCTTGCATACCTTGAGTGATAATCAGCTTAAGTAATTTTCTAGTGATGATCTAGCCCTTCTATTCCCCTAAGTTCACGAGAGCTCTCAACACAATGAAGATGAGAAAGAAAGGAGGAGGAAGTCAGTTCTAGTGCTACGAGTGTAGTGGGTTCAACTACATTCGAACCAACTGCTCCAAGCTGAAAGGCAAGGAAATCAAGGAGGAAAAGGAGCATCACCGATGTCCACCATCTCGGAATACAAAGGTCAAGAAGCTCAACTGCCACCAGGTAGTCCATCGGGTCATTTACTCTTGAGCAGCTTGACTTGAGCGATGTGAACTCAGAGATCGAAGACGACAAGGGCGATCTACTAGGAAAGAAGAAGGTTGTGGACTTGACTGGCATGTGTTTCATAATGAGGGACGATGACGTCTCCGGTGAGTATGAACTCTACAACAACCCTGATAAGGTAAAACCGTCACACGATAAGATGTCTCGTGTTGTCATTCATCTAGATCGTGATCTTAGAAAATCCAAGAAGAAATTGAGTAAGAACTTGAACACTGAACTTGCTAGACTTATATCACTTATACATGATGATGATAACTATGATTCTTACTTAATTTTGCACTCTAAGTTAGAGAAGCTAATAACCATTCATACATCTATTCTTGGTCAGTCTAGAGTAGAAAATGAAAAGATTGAGATAATCATGAATGCTTGCTTTACTCTTGGTGCTACTATTTATGCTTATGTTGTTGATGAGCAGCTAGTCATTAGAGATAATCTTACTAAAATATAAGTTGTTCTTATTGCTGGTTCCTTAATATATGCTTCTCATGCTAAACAACTACGTGCTCCGCCACTAGGGATAATCCCCAGCTTCCCTGTCACTCCCACCTAGGGGTGGCAAAAAAGCTTGTTGGTGGGGCTCGTTTGCTCAATTAAAAATTGTTTTAATTATACTTGTTAATTGGTTAAATATTGAAATAAGTTGATTTAAAATAAATTGGAATTTTACTTTAGCTCAGCTCCACTCGTTAGCTTGTTTCTAAAAATACTTCTAAATTATACAGAAAATAATATTAAATAAAATTATATCAATTTTAGAAGAAAAAAAATCTCGATAAGACGATTTTCGGCTTGATACCCACATCTGCTCCCACCTACGTGCTCCGCGGCCCGCGCGCAGGAGGATGGCGTCGTGCCGCCCGCAACGTATTAGCCGGCGGGCTAGCAGCTCAGAGGCACAGCTCCCCGCGCCGGCCCACAGGCCGCGGCCGCGTTCCACCGTCCGAGGCCGAGCAGCCAGCCTCGCGTGTGGCCCGTGCGGCGCGCGAGGGCGGCCTCCGGTTCCACATGCCCACACATGACGCGCCTCCTCGTGGTGTTACTTGTACCGATAAACCACGTCCGTTTCGAACCACGTCCGCACCAAAAGAGAAGCATGGCGGCCACGAGTTCCGCGGCGCTCTTCTCCCTTCCCTTCCCCACATCCTCCTCCCGCGTTTCCGCTGGAGGCCACCACAAGCCTAGGCCCTTCCGGGTCCCCCCCATCAGATGCTCCAACGCTTCGCCGGACCTGTCCTCGGGCGCCCCCGCGGCGCCGCCCAAGCCCCAAATCGAGCTCGAGTTCGTGGGGGTAAGTTTTCGAGAGCCATGCCCCCGGCCGGAAGGATATACGGTCTTGCTTGTTCGTGCTGATTCGAGTGTTGGATGTGCAGCCGAAGGCGGACGCCGATGGGTCGTACCCGGTGGACCGGGCGACGGCGGCCAGCGGCGAGAAGCTCCTCCGGGACGTCATGCTCGACAACAAGATCGAGCTCTATGCACCATATGTGAGACTCCCTCACCTTGTTTGCCTCTCTTCAGATTTTGTTGCGGTTGTCAGGTTACTACTACGACCCGGTTCCCCTGTACTGCACTACTACGTACTAGAGTGTGCTACTGACTACTGGGTAACAAAGAGAGGTCTTGGTGTTGTGTGCAGGGGAAGGTCTTGAACTGCGGTGGCGGGGGCAGCTGCGGCACTTGCATCGTCGAGGTACTCACTCTCCTACAATCGACCGCATGCGTCGTTCTTGCGTCAATCAATGTTTTGCCTCGCGTGGAGTGGATTCATGATTTGAAGAGACCCCGAAATGTTACACCTTACCTTCAAAAAAACATTTCTTACACCTTCTTAGCTATGCAATTCAACTGAAAATGGCACGGTATCTCGTTGACACAATGGCTATTCTCAACCGTAACTGAATAACTAACCAGAGCGTGGTGCTGTCAACGTCACAGATAATTGGTGGAACGGAGCTCCTGAATGAAAGAACAAACACCGAGAATCGGTACCTGAAGAAGGTAAGCCAGTGTTGTTGGATTTAACCATGGCTCACCCAGATTAACTTCTACTTTGTTGCGTCTTATGATCAAGATGTTACTTGTATTCATAGTTGTAAATTAGAGCATACGTTACACGGTGTTAGTGCGTGAGTTATGAATGCCATGAATAGCTCAAACGTGGGATGGCACATCGTGGAGAATTGATCGTGGCATTTAAGTTAAGTCAGTTACTGTATTTTGAGTATAAATATCAACAAAGAAAACGCTGCAAGGTGAGAAGCGTAGCACCAAAAGCTATAGTATGTTGTTCGTTATTCTCCAACGAGTCCAAGTCTTTTCCCATGTGTGTTAAGACATTCTTAAGTGTTTGCAATCTTCCACTACAGTTTCACTACGTTTACTTTCGTGTTCGCCACATTCCTTCATGGTCGTGGCTCACTACGAGTACGTTCTTTCGTGGTCGTAATCTGTCCTTCATGGTCATAACATGTTCCTTTGTAGTCGTGACTCACTCCGAGTATGTTCCTTCGTGGTCGTGACTCAATACGAGTACGTTCCTTCGTGGTTGTAATTCACTTCGAGTATGAGTAACTTCCTTGTCGTAAGAAGCTACGACTTTCTTGTCAGTAGAAATTACAACTTCCTTGTCGTAAAAAGCTACGGCTTGCTTGTCGAAAGAAGCTATGACTTTCTTGTTCTAAGAAGCTACGATTTTGAGGTCGAAAGTCTGCAAGTTTATGTGCTCGTGTTCTGACTTGTCGCAACAAGTGGTATTAGAGCCACGTTAATTTTGATCTTGCCACAATGTCAGGACAAGAACAAGAAGTCCGCAAAGAAGGCAACGGTAGCAGCGGTGGCAATGGAGGCCACAAGATCATGGTACAGTGCGTGGTGAAAGAGACGGGTGGCACGGTGGTCTACCCCATGCTGACGCGCACGAACTACTACGATTGGTCCCTCTTGATAAGGGTCAATTTGCAGGCACAAGGGCCTTGGGAGGTGATCGAACCTAGAGATGTGGTCGACTACCGCGATGACCGACTAGCACTGTCGGCCACTCTCCGCGTCGTGCCTTCTGTGATGCTGCCAACTCTTGCTGTCAAGGACACAACGAAACAGGCATGGGATGCCGTGAATGTAATGCGCATGGGCACCGAGCGGGTGCGCGAAGCCAAGGTGCAAACATTGCGCTAGGAGTTCGAGTCCATGAAGTTCAAGGATGGTGAGACCGTCGATGACTTCGCAATACGGCTCACCGAGCTTGTCAACAATCTTAACCTGCTCGGTGACAAGATCAAAGATGAAAGGGTGGTGAGAAAATTCCTTCGCGTCGTTCCCTCATGGTACTCGCAGGTTGCAATTTCCATCGAGACGCTCATCAACCTCAAGACCATTTCCATCGAAGAGTTGACAGGTAGGCTCAGGGTCGTGGAGGAATGCTACGATCAGGAGGCTATGACCAGCGTCTTAGGAGGCCGTTTACTTCTCACGGAGGAGGAGTGGTTCGCACGCTAAAAGAAAAAAGAACACGACGAAGGTTCTTCAAGTGGTGAGAAGAACTGAGGCAGCGGCAGTGATCGATACCAAGGCAAACAACGTGGTCGTGGGCATGGCAACGGTAGCCGAGACGGCAAAGAATCTATGTCGTCTGCAAGCGACCGCGACATGACGAAGGTCAAATGTTACAATAGTATCAACTATGGGCACTACTCGAAGGACTGTCGCAAGCCACATCGTGAACATAAAGAAATGGCAAACCTGGCGCAGGTGCAGGACGATGCATCGGTGCTGCTGATGGATGAGCATTGCAAGCTTGCTCAGGTGGCTGTCGACACAACGGAGGCTGTGTTTCTCAATGAAGAGAAGGTTGTGCCGGTTGATGCAAACGACAACGTGTGGTACCTCGACACGAGAGCGAGTAACCACATGACCGACGACAAGAGTGCGTTCACCTCGATGTGTGATCAGGTAAAAGGCAAGGTGAAATTTGGTGATGGCTCAACGGTGGACATCTGTGGAAAGGGAGCCGTGCTGCTTCAATGCAAGAACCAGGAGCATCTAGTACTCACAGATGTATATTACATTCCTCGACTACGGTCTAACATCATAAGTCTAGGGCAACTGGAGGAGGTCGATTGCAAGATAGTACTCGAGAATGGCGAGCTCAATATCTTCGACCAATCGCAAGCATTGTTGGCACGAGTACAAAGGTCTCAGAACAGGCTCTATGTTCTTAGTCTGAACCTAACCACACCAGTGCGCTTGAAGCCAAAGGTGACTAAGGAGGCATGGCGTTGGCACGCATGCTATGGCCATCTCGGCTTCCGAGCTCTACACAACCTAAGCTCTAAGAGGATGGTGAAGGGCATACCCATCATCAAGCACCTGCAGCAGTTCTGCGATGGCTACATTCTCGGCAAACAACATTGAGTACCGTTTCCACATGCCTCATCATTTCGGGTGGAGCTCGGTCTTGAGCTGTCTCACGGAGACCTGTGCAGCCCGATCACACCGACCACACCAGGCGGTGGGTGATACTTCCTGCTGGTCATGGATGACCACAACCATTTTATGTAGCTGGAGGTGATCAAGTCGAAAAATGAGGCATTCAAGCTTTTCAGAAAGATCATGGCTATCGCCGAGAATGAGATCGGCTCCAAGCTGATGGCATTCTGAACAGATCAAGGAGGGGAGTTCAACTCCATCGACTTCAATGACTACTGCGACGAGATGGGCATCAAGTGGTATAAGACTGCGCCATACTCGTCGCAACAGAATGGTGTCGTGGAGCGCCAGAACCAAACAGTCGTGGAAATGGCTCGCAGCATGATGAAGAGCATGGAGGTGCCAGCCATATTTTGGGGCAAAGCAGTGAAGACTGCGGTGCACATCCTCAATCGTGCACCAACTCAAAGTCTGGACGGTATAACGCCATACGAAGCGTGGTACAAGAAGAAGCCAAATGTTCACTATTTTTGGACGTTTGGATGTGTGGCTCACATCAAGAAGATTGGCCCAGGCGTCACCAAGCTATCCGACTACTCTACGACGATGGTGTTCATCGGGTATGAGGAGGGCTCGAAGGCCTATCGAGTCTTCAATCCGGTCGAAAAGAAGCTTCGTGTGACACGGGATGTCGTATTCGAAGAAGAACGTAAATGGGACTAGACAATGTCATCGACTAGCGCCAATAGACTCGATACGTTCACTATCAAGTACACCAACGAGACGCAAGTCACTTTGGTGGACGTCAACCGCACCACAACTTCACCAACGATAGATACGCCTGTGTTGCCACAGGCAACGACATTGACTAGAGCTACGACACAATGGGCAACACCACCGAACGGCGCATTGCATGATTCCGAAGGTGTGCCACTGAGGTATCATTCGATAATGAATATCTACAACACTACAGAGGCGGTCCAGATTGACAACATCGACTTCGCTGATCAAGAAGTCGAGTACGGCGGGCTCCATCTTCTCGGTGCTGAGGAGCCCTCGGACATGCAGGAGGCGCTCTCGAACATGGCTTGGAAGCAGGCCATGGATGATGAATTGAAGTCCATCTACGACAACAATATGTGGGAGTTTGTTTCACTCCTTGCTATTCATTGGGCAATTGGGCTCAAGTGGGTTTTCAAGGTAAAGAAAGATCCACTTGGTAATGCTGTTAAGCATAAGGCTCGATTGGTTGCAAAAGGATATGCATAGCGACAGGAGATGGATTTTGACGAAGTATTTGCACTGGTGGCTCGAATAGAGACGGTACGAGTGCTGATAGCACTAGCGGCGCACGGCGGCTGGCAGATTCATCACATAGATGTTAAATCCGCATTCTTGAATGGTGATCTGGTTGAAGATGTGTATGTGCAACAACCTCCAGGGTACGTCGACGACAAGCACAAGGATAAAGTACTAAGGCTACGTAAGGCCTTGTATGGGTTGCGGCAGGCTCCGCGAGCCTGGAACTCGACGTTGGATGCCACTTTGGTGTCGTTTGGGTTCACGAGGAGTCCACTCAGCATGCAGTGTATCGGCGAGTAAAAGGCAACACATTCTTGCTCGTGGGGGTGTACATCGACGACTTCATCATTACAGGCTCAAGCGTCAACGACATTGTCAAGTTCAAGACTCAAATGAAAAATCTCTTCAGCATGACTGATCTTGACTTGCTAAATTATTAATTGGTCATTGAGGTCAAGCAAAGTGGTTATGCATGCAAGATTTTGGAGGTAGCAGGAATGGCGAAGTGCAATTCGTGCTCAACGCCGATGGAGAAGTGGTTGAAGTTGAGCAAGAAGGATGGCAGCGCTGCGGTCAATGCCACCGAGTACTGCAGCATTGTCGGAAGCCATCGATACGTAGTCAACACGAGGCCAGACATTGTCTATGTTGTAGGCGTTGTTAGCAGGTATATGGAGATGCCAACTTCGCAACATATGGCCGTGATAAAGCACACTCTTCGCTATGTAAGCGGCACGACTAGTTTTTGGTGTCGCTATAAGAAGACGAGCATGACGGATGTTGAACTTGTCGGTTACAGCGACAGCCATTTGGCGGGCGACACTGACGACTGCAAGAGCACCACGAGTACAGTTTTCTTCTTTGGTGCAAGTTTGATTACTTGGGTGTCGTAGAAGCAAAAGATAGTGGCTTTGTCCTCGTGCAAAGCCGAGTACATTGCGGCAGCAACAACAGCATGCCAGGCAATCTGGCTAAGTCAGCTTCTCGAAGATCTGATGGGTGTTGAGTCAAAGAAGGCAAAGCTGCTTGTGGACAACAAGTCGGCAATTGCTTTATGCAAGAATCCTGTGCTTCACGATCGCAGCAAACACATTGATACGATGTATCACTTCATTCGAGACTACATTGAAGATGGAAAAGTGAATGTAGAGCATGTCGGCACAAACGAGCAGTTGGCTGACATCCTCACGAAGGCTCTCAGTCGTGTCAAGTTTATCAAAATAAGGCAAAAGATCGGTGTGGTCGAAATAAACCTGATGAATCATGGTTAGGGGGTGATTTGTTGGATTTAACCATGACTCACCCAGATTAACTTCTACTTTATTGCGTCTTATGGTCAAGACGTTACTTGTATTCATAGTCGTAAATTAGCGCATACGTTATAGGGTGTTAGTGCGTGAGTTATGAATGCCATGAATAGCTTAGACGTGGGATGGCACGTCGTGGAATTTAAGTCGAGTCAGTTACTATATTTCGAGTATAAATATCAACAAAAAAAACGCTGCAAGGTGAGAAGTGCAACACCAAAAACTATCATGTATTGATTGTTATTCTCCAACGAGTCCCATGTGTGTTAAGACATTCCTGAGTGTTTGCAATCTTCCACTATAGTTTCGTCCACATTTACCTTTATGTTCACCACATTCCTTCGTGGTGTGGCTCACTACGAGTACGTTCCTTCGTGGTTGTGACTTACTCCGAGTACGTTCCTTCGTGGTTGTGACTCACTCCGAGTACGTTCCTTTGTGGTTGTGACTCAATACGAGTACGTTCCTTCATGGTTGTAACTTGCTTTGAGTACGAGTAACTTCCTTGTCGTAAGAAGCTACGACTTCCTTGTCAGTAGAAATTAAGATTTCCTTGTCGTAAGAAGCTACAACTTGTTTGTCGAAAGAAACTATGACTTCCTTGCCGTAAGAAACTACGACTTTGAGGTCGAAAGTCTGCAAGTTTGTGTGCTCGTGTTCCGACTTGTCACAACAAGTGTTCAGTTTACTTAACTGGGTAGATGCTGCTTCTGGGCCTCTGGTTGTGAAGTTTTTACAGTTATATCCTTTGTGATTACATATTTACATACAAAAGAGTTGCAAATTAACTGTGTTCTTTGTATTTCCTTCTGTGTGTCAGAAACCAGAGTCATGGAGGCTTGCTTGTCAGACTATTGTAGGAAACAAAGAAAATTCCGGCAAGGCATGTTCCTCTGACCCCTGGTGGCACAGTTTTCGCCATGTCAAAAACGCCCTTCTGAAAATGTTGTACTATTTTCTTTGCAATAGTATATGTTGCAGATATCGAACCTACTTTATCCCAGCACCCAACTGGAACAAAATTTGGCCCACCTAAATGCATCTACTTAACATGGTTTGAAGGAGATTTATACAACATTTTTTTCTCTCCTCTCAGGTTGTCGTCCAGCGGCTGCCCCAGTGGAAGAAATGATTGTAGTGCACACTTTATGTACTAACAGCATGTGATCAACTCCCATAAAAAAAACAGCATGTGATCAAGTTGTACCTGCTATGCAGTGTTGAGCACAGAAGTACTGCCTCGTTGCCATGTGAACAGTTCTGACAGTTTGCAAGTTTGAGCTTACTTGACTGTTTATCTGTGGCATGTGATGATACTCTCTTTCATTGCCAGAATTGTTCACTCACAAATATGAACACAAGATACATCTACTACAATGCCATCTATCTTTAATGATAACCTCTTTTCTGCTTTCCCGTATGAAGATACAACTTCCTAGCAGAACGTGTGTGTAATTTTGTATGTTTGAAAATATGTCGTGATTTTGTTCCTACAGGCCATATGTAAGATTATGTTGAATCGCTATTCGCTAACCTTTTCATTTTTCTTACTGGTCATAGCTGTGCTTAGTACTTTCCGAGAGATACAGTTTACATGTCAAATAAATTGTGTAGTTGACATATACCAATATCCGTTGTAGTCTAGCTGGTTAGGATACTCGGCTCTCACCCGAGAGACCCGGGTTCGAGTCCCGGCAACGGAAAATTTTAGCTTTCTTTTTGTAGACCAGCCTTTTGCTATCCAAAATTCTTGTTTTGCTTCTCAAGAAGTCCGTTTAAGTGAATTTTGTGGTCAAATACAGCAGGTAATACACTACTAAGCCAGTGAGATCACACCTCTGTCAAATCTTCTTCAAAGTTAATGCATTGTTCCTGTCTGGTGTGTTCTAACATTACAAGTTTTATGAAATGTGGTGCAAGTCTACGAGGATCATTCAGAAAAGAAAGAAATTTAGAAATAGTAAAAAATAACTTAGAAATCAGAAACTTAAGTTCAAATGGGCGGGGCCTAAAGCCACATTTCAAAACGAAATTGCACGTGGTGACCCCATACGTTAGTCAAGAGAATCCGCTAAACCAACCAAACGGGAAATCAGAATGGTGGAGTACTTGAATTTAGCTATAGGACATTGCTCATAAATAAACAGGCAAAGATACAGGTAAGGAGTGTCAGCACTCAGCGCGGTAGTACTCTTACAGGTATGCTTGCCTCTGGAGCATAAACATACATAAATAGTTACAACTTACAACACTGATTACTAATACCAATAAAGAAAGAAAGAAAGAATAGCACAATAGTGAAGGCCGAAGTTGTTCACTGGGTGCGCTTCACCTAGAAGGGGAAGAACAACATTTGCATCTCCACTGAACACATGCTAAATAAGGGTGGCAATCAAATTCGCTGACGGTTGGCGACTTACCAAGACGGCTGTATGACCGGTCACTGGCTGGAAAGCTGCAGCTGACTCTAGCTTCTCCCAGGTCAACTTCCGCTTCGCTTCCAATGACACTCGCTTTTCTTCATCCTCCTTGTACTTGGTCAGGCATGCCAAGAAGAGCCCCTCATCCATCTCAGAGAACATCTTCTTTACATTAGCAGTCAGATTCAGGACCGCTTGATTCCAGTGATTCTGACTATTCTTTTCTAATGCTGGAACAACGATAGGCATGATCACTTGGCGGTTTTGAGCAATCAAGCTGATAATGTGATCACTGTTCCACATGAAGAGTGCCCTTTCAGCTACCTGAAAGAACCTTTTCGTTAAGGCAACCATTCGGATGGAAAATTTGAAGAAAAAACCCCGAAAAACTAACAGACCATGACAGCCAAATATGTTTGATACTTTTACTATTTCGATGCTTAATGCTGGTCCAAATGTCTTCTGTTGGTGATATTAACAGAACAGAGAAGTCTTGTATCCACAGCATGATTAGGTGATAACATGATGGCCCACTATTATTGTCCACATTTATTTCAGATCATCAGACATCTATTGTTCATTTGTCTTGTTCATAAGTAATAATTTACAAACATTAGGCACATGAAGGGACCAAAAATAACCTAGCTGTTAGGGGACAGCCGGCGAATGTTTTGTTTGTGATCATGAACCATTCCAATTGAATGAAGTCGACTTTGGCACACTTTACCACCTATGCACCTATATAGTCCTATATGATCAAGCACCTAGTTGAGGCTGTAGAAACAAGTATAATGAATTCATGAATACAAGAGATAAATTATGCTAGACCGTATCTATCTTCATATGGCATATTATTTTTTTCCCTTAGGCGATGGGAATGCATATTGCGTCAAGAAACTGCAATATTAAGAATTGCTAGGCTATATTTGTTGGGGTAAGTTACCTGGAAGTGAGAACTGTTGATGCAATAAGCAATCCGCTGAAACAATGGCACCATACATTTCTGGAATTCCACCATGCTGGTAGCCTCCAAGATCTCTTCGATCTCACTCAGAAACATCACTTCCTTCTGACTATTTGTTACTGGCCAATATCTTAGCAAACCAATAATTACTGAGCTTGCAAGCTTTGGATCCTTTTCTAGAAACTGTGTCACACAGTAGGTCAACTGCTGGAGATACACACCAACTGATCTTGGTTTGTGTAAAGGAACCAAAACTCTCCAAAGAAAGATTTTGTGTTCTTCCTTCAGAGGTAATGCAAAGCCACTAATAACGCTGCCAAATACCTCCAGCAGCTCAGCAATTCCGTTGTGCCGATCAGTCTCAAAGACAAAGTGGTAGAATATATTGCTCACTGCTTTGCGAATGAAAGGGCGGTGCACCATGAATTTTCCATAAATCATGTGCAAAATAATTTTCAAACAATCCCTTTCTCTTGGATCCTCAGAATCAAGAAGATTGAGCAGCTTCACAATGAAGGAGAGATCAAAGTACTTTTTCCCTATCTTGGCATCCAGGGATGAGGATCCAATAAATTTCAGTAGCAACTCATACACAAGCTGCAGATGGGACCATGCAGGCTCAAACATCGGCTCCTCCTCTTCACCCTCACCACCAGATAAACCGGACCTGTAATTTGGAGGGAACACCCGGAACAAGTTGACGGCAAACATCCTAGAGCAGGCAGCAATCACTGGCTCCGAGAAACGGGCATTGGTGGAATCAACATAATCTATAAGGTCCGATAATGTCTGCCTCTTGATATCCTTCTCCGCCGTATTCTTGTTTGGGTCTGAGAAGTCGAAGATAGCACAGCACAAGTTCAGCTTGCTCACAAACAGATTCTGCTTCTCCGAGTTCGGGACGTCCTTGAACGAAACCAGGGGCTCAATGCCAGCCACGACGCTTGAGGGGAAGACGGCGGATGACATGCGCTTGATGGTGGAAGCGGAACGAGCAGGCGCAATGCTGCCGCAGCTGCTCGTGCGCTGTATTGGGTTCCCATTCCCAGTGCCATTGCTGCACTGGCCTGAATCGAAGTCGGCCCTCCCAGAGGCCGAGGACTTCCGGGGCAGCTTGCTGAGGAACTGTTTCCACATCTTTCACCGAGTTTCTCACGCTAATACCATGGCCACATTGAAGCTTCGAACAAACATACCAAGATTAGAACAAAGCGGACCAACAACCAGGGATGCTAGCCAAGAGATCTAACTCTAGCACTAATGAGACAGCAAGATCAGTTCCGATGCAATCAGGAGTGAAGTTTGCAAAAAAAAAAAAGGTTAGATTTTTGTCACAAGACCCCAATCCGGGCATGCAGCTAAATCTGGACCCAGCAGGTGCAAACAAAACCGACGAAAACAAAATTTGACCCCTTAAAAGCACCAAATTTGTGGGAAACCAGACTTAAAATCTCAACCTGGAGGAGGATGCGAAAATGGCAGGTACCTATCTCGGACTGAAGAAGAGAGGCCACCAAGAGGGCTCGGTTCTGCCCGGATCTGGGGCTTCCGACAAAGAGCTCGCCGGATCCGGGCGCCGTATAGCGGCGGATCGAGCAGCGGGGAGCGGCGCTACAGGGCAACCTTGGGAGGCATCCGGAACCTGGTCGAAATCTGCAGGGCCTCGCTTCGTCCGCTTCTTGGAAGGAGTGAGGAGTGAGTTGAAGAGAGAGGAAGGGAAGGGCTCGTTTGTTTGTTTCTTGGGTAATAGTTTTGTTTATACGGATACGTGTACGGGCACGATCATTATATAAGCATTTGTCTACGGCTTACGATGTCCGTGCTGCTTAGAAAATAATCCCAAATCTGGAGCTTTTGTAAACCCAAGATCCTTGGTTTACACGGAGATTAACCAATAATCAGTTAATCACACCATAATACGACGATGATTTTCCGAGAGAGGGATAACTAATACTACAAATGGTGCAAATGTCAAGAGTTGTAGGGTTGCATGTGCAAATAGCGGCCTCCTATAATCAGAGCCCTGACCCTTCGACATGGGCCGGCCGGCGAGCCCTTCAGTTCGAAAGATGCGGTCAAGAGCGGAGTGATCTCGGCCATTGGATGGAAAAGGCTAGCTGCATGAACAAAGTCAGATGGGGCGGTCGTGTGTAGGGGTGAAAACGGATCGGATACGGATGGATAATGCCTCTATCATATTTATTTTCATATTTTTTTTCGGATACGGATACGAATACGGATAACTCGAATACGAATACAAATACGAATAATATCGAATACAGATACGGATCGAATACGAATCGAAACGAATATGGTTACGAATATTTATCGGAATATGAAAACCCCTTAAACTATACATCCAAAATTAACGAAAATACGTAAATAGTTTGTAACATCCTGATTTTCTGGAGTTTATAAAGCCCTATTTTTAAAAATAAATTTTCTGGAATTAAATCAAGTTTAAAATAAAATTTTAGAATTTAAAATAATTTAATATGATTAAATTAAATTTTAACATGAGCTAAAAATATTTTATTTGTGTTCCTTAGGTCTCAAGGATTTTTCTGGTATTTTTGGTGAATTTTTGGGATTTAATTGCTATTTTCTATAGCCTTTTGGATTTTATTCGGATTTTGGAAATAAGAAAATGGGGAGATTCTAGAAAATCCGGATATCCGGTTTTGTTTTATCCGGATTATCCGTATCCGTATCCGTATTCGACGGATACTAGGCTTACCGTATTCGTATCCGTATCCGATAAAAAAAATCCGTATCCGATCCGAGAATTATCCGAAAAAAATCCGATCCGACACAATCCGTATCCTTATTCGTCCGGATCGATCGGAAACTATCCGATCCGTTTTCACCCCTAGTCGTGTGTGCCCCGTGAGGCCATGCACACCTGAGTGGTCGGGGCAGTGACTGTAAATAGACAGTGACGTCATGGGTCGTCAGACCACCCGTACTGTTGGCCCCATTGCTTCATGCGGCTACTCCCCACTAGGACCGCACAAGTGTGAAGGCTCATAAAATGAAATACTTAACTAATTTATTGATATATAAGGGTATATATAATGGTAATATTAATATGAATATATGACTAATGGAAATACATACAGCTAATACAGCAACAGTAATATAAATACATGTAGCAGCATTTTGAACTGAGACGTCACAGTGAGAACAGGTTGGTAACTAAGACGTCATAGTGCATGGTAGGCTAACACCCTCTCCACGCAGTTAGAACGGGAGCAGGTCGCACGATCAAACTGGAGCAAAATGCTTTGAGGTCACCGTCAGGGAAGGGGATCGGCAAGCCCATGCCTGTCGACTCGGTGAAAGCGGGGTGGAGAAGGAATGTCGACGGTGATAGTGAAAGATTGAGGAGGCCGACTAGAGAGAGGTGAATATAGGGGGTTTAGATCATATACCCTCCTCATAGTTGGGAAATTGAGGATTTACCCTCCCCACTCAATGACATGTGGGGTTATCGTAGATCACTGACACGTGGGTTAGGAGAGTAAATCCTTAATTTCCATCTAAGTGGAGGGTATATGATCAATAATTCCGTGAATATATGGTCTAAAGAAATTCTTCTCCTATTAAAATCAACTTCTCTTTGGTCAAACTAAGTATATAATACCCAAGCTTAACTTCAATTTGTTTAGCACAAATAACGCCTAAATCAATAGTGTTCACTTAAGTGCACCAACAACCTAAGTCTAGATTTGCAATCTTAAAATGACAAGCATCAATATAATTCAATAAATATAAATTGTTTGAATGTAAATTGAGTATAAGGAAACCAATCACAAAGACACGGTCTTTTTTTACCGTGGTGTTCGGAGATTTGCCGGTCTCCCTTAGTCCACATTGAGGTAAACTCAAATGAATTGGATCAACTTTACGAATTAAGCCTTCCACCTCAAATCCACTAGTGGTAGCTATTTCCCGCTCCCAGTAGATGAGCTCCAATCTTCACACGTCGCTGAATCTTCTCACAATCTTCTTTGAGAAAATCACCGCGTACAACGTCTCCAACGTCGTTTAGAAGTCAATAAACTCTAAGAGTAATAAGTCAAACCCCTTATTTGACTCTTACCACGTACAACAAATGCACAAGCTTAAGGGGATACTCAATCTAATTCTATATGCAACACATGCAATGTAGAGCCTTCCATCTTGCTCACAAAGTGCAACAAACGCACAATTAAGAGAATGACCTCACACTAGCTCAAGAGAGTGAAATAAGGCGTCAAAAGTCTTACCCCAACCAATCACAAGGGGGTATATATACCCACACAACAAAAACTAGCCGTTGAAAGCAAACTCCTGGAAAATCAGAATTTTTGGTAGTTCTGCCATTATAAAATCGGAACTACCGCTTCCCTAGCAATGGTCAGAAAACTAGCCGTTATCAGTGAAATCAGTAGTTCTGCCATTCATTTTCTGGTACTTCTAGTCATCGAAAATACTACACCACATATGTGAAACTACTGCTTTTGCGGGGAGGAGAAGACCACCACACAAGTCTCTCTAGAAAAAAAAATATACCATAAGATTTTTTAGAACTTCTAAAGTCCGATAATACCGCTCACACAAAGCCAGTAGTACCGACTTCTGGTAGTACCGCGCAATACATGCTGGTAGGACTGATTTCTAGTAGTACCACGCAACACATGCCGATAGTATCGTAAGCCAATCGGATTGCTCACATAGAGCCGATCGGGCCAATCCGATTGGATCACTCCAATCGAACCACATCTAGTAGTAACACGCAACATGTGCTGGTACTTCCGATCTTTGGTAGTACCGCGCAATACATGCGGTAGTTTCGATTATCCTGACAAGTGCATATACTTTAATAAATTTTACAAAATATATTTTCAAGTTATAGTATTAATCACACAAGAATCAATAATGATTCCCAATAAGTTGCAAACATATTAACACACATTTGGAATCATGACACAAAGAATTTGTATATGGAATTAACACATTTGCAAAACATATTCACAAATCTAAGTCACATACTACAAAAATTATGTATGGGCTTCAATCATTTGCAAAATACATTTACAAATATAAATCTCATACCACAAAGAATAGGAAACATAGATTTTAAACACTTGTAAAACATATTTACAATGTATAGTCCCATGTTGTAAGGATTCAATACATGAGTTTTAACTATTTGCAAAACACATTCGTGAATATAAACGTCATGCTAAGGAGAGTTAGAGCAAATTAGGTTGAGCTATCAACACATGATAAAAGTCAAACTATTAGACAAGATCTCTCTTAATAGTACGACACCTATACTAGGAAAGGAATATGAACATATTCTTAACCCTAACTAATCATTCCTTTGCTTTAATATCTTATTGAAGCTTGATGACTACATCTTCACTTCAAGTCTGGATTCTTGTCACTTAAACTCCATCAATATATGATGGTTATTCTCTTGATTTGATGATCAACACATGATCATATTTTCTTGGACATGCATCAACTCATGATGCATCTTCTTCTTGAGCTCCATCAACACATAATAAGTCTTGTCTTCATTCGATGATCAACTCATGATCATCTTCTCTACTTGATAGCATTCAACATATGAAGCCATCTTCGATCATCTTGACTTGATGATTTTCAACACATGAAGTCGTTCTCATTTGTAAAATCTAACATATTCATCTAACTCATGAAAAATAGTAGCCCATAAACCAATTGCCATCAATTATCAAAACTTCACTATTAACACATAAATGGGGGATTAGACTCCACAGTCTTTTCTTTTTGATAATTCATGACAGTCTCAATAAATAATAAGATATAAATTGATTTGTGAGTATATATTATATACACAACAATTATATACTCTAGAATAAATTTTCTTAAACAATTAACTCATTTGAATGTGTGTGTTTATCTTTGAGATTAATTGCTAGCAAAGTCCAGATATTATTAATCATCCAGCCATTAACACATAATGGAGGAACTAGATGACAACCCTATTATGAGTATATATGAACTACACAAGTTATATATATACTCAAGAGATATATTTAAAAGTAAAAATCATTAATATATGAAAAAGAAAATATGGATCAATACTAATAAAATCACAAAGTATAGAGTGAATATACCCTAAATGTGTGCATACAAAAATATAGTGGAAAATATATACACATATTCATCTTAGATTTTTGATAGAGTTTAATCTATATTTTGGATCCAAGAAATGCACTAAATTATAAGAATGAGACATCAAATATATACCTCTGTGATTTTATCTTTTCATTTAAGAGATTTTTAAGATATCATAATCAATCAAACATGTTAGACTCACAATATCATTTATCATTCATTACATCAAAATTAGATTAGATGATATCATAACTAATAAACATATTAGTATCACAATTGTATTTATTATTACAATTAAAATCAACTTAATAGAGTTTGAACATGCAGGCAGTCCCTGACATCAAGAGATCATGCCAGCGATGCAAGCAGAGTGAAGGGGAAGAGAGGTAGGGGGAGTGAGTAGAGTAGGTGAGGTGGTGGCTATGGAGGTGGCCAGTAGCGAGGCAAGCAGCGGGAGGCAGTTGATAGGGCTAGTGGTGCCTAGAGAAGGAAAGGGGGAGGGCGTGATAGAGGAGAAGTGTGGTGGCTTTGAGGTGGACGAGGAGAAGGGGCAGCTTGAGGGAGGGACGTCGGTGGCGAGGAAACCATCGGGGTGGTGGATCTAGAGCGATAGCGGGCCAAGACCAAAAGAGAGAAAGACCGCGAGAGAGTGAGAAGAATGGGGGAAGGCAGAAGGGGGAAGGTAGTGGCGACAGGATGGGGAAAGGATAGGGGAAGATGGGGAGGTTACCAACTCTGAGGGAAGCCACCGGTGACAGCAGGTCTAGAGGTGGCACCGGGGTGGTGTAGGGGAGAAAGAAAGAGAGAGTGAGAGGCGGTTGGTGGCACCGTCCATGCCAGGGTGGCATGGGAAGTGCGACAACCGGGTGGCATGGCGTGGGAGTCAGTGGCGCGGTGGTGTCGTCCATGTTAGGGCAGTAAGGGAAGCGCGACGACCAAGTGGCACAGCGCGGGAGTCAATAGAAGTGCTACTTGGAGGCACCAGCATCAACATGGTTCTGCACGCCTTAAGCACCCACCGATACATCTTAGTCGCGGCTGCTATCAATCAGTCTCCTTGAAGTACCACCGGCGACGACCGGATGCTAAGGTAGTGATGCAAGAGAACCATGTAGTCCAACGCCTGGGCGGCGAGGAGATGGTCACCCCTGGGAGTGGCGATGCTCCTCCCGGGGGCAGCACAACGAAAGACAAGCGGCAGCGCTAGGATTTGGAAGCTAAAAAATCTAAAGCTTTAATACCATAAAGGCTCATAGAAATGAAGCATTTAACTGATTCATTGATATGCAGATATATATATACAATGGTGACACTAATATGAATACATGTAGTAATGGTAATGGGAATATATGACTAATATGAATACATACACCAATGGTAATGTATATGCAGCATCATCTTGAACCAAGGCGTTACAATGGGAACGGGATGGTAACTGAGGCACCACAATGCATGGTAGGCTAACAAAGTATTGCTGTTAGCCTGTTATTAGAGGTGGTAATATATTGAATAGCATCTTTACTAGGAGTGTAACAGGAGCGGATATGGACGTATATCGTTCATCCCCTATCATATTTCATAATTTTTCTCGGAGTCGGAGTTGTACACGGATAATGCCAGATACCCATTTCTCCATTCCGTATTCGCTGCACAAGCCTTCAGATGGTCGGTCGGATGGAGATTATCCGCTTCTTTTGCACCCCCCACACAGGACATTGAACAGTTGGGATGCATTAAAGTAATACAGAGAGACTAATCATCAAGATATCAAAGAAAGAGTACTCAACATTCTCTGACTGTTTAGATGCAGCAATGCGTTTATCTATTATCTTGTTTGTAAGTGAAAGTCACAATAGACTTACTCATATCGCTTGACATATAGATATATATGGATAGATATCATCCATCCTATATCTTATTCCTTTTTTTCCTCGGAATCGGACACGGATAGTACCGGATATCCATTTACCCTTATGTATTCATTCCGTGAGCCTTTAGTTGGACGAAAAATTATTTGTTCTGTTTGCACCTCTAGTCTTTACCATATTCGTATTATATTTTATAAATGAATATAAATTCAAATATTCTCGAATACGAATTTAAATCAAATATTTACTTAATTCAGTTGGATTCGGATATCTTCATAACATATACAGTATGAAGATATTAATGATTTTTTATCCTTGTACAGTCACACTTAATCATTTTAATTTATTTACTTCACATAAAGAAACACAAATTCACGTTGAATTAAAAAAACTTGTCCAACTAATTAGTCGTATTACAATAAAAATATATATATTGCTTCGCCGAATACGAAGATGGATACAAATAGTCCTGATAAAATAATATTTAGATGGTAAAAGTCCATATCATATTCGTATCTATATTTTTATGCGAATTCGAATATGAGTGAAAATTGTTAATCGAATGGGAAAAAAATTCTATCATATTCGTATCCTATCAAATATGGTAATTGGATAATATGAATAATTCATATCCATATCGCACCCATCTGTTATGGTACTAGAGCAGGAATGGCAGCGGTAATCCGCTGGGTTTTGTGGTGCAGTATTCATCCGGTTCATGTGAGACCACCGATTCTCATACTATAAATGGTAGATCGGTAGTACTAGCATATGATCAAAGTGTTTGGAACACAAGAATTTTACATAAAATTTATAAAAAATTCTTATGATGCAATTCAATTTGCACATGAATTAGAAGAAAAAAAAATCCCGCATCGACCCGCAGCACGGACCGACTGGATAGGGCAATGGTACTGTGCTCTTCGATGGCAAACATGGCAGTGATGCCCTGTTGCAGTCTGTGGTCGCAATATAGTGGGTGGCAGCATGGAGATCCAATCGGAAGGAGTCACTAATGGCTTGACCAAGAGACGGTGCATTGGGTTTGCGCCGAAGTTTTACGCTCTCAAGCGGTGGATGTCCAATTTGCCCCGGTGGCGCTGGCTGCTGCTCGGTCCATGCTGCAGATAACGCCCATGTGGTTTTATGCAGAGATGTCAATTTCCTTTTTAGTTTAGCACAGATAGCCTCAGATGTAAAGATAGGCTGGTGGATCTGTGAGACTTCACGATGCATATGCCATTTTTTTTCTCTCTCAAGTAGGATTATTTAACTATAATTTTTTTTGCGACTGAATTATTTAATATTTAGTGTGTTTCAGGTATGCATATCGTTGTAAGACTGAAAGAATGTAGCCAAAACTCTGTTTTGTTATCAATTTGATGAAAATGCGATTGTTTAGGTACGGGAGGGAATGGTTCTATATCGTGGTTGATGTCTGAAATATTGTAGCTGTTAAAGTTGATCTAAATTCATATCGTGTCCGTGTAGAATACTTCATCGTCTCATGTCAGATATAGCATGACAGATGTATACACAGTTTATATCAGACGTGGTATCAATCTGTAGTAACCGACTCTTTTCCCTTATCTTATATATGTACTTAAGTAATCCATAGAAAAATGTGTGCTCAATAGGAAGCACTCTATTGTAATCTCTCCATATTGTAGTGATTTGCCTTCGAGCGTTTATGTATCGTAAAATTCATGTCTCTCGTCTCTACTTTTTATATATTATTTGTAACAAGTGGCATCAGAACACTAGACTTAAGATCAAATCTGCTACCTTGAGAGGAGAAGACTCCCGAAGCGACCATCACATAGCACCCATATGGTATTGTTCAAGAGCCCATCGCCGCGACGTGCAACATCAAGGCGGCCAACGCACCGCAGCATCTGGGCAATCGTTTTGACGGCTCGACGACACGTCGTGCCTTGGTGAAGAGCGATCGCGCATGGGGAGACAGCTGACTCGCCAGCGCGCGCGGAGACAACGCACGTCGCGCGTTTACCTTGGTCACCATGCCTGCCCGCGCGGAGCAGCGCGTTTACCTCGGTCCCAATCTTCGACGGCTTTCCTCAGTACGCACAGCGTTGCACATCGTCGTCTCGGTTCGAGAGCAATACCGGTCCAAGATCGATGGAGGAATCAAAGCGTCGGTGGCCTGTTTTTCACACGGAGATCAACATCGACCTGCGTGTCCGACGGACAGCAAACAGTACGAAAAAGAGAGTCCGTGAGAGCCAGCAATCCTCCGGGTCGACACGCCTGTACGTTGCTCCTCCGATCTGAAGCCGTGAGCCGCGTGTCGAATCCGAGACGGGTGTTCCGTGAGCCACATCAGCCTGCACATGCATCCATCATGTGCCAGAAAACACACAAAAATCTGAGAAGCTAGTGCCAAGGAGTTTGATAATGAGACTCCTCACACTATTATATGTTCGGTCCTGACAAATGTGGGTCAATCAAACAAGGTGCATTTGGTCCTTAAGCACAAGAACCGCAAAACTGGCAATTATGTTAAATCACGTCTAGTCCCCACCATCTATCCCGTATGAAAAGCTTTCTCATGTCTACACGGCTATCTTAAAGCCGGATAATGAGGTGAGAATTTTGATTGATGGGGAGGAAAAGAAGGAAAACTTCTGTCCTGATGATTTTGAGGAGATTGATGGTGTACAATGCAACTGAATTTGGTGTTTTATTTACTGTTTGATAACACCAGGATAGCTAGCACGATACTCTATAGAGCTTTGCTTTTAAAAATGAAGGTTTTGCTCTAATTTTAATTTAAAATGAAAGATTTAACTGTAAAAAAAGTTTTATTTTTACGTAGATACTATAACATCTTTCAGTTATCGTAGCTCCATAATTTATTCTCCATTAACGATACAAGAATTCATTTCATCCAGACAGTTTTACAGGAACAATTTCAACCATATCATGGAATTTAATTACCCTTGAAGACGGCAGTTTGATGTAAGTGATGATTACATGTGCAATAAGACTGTTCCAGTCTTTCTTGTTGAAGAGTTGCTCTTTCAATGAGTGTTGCTTACCGAGTTTTGTGTTCTAAATGGAGCATGTCAGATTCTATGAAATGGGTTCTTCACTATCCATCCAGCGTCACAGGTGATGTTTTGGCTTATGTCATTCGACAATTGAGCATTCGCTTCAGAAGGTCAGTTGCACAGACTCAGACTTTGCTAGGGTTATAAATTGTTGAAAATCCAGATTTATCTAATACTTTGTTAATAGCTATGTGTTTAGACCTATTGGTCAAATTTTGCTCCGATGGACTTTCGACGTATAAGGCGTACATGCTGATTTTTATTAAAGGAGTTTATCGCATTCTTCAGCTACTGGAAGGAATTCGGTTCAAGGTGAAAATTGTTAAAGTTGATCCGAATTCGTACCGTGTTCGTGTAGAACACTTCATTGCTTTATATCAGATATGGCATGATAGGTTATGCATAGGTTGTATTAGACGTGGTGTTAATCTATAGCAACCGACTCTGATTCAGTTTCTTTTCTGTGTAGGACTCTTTTCCCACACTCTTTATTGTACCTAGTGGTCTATAGGAAAATATGTGCTCAATAGGAAGTGTTCTATTGTAATCTCTTTATATTATAGTGATTTATCTTTGAGCGTCTGTGATTTTTTCTACAATGGTTTTTTATGTAAAATTTGTGCCTCTCGTCTCTATTTTGTTGTGCGTTATTTACAACAATAGCCAAATTGGTGTTTGATTATCAGTTTGTTGGCAACGCGTCCGCTAGCTGTTTTCTTGATGCTATCCCTCCTATCGTTGCTGTCAGGACAAATATCATGGTCATGATAGAATTTAGAGCAGCAGTTATCGAATGCTGGATGCCTGCTTTTCAATGAGCAAAGCTAATACTTCTGTAGATGAAAATGTGAGTCGGTTCTCTCATTAGCCAGTATATGTCAAGGGAAAGTCTGCATGTTCAGTTGGCCAAGTCTGAACATTGCAACGCTAGTAGTCACTGCTGAGGCTATTGTTCTGATCTGTCGAGTATTGTGCTATTGCAAAGATTGTCGCAAGCTAATCCCCTGAGAGGACAGTGGGGTGGGCCGCAGAAGCAGGACGTTATCTCAAAAAGGCCTTTTGGTGGGGAGAAGTGAGCGAGCCGGGTTGTTTTTTGTTGGCACCCAAAGAAAAGAAGAAATAATTTTACGGCCCAGTACAAATAGAGGCAATCTAGGATGGAGAGTCGGTGGATGGGAGAGGGCCTAGGCAAGTGAGGCCTTCCCCCGTACAACTCCTTTCCATCTAGGATAAGCTGGCCCGTGTGAGAGAGCTGATCACCTACACAACAAACGGGTCCAACACAAGGGCGGCTCAAGACAAAAAAAAGGGCCGAGAAACAAGCCCAACAAGGATTGCCTCGAACTATCTACATCATCGTGTCGGCGGCCGAGGAGCAGTTTGTAAGAAATTGTTTTTTACTTGTTGCTATATTTCCGGATACACTTTTGTTACGGATGTTCTTTCGAATTGCTGCCGCATCACTTATTGATTGTTGTAAGTACTATTTTTATTTGTTACAATATATCTTTTTTAAATCTTATAGCAAGTTCTTTCGTAATGGAAATTTGTTTTTTTTTGCAACAAGGTAGATTTTTTTTTTTTGTTTCACCGCTGTTGAGGGGTTGATGCAATTGAAGCAGATTGTATCCCGTCGAAGTTCCTGATGCACATGAGCACCACAATTGTTGTTGTAGTTTACTTGCTATTTTGGGAACCATCAGATTGATTGAACTTGTTGACGATTTTGTAAGCCAACGTGATGAATTTTACGTACAAATTTTAAATCCCATGAGCAAGATTGAAAAAGACACTCCACAAGCTTAACTGTGTGGGGAAGAAATAGGTGGGACACGTGTTTTTGTTGTGAGGGAATCGAACGATAGAGAGTCACTCGTCACAAGATCCAATAGCTAATAAGAGATACGTAGTAAAAAGCTTTCTAATCATTATATAAGAAGTGTATTTCTGCAGGGCAGTTCAGGGATTCAAGGATGAAGGTGCCCGTCACGGCGTTGGGCCAAATTACCAAGTTACCAAGCCGCACCGCTGCAGCTACAATACGTGCTAGTGTACTGCACGGACTGCCTCTCACGCGCACTGCACACGGTGCGGCACACAAAAGAAAAGGTTATATTACGCAAGCTAGACGGGCTGTGCTGTGCGGGGCGAATCGCGGAGTCACCTGGGGCGAATTCTACAGCGCGCGGGCAACTGTTTGGTCTCGGGATAAACGCGCCACCCGGCAACGCGCAGGCGTAGCGGGCTGAGGCCGCGGCGTCCTCTCGTCGTACGCGACAGGCCACCCCCGCCACGTTGTGCCGCGCGCGTGCCGACCCATCAATTTTGCGCGGCTGGCACCGCACCGCACCGCACGGCGCAGGCGCAGCCGCACGCGCGAGAATGGCCATGTGTGCCGGTCCCGTCGCGCGGCACGCCTTGCATAAAGCGTGTGCGCAGCACGGTAATGCTGCGACTGCGACTGTGAGTCGGGGCAGCGGCAGCATCTCCCGGATCTCATGTCTTGTCCGCCTGCCACTGACTCCAGCGTCCCATCCTTGCTGCCTGCCTGCCGCTGCCCCTTCTTTTCCTCTCCTTTCTTTACCTGTGCAGCGCAGGGTACGGCACCTGCTTTTGGGAGCACCCCCACTAAAAAAAAATGCCTTGGCTGTTGTCATTTTTTTCTCTCTCTAGATCCTTGGCTTCGGCATGGCGCTGCTGGCGCCTCCTCGTGACGCGCCCGCTGCGCGAATTGCTGGAGTGAACCGCACGAAATCATAAGGTATTGCGAATAGAACAATACACAAACGTGCCGTTCTATTTCTTCTCTTTATTTATTTTTCCCAACATTGGCCTTGACGAACCTAAAAACAAAGTTACCTCCTCCGTTCCAAACACACGATGGAACCGAAAACATCTGCCACAATCCGTGATCTGTTCACGAGTAACAAACACAGTTCGGGCTTTTAATTGAACGATGTAGTAGTGGACCATCGACAAGGTGCTCTCGAGCCTTGACGCGGAAAATTGATGCATTTTACTTTTACCTCTGCACACGCTCTGCCAAAGTCAAAGCTGAGATCTATTCCCTTCCTGCACATCGCAATTATGTAAAGCCCGCCCCTTCCATGAGCGGCACTGCTCAACGGAGACCACATTGCGTAGCCGCTGCCCGCCGCCGCTGCTGCTACCGCTGCAGCGGAGACGGCAGCCGGCAGTGCATGCACTCCATGCCCTGTTGCCCATATAAACCACTGGCTCGCCTGTGCTGGCCTGCTCAGATCTGCGCCCATGCACGCATGATCTTTCTAGGATACACTGTACAGTGCACACTTGGGACTGAACCTATCGACCTGTCCCCCCGTGGCCCATGCGTAGCAGCGTCTTCAGCCTTGGACCACCGCATAGGCCGCTGAGGATTGCAGTACACAGCCAGCAACGGCATGGAGTACATCATACTACAGCTCTAATATAAGTGAAGGATCGACGATGAAACGAAATACAAAGTGGAGGAAGATAAATCTTGCATAAAGCGAAAGCAATCGAGCGTAGTAGTAGCATTTTCTTTAGCAAGGATAGAAGGGCAAATTGTCAGAAAGGCAGGCTAGAAATTAACACTCCCTGGCTCCCTGCACACTCCTACTGAGATTTGTCACAAGTCTTATGGAAAAAGGGATATAATGGCTTTAAAACCGTGATTAAAACCAAGTTTAGTTGCTTAGTGCAAGACATGCCCCAAAGCCTACATTCATCCAGGTTAACTACAACTATTAGCTAGCCATGTGCTGCCACTCCTTGAGCACATATAGCGAAACCTGTCAGGCTGCTCCTTGGCTCTACACCATTGATGGCACCTTACGCACAGTGAAAGCGTTGGTTCGTCAGTAAACTTCGTATGTTCTATGTAGTTAAGTTGTTAAAAGCCACTCACACAACTCCAAAACATTGTGCCTGGCCCCCATCTTGTAGTGTTGTGCGAGCAAGCATCACGCACTGATCACGAAGAAGAATCGGAGGCGTACTGTAGCCGTCGCTCCGTGAGTTAGTGGTGTCAAACGTCAATCCCCATCGCCCATCTCCGTGTTTCTCAGCACACTCATGCCGGCGTCAACCTGTCATCAAATCGACAAAAGGCCCCAATCCACACGACGGATCGAACGTTTGTCACTAGATGGTCGATCACCTTGCAGTCGCAGCAGCTTGCATGTCTCTCGCCAGCGGTAACGGGTCACGAGCGCATTCAAAAACAAACAGACGTGCAAGTGAAACCGTCCGAGCCAAAACGACCGAGCAGAGCTCTTGGGCCACGGAGAAAAACCGTCCCTCCGCGTCGCCCGCACGAGCACGCTTGCGTACGTACTGCTACGAAACCTGGTCCTGAGCCTGAGGTCTAATGGTAGTTATCTTACCACTTAGTGTCTTAGTCTATAAATAGAGAATAACAATCATTGTAACATATACTTATGGAAGAGAAAATAATAAAGAAATCAGTTGCTCTCTCGTCTCTCTGTGTTCAATCTATTATTTACATTATTTTCTGTTTAATCCATCTCTCTTGTCTAAGAGGAATCGATTGGACTGAACTCATCAGCAACAGTTCCTCAACACGTTATTAGCACGAATCGCTATGTTGGAACGAAAGTAATCATCGAAGCATTCGTAGATTGAATAGTATATCTAGACCACTTTTCGCAAATTTTGCTTTCTAGATTATTTTCTACGATACAAATATGTTCTAATCTACCGCGAGTAGACTTGAAGTCACCGACCAAACCAATCGGTAGATTTGCACAAAAGAGTAGACGTTGATTGTACTGTAGATTCAAAACACAAGGAAATGCATCACCGCTGCTCATAAGCGTCGCACGAACCGTCGCCCGGCCGCCCACATGCATCGGCACGCACCCGTCCGAGCCACCCGCATGCGGCCGAATAAATCACAAGGACATAATATCGATGTAAAGAAGATTCCGAATCAGAAAGATTTTGTGTGCCCCGCATGTGCTACCGGGAAATTAATTACTAGACATTTCACTCTGAAAGAGAAGAATGAAGTCCTTGCATTCTTGAAATGCATCTAAGGAGATATTTACGTTCCTATACAACTTCTTTCAAGGTCATTTAAGTATTTTATAGTGCTCATCGTTGATTTCCCGAAATGATCGCACGTATATTTATTACCTATGAAAAATCATACTTTTGCAAAGCTGATTTAGCAGATAATTCAAATTCGGAATAATTCTCCTGATCTTTATATAAAGTCCATCAAAATAAACAACGTCAAAGAATTTACTTCAAAAGCATTTAATGATTATTGCATGGCAATAAAAATTAAAGTCGAGCATTCTGTACCACAGGTCCACACCAAGAATGGACTAGCAGGGGCATTAATTAAGCGAATTAAATTTATTTCCTGACCATTTTTGCAGAATTCTAATTTACCAACTACATGTGGGGACATGTAGTCCTATATGCAGCAACTCTCATCAACTTTAGACCGTCAGCATATGACATCCAGTCACCTATGCCACTAGCGCAAGAGTCACCATAAAAAATATCTCATCTTCGTAGATTTAGTTGCAAAATTTATGTACCTATTCCCCACCACAGTGTTCTACAATGGGTTCTCTCCAAAATTCTACGATATACGTTGGGTATGAGACAACATCCATAATCAGATATTTAGACCCATAATAGGAGATTGTACACCACATATTTCATTAGTACTATATTTGATGAGGATAGTTTTCCGATATTATGGGAGAAAATCAACCCCTTAATGACCCATGCACTAGTAAAACAGATAAAGAAGTTTAGAAGATCATTGATTTGTAGGCATTAGCAAATCAACTGTCTCATCACTTTAGTGATTTAAAGAGCGTGATCAAATTGCATGTGCCTACACATAATGCACTAGAGAGATATAAAATACTAAAGAAAATAGAAGGTATCCCTAATTCCGTCCAGATGTCTCAAAATAAAAGGATGAGAACTTCGGCCCCTCGAATTTCAAATAGCCGGGAACGCCTATAAAAAAGAATCAGAAAGACTTAACACAGCCAATCACCGAAGTTTCTCAGAACCAGCAGAGGAGCCAGTTGAGATCTGGCTCCAATGTGGCACTTTCAGAAAAGGCAATCCTAGATCTGAACATATCTATGGAGGGAGAAACCAATATAGATATGTGCGCACACATTAGAGCTAAAAAAGTAAAGAGACTTGCCCCTACAATCAGAAGGAGTAGTGAGCAAGTAGAAACATTAGAAGAATTAACCCGTGATGAAATAACTATAAACTATGTACAGACAGGAGAATTCATCAATAAAATAACAGCCAATGTTGATATCTATTTTGCAAAAAAAATCTACAATCATTGATCTTGATCTAGAGCATGCATCACTCTCTGAAAGAAAGCAAGGGTACTGCATACTAAGTCGTGTGAAAATCTTGCAGATTTATTCATTAAGTCACTTTCAGTATTTAATTTTGAAAGATATGCACGCGGAATTGGAATAATTAGACATAGAGAAGTGCAAAATTTAAGGGGAGATTTTTCTCGAACTTATTATTGAAAATTGATCACAAAAATCGAGTACCCAAAGAATAAATCTTGTAAATTAAATGAAATTAGATAGATTATACTCTTTTTCCCTTGATGAATTTTTCTGAAGTTTCTCGACCAAGATTTTTAATGAGGTAATTTGTACAATACAACATAATATATATCATGTATTTTTTCTCTAATTTTTTCCGCTAATTTTTATGTAGTTTTGATGAGACGTGAACATGTCAAATGAGTGCCCAAGGGGAGTGTTTGGAAACATGAGTCTAGGCCAGAGGCTTTGGCCCATGGTTGGCATCTCACCATTTAGTTTATAAATAGAGAGTACCAATCATTGTAATATGTACTTGTAGAAGAGAAAGCAATAAAGAAAAGAGTTCTTCTCTCATCTCTTTGTCTTCAATCTATTATTTGTATTATTCTGTATTTGATTCATTTCTCTTGTCTAAGAGATATCGATTGGACTGGATTTGTCAGCAATTACACCGGAAGGACAGAGACACGCAACCCTGAGAATAAGGTAGCGCTTAGTTTGACGTTGGATTATGGTTTTTTACTGTAGCTGACTTATTTTTTTACTGTAGTTGAGTTGGTTTATTTGCCATAATTAAATTTAAAAAAGTAAAAATAGAAAAAGCATGTTAGTCCATCACGAACAATACAAAGGAATATAGTGAAAAGAAAGGTAAAAAGCCTAAAATCTAAAAAAATAAAAAAAGATAAAATTACTAAATAGTAAAAAAAACAAAAATGAGAAGTAAAAATTGATTTTGAGCCGATCTGAGCATGGTCTAAAGAGGACACGCCCTATTGCTGCTGCTGCGCGCTGTTGCGTTTCTACCCGTCTCCATCCATCCCAAGGTCGCCACCACCGGGCGAGCGAGCGCGCGAGCGAGTGCTGTCACAGCAATTAAAAGCAGAAGCATAAAGCGGCAGGAGGAGGACTAGAGGGTGGGGAGCCCCATGCGCGAGCGGCCGAGCGAGCAGAGCTGCACGGCACAGGCGTTGCATGCATTAGACCCCTTCGCAGCCGCTGAATATTCCCTGCACCAACCATTAACAGCCAGAGTTTGGAGGAGGCAAAGACAAAGCGCCACTGGTCACACAGCACTAGCGTTGCCTCCCTCACTGCCTGCCTAGTGCTAGTCTAGTCTAGTCTGGTCTGGTCTGCTCTATGCAACGCGCGCGCACAGCACAAGCGAGAAGGATCCTTGCGGTTTAAATGGATCCAGAGCATCTACGCGAGTACTCCAATCCATATAGAGCGCATCAGTGCAGGTGCATCGATCGTTAATCTTCAGAATTCAGAACGGCTCTGACGCCGTGCTGTGGCTACCGAGCTTTACCAAGTGAAAGAAAACTAATATATCTGGAAATTCCACTTTTTTTTAATCCCTTTCTCAAAACGATTGTTGGCGTTATATTTGGGGAACTGAGCAGTATACTTACAGCTGATTTTTCATATTCATCCGTCGAGAATAAGTGTTTCGCCTCTGCATAGTTGGATATAAAAAAAAGTGTGACAGAAGTGAAAGTTTTTCCTGGTTTTTTTCTCATCGATTGGTTGAACACAAAAGACATGTTGCGAAGACGACATTATCCTGTGGACAATGATATTGCCTGCATGCTTTGTTCTACGGACTCGGAACAGACACTTCAGCATCTCTTCTTTCTCTGTCCTTTTAGCAAAAGCTTGGTGGAATGTGTTGGACATTACTTGCAATCTTCATATCAACCATATAAACTTGTTGCAGGAAGGGCGAGTTGGGTTTCACTCAGCTTTTTTTTATGGATGTTTTCATCGTAGCTGCTTAGAATATTTGGAAACAACGAAATGGAAAAAAAAAATTAGAATCAGCAGCCATGTTTGTCCAATTGGAAGACACACTTCAAATATGATCTCTCTCTTCATGTGCATAGAGTGAAAGAACAATTGAAGCCCATTATTTTTGCTTGGCTAGATTTTTTGACTTAATATTTTGTATATTCTGTTTTTGTCATTCTTTCCTTCCTGTATATAAACCTTTTTTAAATATATTCTTCACACCCTAGGGGGCTCCCCTAAGGTTTCTGGCCAAAAAATTCCACGCTCGTCCCAAATCTGCGACGCTTCTGCATTTAGTTGGTTCTAAATCTGCAGTTTCAACTACTCCAAGCATAACTGTACATTAATTTTATTGGTTCTTTTCTAAAAAAAGGTCACGCATTTGTCCCAAAGGGTAGAAATCAAACACAATCGCTTCTGCAGACGAATTTGGGATGGGCTTCATGCAACGAAAGAGAGATCAACCAAACGCATTGAAGATTGCAACCGGTGTACTCGCATCAAGTCATCAAGAGAGGAAGCCAGCATAAATACATAGGGGTATATAAATTTCCAACAATAGGGAACACAATATGCAAAAACAGAGAGATTACATGCATTACGAAGTGTAACCGTACCGATGCATTCCAAGCTTGAGGCTACCTCCAGCACTGTTATTACGTTACTCAGAAGGCCATTGGGATCTCTAACATGGTAACACCCAAGCCCCCAGGCAATAACACCCCACTTACAGCCTCTCGAACTAGCAGAAAAGAAGACAAGAAAGAGAAAAAGAAGAGAAACAAAACAAGAAAAATGATCTAGCCAGGAAGACTAATCAGTAGATCCTAACTGAGATACCTAGAGATGTATATATCTCGGACCATGAAGCCTCAATTCCCCACAAAGCTCACACCATCTGCGTCTTCCTCCTCATGCTCAGCTCATGGAGCAAACAGAGAGCTAGCCGGCAGTGGGAGCCAAACGCACGCTTTCTCCTATCTGTGCGGCCTTCCTTTCGGCTCCTCGCCTGCGTCTCCACATATTGGCCAGGAATTACTTCTAGAGCTAGCACTGAACTCCATTTGGACAAGGAGGGCGAGGAGAACCAAGAAGGCAGTCTGTTCTTCCAAAGAGGAAGCTTAGTAGGAGGGCAAGAAGGAGCAGAAACAAGCAAAGACCCTGAGAGGAAAGAGTGGTGCTTATATACAAAGCCACTCACATGGCCGCAGGAATAGAGAAGGAGAAAGTGCTTGGTTTAACAATGGTTATGGCCTTATGGGGACGCAGAGAATGGGAGGCATGTTTGTGGGGAACGCAAAACGCACTTACACGGCTTCCGAGGCATGTTGGGGCGATAAACAGAAGGGATAAACTGAGTGGAGTGTTAATATATGGTTTGCTTATGTGCATCCTGCTGGCCCATGGAGCATGTGCACACCTGTATTCTGGAGCAGGGAGAAATGGACCTTACATGGAGGAGGACAGGGGAAAAGGGATCGAACGGGCTTTCTGTTTGACTGCCTTGTCGAGCTGCCTCCTCTTTGCTTTTCTAACGCAAAAGGAAAATATACTTTTCTGTCCTTCTGCACTACCATGGGAGGGAGATGCACGTTCAGAATGATTGGTGAATGAGGAAACGAAAAAATGGCAGCCAGAAAAGTCACTATGATTATCAAACTGGTCAAACATTTGAATCAGAATATATAAATTGTACTCGGTAGTAAGAGATACAGGCGCTTGTAAGTCATCAAGAATGAACATTGGTTTTTTCTGGTCTCGTTGCAGAACTTCTCTAGCTACTAACCAAATCTGACATAACTGGTTTGCTCAACCTACATTCGGCTATCTTCATACGGTTTAGGGATGCAGTACTCTTCAAATTTTCAAAGTTGGCCGGTTTGGAGGTGAAAGGAAACGACACATTTATCAGAACATGTCTTTTCCTTTTTGACAAATTAAAAGGTTGAAAGCTACTCGAACAAACTAAACTGCAAATGTGAGGGTTGCTTCTGATTTACTTCTGCAAATTTTCTATATGTTACTTTGTGAATCGTGAATGGATCGATCACTCACGTCTCTCACCCTAACAAGATGGGGAACGATGTCTCAGCGTAACTAACCTGCCTAGCTAGCTGCATGCATGTAGCCAGCAATAAGTAATCCATGATGCACCTTTGTGCAGCCAGTGACAACTTAATTAAGGAGAGCCCATTGGCTTGTTAATACTCCCAGTAACTTTAGCTTGTCGGATTAGTGGAGATTAGGGTTCGTTAAAGCATGTTTAGGTATACACTTAACAAAACTTTCCATGTGCATGTCACTTGTTTGTTCACTAGGGCATGGAAGCTTCACCCCCTTTCTTCTCTCCCCTTGCCTTTCCCCCTTTTCTACTGCTACTAGCATGCCAAGTAGAGGTAACATGCGTGTTATCTGCTCATGCGGAGAAACGGTCCTTATCTTACTAATGTTGGAGTAGTATTTTATAATCTTCCTTTGCTTCGTTAATATTTTCTGAGGGATCACATAAGAAGGTCTAATATTTTATTGTGATGTCATTTTGGAAAAAAAATGAAAATTTAGATTTTGCAGATTTTTCTAGGCAATTTGCAAAGGTAGCGGTCTGACTGGTCAGCATGTGTTGCTTAGGCCGAAATAGATGATTTTGAAAATTTTAAGGCATAGGATGATTTGGTTTTAACCTAGGTCAGTACATATGTGTGTCATGATACATGTTTCCATCTAACGTGGGCTAAATTGCAAAGAACTTGTATCGGTCTTTGTATGTACATAGGCGTTTGGAGTTAATCATAGTCAATTACGAGGATCAGGGCTACACTCATAGAGGAGCCGAGACTCAGAACGATTAAGGATACGGAGTAAAAAGGCTGAGCTCAAACAAAACACAGAAAGGTGGGAAATGTTGAACGGAAATTCAAATGACAGGTTGCACTATGTGGATTGATCGGTCCAAGTAACACATAGTCCAGTGAAACCGAAATGGGAGACACTTGCCAATGCGTAGCAAGCAAGTAGTAGCAAGCAAGTAGTGCATCTGCACGTGGCAAGTATGATGATTGTTTGCAAGGGAAGATGAAAACCAGGTCAAGAAAGTGTATTTTGGTAAGTTGACCAAAATACCAGAAACTATTTTAGATCAAAACCGTGGCGCTTGAAAAAGTGGTTTAGGTAAAAGAAAAACTGGGAAGATCAAGTTGAATCAAAGACTGAGGACTTAGCGGATTTGGATTTATATGCTTTGAAAAGTATGCACAAGTGCAGTGTGTGATTAAAACCCATGTTATGGTGTTAACAGATTTTCCCTATTTGTGCTACTAGATAGTATTTATTATGGTTAGATGGAGCTGGTTGTATTATTTATTTAACAGGTTAGGATGGAGACTTACAAGTTAGCCATCCAACCATTCTAACTTTACTTATTAAAGCCAAGTGTTCTAGGGTTATGGTTAAAGAAGTGTGGATGTTGTGATATGCTCTCTTGTCCTCTAGGTGAAGTGGTTGTAAAATCTTCATCTTAAAGTAGTAATATATTAATTTTGTTCATCTCTTATAGATTCCTTTTGTTTTGGTTGATTTTAATCTTGCCTCTCATATTTTTTGATCTTACTGGATATCAAGGATGAGTAAGTAATAGAGATATATCTTGAATATCAATTCCCATCTATTAGACATCAGGTTTGGTAAGTTTTTGAAGTTGCCTGTTTTTTTCTTGATTTGGCCTCTCCAGCGATTTCTCGATACAATTATTTTTATCTCGATTTCTTGGGTGTTCTAGTTTGCTGTGACATGTGAGAATACATCTAGAGCTATTTTAGCTATCATTCACCCACGAGCAAGTCATGTTCACCTTTTTTGTTTTTTTTGCTTGGTTTTAGTGCAACCTTCCTTCAAACCAAAAAAAGATTAGAACTTTGGTAATAAATTTTTTAATCATTGAATGGAATAGGTTTTTGATATCCTAAAGAAGGTGTATATCAAATTTCAAGTAGTTTGGAGGCTTGGTTTGAGAGTTTGCTCAAATTATAGTTTTAGCCTAGTTTTGGTGCAGCAGAGTTTCACAAGCCAAAAAACCTTAATTATCTTAAGTTATTTCAATGCTTTTTTGTTAGGATAGATTCTTAAGGTCATGATCTAGATTTGGTCTATGCTTCAAGTCTTTTGAACCTGCAGATCAAAAGTTACATAGTTTTTTTGGATTTGAAATTGTGATGTTACTGTTCATCGAGTTGATTACTGTAGCACGGTGAATTTTTGAAATTTTAGTTTCTTGATTTTTCATATTTTCTCATAACCATTTGAGTGAAAAGTCCACGAATTCTTGAGGGAAATTTTGAAGACATCATTCACCCCTCTTTGTTATCATATAGGTCCTACATTTTTCCAAAAAGTGGCATCCCATTGGTATAGAATAGGATTCTCCCCATGATAGAAGCGAAGCAGACAATTGTTTATAGATAGTTGATGACTTTCAATTGGAGAGAAATGCCTCATATGGTACTATATACTAGTAAAGGCCCTGTTCTTTTGGGTTGCAGTTGATGTTTTTTTTATTACGGTTGGTGGCGATTGTCTGCGTTTTTTCAAACAGCAACGGATGGCAGAGACGCAGACGTGGACGATGCACACGGTTTTAAGACGGGAAATTGTTTGGAGAAACCGTCTTATTTATTTGGACTTCCAAAAAAAAATTAAAAGACAAAAATCCAAAAGAATAAGGCCAAAATCCTGCACTCCTATCCTATTGTAGCAGTACTTATTTGCATGTCTCAAAGGAAACAATGGTCAAGTACATCTATTAAACAGTAGACGAACCCATAACCCACTTGAAAAAAGTACCGATCTATAGTGTGCTAGATGTACAGCCATGGCAGACTGATGAAGAAGTAACCTTGCAAAACATGAAAGCAGTAATCCTATTTTAACGCAAAAGCTATCAAATTGTCAATAAAACGGTTTGTAGTCTACACAAGTGATTTTGGTTGGGGGGAAATGGGACTTCCCATGAAGACATTTGTGCAGGCGAGATATCTGCACCAAATGGCACTGAAGATGTCTTCAACAAATCGTCCATATATTGCATATGGGGGATTCATGGTCTCCCCCTATGTCACGGTATAGTTTTCATAAAAAAGCCTCCCTCTAGATTTGCGAGTTAGTGTATAGGCCCTTCGTTCTTGTGAAAAGGCCTCTACCACCCTAGTTTTTTTTGCGAAAAATATCTTCGCTGCTCCAAAATTACGTACTGGTCTTCGGTTTTTCATGACGGATCCTCTTTTTGCTGGATAACACCCTATGATTTCTTTAAAATTACATATGAATCCTTTTTTATACAGAAAAAACATTCACTTTCTCTGAAAATACGTACATATCCTCGCTTTTTTTAAAAGAAAAACCACTCTCATAAATCTGCATCTGTTTTACTTTGGTCCATACGGTAGTTAGCGTGATATGATGCCGGTCTGTTTTATGCAGAAAAAACCTTCGCTTTCTCTGATAATATGTACAAGTTCTTGCTTTTTTTTTAGAAAAACCTTTGTCGTAAATTTTTGTGTTTTTTATTTTAGTCTATATGATAGCTAACTTGGTATGACCCTGTTCTTATATTGCTAGTATTTCTGTAACATTAGTTGAGAAGCAAACAAGGCACGTCCGCACGAGCTACATCAATGGAGGGTTCAGCATGGGCTTGTGTTATCGGCAGGGAATCAAGCACCGGCACACGCGTTGAATTTCTTCACTTCCCCTTAAGGCCTTAAGGGAGAAAAAAAGAAGAGGAAAGGAAATGACTAGCACGTACGCACCACGTCACCACTACCGCTATGCATGCTGCTTCATCTCTCCATCATGCATACGGGCAAACGTATGTATCTCATAAAGAGCATCTCCAGTGTTTGCTTTTTGCAGATACCAAGCCAAGCTAGTGCCGGCGTCGGGCAGTCCGGAGCATGGGCATTTGAAATGATGTTGATTTATAATTTTTTTATTATATCTGATTTATTTAACATAATTAAAATTAAAAAAGAAAAAACATTTTAGCCCATCACGAACAATGCAAAGGAATACCTGAAAAAAGACAAAAAAAGCCCTAAAAATCTAAAAAACCCCAAAAAGACGAAATTACTGAATAGAAAAAAGAGAGCAAAAATCAGAAACAGAAGCTGACTTTAAACTGAAATGAGCAGTGCCATAGTATTGCCTAAAAGCAGCAGAAGAGACTTAGAGACAACGTCATATATTATGGAATATTAGAGGCTGCTTTTAGCCTTAAAGGCCGGCACCAAAGAATAGAAAAATAAAAACAATTAGTGAAAGAGGATGACACATGAATAATGGTTGAAGTGTTAACTAATTCTATTTTTTAGCATAGTTGTGGGTCTAATTTTAGAGATAGTAGTAGTTTCTGTACATTACACAAAATTATGCTAAGTCTAGAGGCTATCTGTGGATCTCAACTTAGAGGTTATGCAGTCTTTAAATATTGTAGATGCCCTTAGAAAGAATCTTTTAATAACCTATTTTCATTCAAAAAATATGAAAATATATCTACGATTATATTATTTGCAAAATTAGCCTCTTATCACCGAACAGTTGGACGACTGAAACGTATCGCCCAACCATTAGGCAACAAAAATGCAGTCGTCCAACCGTTGGGTAGCATTAATGTAGTCGCTCAACGGTTGGACGATATATTCTGTCGCCCAACCGTTCGGTGATATAAGCTTTCAGTCATCGAACGATTAGGCAACTAGATGGCTTATATAAAAGATGCAGCGGCAGTCCCCCCCCTCCCCAGCCGAGCGAGAGAAAGGATAAAGAAAGAAAGGGAGAAAGGAGAGGAGAGGAGAGGAAAGAAAGGAGAAAAAGGAGAGTGCGAAGAAGAGGAGGGAAGGGAGAAGAGGAGAGGGGAAGAAGAAGAAGAGGAAGGAAATTCATTTGTGAGCTAATTTTTTTATCTTTTATTGTATTTTTATATTAAGTTTATAGTTTATTTGCTGTAGATAATAGTATAAGTAGCACCCGTAGAAAATTGTAGTTAGAGAAAAAAAGTAGTAAATTAGAACCTTGTTAATTTGTATGTAAGTAGCTCCCATAGAAAAATGTAATTGCAGAAATAAGTAATAAATTAGAATCGTGTTAATTTATAATAGTATAAATAGCATCCGTATAAAATTTTAGTTATGGAAGAAAGTAGTCTGCGAGAGAGAAGTAATGCTATTTGTGAGAAGTACTGTAGTAGTAGCGGTGTTATGTTAGTGCATACGTGGCCGACTATTATTCGGTGAATAAGTAGAAAGTCGGTTAGTTGTAGTGGATACTTGAGGCGAGTGCATGATGAGGGTGAATGATTTGTATAAACTAATTAGTTCAAGTTAGCGTTAGAGTCGGATAATGCCCGATATGGAATATCTCGACCTTCGGGTTGAATCAGAATAGTGTAGTGCACGTTCATCATAGCATGTGCCTTAGGGATTGAATGACGCCTTAACCACGCGGTTGGTCAAGACAGGCGAACGTACGAATACAAATTATAATAAAATAGTACTTGCATATTGTGTGATGCGATCTAACTGTTTGCATCATTGGAAATATTTATAGGCAGACTTCAGTCATGTCGGCACCCACTACATTGAAAGTGCATTATGTTGTTGACACCGTTCGTGAAGGTCCGTACGGTGTTGATTTGAACAATTTTTCGCAAGCCACTCTGGTACATCCAGATGACAACAATGCTCAAATTGTAGATGTGATGCACTAGCTGACTCATAGTTTTTTCCTTGGACTCTAAGGTGTGCAGCGTCGTCATACAAGGACTTTGGAGTTGGTCTCCCACACAGATTAGATGGGAGTTGAAAAAACGGATGCGCACAGCTGTGTGAAAGGGCTTCTGGAAGGCTGCTAGCGTCGTGGATACGAGTGTGTTCTGCTTGTGTAAGGATGCCCGAAAGAAGCTGTACTAGGCCCTATCGACAGGTATCATCCAGGTGGTGTGAGCAGTTCAGGCACCGAGCATGCTGGTGAAGAAGAGGCTCTGGTGGCCGTTGTTTCGAATGGTGTGGAGGATGTCGCTCGTGATGAGGTCGACGTGGTAAATGCATTAGATGAGGATCGGTCACCGCATGATGAGGCTACAAGACAGGCTAACGAAAGAAAATATAGAGAGTACATAGTGTGTCAAATAGAGAGCGATGACTAGATGACCTGGATTGAAGAGAAAGGTGTACAGGAGGACAACGAGGATAGTTCTGATGACGATGAAGCTCACATCCCTCAAGAATAGAACAAATTTGATGCTAAGGGTGTAGCTGCACATGACATGCACAAATCACCATAGGAGTACCATGCTATATATGTCCAATTGCACTCAATGTTTGCTGATAAGACATCCCTGTAGGATGCCATTAAGCTATGGACCATATTCATACAGCGGACGTTTCAGGTAGTCTAATTTAGTCAGGAGTAGTACACAATCAAGTGCGAGCAGGCCGGTTGTCCTTGGCGAGTGCACACACATACACCGAAGTATGAGACTCGCTGGCTCATCTCGAAGGTGGAACTGCACTCCTGCGTGCTCAGTAGTGTTTTACTGAGGCATCATGACCTAACCTCAACCTTAATAGCCAATTTTATGTATGAAGAAATAGTAGAGAAGAGAGATGTGGAGACGAAGCACATCATGGTGGCTATTGAGAAGAAATTCAGCTATAAGATTAGTTACGTGAAGATATGGTGCATGAGTAGAAGCCTTTGGAACGACGGTTTAGGTCATTTGAGGCAGCGTACGACAACCTTCCTCGTATGCTTCGGGTGTTGAAGGATAGAAACTCAGGCACGTATACTGCTTTGAAGGACAAGCCATCTACAACACCACCAGGTTTTGCGGTATTGCAGAGGGCCTTCTTAGCGTTTGATGCCTGCATCGAGGCTTTCAGGCGTATACTGCCCATGATATCAGTTGATGGGACCTTTTTGTCCCGGAAATACAAGGGATATATCCTTACGGCCATTGGTATTGATAGAAACAATCAGATTCTACCGTTGGCCATCACATTTGTCGAGAGTGAGAATTATGACAGCTGGTTGTGGTTCCTTCGACATATGAGGGTGGGAGTTGTTGGAGCTCGTTCTGGTATATGCGTAATCCATGATCACCATGTTGGGATACCGAAGGCCCTAAGAACACTTTAGAAAGACCCGGAGGAGCTGTTCCCTTGACCGGATATGAGTTGCAGATGGTGCATTTGCCATCTGGGGCACAACTTCTTCAAGCAGTTCTTGAAGCAACCGCTGGTGAAGACATTCAAGAGACTAGCTATGAAGAACCAGCAACGCAAATTTGACACTTTATAGGTGTTGTTGGATGAGCACAGTGGAAAGAATGTGGATGAGAGGAACAAGTGACCAGCTATTGCTGGGTGGCACAACCCGAACGCCTCACACTACTGCCAAAGTCCGAACCTGCTAGTCCGAGGAGGAGGACCTCGAGGGACATCAAGTGCTTCTCCCACTGGATCGAGACTGAGCTATTGGAGAAGTGGTCCCTACTGCACGACACAGATGGTGCAAGATACGACATAATGACCACTAACCTTCCACAACCTGCATGACCGCGTCCTTCATGTGTCTGCATTTCGATCATACTGGTTGAGCATGTTTGTTTGGCATCAATAAGTAGTTAGGGCCGAAGTCCTCCCCCTTTTCCATGGGAAGATCTTCCTTTGGTGACCCTACTTTGACTAGCCCCTCAGCGTCCGCTATTATATGTTACTATACAACAGAGAAGGTATTCTTTGTACGGTTTACATAGTCAAGCTCTCCTACTTTCATAGGGTGGGTGTGCATTTTATAGCAAACTGGACAGCTTTGAGCAGTGACAAGACCAGACATGGCAGTTATACGCAATGACGAGACCAAACGGTGCAGTTTTGCATAGTGACAAGACAAGATACGGCAGCTTTGCGTAGTGACAAGACCAAATATAGTAGTTTTGCACAGTGACAAGACCAGACGGGGGCAGCTTTGTGCACTGACAAGACTAAAAGGGGCAGCTTTACGCAATGATAAGACCAAATAAGGTAGCTTTGCGTAGTCACAAGACTAGACAGGGGCAGATTTGCGTAGTGAAAACATTCTGCCTCGTGAGGTACTTTTCAAAAAGACAAGGCAACAATTTACCTCGCAATTTAGTCACATGAAATAAACCACACAATGCCAACCCTTTGGCCCATAAAATGAGGTGGAATAGATCTGAGAGAGAACACTACACAACCAAATCCAACCCTACATTAGAACTTGTTTCACCACGTCAAGATAGACAAGAGGCAGAAGAAGCAATAGGATAAGATAATGAAGCAATGAGAGGCGACCCATGAACTAGCAAGGACTTGTGCAGCCCGCGATGAACAAGCAAAGGCTGCTGTGACCCGGGCCAAACAAGCAAAGCATGCCACGAGGTCAGTTCTCCGCAATGATGCCCCCGTAGCAGCAACCCCATTTTGAACGTTCCAATTGAGCGTTCACCGTAACACCCGTCCGAAGAGGAGACACCGTCCCTCTATTGGTGTAGAGACTCATACAAGTTCTTCAAGTTTAAGCATATGTATAGCTGCTACACACTTTGGATTACCCTAAGCGTGCCATGATATCTCACACCATTTCATGTAGGATAGCACTGAGCCACTAACTACTGCTAGTAGTGGTGGTTTACTTATAGCAATATAGCTTATAGATTTACCCATTTTAGCACTAGATAAAATGTTGCCTTGCAGTGGGAGAGCCATGAACTCATATATTCTCAGTGACGCACGAAATGTAGTTGCAGTAAACCTGTTTTTGGGGAGATCTAGTGCCGGTACTCTACGAGCATCCGCGATTGCATATGGGGATGGAGATGCCCCCATCAACGGACAAAAAGCTTCAGCTAGTGTCAAATTTGATAGATTCTCTTGCAACTCCCTTTTTAGGAAGGCCGCTTGGTTGGCTGGCTCGCTTGCTGGTGCTGGTGCTGGTGCTCGCCACTGCCAGTGCGAACGTGTTCTCTCGTCAATGAAATGATCTGCTGGTGATGGTCACTTTAGGATGCAGCATGACAGGAGGAGGGGAGGAAAAACCATGCCTTTTCCTGAAAAAGAAACCTTTGCTCCGTTCTCTTCCAGGCAAAGGGAAATATCCAGGCTGATCGAGCGTGGTAGTGGTAGGAGGGATGGAATAGCAGTAGCTTTCAGTTGGAATCGACGACGCACCGGAGAAGAAAAGGTGGTAGGTAGTGCGCTGCTCCGTCCGGTGCGCACGAGAATGGGGAGTAGGGTATAATATGCTCAATCATTGGGTACTCAACTCCGTCCACGTACCGCGGCCCAACGGGTCTCCGACACGCTGCCGGGCCGGCGCGCGACACGGGAGCGGCGCGTGCGGCGTCGCGCACGAGGGCGCAGGCGCGTAACCCCGCCGGTTTCTCGGCTTTGCCACGGTTGGTCAGTGGTCACTCACGTCCCCCGCACGGCGCACGCCTCCCCGCCCGCGCCGGACGCGCACGAGACGCAACGGCACGCGCAGCCGGTCCAGCCTCGGCACCGCACCGAGGCACCGCGCGCAGCGGCCGCGGTTCGCCAGGAAGCCACGCGCGCCGCCACGACGGAGCGCACCGAGGCACCGCGCACGCTGCCAGCGCGAGCCTCTCAAACCCTTCATGGGCCGGACCCTTAACAGATGCGTCTGTAGCTGGCCCAAGGCCGGACAAGTTTTGAGCCCACCGCGGTAGGACAAGTTTTGTAGCTGGTCAGTCCTTCACCCACAAAAAAAATTGCAGCAAACCAGACAAAGCACTAAGCATTTCATTTTTTTTTACACCGGAAAAGATAATATGCATTCCTCATTTGCTTGAACAACAGAAGCTTCGTAGCTCGAACTAGAAGACAGTATATAACAGCTATCACAAATCTGAACAATGTCAACAATCAGGACGAGCTGATGGTAAGATTTTCCATTTCGTTTACAACGTCATCAGCTATCTTCGCCTCCAGAGCTGCCAGGGACTTCTCAAATCCTTCGAAGGCTAAAGAGGTGCTCTCGGGTGAGCCACCGAGGTCCCCTATTTCCTTGCGCATCCCATAGATGCCATTGTATAATCGTTTTACAGTGGACTTCATTTCAGATGTGTCTTGTGGTGGATATACAGAAGCCCCAAGATCGTTAACCTGATCAGCAATCTCCCTGCAATAGCTCAGCAATTTTTCCATTGGCTCAACCTTATCCTCATTAGCCCTGCTTTGGTTACCAGAGCTCTTAAGCAAACCAGTAATGAAACGAATTGCTTCTTTCACCACAACCAGAGAACCTGATGCCACAGTGATAATCAATTTGGCAATGGCAACTTCCTCTTCAGTGAAGTCATCATCCATCTCAAGATCATATGACAGTTCATCTCTATCAGAACAACTCGTGTCAACAGCTCCATTGGAGGATTTTTCAGCCATGTTATCACCAGAATCACCAATTGGGAGTTCTTTCATCTCCCGGAGAACATCCTTCAGATATACGCCTATCTGGGTCATAGCTCGCCCTATGGCAGTACAGTTGGTTGTAGGCACCTTCTTGAGAGCAAGACATGCTTCCCATACAGTTCCTGCCACCAGAGGTATAGTTGTTTTCCGATCAGGGTTGCGAGATTCTGCATTTCATAAAAAAAACGAAAGTATTAGCCCTGATTCTAAACATTTCAAATCTGAAAAAATATAGTTTTAAAACATTTTCTAACTCTTCTGTGGGATAGAACAGAAACAAAATTATACTGCAAGGCTCAAAACTTTATGAATGTGCTAGTAACATCGAATGCTTCGTTGCTATCTGTACTACAATACAGTAGAACCTCCCCACTCATGCAAAAGAATCACAATAACAATGGCAACCAACAACTCAAAATATACTTATATACAAGCTACTCCTTTTCACTTCAGCTATATGGAAATTAGATCAGTGAGTTTAGTCATGTGAGTTGTTCATCATCCACATTGCTTCACCTAAAATTCTGAATTTTACTACTTGCCATCTAATAATCAGAAAGGCAAAAGGTGGTGTCAGGAGGCATTGCTCTAGATAAATAGCAGCACCTCGAGATAAGCTTTAGCAGGATGTTGGATGTTATATACCGTAAGCAGAAACGGCATGCTTGAACAACGAGAAGCTTGAATCTGTCACGCCCTTTGCAGAGCTACAGATAGACTTGTGAAGAGTAGGCCCGGCACCAACCGTGCTCCCATGGCAAACCAAAAGGAAACCCTGTAGGATGTTGAAATATGCAGCAATGTTCTCCTTCAGCGTTTCTACATCAGGCAAGTCCCCACTCCAGATCATTCCAGCTAAAGCCAAAACAGGCATAATAATAAGTCATCAAAGCCAAAGATAAATCATCGCCAAAACAGTATCACACAACCATACAGGCTGCATGTATTACCCTGAGCACTAGCTAGAAACAAACCGCAAATAACTTAACTCTGCTTCATAGAGCAGCTAAAGCATAGAAACTGCTGCTATGTTAACTCCCAAGTCTCCAAACTGACTTTTCAAGTACTAACTCAGATAAAAAACTTAACTTTCCTAACTTGTAATCCTACCAGGTAATTCTTTATGTCAAGCAACCGAAACGAACCTATGTTCACCCACAGAAAGTCTAACAATTTGTTCTCTCTCTCTCTTTTTGCGGGGTTTAATTCTAACAATTTCAACTACAAGTGCATGGTTCGACCGTAAGCGCGAGAAACGTAGTCCAACAAATCGTTCAATTTTAGACTTACACACAGTGGCCTGCCTGGAGACCTGGTCGCCGTGTTTAACGACCTCCGACCACTCCGTCCGCTCCAAGCCCCCAGGAGCCGCCTCCACCAACATCTGAGAAACACAGAGAAGACAAGCATGTAGCCGGTGCAGTGAGGTCTTTGGCGTGGGATTAGAGCCGTGCTGCGATCGGGATTGTTTGGTTACCTGGAGGGTGTCGGTGATGGTCTGGATATGCGACTGCAAGAGGCGGGACAGCTCGCCGCCGCCTGCTGCTGCTTTCTTCGCTTCTCCTTTCTTCGACATGGCGGCGGCCGTGGCGTCGCGTTGCGTCGGGAAGCGGGGTTGAGAAGATGGAGAGGAACGGCGCGAGCGGCGAGGAGCAGGAAGCGGAGGCGGCGGTCGCTGACGCAGGGTTTATTTGGTTAGGGCTTGGGCGTGATGTTGAGTCTACCTAAGCCGTACGATTGGCATCAAGATTCGTGGAAATACAGGCCAAGCTGTTTCCTTCCCTTGATTGGAGACGAATTGGTTTCCCTCTCCAAAATACACCTAAAGTCCTAAACGGATTAAGAAAGAACTGAAAGATTTTTTCAAACGAACCCAATCATGTAGTAATCTTGATTTATTAGCTCGTTACATTAGGTTTTGATACAACAGAAATTATCTAATCTTATGGGGCCGGCAACAATGAGCTATTGTGACAAACCAAGTCCCTACCTAATCAACAGAAAATTAGCTTCCCTAAGATTTAATTTACATCACATATGTGCAGCTTATGTATCCAAAAAAGAAGAAGAAAGCTTGGAGTGATTCGAGTAGGACATTCTTGTGATGAATCCATTAGAGCCGTTTTCTCCGGAACTTCTGGTGGTTCCTCCAAGACCATGCAACCAAGAAAATCACAAGTGCTATCCCCACCGAGCTCCAAAAGATGATCAACCAAGTAGGCATTGGATCATGAAACAACTCTGGACAAACAAATTGCTGAATTTTAGCCACTCAATTTGCCAAATGTGCAGCTCAAGATATCCGAAGGAAAATGTGACTATTAAATTCTATATGCGCCACAAGAAAGGCGAAAATAGAAGAGCTCACCATGTCCAAACTTCATGCAGATAAGAAGCTCCACCGTGCATATAGCTAGAGAGAGCCAACAAAAGGCCCCAACCTTCTTCACCGGTTTGCTGAGGTGATAAAAAATTACAGCCAAATATCATCAATCCGTCAAGAAAAAGATAGCATACTGTTCATGCATGCAACTGGAAATAAATGTGCAATGAAGAGATCGTGTGCGGGAGAATTCAGAGGACCTGTCTTGCAAGTAGGAGTTGTACTCGCGAGTCGCGAATGGTTGGAATAGCAATCAGCCACCAAAGGATCAATCTGTACACGACCAAGGGATTCCTTGGAGGAATCAAGAGGCAAAATTTAAGAAAAATGTGTTACGCTCCACTGTCATGAAAACGACGCAGAGGAACAACACTTGGATGAGATCAACAACACGCACAGTTGAAGTATTATTTTGAGTAATATCTCATTTGGTTTTCCTGTATGTCTATTCTTTATGCGATAATTGTAGCTGAGCCACATGTACGTTAAGTCTTGTGCATTTATGCAATGACCTTACAGGACATGGTAAGATATGGTCATATGGATAAACAGATTAGTAGGCTAGTGAATGGTGACATAATTTTTGTGAGGTACATTTGGGGGCCGATTTGCGGAACCTTGTTAACTGTGAGATCTGTTGAGGATCTTCAAGCAGAAAGCCCTGTTTTCTTTTCGAAATATTGCCATTATGTGGCTTGTAGTTTTATGCTGTGCCGGTTATTCCATAACATCAGTGTTTGCTGGCTCTTGATAATTCATCAGCTATATTGTTTGGATATAAACAGGTGCCAAGGTTACTGAACTGATTTCCTATTTGAAACGCTTGGACAGTGTATTATTGGTCTGTCTTTTCGAGTTTGAAACTCAAGAACGCCTTAAGAAAATATTGTGGAATTCAAGGTCTATAGAACGCTGCTAGTACGTGAGCCACTGAACTGTACTCATCGACCATGTTATCACATGAGTATGTCTGAAACATTTCCATACGATGCATCAGGTGCTGAAACCTTGAAAGCGGCGTTGTCCGTAAAGCCAGGCGCCGTGGTCCGCGGCTCCCAAGTCATGCCCGCCCCGATCATAAAAAAAGTCCTTTTGCAGTCAAACATGGTAAATGTTGGCTATCATAAAGATAATACGTTGATTTGTTTTAAAAAGTACTTTTTATAATATTATTATATTTATATATATCCTAATAGAAATTAGTAATCAAAATTATATTTTACAGATCATATCAACGTCTAAAACGATTTTTTTTTGTGACCAGAGGGCGTATGTCAGTGTGGCTTCCATCACGCGCGGCGGCGCGAGCAGAATCACATTGGCGGCATCAAAAACTCGCGCTCGCTCGAGGCGAGGCGGATTTGGCTGATGGGCCGCTGCTCGCCGCATCCACAGCTCGGCTGGTCGCCTTGAGTCGCCGGTTCACCGTGAGCGCGGCCAACACGAACGAGCAGGCTGGTTACCGCTGCTGGTTGCGGCCACCGTGAGCGCTTCGCTCCGCCGAGTGCCCGGTTGCAACGGATCGGCAGGCCGCAGCCACCGACTTGCGCGCAGAGCGCCGAAGTATTACAGCTGAGCTCACGACTGAGAAGGGCGCGAACAGAGAAAATCACGAAGCAGCTGCATTGCTGCACGCGGGACCTGTGCCGGCGCGAGAGCTGCAGGAAACAGCCAGTCCAACTCGCAGCAAACCTGCTGGATTCCGTTATTATTCCATACGCCTCGTGCACGAAACAGCTCGCGAGCTGCAGGACGCAGCTAATGTAGATGCAGTATGACACAGCAACCAAAGGAACACAGGTTGCAAGAGATCAAACATTTTATTGCTATCATATATTGAGTTCCTGATATCATTCTCCCAGGTTCAACAAGATGCAACAGTACAGCTATGAACACTAGCTAATTTCATCAGCAAGCTCCCTGTACATTCACAGCCCTCAAAGCAAGAACAGAAATATACTTGATAGGGGTTTCTTCTCTACAAGACCACAAGATCAACATGTCATTCGCTTCAAGTTCAGGTCAAGGGATCAGATGACTCGGGACAAAATTAGACTGCAGCCGTTCCATCAGACATCAAAGATTCCTTCCCCGACAGCGTTTCGCTGAAAACTCTCTCCCTTGCTCTCTCAGACTGCAAAAGTGGCACCAGGTCAGTGGGATATAAATCGCTTTATATTTTTTCAAATGATCAAGATAGGAATGTATTGTGTGCAATCTAGATTGGTATGCAACCATGGTGCACTCTAACTAAAAAATTACAAAAAATCTGAAAATTATAGATGTATCTTATGGTTTACTCCACATATATATATAACTCAGTCTATTTTAAGAATAAGAAAAAACAGAAATTTTTTATAATTTTGAATTATTAATATTTGTCAGATTTTTTTCGTACTCTTTGAACTTGAAATTTTATAATACATAGGTAGAGTAAGTTTATAGATACAGTAAGAATTTTTCGGAGTTTTTTTGTGACTTTTTTAGTTAGAGTGCATTGAGACTACACTTCACCCTAGATTGCACCACAATACGTTCCCGATCAAGATTGATGTGTGCAAGTTTCAGATAAAGAACGAACCATCTTTTGCCAGTTGCTGGAGAATGCTATGATTGCGAGAAGTAAGAATTGCACTATAGAACCAAAGGAAATGCCGATCCAAAGTCCTTTCCCTCCCATCTTCAGAACAAAACCGAGAAGGAGAGCCGTTGGAATCCCAACCAGATAGAACGAACCGAGGTTAACATAGGCGCCCAGGTGCTGCCACCCGCATCCTCGAGCAATACCTGAACAACATGCAATATGTATCAGTATTAAACGTTGATGCATCTTGCCATATACCTACAGAGAGCAGAATTCTTCTCTATTGCAGTTGAGTGATATGATGTCATTATACAAGAGGATCTTGCCAATGCCTAAATTAAGCCAACCAGATGCATGTGTTTTGGGTGTCAAGTTCAGTTAATTTTGGCATGTCCAGAACTGTCCACAAGCACAGACAGCGAAATAAACCCTGTGAAGCAAACAGCAGTACCACTAGGTAGAAGAAAGGTGTAATTGCATACTTAGTGAAGTGGAGCTCACTTAAGGTGACATCTCTGCTAGATGCGTGTTGATGTAAACACCGGCATCCATGTTCACGTAAGAGCACATGTTTGAAGGAACAAACAAGTAACTCCCCGAGTAACACTATTGGCTGGCGTCCACAACACAAAATAGCATTAGTAGCGTGGATCAAAAGAAAGATTAATAAGCGATATGTTACCTGGTTTGTCTTTACGACATCGGCATGACTGACAAAACAGTATATCACTTGCTACCTGACAGGGCTTGTTACCAAATTGGAGAAAAGTTCACAGGTTGAATTATACAAATCAATCTAAGGGGTAAAAGATATTGCAGTATGGTGTAATGGCCGGCAACAAGTATAACAAACAGCTAAATCGATTGATAACAAAAACTTCACAGGCATAGCTTGAAGCTCCTTTTTTTTCACCCTTTTGAAGGGAAGGTAGAATTAGCATGTCAATCAAATGTTAGAAAATGTAACCTGAGAGAACTCCTTGTAGGCTATCAGCAGCAACCGAGACGCACACGAAGGGAACCATTGCGGTGACATACGCGACAACCTCCTTGTCGCTGCTGTACGCATAGCCCAGGATGTGCTGCGATGCTAACAGTGCCCCAGTGACGAAAACTGCCTCTGTCACAGCAATAGACATCACAACACGAACAGCCGATCGAGCTCCTTCAGGATTCCCAGCACCTAATTCATTTGCTACTCGAGTGCTGTTCATCAAACAAAACACGCAAGGCTATTGTCAAATGACAATTCTGTCCCGAAAAAGAAGTACCATCCAGGAGTCGTTAAGCTTCTTCATACCTTGCAGCCGCTCCAAGCCCATATGGTATAGTATACATCAACGTGATAGTCGTCAGGCTGCACAAAAGGATGTGCAAAAATAATGCAAATGTAATTGTAAGTACATATTAACTTCACGTGTGAAGATTCCTACCATATTGAAAGAACTGAAGTTTGTAGCTCTGGATTGGGTAAAACTCCCGACAGAAGAATAAGGATCTCAAATGACCACCACTCAAAACTAGAAAATAACAAGAAAATCCATTAGCCCAATACGGAAAATAAACATAAACATGGTGATTCTGAATCACACTGCTGCGATTACCATAACATTAGTGCAGATGGCAGAGCTAAGCGCAGGAACAGGCCGACTCCTCTGAAGGCCTCGATTGTAGGAGGCGAGGGAGTCTCCTTACAAGAACTCGAGAATCTGATGTACGCAGCAAGCATGAATACATTCAACCAGTACGATATGCTTATTGCCAAAGCGGCTCCAATATACCCCAGGCTGGTCTTGAACACCAGTAACCAACAGAGAGGAATGTGCAGGAGCAGCGTTGCAATGGAGGACCAAAGCATAGGAACTACCAGACTCTGAGACTGCAGAAATTTTGTGAGGGGCTGGCCGACTGCGTATGCAAAGAGCCCTGGAATCAGCCAGACTATGTATCTTCCTGCTTCCTGTGAGATCAAGGGGTCCTGACCTATGAGGGTCAGGAGTTTGCCTATGAATACCCATAGAAGTGAGATTGGAATGCTCACAATTGTAAGTGTGACTATAGCTCTGTAGGTTTGCACTCCCAATTTGTCGTACTGTTTTGCCCCGTAAGCTTGGCCGCATAGAGTTTCCAATCCACTTGCCATTCCAATCTGTTTTGCAAGTTGAATATCTGAAATACTTTCCTTACAACTGAAGAGAATATATTAAACAAAAAATATATGGTAATTGTTCCAATCATATCAACAGTAATAACATATAGCCTTAAGACACACATGACACATGCATGGCAAGAGTGCTGGATGAAAGTAACAAAGTTATGCACTAATGCTTGAAAGTTGAATAAAACATCTGTAGTTTCCTGTACTAACCATCCGGTGGAGCTGTATTCTAGTTAATTAATGAAATAATGACAAATGACTTACTATGCATGCAAACATTTTAATAGCGTTGATAGCAATATGCTTGAGAGACTTGATAATGGTTGAACTTCTACCTTTCCCACACAGTTTTTTCACCAAAGAAGCTAAGCCAGATTGTGCAGATGTCGAGAATTTATTGAATAGTTTTATTGTGCCGTGCCGTGCCGTGGTAATACACTGATGTTACCAGTTACCCCTTATGTTCAACGGCAAATGGCACATAGGTTTATTACGATCTTAGTATAAAGAAAACATATAGTACTTGTCTCAGAAAATAAAGAAAACATACTTTTTGCTAGTGCGGTCGGTTTACACTAGGGTGATTGCTTTACTCTGCATGCTTAATTTCTCGAGATTGACTATTTGTCTGACACTTGTGCTCTAGCACATCGCCGAAATACGCTAAACCGAGCATCACAAACTAATAATCAAAGTAAATCCACAGGCTCCATTCACTTTTTATAGATTCTGCAACCGCAAATCCGCAATCCTTGATGAACGCGTAATGGCCAGCGCATGAATGCGCACAGCCGCACACCACATAAAGATCCTTGAGTTCCACTGACAAGTGACGTGCATGCAGAGCGGAAGAACACAAAGGTAGGATGAAACGCTTCTCTGGGTAACAAGGAAACCGAGAAGAGCAAGCAACATAATATATATTTCGATGTTATAATGCTCGCTTTAAGCGAGAAAATTGGTGCGTGAACGGGGTGGGTGTGTAACGTAACGTACGAGGAGGCTGAAGCCGGAGACGGAGGCGAGGGAGGTGGCGATGGCGGAGGCGGAGAGCGGGAGGACGCCGGGGAGGTGGCCGACCATCATGTTGGACGCCACCTGCACGGCGTACTGCGCCACGCTCACCGCGGCCATCGGCAGGGCCACGTGACCCACCTTGCTGACCTCCCGCGCCAGCCCGCTCCACCACCTGCTGCTGCTGCTCTCCTCTCCTTCACCGGCGCCGTCCCACGCCATTAGCTGGGACAGCAGCGGTATGCTCTCTTCCATGGCGGCCGCCGTCCTCGTCGCGCTTCTTCCGCCTCTTCTTCTCTTTTGTGGAGTCGCGTTGGTGTTTCGCAATTTGCGTGTGTTTCGGCGCTGCTTGGCGGGGCTTTTAATGGGAAGGACTCGCGCTATCAGCGGCGGGTGAAAACGGAATTCACGAAAGGTAACCACGCCTTGGGGGGCGTTTGAATTGGGTTGAGCTGCGGCATGTGTTTTTTTACTACAGTTTATAATTTTTAAACTATTTATGAGAGAGCATAAAGTAAAAAAAATTTATGTATGATTTTTATCGATATAAATGAAGTAGTTATAGTATGTACTACAATCAACTTATAGATCATATCTTAAAAAGATGTTCTATTGAAAAATTATTTACTGTAAAAAAGCCAAAAAAATCTTTTAAAAACTGAAAAGAAGATACCTAAGGTTAGATTTTTTTTTCTTAAAATAGTAGCGATTGGAGGTAGAAATGGTTGAAAGTAAGAGATATTTGATTCGGTTGGAGCTTTTGGGTGAGGTGATTTAGCAAATGTCTGAATTGCCCTAAGGCAAATGATGACTTATTTTATGCTAATATTTACACTAGTAAATCTTAACAACAATATTCATATTACATGATTACATAACTAATCAATTTTATTATTACACTAGTAATTAATCTATATTAAAAAAATAAAAAAGAGAAATGATAGGAAAAACTAGATCTACACGGGCAACAATACAGTGATTCCCTGGGAAAATAAATGGAAATTTCTAAAATTATATTCAAAACATTGCAAACAGTTGCATTTTTCTCATCTCATCTTGAATAAATTGCAACATGGATTTCATGTTGAAGGAAATGCAAGGAAAAATGTCACAACTTTATTTTGTTGCATTTTCGGTTTTTCATGTTCAACAAGCTGCAAGAAGAAATAAAACAATCACAGCAAATGTCGCTACATTGCCACCTGGTGCGGGCTCTCCACGGCCTTGTAGGCCACTGGGATGATGGATTCGGCCTCACCCTCGTTGGATCCAACGTGGAAGCTGCTGGATCTAGTGTAGGAGGTTGGTGCATAGGAGGAATGGAGGATGTTTGCAGGGGAGGAGGAGGATGCCTTGGCCATGATAGAGACGAAGCTCGTGGCAGCGGCGGTGGCCCTCACCAGATACGTCGATGAGGAGGAGGAGGATGCTCGGGTCGTGACGGAAGCAGAGTTCGTGGCAGCACCGTCGGCCGATGACAGAGCGTGTGGTGGCAGCTCGGGATGGATGCGGAGCTCATGGTGGTGACAGGGCGTGTGGTGTTTCCATCAGGGCGTCGGCAGAGCTGGTGACAGCTTCCCAAGCCACTTCCAAAAGCCGAACATGTGATTCAACTTTTGGTTTTTGAAAGCTGGAAGTCAGAAGTTGAAGCCGTTCCAAATGCCCTCTTAGCATGGTCATCCAAGGTTCATTTCATTTGTACGCAAGGCAGGAGAAAAAGTAATTTTGAAACACGTGAATTTTTTTCTTATTTCTATAGAAAGTTTGCTGATTTTTGCTGGGTTTGGTTGTTCATATAAAATGTCTACATTCTAAACATGACCTCAATATCCAGTGGAAATTATAGTTGGTGTTGATGCGCTGTTTTTAAACTTGTCGTGTGGGCCATTGGATGAGCGATGGTTGCAGCAGCCTGTTTAGTACCAAGGGTTACATATTAGATAATTTACCTCTCGCGGAAACGGGTTCTCGAAGTTGTTCAATGACTGCACGCTTGTACTGTACATGCCGTTGGATCAGTGATGGGTAGACTTGATCGAGCACGGTTGAAAAATAAGAGGCATTTTTTAGTTGGTCCTTTAATCCAAGGGCTCTCCTTGCGTGCAGTTGAGCCAATACACTCCCAGTAACAATTGCACCAGATCCCAGTGCCCCATAGCAAAATAGCTCCCAAGTACATACATCTCATCCAATGATTTCCATGATCTATTGCATCTCTCATCCAAATGTCCAATTTCAGCTGAAAGTTGTTATGTGATTGTAGACAATTTAATTGAACCAACGCTGTGATTGTTGAAAGTTGTTATTTACTCTTAAATAAAACATACACTATGCTTGTTGAAATCTACTTTATTCAGTTACAAAAGAGAGTCATCGTGGGTAATCTACAATCAAACATTATAAATTTTGGCTATCAATATTATTTCGAATATTTAGAATTGACATATAAAAATAATTAACACAGATTTGTTTCAAAAAGTACTTCCATAATATTATAATTTCAATAGGTTATATAAATATATTAGAAATTCTTGCAAAAAGCCATTTGCAAGTGAAGGGGTTTGTCAAAAACTCATCTGCATCTTAAAATTCGTCAAAAACATACCCGCAAGTTCTACGTGGTTACAAATCCCCCACCCAAATGGCCAATCTATTTGTTGAAGCGTTTAGAAGTCAAGAACTATGAACATGATTGTCTCTATTGATGGGATCATGTCTATGTTCATCTAAACTACGAGAATAATCATTCCTTGTACCGCTATTCTCCCACTCTTGTATCGTGCTTTATTCTTCCACGTTCTGCTTGTGCCCTACCCTGCACTAGCACATCTTTCGTGCTTATAGTCCACCAAACCAATCTACTAAGATTATCATGGAAGCGCTATGTAGAAGTTTCAGCGAGTAAATTAGTTGTCTTGGGACAGGGGGATTACAACTACATAGAACTTGCGAGTCGGTTTTTGATGAATTTTAATATACAGGTAGATTTTTGACAAACTCCCCTGCTTGTAGATGGATTTTCGCAAAAAAAAAATCTTAATATATTATAATAGAAATGAGCTGTCGAATTTACGTTTTGAGGGCCATATATTGGTATCCAAAACAAATTCCTCTTGTGACTTGTTACCGGAGGGAGTATTGATTACCGACCGCGCGGTGCCTTGTCCGTTCCCGCCGCGCGCGCCCAAGCGGAACTCGCGTACGTCCCTCGCGCGCTCGCTCGGTTGTGCGCGAACGCCCTATTCGCGTGTGGAGGATGGCTTGTACTTCGATCGGATGGAGTATAATCAACGGAGACATGTTTAATCTGGGGCGCATTTAGCGTCACACATGTTTTGCCGGACTGCAATGCAAGTGACGCAGGCAGTACTTGCTAGTTTCTACCAGGTGTTGATTTTCTGGCCGTCCGGCCGTGTGATCAGTCGAAAATCTCAGAGCAATAGCGAGAGGTTTGGCCGTCATGCATGCTTACTACGTTCTGATTGACTGCAGCATTGATCATACATGTTCTTCGTCTGTTTTGCCATCGTAGAAACAGGAAACACATTTTCCAGCTCGCTGTTGCTTGTGTTCTTGTCCAGCCACACGTGTCATCCTTCTGGGCTCATGGGATCATCCGGCGATGCAGAATTTTTTTTAATAATCAATTTTTAATTCAGAATTATAGTATTATACCTTTTTTTTGTAGTTCTGGTCATATGTCGCCCAACCGTTGGACAACTTAGGCTAATCGTCCAACAGTTGGGTGACACGTGGCCAAATCGTCCAACCATTAGATGACTAGTACCTGACGCCCAACGGTTGGGTGACATTGCACATAGTCGTCCAACCGTTGGGCGACTAGCATTAGACAATTTTTTTTAAAAAAATAATTATTTAATTGTGGGATAGGGTTAAATGATAATTGTTGTATATAATACATTTAACAAATCATGTTTATAAGGTGTATCTTTTGAAATAAAAGAGCAGATAATATTGATTGATTCGTTTGTGATTTTCGTAGATTATAAATTGTACGAAATCCGTTAGACTCGTACTAACATTTTGGGATCGTCGTATGTTGTTGTAGTATGATAAATTTTCTAAAGAAATGTTTTGAGAACGATTGGTATAATAACGATTAGTAAGTACAAAGGTAAGTGGTATTGAGATGCAATAGAGAATTTGTACATAGAGGAAAACAAAGCAAAATATGTGCACAACAAAAAAAAATACACAAAGCATGATGAAGACTCACTACGTGCCACCAGCTACACCAACCACAACACTTCCTCCATCGTGTCGTCCGTCGTCACCTCGTGTCACCCCCGGTCGGTGCCTGCCAGTACGGCTCCGCTTGGCCTTCCTCAGCATGGGGTGTCGGCACCCTGACAGGGTGAGACGGTCAGGAGCCTTACTGACAGCCGGTTAGACCGAACTTGTGCTTGCGATTAGACCAGCTATGGTGGTAAGATTGATCCATCCATGACGGCCTTGGATAGAAGGTTATTAATTTTGTTGGCTAAGCTCTCTAAACTTGCTTAGTGAAGCTTAGTTGGTACAATCTAAACTTGATAACTCTCATAGTCATAGATTTTGAAAACTGTTACGGAAAATGGTTTTAACATTCATTCACTCTTATCTGATTACCGTTATGGGATCCTATGGTATATAACACTTACTGTATAATATTTCATGCCTTTTGGGTGCAGAATTTAGTAAACATATTGCAACATATACACCAGGAGAGCACATAAGTTTCTTCCGCTATGTCTTATTGCGAAAGCAATGAAGAGAAGTCGTGCTTTCTTGCCTTTGCATTGCGAAAGCAATGAAGAGAAGTCGTGCTTTCTTGCCTTTGCAAGCATCTAGCTAGGACGAGAAGAACTGGCGTACTCCATTTTTGACGACAACTCTGGGAAATCCTAATACAAACCAACATTCATCGAACATTTTAATATGAACATATACAATGCCCGTTGAAACTATTATTTACTCCTAATACAAACCTATACCGTGCGGAAAAAAAATTGGTTAGTGAAGAACTCCTAATGACTAATTCGATTTTGGAAGAACTTATGAGGTGTTTGGTCTAAAAGACCGGACGGTGAATGATCATCCAATCCTAACTTCGAACCTAACACACTTGATTGGTTTGATGAATATGGCATGTTCTTTACAATTTCTGAAAATGGTTTTTAGCTTTTGCTACAGTATCTAACTTTTAAACGGAGTATTTTTTTAAGATGAAGTCTACAAGTTAATGAAAGTACACGTTAAAAGTCCAATATATGTACTATTTAAAATCGCAAGCGAGTATCTCTCTCCTTAATCTCTGTCGCAAACAGATAAAATTCAAAAATTTCAACCAAAAACCATAAGCCGTAGCTAAAAAGAACAGACCCTGTACAGTTCATCCTTCGTTAGTCTCACCACCTCACCCCTCGTAAGCACATGTGTAATATAAAATAAGGAATGATATCATCTCGTTAAATTCTTAAAATGATTCTTTAATAGACCAATTCATTTTAGATGAGGTGAATGTGATCCACGAGCCAAACACCCGTTACTGATCAGTGGATCGAGACTTACCCACCTTAAAGGACTTTCATCACTACGTAACCGACAGTAAAGAGCTGAGCCTCAAAATGTTCTCAAGAATCTGACAGCTAAACGAAATCCGTCAAAACAGCACGAAAAGACTACGCATCACAGGCCATCGAGTCTTATATCACGATTAATAAACGGTGGGCAAAGCCAGTGAGCCGGTGTTCGTGCGATCACGGTAGAGCTGAACATGCTCGTGCACTTTTGGGCTTCCAAAAGCGAATCTGACGAGGTACAAGCAGGTACCGGCAGGATGTCGCCGTGCCTTTCTGGCTCGGAGCCGCCGCCGGAATTATTCCTTCCAAAAAGACATGCCTTTTCAGGACCCTTTTTTCCTTCAAACGTCACACTGTTTATTGATCTGTGTGCTGTGTGCAGCAGACGACGGAATGCTCGGCCCGGGAAAGGAAAACAGGCGGCCTGTACAAAGGATGTGTTTAGAATAGCGATGATTTTTTTACTATATTTAATATAACTTATTTAGTGTAATTAAATTTTAAAAAATAAAAATAAAAAAATAAGTTAGACTATCACGGTCAATGTAAAGGAATACGAGAAAGAAAGAAAAAGGTAAAAAAAATTCTAAAAACAAAAAATTTTAAAAAAATATAATGAAGAAATAACAAAATAGAAACAAAAATCAGAAACCATGTCAAAATGAGTCGGGGCAAGACTCATGGCTGCTGTATGCATGCTGCGTTGCATGCAACTAACGCACATCTATAGATATAGCCTAGCTAGGTTGTCATTGTCTTCTTCCAGGAGCTGGATGGTACGGTACCTAATCCTAGGGGTACAAAAGCGACAGGTGCTGTCGATGTTACAGCTACCAAAGTCGTCGATTAGGAGGAGATGCATACGGACATGGTTTTGCAGTAGTACTAGCTCGTGATTCTCAAAAAATCAGGACCGCACAATCCGTCTCTCCCTACGATCTACCGCCGTGGTATATGGCACCATGCGCTCAAGATCTATTTTCCACCGGTCGGTGACCCTAACAGCTACACCTGTCACCTCTATTAATCATATCGTATTTTACTCGATTCATGGCCATGCATGCTGATTGGTTCATTAAACTGAAGTGTACCTTCACGATTCGTGCATATGTGCTCCTTAGTTCGTATCAAGTGACGAGTCTTCGTATGGCCCCGTTCAGGTGGCGGCGGCGGCGGCCGCAACTGCCAAGCGGCTGCAAGGTATCACGGTCTTCCGATCGATAGTCTCCGTGCCGGTGCCGATGCCTGGCAACTTTGACAATTAATTTGGTTTTCGTGAGGTTTAGGGTTTTTTAGATTAAGAAATATTCAATATTCCGATTTTCATCATTCGTAAGTGAATGAGTATAGCCGCTAAACAAATATAAACACAATCACAGCACTTAGACTACACCTTACCAAACGGTGAAACACACGTTCACAAAAACTTCAACACTCCAACACAAACGCAGAACATATACCCCATCTCACCACACGGTGATACCCAAGTTCAGAAGAACCAGTCAATGAAAAGACTAAGCCTCTATCCTGCTTCTACTTCTCCAACCAAATCTACTGAAGAACTCCAACATCAAGTGCTCCAAACGTTGACATACATCTTTTAGAGGAATTCTTTCTTCCTCTTTAGATAGCAGCGACCATTGTTTGATCCAGTACATCTCCCTGAAAATGACCTGCAAGAATGAATGAGAGGTGGTCCTTTTGAAAACAGTATCATTTCTATTCAACCATATTGCCCAACATAGAGCAATGTTCTATGATGTTTGAGGTTTAGGATGGTTATCTTTACAATTTAGAGCAAAATTCTATGATGTTCTACCACCTCTTGCTACCAGTAAAATGTACCGTAAGAATTGCATTAGCTCTGGTTCACCACGGGAAGAAGCCTGAACCACTGGCTGCGTGCCGTCGGAATTCAGAAAACGATCGACCTGTGTTCATGGTCGCTAATCGATATCACCAGATCATCAAAGGATGTCATGCGAGGTGCGCGCGCGGCAGTAACGTACGTAACTGACCAGTATATATATTCAAAACGTATGCTCATCCAAACAGATGGAGTACGTGCATGTCTGAAGATTCAGATAACTCCAAATCAGATAAGGGAGCAGCTGCTAGCTAGCAAACGTACAAAATGGCACAAGATTTTCCCCCTCGATCTCTGTCACTGGACGGCTGATGGATACTGCGGATGTCGCCTACGGTATCAGACAGTATCAGTAAGAATTCAGAACCATTGGCAATGGCAGGCAGAAAACGCACAAGGTAGGAAATCCAACGAAGCGTGGACGAAAGGTTAAACAACCTAGAAATCCACCAGCTAGGCACATAAACATTCAAACCCAAGACCTGCCATTTAAGGAGAAAGTCTCGTCCGCGTGTTTAAGAAGCACTTTACATGTCTTTTATCCTCAGATTTAAAGTTTAAAATTCAAATTTAATCTGAACCATTTGATTGAATTTTTCACCGAAATGCCGAAACTTCGGTCATTTCGCCTCTTCCATCCTCCAAAATAAATATAGTTTCCCGACGTACGCAACAAGCAAACGAGTCACGCACATGCCTGGCATGTTGTGAAGGGAAAGGGGGTTGTTGTGGAGAAGACAGGTGCCGTGGCTGAGAGCTTCGATGATTTCATAGACTCTCTTCCTGAGACTGATTGTCGATATGCTATCCATGATTTTGACTTCGTCACTGAGAACTGCCAGAAGAGTAGGATTTTCTTTGTTGCATAGTCAGCCTAATGTTTTCACTGTCTTGTTGGTCTAACTTATTTATTTTTCCATTATTTTGATTATACAATTAGTTATTATATCACTAATTTTGTTTTTTTTGATATGCAAATGACTGATCTCTACTCACTGGAAACATATTTATATATTTTTGGGATGCACTTTTTTGTGATATGTTATATTTCTCTTTCTTTTGTTTTGTTTCTCTTCTATTTACGTATGAATTTGAATTATACAATAGTAAAGTACTATATTTGTGTCAATATAGTTTAGTCGAGCCTACCCTCGATTTTGATTATGGCTTCGTCACTGCACGGAGGGGTAAGGCACGCACGTGGGTGGAGAAGGTCGAGGCTGAGACAGCATTGGCCAGGCTAACGGCGCGCGGAGGACGGTGAGGCCGCGGCTAGAGGCCGGAGCGGATCCAGAAAAAACAGCCATCGGGTCATCAGAAAGATGCATATACTTTACACAGAAGAACTTACAATAAGCGATTCTCTTCAGAATTTGCTATAAGTCACTGGGGTCATCGGACCCTAGCCATTTTACTGTAGATCCGCCCCTGGCTGGAGACCAGGACGCTGGATTTTATTTGGATGGATGGCGATTGGGACCATGGCACTGGCGGGGAGCACCGTAGGCGGCTGAGTTCGCTTGACGCTTGGCAGTGCCGCGGCGACGGCCAGGGTGGCCACGGGCCCGAACGCTGAAGGAACGTCAACCGGGCAATTTTTCACTGGAAATGCAGTGGAATTGAACGTGCTTGTCGACGTTGTCGTATCTGAGTAACGAGTCTAAAGTGGCGGTTGATGGCATCAAATGGCTGCATCCCGAAATTAGCTGGTATCTGTAGTCCATTTTCTTCAACACTAGCAACATACAGCTGCGCAAAACCACCCAAAAATCGAATCACCGTTGAATTATAAATTTATGACGAGTGGTTTACAGCAACTACTATCCATAACCATTTTTTTTGGAAACCAACTATCCATCGCCATTTAGTAAACTAGATCAGAACTATCTCATTTGACCACAACCCTAATCGATTCATGAAAAGTGAGGCTGAGCAAGCATCTTGCCTACAAAACACGCTATCTAATTTGCACAAGTGAGCAAAAGGATTCCAGTTAGAATATACACCACAAACACAAAGCACACGACTAACCAACGGGTGCTTCAATCTGAAGCACTCTAGTCTAGGTAAACCATCCTGCATTTGCAACAGAACAGACTTAAGCACTCTAGTCTTTGTCTAGGGAAAAAACCAGACACCAGCATTTGCAACAGAACAGACAGTTTTAAATAACTAGAGACCAGGAGCCCATGACAATGCAGAACCACCAGTCTCATTTGTAACATGACAAGACATCCTAAAAGGCATGCACATCAAAATGTTAGCATCCCAACTCCGATCATTGGTCGGTACTGGGCTTACTTCCATCGCCTGCGTGGTTTTCTGGTGAAGCCGTCTGTGGTTCCTGCTGCGGCTGTCCTGCGCTTGTACTGGGTTCAGGATGGAAGTTGATAGGGAACTTGGTGACACGGGGCTTGTCAGCCAAAATGTTTCTCTGCACCCTGTCAATTAACAGCTTTGCTGGAGGCTCCTCTCTTAGCTGCTCATCATCGTAATCATTGTTCACGTAGTAACCCACTCTCATGAATTCCTGCCCCATGTAGGAGCATGTCAATAGAAGCACAGTAACACCAATGATGTCTTCTTCACGGATCTTTGAGGGGTCCGGTGGGTCAGCCTGAAATGAAAATGGCACATCGATTTCCAGATGCACAGTTAGTATTATCTATTATGAACTATGAGGCTTAAGTAACAAACGGAAAATTGTGCAATGAATGAAAGACTTGAACCGTGTAAGGATTTCTGAATTTACTGTGCGTCATGAAGATCTTGGACTCGGTTGATTAATATAGCACAAAGTACTTTACCTCGAGTACAAAACGGTATGTCCCAACATTGACAGGGCCAACAAGCACGCTCTCAAGTTGCTGATCATAATTTTCATCTTCAGCTGATCCAACATATACGAGCTTCCACTCCAGATCTAAAAGGTTAACCAACAAACTCTTCAGCAATATTTTAGCAAGCTCATACCCTCAAGAAATGAACATAGATAAATTCAAAGCACATGAAGAAAGCTAATTTAGGAAAGAAAGTAGCAATATTTGGCATTTTTGCATTTTTCACAACATCAGAGGTAAATCTGTATATTCACTTCAGTACTCTGAGGAATACAAATATTGCATGATAATTAAAACTAGCTCAACTTAGATGAAAAATGTGCTGGCTTCATGGCATAAACCATATTATAAGAACCTTACTTTAGTTGGAGCGTATTTGAAGAATTTGTAGGCAGTAGTATCTATATATAAGCCCAATAATATAGTGTATCGTGCTAAGGACAAACACGTTGTGCCATTGTCAACAAACTGGAACCAAAAGAGGGGGACAGGGAAGCAAAGCACCACATTCACACACACACACACACACACACACACACACAACTACTGTAGCACAGAAGGCAGACGCCTCTGAACCAATTTCTGTTTCCTTGATAATGATCCACAGTTCCACACCGCTGAACGGATTTTCACAACAGCAGAATCCCAAGGAATCTTGTAGCTTCTCCAAGATGTCAGCGAGTTAGTTGATGAAGAGTGCACAAGGATAATCAATAAAAGCAGAGTATTTTATCAATAGAAGAGGGAAACTGAGATATCGAGAGAAAAACCCCAGTTGAGACAAGTCGAATGGCCTAAAATTTTGACTACTCCCATTAGCTAAGCGCCTCAACAAGAACAGTCATATGAGTACTAATTCGTTTTAGGTATCACAGAGAACTAACACAAGATTTATTCACTGCACATTCAATTATAATCAGCTAGAAACAGAGGCTGCTGGGGAATTAGAAAAATCGTATTTATAATTTCTAACTTGCATTTATGGACAGCCAATGATGCTAGGGTGTAGGCAGGCTACTTCTATACATGGGTGGGCATAAATTGATTATGGGATAGCATAACTGCATAAGTGAGACAAGCTACTTTAGCATCTCCAGGTCCAGTTTAGTGCTTCTGTACGACTACACATAGTTAAGGGGCTAGCACCAGTGAACTGCCTAGCGACGGACACTGACAAGATTACTCTATATGATGCTAGGCTAATAGGTTCAATCGCATAATATACTGTCATACTGATATCAGGAATTAAGGACAACATATCGAATATAAACCCAGATAATAGAGAACATTGTAATGAAACCAATTTGCATTCTCAAGCTGATCCCTCACAAAGACGAGAAGTAAACCAAAAAGAGCATCCATTTTCATTTCGGCACTTTTACAAGCTGCAACCAACCAAGGTAGCTTCTACAAGAAGAAAGAAAACACTTTAGGCTATGCTCCACCAAATCCTCTCTAACTCAATTCTTTTGGAATTGTTTATGTATTAAGTATAGTAGTCACATTTTGTTTTCCAATTTTAGCTCCCAAACGCACATTTTTGTAAAAATGCCCCCCTTTCCGAGCATAGAAGGCGTGGCAGGCAACACATGTCACCTGCTGCACCGAGGGAGCTTGGCAGGTGCCAAGGCGCGCGATAGGGCGAGTTGGCGCGAGGCGATGGTGCAGCATGGCAGGCGGGCCCAAGCGCTGCCAAGACGGCGCAACTCGGTAGCAACCTACCAAGCCGCCCTTGCTCAGCAGGTGCCTGTCAAGCACCCCCAGTTTAGCAGGTAGGCGGCCAGGCAGGCAAGGCATGTGCGCGAGCGTGGGAGCACAGGGGCAGGGGCAGGGGCCGATTCATCACAGGGGCAACGTGCGTGAGTGAATTGCGTTAATGACAGGATGCGACACAGCGACGCAACGCAATGCGATATTATATTCTCATTTTATCCACGCGTTAATTGCACTGGCTTCTTGCTCGCATGTATAAAATGCGACCCGCGGTCGCATTGCTGCCGAACGAGAACATAGCCAGGGAGGGAAAGGAAAGAAAAGAGATTTCCTATCGAGCGAGAGCGCAAAGAGGCAACACAGCTGTGATTTAGTATCCTTTGCAATTGGAAGTATTGTGGAGCAGGTGAATACCTTTGAAAAAGGTATGCATTATTTGTATGCAAACAATGTGCTTAATATATTGTTAGTGTTTCATTAGCATAACTATGGTTTTGTAATGTGGAATGCACTAAGTAGCCATGTTTAGTTGACAGATGTGTTTATGTAAGTAGCCATGTTTATTTATTAGAAATAGTTGCAAAAATACAGGCCAAAAAATAGCTAAAATATTTTTATGTATATCCGCACATATATATATTTATTGTTCTCACGCGATAACAGAATGTCCGTTATTCAAGGACCTAGTCTTATTTTCCAAAACAAAAAAGCAAAAGCTTCACCAAAAATATAGCATATTATTGCCTCTACTAACCACTCTTAGTTGTTGACTCATATTTTTTCGTTATATCTTTAAACTGTTGTTAATATCCTCCTGTTCAATTGTAGATGGTCGAATCAACTGACATTGGGCCATGGGACTACTTCGCTGAGTTTGTAGTCATTCTCACTCATGGAGTAGCCTAGCCAACAAATAAGGCCAGCTCGTAGTGCTTACTAGGAATAAGTTTTTGTTTGCAAGCACCAACCTATGTACTAAACAGTAGACATGTAATTGTAATGTATTGTTTTCACAAAACTGAGCACGGCCTAGGTGTCATGTATAACTTGACCAAAATATTGTAAATGTTATGTGGCCATCTTAGGCCTTATGGTTTATTTTTGTTTTTCTTATTCGCCTGATTCTTAGAATCCTTTGTTGAGGTATCAGCGAGCAGACAACACACACCATTTTTCACAGTAATTTGATAATACATGCCAGTTTTTCATTACTAGCGAACACCACACTCTAGCTTTCTCAATGATTTGACAACACGTAGTAGCTTTTCACAGCGATTAGACAGCACGCACCGGCTATCCCGGTGATTTGACAACACATACAAACTTTTCGCAGCTTGTGAATAGAACGCACCAACTTTCCAAGTGATGTGACAGCGTGTACTATCTTTTTTGTAGCGAGTGGACACCACACATCAGCTTTTCCAGTGATTTAACAACACTTACCAATTTTTCGCAGCGAGTGGACATTACGCTCTGTCTTTCCAGTGATTTGATAATAGGTACCAACTTTTCATAACCTTTGGACAATATGCACCAGCTTTCGCAATGATTTGATAGTATGTACCAACTTTTCGCTGCGAGTGGACAGCACGCACAAGCTCCCCTAGTAATTTCACAACATGTATCAGTTTTTCAAATGAAATGATAACACATTCAAGCTTTACTCCTAAGCAGTGCGCACCGACCACTTATAAAATCTGGCCAACCCCCACGACCAGACCCAAGACTTCGATCGAGCTGATCTCAAAACTAAGGGAAGAGGAGAGGGAGAAGAGAGGAGATACATGGCATCACTGTGCCATTGGTAGGAATGTCGAACTACGGAGAGATGCTTTGCAAACGAAAATAGGTGGCTAAGGGATCATACTCTGATAATTCTTGCAAGGATGAACCCGTGCCGCCAGAGTTTCCGTGACCGCAGTGTGACTGCGGCAATCTAATATATATCATTCAGTCTACACACCCAACAACTACTGCTTGGTGCACTACACGTGTAGCAAAGTTCTCGTAAGCACGTATTTGCTATTTCACATTGCATGTTTTATTTTGCACATATCTAACCCACTCCATCCATGCCAGTAGACCACAAAACGTTGTTACTTCTTCCAATGGATAGACGGCCCGGATCTATACGACAGAGCATTCATCGAGCAAAAATATATGCTCAACTACCCAGTAGCACCTGAGCAAAAATACATACTCAACCAAACCCTACGTGCCATGTAATTCGCACATTCATTTGTGAACTTCTTTATCAGCCTACACATGATCCATTACGATAACTGCTTGTAATAATGTATATTTACTAGTTAACACAAGGAGTTTATGATGATGGTTCATCTGTTCCTCCGAACCCCCTTAAACCTTCGTTAAAAAAATTTTACACACACGAACCCCCTTGCACACTACCCTGCCTGCCCGCCCACCAACCGAGCCAAGGGCACTCAGCAAGTGCCTACTGAGCAAGGTGGCTCGGCAGCACCTAGGGCCGCCTGCCGTGCCATGTCATCACCTCCCGCGTGAGCTCGCCCTGTCGAGCGCCCCGGCTCCTACCGAGCTACCCTAGTGCGGCAGGTGACACATGTCGCCAGCTGCGCTTTTCAAGCTCACGGTGGAGGCTATTTTTGCAAAAGGGTATTTGAAGGCCAATTTGTTTTTGTTTTAAAAAAAGTAGGTACAGTACCAAATACATTAACAGTTCATTCTTTTGGTCATGAATCAACGTTGAGGCACATGGAAACGAGTTAAGCAATCCCGTTGGTTCGTCAATTGGCCTCCACATGCAAAACATACTTGTGTGTGTAGCAGTCCTCCATTACACAAACGCGCTACTCATTCATGGACGAAAGTTCTAACGATATAATACCATTCGCATAACAAAATTACGCGGTTGCCGTCGAGAAATGCATCCCATGCTCGACTCCCGCACCACTCCAAGGTCCAAACTCTAGGCTCTAGAGGCAACAAAAATCCAAACACCCCAGGCCTGTTTCACCGATTCGAAACGGCACCGAACGACCGCAACCACACGAAACCCTAGCACGTCGCCGCGCATCAAGAAAACCAAGCACCGAAGGGAAGGAGGGGCAATGAGGCCGTACCGTCGTCGAGGGCGATGAGGCACTCGTAGGAGATCTCGAACTGGAAGGGGTTGAGGAAGGCGGTGGGGTTGTCCAGCACCGCCACGTTCGTTATGTTCACCGCGCTCATCGCCGCCGCCGGTAGCTGTGTCGACCAGAGAAAAAGTTTGCCCCCAAAAAAGAGGAAAAAACAGCGGTTTTGTTTGGATTGGCGAGTAGCGAAGCGATCCGAGAGAGAGCGCAGCTTTTTGGGGGTGGTTTTGTGCGGTGGGAGCGAGCGGGGATTCGGGGGCGGGAAGGGGAAATTGGGTTGGCGGGAGACGCCTTTTGGAATTCGAGAGACGAACAAGCCGATCAGGCGATCCTACTGCGGGCAAGTAGTGTACCGAGCCGATCTCAAGAGTTGTTTATATAAATGGCACTATAACCAATTTTTCTTTCAAATTTAGCTTTTAAATATTTATTTTTACAAATCTAACTTCTTCCGTAAACTTACCGAGCCAGACAGTTACCTGCCGAGTTAATAGAGCTCGAAGGTCAATAGGTTTCCTATCGAGCCGGTACTGTGGACCTTACTTAAGGTAATTGAGCTCATAATACGCTATTTAATTGTGATCAGTAGTAATTAACTATGATTAGCACTAATTAAATATAGACAGTGTGCCTACCGAGCGGAGTAATGTATAACTTTGTGTGATGGGTTCTTCGACCACTTTGTGGCATGAATATATACTTTTTATCCAACTACATCAAAAGCTAGAGACATCTCTCCCGTTAAGTAAGAGGGGTAAATTCTATCCAACTAGTCACGCTTTTCTATATGCTTCCTAGCTGAAGTTCATCGAATATAAGCCTATCACTTAGCTAGGGTACCCACCTAACTAATTCAACCAGTCAAGCTTCTCTACATGCTTTCTAGTATACTCAAAAGCTACCTTTGTAACTACACGCTTTTCATGTGGGCCTTGCTTTTGTATTTTGTGACTGCATCGAATATAAGCCTACCACTTAACTAGTTCATGCCATGTTCAGAGATCTGAAGTTCAGATGCAACGCTACTCAACTTCTTATAGTATGCCATGTTCTGAATTCTGATTGCTGAAGAGTAGAGACGAGAGAATAAAACATTTGCAGCCGCGTGTGTTGTTTAGTGTGTACCACTGCCATACTACCATGCGATGGTGATGTCAAATAGTAGTACACGGGGCTCGCGCAACCGCAAAACAAAGACTGGCCCCGGTCGCACGCATACATCGGAGTTAGAAACGCTCGAGTCACTCATCACGGTTCATGCGTGCACAGCTTGGAGAGGGTTGGAGTTGGACCACTCCACCCCGCTCGTACCCAAAGTATTCTCATGGCCATGCTCATGCGCTCCTCTTTACCATGCTAGAATAATACGTCTTTGGAGAACCTGCAGCTGGTTGGCTGCCTGATAGGCTCCATTTTTTGGCTAGGCTTTACCTGAATCTTCGACTGGGAAGGATATAACCTCTCCAGTTCCGGCTCAACTTTTTTCCTTCGCCTAGTGTTTGGACGCACACTTGAAAGAATTCGAAATTTCGCGGAAGGATGGCTCTTCTTCCACATACTTAGCTCGAGAGGGAACCAATGATAGGCGGTAAAAAAAAAAAGGGATTGGCCGCGCATGCCCAAGATCTCAAGTCTTCGTGTGAAAGCACGGCGAACTCACTTGGTCAGAGGCACTATCAACAGCAATAGGAGAATACAGATCCCATCATTCGATACGAGTACGACCATGGAACGATACGACCGGGACGGCTCGGCGAGGAAGAAGGCCGTGCTGGAATGCAGGCCCCACTCGCCCTCGCGCGTCTCATAAGGCCACTATAAATGAACTCGTAGGCGTCGCAGTAACACTCGATCGCTCGCTGCCGTCTCGTACTCGCGCACACCCGTACGGGGCGCCCTGCAGTTTGTGTGTATCTATAACTTTATAAGCTGCGGCCCTGTGTGCCGTATCCTCTTCCGCTTGATTGCTTCCTTCCTTCCTTCCTATGGGCGTGCGTGAGTGAGACTGACTCGGAAGACGACCCTGTCCGTGCGGTTTGTTGTCTCCGAGGAGAAGTGAAGGGCCACTGATCCTCTCTTGCTGGATTTGCTGTGTCTGCGAGGCGAGTCTCGAAGGTCCCTATGGGGCGCGCGCCGTGCTGCGACAAGGCGAGCGTGAAGCGGGGGCCGTGGTCGCCGGAGGAGGACGAGCAGCTGAGGAGCTACGTCCAGAGGCACGGCGTCGGCGGCAACTGGATCGCCCTGCCGCAGAGAGCAGGTACGGTGTGCTGCTTGTGGAGGCTGGACTCTGGAGATTGGGCATGTAGCACCGCACTAGTGTAGTCTGATCTTAGGCTAGTTGCTTTCCTGAACTCTTGGTTCTCAACTTCTGATGATATCCGCTCAAGTTGAAATTCTGTTGCTCTTGCACACAGTTTCCAGGATTTGTTTGTAAAGCTTGCTCCTTTTGATTCAGGGCTCAACCGCTGCGGCAAGAGCTGCCGCCTTCGGTGGCTCAACTACCTGAGGCCGGACATCAGGCACGGCGGCTATACGGAGCAGGAGGACCAGATCATCTGCTCACTCTACAACTCAATTGGAAGCAGGCGAGTTACACTACAGTGTTCAGCTCTAACCTCTGCAATTTTATCTTGTGTGCGCTTCACCGAACTGCAAATTTGACGCCTGTGCGTGACGCCCTTACTCTACTGCATGCCAGGTGGTCCATCATCGCGTCCAAGCTCCCCGGCCGGACCGACAACGACGTCAAGAACTACTGGAACACCAAGCTCAAGAAGAAGGCCACTGTGGTCGTGCAGCCCGGCGGCGCCAGCGGGGCATTCTCCACACCCGTGACGCCGCTCGGCACCCGGAGCCAATGCACATCCCTGCAGCCGGCGCTCTCGCCCGCCGCGTCCGCCTCCTCGTCCGTCACCAGCTCGAGCGGCGACATATGCTTCGCCGCCATGTACCCACCACAGCCGCAGCCCCAAGGGCTCATTCACTTCGACGCGCCGCCGCCGTGCAAGCCGCAGACCGAGCTCGCGCCCGTGCCACCGGCCACAGTCGGGCTGGATGTCTCCGGCGGCTGGGCATCCGCGCCTGCGGCGAGCGACGACGTGACGCTGGACGACGTGTTCTTGTCCGAGCTCGGGGGCGCCGGCGAGCAGCTGTTGTCCCCTTACGGCGACCTGTTCGGTGGGTTCGGCGGGCTGCAGGACAAGGCCACCTTGGAGCTCTCGGCGTGCTACTTCCCTAACATGGCGGAGATGTGGGCCGCCTCCGACCACGCCCACGCCAAGCCGCAGGGTCTCTGCGACACCTTGACATAGGAAGAGAGTAAAACTCATGAGATCGCTGCAAGAAAAAAATTGCTCCATTGAATTCATGCATGGTTCGAAGGTCGATCTATCGATTGCTAGTGTAGTTATTGCTCTTCCATCTTTGCTTCTTTTCTTTTTCTTTTTCCCCATCTTTTTTTTTCTTTGGGTGGCTATCAGGCTGCAGCCGCTGCAGCTGTGTTTGACTGTTTGTTGTGTATGAGAGATCGATTACATGTATATTATGCTATATAGATGTATAATCTAGCTGTGAGTTGCTCGATTTTACTCTAAAAAATCTGAAATCTCTAGCTAATTCAAACGTTTTGTCCGTACATACATACCACGTAGAGTTAAATAAGTACTATAAGGCCTCCTCATCTTTAGATCTTTGCTTAGACCCTTTCTGAAGTAGTTAATTTATTCTATCATATGTTATAAAATTGAAGGAGTATAACAAGAGCCTAAAGTAACGTTTAGTTTTATGTTAGCTTATGACTTTTTTGTTGTAGCTGATTTATTTTTTACTATACCTAAGTTGACTTATTTAGTATAATTAAATTGAAAAAAATAAAAATAGAAAAAACATGTTAGCCTGTCACGAATAATACAAAGAAATACGAAAAAAAAGAAAAGACAAAAAACCTAAAAAATATTTAAAAAAATGAAATTACTAAATATTAAATAAAAAGTAGAATTCAGAAGTAAAAAAACTAACTTTAAACTGTTTTGAGCGATACCTAAAAGTGATGAGGCCCCATAAAATTTTCTTGTGTAGATGTAGTTTCTACACCGGAGAACTAGGCGCGTCGAGAAAATGATACACTCTCTGTCCCGTCGAGATGAAGTCACAGTGGTTCTTGCGCGCGTCTGCCTCACAGTACAGCGCCAGCGGAGACTGACCGCCACGTCGGATAATGATCGCTGCCGTCGCTTGGACCGAGGCAAGACGGCTTGGCATGCACGCATATATTTACGCCTTCCTACCGATCCATAATCTCTTCTCGACAGGAATACGCCTTCTCTACACCGAAAGCGATGAGCCCTTATAGTACTTATTTATCAGGCTGCAGCCGCTGCAGCTGTGTTTGACTGTTTGTTGTGTATGACAGTATGAGAGATCGATTACATGTACATTATGCTATATAGATGTATAATCTAGCTGTGAGTTGCTCGATTTTACTCTAAAATCTGAAATCTCTAGCTAATTCAAACGTTTTGTCCGTACATACATACCACGTAGAGTTAAATAAGTACTATAAGGCCTCCTCATCTTTAGATCTTTGCTTAGACCCTTTCTGAAGTAGTTAATTTATTCTATCATATGTTATAAAATTGAAGGAGTATAACAATTTTATAAAACTAACTTTAAATTATTTTGAGTGATACCTAAAAGTGATGAGGCCCCGTAAGATTTTCTTGTGTAGATGTAGCTTCTGTACACCGGAGAACTAGGCGCGTCGAGAAAATGATACGACTCTCTGTCCCGTCGAGATGAAGTCACAGTAGTTCTTGCGCGCGTCTGCCTCACAGTACAGCGCCAGCGGAGACTGACCGCCACGTCGGATAATGATCGCTGCCGTCGCTTGGACCGAGGCAAGACGGCTTGGCATGCACGCATGTGTTTACGCCTTCCTACCGATCCACAATCTCTTCTCGACAGGAATACGCCTTTTCTTCACCGAAAGCGATGAGGCCAGGTGAGGTAACGCCACATGCGCATCGCGTGCGACATGGACCGGTTCATGATGCCTGCGTTCCATGCGGCACACCGCACGCACCGGACCTGACCCGTTCCGAAGGCCAATGGGGAGAGGAGCGTGTGGACGCAAGGAAACCCGTGCGAGATTCTCCCTCCCTGTCACGTTGCAAATGCGAAATAGTTCTCCTTTCAGCACCATTTGATCACAGTCATATCGGTCTTGGGGCACATGGTCGCCATTGGGCTATGGCATTGTATATTAGTCGCGTTGTCTCCTGCAAAAGTGATTGGAGACTTCGAGCTCACGACAAAAGAGCCTGGTTGACTGGCGAGACCGCTGGTTTCGGAGAAGCTTCCCTGTCATGCTCCTGAGGAGCATTATGATCGGGGGACCTTTCAGCAACGCGTCCTACAAAAGATTCTCATTGGTGCGCTGCTATCCTCTCAAGGCTTGAAATATTCAGGGCTTTTCCTCGCAATGTTCAGTTCGCTAGTTCGATGTACCACCCAAGTCATACTAATAAATATAACTTGTCACATTGTTCCAAAGTTCTTACGGTCCTACGGCGACTTGTAGTAACTATAGTAATTTTGGTGTAATCTACAACTCAAGTGAGTCTCAAACATAACTTTCAGGCTGCTCAAAGGTTTACTGCGTTTCTTTTTCTTGAACTCCATTCCATGGTTTATCTCGAAGACATACGCTGCATGTTCAACATTTCAGACATTGCTTTCGCTTTGTTGGGTGTAAGATTTGTCTTAGGTCATGTTCCAAACAGTCGTGGTCGGTGGCTTTTAGCTGGAATAGCATATTAACATTTGTTAGTTTTTTCTGAATTATTCAATTAGAGAAAAATAAGAAAAATAAAGAAAACACCTTTATATCTCAATGGACAAAAAGAAAAAAAACCATGTTAAAAAGCAAACGTGTTTTGAATGGTATTTAACTTCTAAAAGTTAAAAACAATAAGCTGTTTGGAGAGACCTTATTCTAGGCAAAACCCACGGGTAATATGTTATTCGTTGGTTGTCAATTTACTCTATGCTGCCACCAAACGTCCAGGTCTTTGTGGTCAGCATGGGAAACATTGGCCATAGCCAAGTAGAACATACTTGGAGAATGGTAGGAAAAGCGAACCGCAATGTGAGCCGCTGAAAAATCAGCAAGATAACGAAGTTTTCCTTTGGAAAGTAGATTTCTAGCTCCCTCTTTATGCAAAAACATACTAGTAAAGTGTACTTTTTGGTTGGCATTGTCAAGCAAATTCTTAAATTAGTTCGTTCGTTGCCTGCCACTATCTTACAGTAGATCGGGGAAAATTAGGGAGTGTTCAGAATGACGATGGGTTATGACTTTTTTTACTGTAACTGACTTATTTTTTACTATAACTAAGTTGACTTATCTGGTATAATTAAATTTAAAAGAATTAAAAAATTAAAAAAACATGTTAGTCCATCAGAAATAATACAAAGGAATACGGAAAAAAACACAAAAAATAAAACAGAAAAAAAAGAAAAAAACAAAAAATTCAATAGTGAAATAAAAGTCACCGCTGTGTCTCGTCGCTGGCTTAAAAGCCATAGTGAGCGGGGCCTTAGACGTCGGCGGCACACATGGAAATTAGGAAATGGTAAAAATGTTGAGGCTCTATTTAAAATGCAGAAATCTTACAAAAAAACAGTTTAATTTTGTAACGACTCCATTTTTGGGAACAGGACCGTTGTACGTCCCGCAACAGTTCAGAAGTTCAGTTGCAGATAGAAGGAGTATCATGCCTGCTCACGAACATTTCAAAAGAGTTAGTTTGATTAAAATAAGACCTAATGGTCAACTTTAACAGTTTTAAGAGCATTCAAGCCCAAAATTTAACTTACAAATAGAATATCTGAAGAAATCTCACAGAAATGCTTGAGTGCAGTCGTAACCCTAACACGAAAACTTGTAACATATTTTCTTCTTCTCATATCTGTTGTGGTGGAAAATATAGCAAGACTGAGTACAATCAGTCATACTCAACAAGTCACATAGGAAAATGTTATATATCTACTTGTGAGGATTTTCAAGAAATGGGGGTACATTGGTTTTATCCTTTTGTATGGATGCATTTTATTTATAAATATTTTGAACACAGAATAACAAAACATAAACTTCTTAAGGAATTGGGGTTTTCAAAACTTGATTCCCAAACTTCAATATTTCCAAATCCTTTCCAAAGCTACTTATACTTCACTGTTGGAATCACTCATTAAACACAATTTCATTTACCAGAAGCATGACATATTCGAATACCATTTATATTTGACTCTGCAGAGTTGCCTAACTTTACCCACAAGATCTCCTAACCCCCGCGACACGGTTAAGAAAACAAGGCTTTTCACTACTAAGATCTTTATATAGTCTCTACCTGATAGACTTTTGGCTTACACAAACTCGGGTATCCAACGGGCTAAGTCACAACACACCCGCCCGATTTGTGAGGATCTATCATTCGTTAGGTATGGTACCGTTTCTATACCACGCCCCATCCGCTTCTACTTTCCTGTAGATGTTCAATCAATTTGAGTAGCTACTAGACCGGGTTTAACAACTCAACGCTTGTGGTTGAGCGGTCACTATGTTATTTACTTGTCATAAGATTCTAATCCTTAATTTTCACTAAGTCAACTTTCATCCACAAACTCATGCTCTAGTGCCTTCTAGCACTGAACCAGTACCAATCTGTACTGCAACCCTTTCCGGTCCAGACCTCTATCCTAGGATAAGGTCATGGAACCCAACCATCACATGGCTTTCCACGACACCTTCTTATTCTAAAACCACTTTTAAAACTCTATCAGCGAAGTGTCAGATCTCTTAGTAGTATAAAATAGTTGAGTTCCTGGTCTACCATGATTAATTTAGTAGTATATTTAGTATTATTAAGTCTTGTCAAAGTGAATATGGTCATCAAATTAAACTGGGCTTTATCAGGTGGTAGAACATAACTAATATCACATCATTCTAAATATTTATTATACAAGAAATAGCAGTGCATACAATAATATAATGAAAATACTGATAATTAAATAATTAAAGGAATGTAAGTTCAATATGATCAAAAACATGTAACTTAGCTCCTTGTCCATAGGACATTAACTTCTTTATTTGCTCTTGCAGATCTTTTGATGGACAGTTCGTTGGATCGAATACTAGCGCGGAAGACGAATACAAATAAGTCACTACTTTGCAGAATGCAAACTGAGAATAAAAGACAAATAAATAACCAAAAATACAGAAATAAAATAGGTTTGGGTGATCAGGGCTTTGGTGGTATATGGTTTGGCTGATCGGTGTTGGAATTGGGTTAGATGGGTTCAAGACAATCGAGACGGTCATATAGGTATTATTTTGGTTTCTACGAAGACTGCGGTCATGAATAGTATTAGGTTTAGGGTTAGAACATCATCACGGTGGTTCATAACTTTATCAGAGTCTAAGAGGGTGAGGCGAAGCTAAGAATGGTGTAGATGGGCTTAAGACGATCAAGAGGGTTATATTTATATTTTTAGGGTTTCGATGAATAGTGATGACGAAAACAGTACTGGACAGGTTCGAACTAACATCGGGGTGGGATAGGGTTTTATTGGAATATATTTAGGCTAAATATAATTGAGAGTGGGCTTTACGGCTCAAAATGGTTAGGGAAAGTATATATACATCTAGATTCTGGTGAATAGTGACAGTCGAAATAGTACTTCAACAAGGTTTTGAAATGACTTCTGATCTCGATAGATTTTTATCGGGGTCTGATATGGGAAAAAGGAGCTGAGAAATAGGTAGAGAGGCTCGAAACGATTGAAATGGAATCTTCATCAACTCGATGTGCAAAACGCTTTCTTGCATGGTGTTCTTGAAGAAGAAGTTTATATGCAACAACCTCTAGGTTATATACGTGCTGACTATCCTCATTACCTTTGTAAGTTGAAGAAAGCATTATATAGTTTGAAACAAGCACCAAGAGTCATGTTCTCTCATCTAAGTTCTAAACTTCAGGAGATGAACTTTGTTCCCTCAAAGAGACGCTTCACTCTTTGTTTATAATCAACATGGAGATATCATATATATATATGCTAGTATATGTTGATGATATAATAGTGGCCAGCTCTTCCACACAAGTCACAAAGAGAATACTGGAGTAGCTGCAAAAGGATTTTGTAACCAAAGATCTTGGTGAGGTACACTACTTCTTGGGTATTGAGGTTCAGAAGAAACTGAACGGATTAATTTTGACACAAAAGAGGTATATCAATGACCTGCTTGAGAGAGCTCATATGAGGGAATGTAAACCAGTCAACACTCCAATGGCTACAACCAAAAAACTATCCAAGGCCAAAGGGACTATGTTATCCGCTCAAGAAGCTACGGACTACAAGAGTATCATAGGGGCACTTCAATATTTGACCTTGACATGGCCGGATATTGCTTACTCCGTAAATAAAGTTTGTCAATTCCTTAGTGCACCTACAACTCAACATTGGGCAACTGTGAAGTGTATTCTCAGGTTTCTCAAGTACTCCTCCTCAGTTGTACTGCATATCAACAAGTCGACATCCACACTATTGAGTGCATTTTCAGATGCTGATTGGGCGAGTTGCTTGGATGAATGTTGCTCTACTGGAGGCTATGTAGTGTTTTTTTGGATCAAACTTGGTTTCATGGAGCTCATGCAAACAAGCCACAGTCTCGCGGTCGAGCACGGAGTCTGAGTACAAGGTATTGGCTAATGCAACTGCAGAGATTATTTGGCCTCAGTCTTTGCTTGGAGAACTTGGTGTCTTTCAGTCAAGGTCACTGTGTTTGTGGTGTGATAATTTAGGTGCCACATACCTCTCGTTAATCCTGTTTTCCATGCGAAAACAAAATATATTGAGGTTGATTATCACTTTGTCAGAGAAAGGGTTGTGCTCAAAGCTTTGGAGATACGGTTTATATCGTCTTAGGATCAAATTGCCGACATATTTACCAAACCACTTCATGTCCGACAATTTACAAATTTAAGTCACAATCTCAACCCTCTCAGTTGTGACTGAGGGAGGATGTTAAAAGATAGAGTTGTATGTTGTATATCTTTCTTAGAGATAGAGTTCAACTGAACCTTGTAATCTCTCCTCATCGCCTGCTGTATCTATTTGATAGCGCTGGCCGAATGTTTTCCGGTTCCTGTAGCCGATACGACAAAAGTCTAAGAATATAAAAACTGCAGACCGGAGGAGAGTCTGGCTCACGGGTTCTTTCTCCCAATGCAATCTACTACCCTTCTCTACTTTTTCAAGTCAAAGCCAAAAATTAATATGAATATGCTGTGTGTTCTTTCTCGCCAACACACTGGTGGCGCTCACGTACTAGCCGGCCTCCTCGCCACGGTACTCTCGATCAGCGTGGGGCAGCATGCACGGCCGTCGACGGAGGACGACGATGACTGCACGACTTCGCCGCGGACGTGCGACGGCAAGTATACATATGTGGAATGCCTGCAACTGCAAGTAAAGTGATGAGCTGAGTGTGGCCAGCCGTGTGCTCGCTCTCTGGTGTTGTCTATTTCTCAATCAGTACCAACCTAAGGATCGCAAGAACAAAAGGTCGCATCTCGCAGCATTACCCGATGTTCTTGAGCTGTCGGAAAAGGATACCCACTTTCAGAAAATATTCACGGATGCTATAATTGGGAGGACTCCCGAAGCTAAGTCTGATCTTTTCGTACCGTCAGTTTACTCAGCAATGAAAACGAACTAGGATTCGGCATCAGCCTGGCACCGATGATTCGTGAATTTTTGTGAACCTTCTGAAAACCATCTTTGATATTTGTTGCATCTTTTCACCCATTTTGGTTCCTAACAATATTCTTGAATGTCAAACGGCACAAACAGTGGTGAAACCAGAACGAAAATAGAGGGTGGGCTCAAAATACTAAGCTAAATTGACACAAATATAATCTTTGACTCTTGTGCAATCTAAATTCAAATGTAAATATAAGAGATGCAAATCAAAAAATTAAATTATTGCAAATCTATCAATAAATTTTAAAATTTATCACTACACAAAATACAACTAGATACTAATGTTATGCTCATTTGAGCTTAAAAGGCTAAGTTTCTAGCTTATTTGGCACTATTAAGACTTTTTCTTGCATTGTAACTACTTGTAGCTTTTTCAGCGTAATTATTTTTTTTAAAAAAAGAAAAAGGTCATAGGAATAAGGGAAAACAAAAAAAGGTAAAAAAAAAGCCCAAAAAACTACAAAGTCAAAAAAGATGAAATTAAGAAGCTAAAAGCTGAAGCTCTAATGAGCACAACCTATACTCGATGACTAGAACTCTACATTATTGTTGAAATTGTAAATTATATATGGAATACATAAATTCATAAATTTCTAATTGTAAATTATCTATGGAATACATAAACTCATAAGTATATTGAGTCATCATAATTCATAAATCACAAACAATAATTGGAAACCATAAGTACATCAATTCTAATATTCTTATTAGAAATTATATAAAACACATACCAAGAAGGTAAAAACTTCTACTCCCCTCAGTTCTATCTGCTTCGACTCAGCTCACTTCCTCTGTTCCTCGGTCCCCTTCTCCCCTCAATCCCTCCTAGTTCCGTTGCTACTTGACTGTTGAGTGTCGGCCCTAGCCTACTTGCCTACCTCGCCTCTCTCTCTCTCTCACAGTCTCTCCTGGTCCTAGCGTTGGTGAGTGGTGACCTCGCTGAACGGCGCCAATAGCCCAAGCTAATCCCATAGCCCTGCTGACCCCTCGCCATGCAGGCTCCTCCACTCCTCGCTGGCTCCCCGCATGGCCACGTGGTTCGTGCCGTGTCATGTATGCCTCCTGCCTCCCGACCGCTTGCCGCCGCCTTAGGCTCGAGGCAGCTTCCCCGCACCGCATTGCCCAGTGGCTTGTCATTGCCCGCCGGCCTGGCTTCCCCTTCCCTGCGCCTCCTCACACCATTGGCCACCGCTCAAGTGCGCACTCTCCATTTGACCCTCCTTCGATTTTTCATCTGAAAACTAGTGGGGTGAGGCCATGGGGTGAACCTACGGATGTGACTCACAATTGCTAGTTGCTACTTAGGCCTTGTGGATTCGTGGATGTGGGCCGACTACTTTCTCAGTCGATCTTCTCTTCTATGTTTCTTCTTCTTCTTCTTCGATTCCAGATGCAAAGCCATCACCTGTCGACTTCCATGGCCGCATGACGGGGAGTAGCTGTCTCCAGCGAAGGAAAGGCTAAAGTCTAACGAAGCCTACCTGGCGGATTCACCCCTGGGCCCTGGGCACAGACTGTGCCACTAGCTTTCATCAAGAAAGTTGATTCGCAGTCTAGCTGGTAGCAGCAGCGTTGTCCGACCGTATCTGCAGAAGAATTTCGAGCCTTGACTACTAGTGACGAGCATTGCAAAGAAATTAAAGTTAGGCAGATAGACAGACCTCTACTTAACAACGGCAATGGCCGGTGATCTTTCCCAATCACCACAACGCAAGTAGCACATATGTGCTGAGAAATAACCCCTACTTGAGCGACCGCTTGCGCTTGTCGGTACCGGGCCGTGAATATTCCGCAAAACCGCCTTTTTGTTCCGTGCATCTGATGAGGAAGGCTCCTAGGATGGGGATAACTACCATGTCTAGTCCGACTAAAGTTGATCAACGTCGGCGTCAGGCATGTCCTTATGTGATGATAATTGCCAGGATTCTTATATCTGTTGCTGTGGCTGCTAATCCTTCTACCTGCATCTGCATACTCTGCCTGTATTTTCGGTGTTTTGCCGGAAAGCCGGATAGAAGCTAGCACTGTAAACTCACACATGGCGAGATGGACTTCGTGTTGTGTTGCATGGCTTCTGTTTCTCCTTGTTTGCTTCTCTTACACAGGCATTTTTCCTGTAGTCTGATGTGGCATTTTTCCATTTGGTATTAGCTGACAGTCTATTTCGAGAAGATCACTATCAAATAAACCCGACCAGGTCACAAGAATGTTCCAGATACCAGCGAACAAATCTCAAAGCAACCCCACCGAAATCACGCAGACGAAGCTAAAGTCAAAAGTTCTCGTACTAGTAGTAGCCTTTGGATCACTTGCTTAGAAATACAGATGCTACGAGCTTACATCAAGGTCCTGTTACTTCAGGATACGGTCGATGATTTTGGTTGATAGATTGTGTTTGTATTTTTTGAGATAACAGTGGACGGTGGAGATATCGATATGGATGATACACATAGTTTTAGATTTCAATAATTATTTAAAGAATTCACTTAAAAAAACTGTTATATTTTAATTTTTAAAAAAGCCAAAAATAAAAAAAAGGGACCTACTGCTTTTAGCTCGGGGTCGAGTCGAACTCGAGGAGAGGGATCTGGCACACTTGGCGCCGTTCACACGTTTCCTCTCGTCTTTCGCCTCGCCGTGTCGCGAATTCCACAAGCCACCCGGACTGCGCGATGGGAGAACCGCACGACAGCGACGCGGAGGCGGCTTTAGGCGAAGGCCTCTCGTCTCCGGCCAGGATCCGTACGAGCGCGCGGGCCGGGCCCTACGAAACGACCGGGGGACGAAACGTGTGGCACGACGCCGGCTAGTGCGTCTGCAGGTTGACGAGCCATGTACTGGTGTACAGTGCGCCGCTCAGGCGCTATATCTGTGTGCTGTTGTTTTCGCATCTCTGGAAGTGCAATTGCCAAACTGGTACCTGCAGCCGCGACGCCATCTGCTCTCGAGTAAAGAAGGAATGGTGGTACATCGCTCAAAGGAAAGTTTCTGATTGGGAAACTGCTCATCAGAGGCCAGAAATGGTATCTATCGGTAGAGGTAGTATGCTGGTATTCCTAGAGGGAAGAAAATAATGTGCTATGTCTATTTCATCCACATCATCAGAAACAACCATAAATATTGCTCCTTTAATACGTAATATCTAATAATAGATCCAATCGATAAATTGACAAATTCTCCCACATTTCTCTCACCCCTCCCCTCCCTCCCACCGACCACCCCCTTTCTTTCCTCACCAATCTCACCCTTGTCTCCCCTATAACCAGTGACCCCCTCCACCTCTTACGGCCGCCGACAACCTTCGACGTCGCTGCCCCCTCTCCCTCCTCCGAACTCCCTCCCCCATGGTTTCTCCAACGGCCACCTCGCCCACCCTCACCGGCGCCAATTGCTGCCCTGTCCTCCTTCGCCGCCTCCTCCCAAATCCGGTCAGATCTGAGACGTCCCCACCGAGGTAGCCATGGAGCAGCTGTGGCCTCGGTGTGAGGGACTACAATAGGGTGTTGGCTGGTGTGCGCCGATGGGTGGCAAGCGAGTAGGTGGCGTGGCAAGCGTGGTGTCAAGCGAGGCAGCGATGAGCACACAGGTGGCCAACACGATGACAAGCTCGGGTGCGCCACAGCACACATGTCGACAGTGACCGTAGTGAGGAGGTTAGGCGCAACGTTGAGTAGCTCGGCCACACAGCGGTGACACGGTGCCCACGGCGGGCGATGCGATGGCTACGACGGAAGATGGCGAGCAACGTGAGTGACGACAATGAGGGCATGGCACTGTTTAATGTAGTGGCCCAACAAAAAATGTACATAGACACTACTCTCCTCCCCAATATAAGATTTTGTTGTTTCTTAATTATTGGATTGTGTGCCTATGCAATGTCTCATGCAAGACATTGCTTTCCTCTATCTTTCTTAACAATTTGCCAATTATCTCTCATCTTATGTGGATAGCTAGCTAATTCTATGGACATTGTACATGATGGATCATTGGGAGTACCCTTATATTTTGCACATTTTTTGGGTGAGGATCAATGCTGTCATATGGATGGATTTTCCTACACAAACCTTGAGAAATCTAACCGAAAACTCACTATAAAGAGGCACCTACCAACAGATGGAATTCAAAGAGAGAGAACAAAATCAAAAAAATTAAATTATATCTTTATGTACCACATCCTATGCGAATTAAATTACTTCTATAAGACTGTGGTGACAGCCCATGAGAGTGATGAGTATTTGACATTGTTTGTGCTTTGCTTGTATTGGTTGAGTTTTATTTTTGTGTATTTGATTTTTAGCTTGTTCGTTTTTGCAAGCATCGATCAGATTAGCTTGGGCAAGCAGTCTGACCACTACGAGGTTGTGGTCAGACTGGCTTGGGGCAGCGGTTTGACCACTGGAGTCTGGCCGGCTGAGTTGGCGGTCCAACCAGCTGTGAGGTGGTAGTTTCATCGGAGTGTCTTGGGTGGTCATGCTAGCCATGGTCAGACTAACCCTGGTGAGGTGTTGCTGAGTTGTTGTGGTTCTATGGTTTTGGTTATGAGTCATGGCGATGTCTATATAGTGTCAGTCATGGTGTGTCCAAGCAAGTGGTAGTCATGGGGTTTCCATGCATATGTTAGTTATGGTGTAGATTCATATATATGGTTTATTAATGGGAAGTCAAATGCGTATCATTTATGTTTAGATCAATTGCTTTGTACTTTGGTGTCCAGGTGTTTTTATTATTATTGTGGCTAGTGGCGAGACCGAGGTTATGGAAGGGGTCCTTAGGTCATAGCGTGTTGCGTAAGTCCGAGTAAAGTAACATCTCAAGCCAAGAAGCATGGCAGAAAGACAAGAATAGTGAAGAGGCAATGTATGCATGTGATGCGCTAATTGAACTTGTACATTTCAAGTAGTGACATTCCTCAGAGCAAGCGTATGATCTTGATGGTAAGGCGTTGGGCATCACAGACTATGGAATAATGTTAGTGTGCTATGGAATGTAGGCATTCCAAGTGGTGATAGCCTCAGCGCAAGCATACAATCTTGGCGACAAATCATGGGCATCGCATCGTCATGAAGACTGACGGGTGGCAATTGTGAAAATTATCTAAAATCAGGTGGAGTGGTGGTTTGGAAAATTGTGGCACTGACCTAATTGGTTCATGTCATGTTTTTTATGGATGTAGTGTCTTATCGGGTTTGTAGAGCCTTTGAAAAGTCGTGTTTTGAAAAACGTGCAAGTGTGTATAATATAAAACCTATTTGTGTAGGTTACCGAATTTCCTCAAGTGTAAGTGGTGTGATCCACTAATGAGTGGTTGATTTAGTAAGAGGTGAGGGGTCTCCACTATATAAGGCTTGCGTTATGTTGTGAGAGGTATATCTCTTATAATTTGAGAGATTATGGTTAGCGTTTTCTTTTGTTAGAACCTTTTATGTATGTTCTAGACTTAGAACTCTGCTATTCTGAGAAATTGGCTGTAAAATATTTCTCTTCAAGTGAAATAAATATCCAAAATTTATCAAAGTGAGTTGTGCTATGGATTCCCTTTTGTGCCTTTGATTTTTTTAGCTTTCTTGTTTAGATTTTTCTTCTCTTGAGCTTTTCTAGTGCAAATATCTCCTGGAGATAAGATTACTGTAACGCCTTAGGATCCAAACCAGCTTAGGCCTAACCCCATTATGGATAAGCCACGCACACGTAACAATCTACTTGCGCTTTCGTCCTCGCTTCGCGCAAAACGGTTAACCAAAGGTTATTACCAATGGTGCCTATAAGTTTATATGTTAGTGCTTCTCATGTTAAACTAGCAATGTGGGACTAATCCACACCCTCATGTGCACACACACGTGGACCATCATGGGCTAGGATGTCACATACACTCCCCTTAAAGAACCCGACGTCCTCGTCGGTCCAACATATCCACACTGGGGCAAATGACCAGGATCTCCCCCTCTTGGCACACGTCCGTGCGTCCAGTGCTGGTACATATACCATGCCATGTGTCCACTCCGGGCCCCACACACGCTATGTGTCATATGCCCACGCCCCTGACCCGTATGCGCCCGTGTAACCGCGAGAGTCGGCTCTGATACCATTTGTAACGTTCTAGGATCCAAACCGGTTTAGGCCTAACTCCATTATGGATAAGCCACGCACATGTAACAACCTGCTTGCGCTTTCATTCTCGTTTCGCGCAAAACGGTTAACTGAAGGTTATTACCAATGGTGCCTATGAGTTTATATGTTAGTGTTTCTCATGTTAAACTAGTAATATGGGACTAATTCACACCCTCATGTGCACACACACATGGATCATCATGGGCCGGGGTGTCACAATCACATCCATATAGGCATTATCTAGAGAAAATTCTTGAGTTTGCTCAGTTTTTCTTAAGAGAGAGGTGATTTTTGGATTTTGATCTTGTGAGTGATTTGGATCAAATTCATACTATGATCTAACTTGTTATGATATTTGAAAATGCATCCAATGTCGTTTAGATCATCCAGGATTCATGAGTAAGAGCATATCAAGATTTTCTTTTTTTTGCCCTTTTTTGTGCACCCTTCACTCAAATAGAAAATATCATAATTTTGGTAATTATTCTCTCGATCGTTGATTGGAATAGATTTGTGACATCCTAGAGATGGTGTATGCCAGGATTGAAATCATTTGGATTATCAAATCAAAAGTTACAAGGTTTTTTGGATTTAAAAAGTGCTGATTTTATTGTTCATTCGTCTGATTTTACTGTTCATTTCATTCTGATGATCCCATCTAAAGATTTGATTGGATTTGGATAGAGGTCTTACCAGTTTTGGTTTGAGGTTTGACCGATAAGAGTTTGAATTTCTGGAATTTTGCTTTAGTTCGCTCAGGACTTTGTTGAATATTTGAATTTGTGTTTTCGTTACTTGTCGTTGTTGATATTTGAGAAAAGGTTTTTTTTTAAAAAAATATTCACCCCTATAACTTGCCATACTTCATCCTACAGCTTCTCTTTGAGTGTGACTTGTGAGTGTAAGATGGGAGAGTTCGTAAGGATTCTGTTCGGTCTCCTTTGCATTGCCACCAACCAATTGGTTCTAGAATTGTACGGTATGTCGTCATTGTCATTCTTGTTGAACATTTTGACTTTCTTATCCTCTAGGCTCTAGCAGCAGGGAGCTAATTTAAAACCTATTGGATAGAAGTCCTCTTTATCATATCGAGGGCACAAAAGTGAAGCCGGTGATGGCCTGACGGTGAACTGGAGTGCTTTCTACGTCAGCCGAAAATACAAAATTCCACCAATGCGATTACTCGGATCCTTGAAGTTTTGCAGAGAGACCAGGTCTACGTTTCGTTTCTACAAGTTTCCACGGCGAATAGAGTAACATTCAGTCCATTTCTCTGCAGAAACAGCCGAACCAGTCAGCTTTGTCACACACTTATTATCCAGCTCCAAGTCAAATCGCACATTTTGTCGTGATAACACGCAGTATATGAGACCTGACACAATCATTAGCGCCAGTAAATATTCTAACAAGGTGACGATTCACACTGTGTTCATCGTTGCGGGCATATAAAAGGACGAAACGTGAGCGAAAAATAAAAGCGACCCCTTTAGAATTAGTGGCGATCTAGGTTTGAAACGTGGAGATGCGAGCTGATGGCGTCTTCTAGCCGCCAAGGAAGTGGTTTGTTCTGCATGATAAGTGGTAGAAAATGGAGGCTGGCAAAGAGGACTCGAGGGGCATGCTATGGCATACATCTCCAAGTGGCGAGATCTTCTTGATTGATAATTGACGCCTTTCGTTTTGACAAGACGGACAACTTGATGGCCTTCTTTTTTTTCTCAATAATCGGCTTAAAAGCGTGTGCTTAGTGTTGACAGAGCTATGATTAGCTCTTGGAGGCTGTCAAGTCTAATATGGGTTTGAAAAAAAGATGCGTTTGATTAAGAGTACTAGCAAGCAGCAGCCCAGTCTTATTTTTGCTTGGAGGCTCTTCATTGGACCTCGTAGAGCTATGCGTGCACACCGCCACTGCGGATTCCAAAATGTGGGCATTGAGTCATGTGGTTTCAAAATCACACACCTTATGTATGCAAAGAATAATAATCTTGCATGGTTAGTGCTGTATACAGCGACTGTCCCCTTGTTGCCGAGGCTAGTTCGTCCCTTCTTTTAGGTTATTGTCTTGCAGACGGCAAAGGAATCTTGGAATTCTGGCAGGATACATTGACTGCCAAATGGAAAACAGAAAATTGAGCACTACATCAGATTTAACTATACTTGGTTTGAAGCTTATATTCCCCGCAAGTTGTAGCTTGTAAGAAGCAAACTCAGTGGACGAACTTATCTTAAAAATATGAACCCAATTAAGCATGGATAAGTGGATAACCACACCACCACAAGTTAGCACTAAAAAAAATTCATGAACTACTTCATTTTTTCTGGATGGAACTAGTTCCCTGTTGAGTGTTCCCTAACTCTTATGCCCAGCAATTTCGAAACCGCAAGAAATCTAAAAAAAAGAGAGAACAATCCAAACTGTATTTGCTGTCAACCGGTATCTTGGCCAGGTAAAACTCCATCTACAGGTTCATTTCTGATGTCAGAAGGTGTAATCAAAACTTCAGAAGAAGCGGACGGGATATATTTATAATGCTAAGTCAATTCGATGAGCTGCTGGATGTTTGTCAATGAACCTCAAGGCGATGTGTACCAAAAGAGCTGCTGCATAAGCACTGCTCATTTCAGTGTCCGGCACCCATGATGCATAAGCACTGCTGCATAATGGACTATGGGAGGTGAGAATAGGATTAAGATATGAATTTAGATAAATCTAGCCGTTTGATTGAGAAATTGACGGATTTTATATCCTAATTATATTTCTAACTCCATGACCCATTATCCAAACGGTAAGTGGCTGGCGAATAATGGCTAGGTTCTTTTGAGCTTATAATTTTTAGCTTTTATCTTATATTACAGTAATTAACTTTTAAATGGTATATTTTTTAAGATGGAGTCTATAAGTCGATTATAGTACACACGGTATCGAATTCATCTATATCAACCAAAATCACACGCGAATATCTTTCTCCATACTCTCTCTTGCGAACAGCCAAAATTCAAAAATTTCTTTACCACTTAAAAGGAGTTGGTGGTGGTGATTCATCACCATCAACTAGTGGTTCTCTGCCTCTCCACCTCTTACCGATAGATTGGTGCCCACATGTGGCCCCATCCCTAACTCATGATTTTTTTGGATTCGGGAGAAAAACTGGCGCCACACTCGTTGGTCCCAAACTCACTGCTATATCATCGTGTGCAACACGCTCCAAACTCTAACAATACCCTCAGCTTCTACTCGCACCCTGACGTGTATGCCAAACATTACCACCGTTTTTTGTTTCCCTTTCTCATCGAGTGAGACATGAAGCTGCGGGTTGCCACCGGCCCTCACAACACCACGTGCTCGAGAGTCGAGACTGCATGCATGCCCTACCGCTGCCACTGCGACTACAAGCTACGCTGCCCAACCTGTTGGGTGCATAGAAGGTAGGAACTAGCAAGAAGTAGTAGAAAAAATAGAAGTCAAATGAACAAACAGAATTCCACGCCCTTGCACCGTTGTTCATTATCTATATTGGTGAGTACAATCTACACCCCTCTCTAACCTTGTAATTGTCAATTATATGTCATAGATTAGAATTCACGGATATACCCTATTAGTAGATTGTTTGATCTATCGAAAGTGTCCGTTTAGTATATTGTTCTGAACATACACATATATTCTGGTTTTGTATTTAGTCTTTAACCGTTAATTAGAAATCTTTTTATCTTATTCATAGTAAAGTACACACATTTAGCTAATAAACAAAAAATATAAACCGCAAACTAAAAAACACTCATCCAGTAATGCGTGCATTCGATCGGACCAAGAAGACAGCCAAGTCCCAGTATTCCAGAGCGTCCGGAGGACAATCACATACAGTGCACGCGAGTCGCGGAAACCAAACGGGCCAGCCGCTGGCGTGGCCACGCGCGCAGGCTGACAGGAAGGAAATACTTCCACGGGCCACCGCTCCCAACAATATACGCCCACCGGCTGCTGGGCCGTCCGGGCGCATGGAGTTTTATGGGATTCATTCAGAATTTCCGCCAAGATTTGGCAATCTAGACGGGCGTAAAACGAGACGTTGTTGCCAAGGTTTGCGTGATTTTGGACTGGAAAAAAGCTGCGCGTGACACTTTGAACAAGATTACGCGAGCTATCTTGATTGACGAAGCTAAGGTTTCCTTCATATTAGTTTTAAGGGGCGCTCGTTTTAGCGATGACTTCTGATTTTTGATTGAAATTTTACTGTAGCTGATTTAACCTTTTGGGCATAATTAATTTTAAAAAATTGTAAAAATAGAAAAAATATGTTAACCCATTAGGGACAATACAAAGGAATACGGAAAAAAAGAAAATACAAAAAAACCTAAAATATCTAAAAAAATTCAAAAAAAGACGAAATACTGAATAGTGAAAAAAAGCTGAAGCTAGAAATTGAAGCTGAAAAAAAGCTAAATTGAGCGGGGCCTTAAAAGTTGTTTTTTTTTCTGTAATAGATATTTTTTCTATAGCATATTATTTTCAAATGAAATATCTTTTTAAGATAGATCTACTACTTTATAGTAACTTCATTTAGATCATATTTGTATTGGCTTCCAAAATTATTTTTCTACAGTAAGTAACTTTTATACAGTAACTAGTTTTCAAACGAAATATCTTTTTTAAGACGAGATCTACTAGTCGATTGTAGTACACACTATAGTAATTTTATTTATATCGCTTAAAACCGCACGCGAGCGTCTTTCTCTCTACAAATTTCTCTATAATCTGTTACTATTTATAAACTAAGCCCAAAAACTAATATGAACTGACATATATTGATCAAAATTGTACACAGATTTCTCTGTAAAAACTGTTACTATTTATAAATCAAAATTAAAAGCTAATATAAACAGATCCTAAGTGTTCCGACTAAATCCTCTATTATTAAACTCGATCAAAAGCTAATATAAACAGATCCTAAGTGTTCCGACTAAATCCTCTATTATTAAACTCGATCAACTATCAACAAGAAAAGCATTGCAAAAATTAAATATCATTAACAAATTGCAAATGACAGCACAGAGAAAAAGATTAACATATTCCACCTGCAAAACCAAGCTAAACAAAATGCACAATCAGCAGTTCACTGGACCGGCTCCTACACCAGAGATCACCGTGAGCGACCAACAGGCTGCTGCTCCACACTTCCCGGTCCCTGTAGACCAAGTCCACCGGCCGGTCCCTCCCTTCGATATCTCCACTCCCCATATTCCCACGGCCCCACCTCAGTCCCCTCCCCTCCCCCCCTCTCTCTCCCCCTGCGGAGCCGCCGCAACCAAACACCTCACCTAGCGAAAAGTCTAACCCTAGATCTAGACCGCGTCTCCGGCGATCTCCGGCCATGGCGACTCGCCGGGCCCTCTCCTCCCTCCTCCGCTCCGCCTCCCGCCTCCGCGGGGCCTCCCCCTCCCCGCGCCCCCGCGCGCCCCCTCACCGCCCGTCCCCGGCCGGCTACCTCTTCAACCGGGCCGCCGCCTACGCCACGTCCGCCGCGGCCCAGGCGGCGCCGTCCAACCGCCCACCTGCGACCGGGAAGACCGGGGGCGGCAAGATCACCGACGAGTTCACCGGCGCCGGCGCGGTCGGGCAAGTGTGCCAGGTCATCGGTGCCGTCGTGGACGTGCGGTTCGATGAGGGGCTCCCGCCCATCCTGACGGCGCTCGAGGTGCTCGACAACGACATTCGCCTCGTGCTCGAGGTGGCGCAGCACCTTGGCGAGAACATGGTGCGCACCATCGCTATGGACGGGACCGAGGGGCTCGTGCGCGGCCAGCGCGTCCTCAATACCGGCTCCCCCATCACTGTAATCACACACCCGCCTTTTCCTCCTCGTTTCCGGTCGTACATTTCCATTTTTGACGGGTGAGCTCGATCTAATGAAATGCAGATCTACTGGTATTAGGTTTGATTTGGATGTACAGATCTGAGTGGCTAGTGTTGAGATTTTACACCTTCTGTTGTGGTTCACTTACCGATAGGTTGTTTGCTGGCTTGTGGTGGTCTATCGGCTGTGTATGTGAAGTGCTAAAATTGATTTTGTCCACCAAGGTTCAAATGCTGTGGTTGTGTTTTTTTTTTTGTGGTCTAGTAGTTCATCGGCGCATAGTTCCCTCGTTGTGACATAACGAGGTTGCTTTGTAAAAATCTATATTTCAGGTGTTAGTGAATATTAGAAAACTGTTTTATGTCCACTGAAAATGGGCCTTAGTAGGATCAGTTGATAGTCTGCTGCAGAAGCTTTTAGATGTAATCATGCATATCACCATGTCCTGGAGATATTTACATTTTCAGAGTCTTACGTTAGTAGCTCTGTCTTGGAAATTGAAACTTGATCACCTATAGTGTGCTTCAATATGTTTTTGACTTGGAAGTTATTCTTCCTTGTAGGTTCCTGTTGGCAGGGCCACACTTGGACGCATCATGAACGTAATTGGTGAGCCGATCGATGAGAAGGGTGACATAAGTAAGCGACTCTGGATGTTCGATATGTCTTTCTTGTACATATTTATGGAAGAGTTTGTAATCCTATTTTATTTTTATGTTTCGTTTTTATTGATGAGCTTCTATATTGTAGCGACAAACCACTACCTTCCTATCCATCGTGAGGCCCCTGCTTTTGTTGAGCAAGCCACAGAGCAGCAAATTCTTGTTACTGGAATTAAGGTATAATTTTTCCATGCCCCTCCTGGGGCCTTTGTAATAGTCTTTGAATTCAATGTGGTAGCATATTTGCTATCATGTCCTGACTGTTGATTGTGTTGCAATGGTTCTATTTCTTACAGGTCGTGGACCTGCTTGCACCCTACCAAAGGGGTGGGAAAATTGGTCTTTTTGGTGGTGCAGGAGTGGGTAAAACTGTCCTTATCATGGAGTTGATCAATAATGTTGCTAAGGCCCATGGTTAGTATTATACAGGGTTTCATTATCTATATTGTTCAGTCACTTGTTCTGTTTTTCTGATTATAATTGGTTAATTTGTTTATCTTAGGTGGTTTCTCTGTGTTTGCTGGTGTCGGAGAACGTACCCGTGAAGGTAATGACCTGTACAGGGAAATGATTGAAAGTGGTGTCATTAAGCTCGATGACAAGCAGGTAATTGGTTGAGATTTTTTAATTTCCCTGTGAAGTTCACATGTGCAGACTATCCTTCTTATATATTTGTTTTGTTGGCAGAGTGAAAGCAAGTGTGCTCTTGTCTACGGGCAAATGAACGAACCCCCGGGTGCTCGTGCTCGTGTTGGATTGACCGGTTTGACTGTTGCTGAGCATTTCCGTGACGCTGAGGGACAAGATGTGCTTCTATTTATTGACAACATTTTCCGTTTCACTCAGGTAATTTCTGCAGGACATTTCTTTGTTCTAGGAAGTACCAACACTAATCTTGTGCACAAAAGGCATTAGTCAACATGAACTTTGTTGCCACGATACTGCACATGCTCAACTTAGTACAACAACACCCTTTTTGAACGTCTTCTATATTTGAACTTATTGTTTGGATTCACCATTTCTATTAAGCCTGACTTGTGTTTTTGGTCACCCTTGATGTCAGGCAAACTCTGAGGTGTCTGCTCTTCTTGGACGTATTCCATCTGCTGTGGGATACCAACCAACTCTTGCTACTGATCTTGGAGGACTGCAAGAGCGAATTACCACAACAAAGAAGGGTTCTATTACATCTGTCCAAGCTATTTATGTGCCTGCTGATGACTTGACGGATCCTGCTCCTGCTACTACCTTTGCCCATCTTGATGCTACTACTGTGTTGTCACGACAGGTTTGTCCACCTGTCCTAGTACGTTATGTACATAATGTGCTCATAATGACGTGAATGAGCTGCCTGTGCAGATTTCTGAGCTTGGTATTTATCCTGCTGTCGATCCTCTGGACTCCACATCCAGAATGCTTTCTCCCCACGTGCTGGGTGAGGACCACTACAACACTGCTCGTGGTGTTCAGAAGGTTCTTCAGAACTACAAGAATCTTCAAGATATTATTGCAATTTTGGGTATGGACGAGCTCAGTGAGGATGATAAGTTGACGGTAGCTCGCGCAAGGAAGATTCAGCGGTTCCTGAGCCAGCCTTTCCATGTTGCTGAAGTTTTCACGGGTGCTCCAGGGAAGTATGTGGATCTGAAGGAGAGTGTTAAAAGTTTCCAGGTAAGGGCTTAATCATAGTTTTTCTAGAACAACATTATCACATGGTGCCGGTTTTTTACTCTCAGAAATTGCTTGTTTGGTGTTATGTTTGCTAAATTGGAACAGTGCATGCAATATGAACACTGCACAAAAGTCAAATCCTGTATACCTCTTCTACAGATTGTATGTTCTTGCGATGTGTTATGCTCATTTTGCCGTATAACTCAACTCTTTTTAACGTGTAGTTAGCAGTTTGCTTGTTTCTTAATGAGCTGCTTTTCTTTTGTTCCTTCTGGCTGCAAGCACTGTTTACTGTGTAGAGCTCTTCTGTGTACTTTGTGCGCTTTGCTAAAGGATCTGGTAATTGCAGGGTGTTTTGGATGGGAAGTATGATGACCTCCCCGAGCAGTCATTCTACATGGTGGGAGGCATTGAGGAAGTCATTGCTAAGGCAGAGAAAATTGCCAAGGAGTCTGCTTCATAATGAGATTTCTTCATTGTTAAACCCTGTACAAGTTAATTTTTTGGATTTAAGCTTTTATGCTCGTTCACTGTTAGCCAGGACGTGATTACGAGGAGTGCCATCTCCTGAGGGATGCCTGTTTTTTGCCCTTTTTTCCTCCACTTCACCCCAAATAAGCAATTGCAGTGACAATGATTTGGATGCACCAAAATTACTTGACTTCCATCAGACCATGAAGTTATGGTTTCTGGTTGGTAAAGTTGGTTGTCATTACATTTTGTAAACAGGTATTGTTTCTTGTCTAGTTAGTTTTTGGCATGTTTGTGCCTTTTCGGTTGTAGGCAATCTCAGGGAATTGGCTGCCGTTAATCAGAAAGTAACCTTTGGTATCCAGTCGCGATGGCCGTCTGTGTCGATTGCCATCCTGCGATTCTGACACTACAGGCATCACGTAGCTTTCCTTTCTGGACTATATGCTACGGGAAATTATACGTTCATCGCTACAAATATCAGAACGTTGATCTTTTTTAGGTAACGAACTAGTGTGACGGGCATTAGGGGGTGATCGATGGCTTTTGGTTGAAATTTTACTGTAGTTGGTTTTTTTACTATAGTTGATTTAGCTTTTTGAGCATAATTAAATTTAAAAAAAATATAAAAATAGAAAAAATATGTTAGTCCATCATGAACAATGCAAAGGAACACAAAAAAAAACAAAAAATCTTAAAAAATTCAGAAAAAGATAAATTACTGAATAGTGAAAAAAAAACTAAAGTTAGAAGTTGAAGCTGAAAAAAAACTGAAATGAGCGGGGCTTTAGTTCTCTCGTGCACGGTAGGCCCATTAATGTGACGGGTCGATGGCCTTGGCCTACGTCAGTATATATCCATCGTTCTGCACGGAAACTATCCAAGCTCCCATCTCCACCGTCCAATTCAAAATGAAAGGCCCAGGACAGATCACTCCAGCAGTCCAGTGTGATGCAAATTCAGAAGGGATCGAACCTTACGCCCGGGGTAACCGTTGGATCTGGCGCGATGGGTGCACCCCGCTGAGCTCCAGCTTTTAGCTTTTAACGTTTTAATTTCATCTTTTTTGACTTTTTTGGAGGGAGCTTTTTTGGCTTGTTTTTCTCTTTATTCTTTTGTATTGTTCGTGATGATGTAACCTTTAGGTCCTTTTTTTTTCCAATTTTTTAAATTTAATTACGCTGAAAAAGCTCACAGCAGCTGCAGTGCTAAAATAAACTCAGAACAGTGCAAAACAGTTAAATAAGCTAAAACTAAAAGCTCAGTTGAGCGATGCTAAGGTCATCGATCCCCCTTCTTACCCCCCCCCCCTCTCCAAACAAAACAGTTCGTTTTGCAACACTGTGCCTCCCCCGCAACAAAATCGCTTCTCCCTCCTTGAGCTTGCTCTTCTAGTGATTCCTTTGATCTCGCCCACAGGAATCAAATTTCTTCCCTAAATTTATCTGATCTCGCCCACAGGAATCAAATTTCTTCCCTAAATTTATCCCGATAGCTCTATGCAAAAAGATGACAGATCTAGCATCCGATGTGTGCTTGAACAAAGAAACATACTAGATAGTTTCAGAAGCTATCGGTAACCTATTAGTGCCGGTTGCTACAACAAGCAATCTAGCAAATCCTCAACAAGATGATGTTCCAACCTCTGCTTCCGAGTTGGTACAAAACCCACCAAAGTCTGCACGCAAAGGGCGCCTATCGGACCAATCTCAGCGGAAGAAACCACCTATTAAAAAGGCAATTGATAAAAAATAAAGGCAAAAGGGCAAAATTCATTGTTCATACTGCAATGAGGATGCCTATAATGTTCAAAGGTGCTCTTACTTGGAGCTCGCCAATCTCGACATAGAGTTAAAGTTGTTGGTTTATGTACGTATTCGCCTACTGTAATTTATCACTTACTTAAACATGAACTTATACAATATTATTACCCATGGATTTTTTGTTGAACCAAATGCTTACTGGTACTAAAAACTCTTGTGTGTTCCCGTTCATTAATGTTTCCTAAATGTTCTTCCCACGTTGAAAAAAGAAGTTTTTTGTGTTTTGATAGAAAAATGTTAGAAGAAGGTGAAACTATAAATGAGATGTAAACATTAGGCCTTTAAAAATCACTTAAGATATTTAATAGGTTATATCAACTCAATGGTTTTCATCAGGATTTGGCTTGCTTTGATGTATTACTTCAGTGCAACAATTCATTAGTATGAATGCATCATATTGTGATGTTATGTGCAATATTATCAACCCATACTTGTAACAAAATATAAATAATACATAGAACATCGCTAACATGCACATATATTGTAGCTAGAATCCACTTTGCCTCCCCACTCCAACGAGGAATGGGGGTTGGTGGGGGAGTGGTTAAGTGGGCCGGTCGAGTAGATGGTCGTTTGATTGATCGATGACAACTAGAGAGACGATGGATAAAAGCATACAATGGAAGACGATAGAATTGGATATCCTCACCGTATCAATTCTTAAGTGGGAAAATTAATTATTTACCATAACAAAGATGGCCTTCTAGGATTTACCACTCTAAAGATTGTAATTAATTATTTGCTACCTCAAACATTTACCACTTCATAATATATCATTTTGGCTATTTCCTCCCTTTTCTCTATTTTTCCTAAGCAAAACGATCTGCGGGTCCCTTATGTACGAGCTTCAGCTATGCACTACTGCCTCTGCGGTTGCTACGATGGACTGTTTGTTGCGGCCTGCGGGTTTGATTGCTTGTGATTTGCTTGTGCAAAGGTTATCATGGATGAGGTTGGGGAGCCGGATGCCACGAGGGATAGGATGCTGCTCGAGCTCGAGCAGGAGTGCCTGGAGGTCTACAGGAGGAAGGTGGACCATGCTAACCACTATCGAGCCCAGCTGTGGCAAGGCCATCACCAACAATTGGTATCGGGTGACAAGCGGCGTGATCTCCATGGCCTTGCTATCACTTTCCAAGGCCATCACTATCGGTGGCAGCTTCTTTCGGTATGCTACACGTGGTCGAATGCTGGAGGAGATGGACCAAAGCAGAACCACCCAGTCGATGCTATCGTGGACAGGAGGCTGGACGACCAGTTTGACCACCACGAGCCACCTCATCTAGCACAGCGGTACTGCTCTATCATGGCACCACCAATACAACACCATCAAGGCACTCGTGTCCGCCATCCTGCACCCACGCAAGGAGTGGAGCTCAGGGCGAGCAGTTGGGGTGGCAAGGACATGGAGCTTCTGTAGCATGTTGGTGACCGGGCGCGTCGGACGTTGCGGCCGGAGTGTTCTTTGTTTGGAAGGAATAACCCGTTGCCTGAGTTAAGTCCAAATGTTGAAGAGATGTGTTCACCGTCCTGAGTAGAGTAAGAAGAGTTAAGTTTGGAGTGTGAGAAGATATGTTCACTGTCCTTAGTAGGGTTCGTGGAGTTGAGTCCAGAACCTTGAAGAGATGTGTTCGCCATCTTGTGTCGAGTATGAGTTGAGTAAATCATAGTTAAGACCGACTGCCTTAATGAGTTAGAGTCTTTGCATATAGATGGACCTGTATTAGTTGATTTTAGTTCCTACATGTAATTAAGTGTTTAGTTCACATGTAGATCGTTTCATGTGGAGGCATAGCTGGTAGTTCAGATAATGCATTTAAACTTAATTAGGAGTATGTCGAGTCAAGATTACGGGGGAATGTTGAAAATAATCTTGATTTAGAGTTTGAATTAAGTCCGAGATATGGTAGAGTCCGTCTCAGTGTGTTACTCAAGTTGAAGTCATGACTAATTTGAAGTTCAAGTACATATGTTAGTCAAAGAATATTAGCCTATATAATGAGAAGAGTTGTAACCAATTTTATAAGAAGAAGAGTAAGAGAATAGGAAAATTCAAAAAACCCAGCTATGCAATTATAGCCGGATTAATTCTCCTATGTTCATCTTTGTTTATTGTTCTCACTTGTGATAACATATGTCCACAAGTGTGATATATGAGTTTTTTCCTAGAGCTAGGCCAACATCTAAAGCCGAGCTTGCTGCCATCTGCTCCGTGATGGCCGAGCTACCGGTCCACGTCAGGCAGCTTGGTCACTGTTCCAGTAGTTTTGTAAGTACCAGCATTCTATGAGAAAAGGCTGTGTTGATACAACTATTGTGCTAATTTTGTACAGTATACACTGTATAAGAGAATTTAGATTTCTTATCATTCTGTTATCCAGTTCTAATTGTGTTATGATGCACAAGTAAACTCTGTTGTTCCATTGACAATGTAGCTGTGTTCTTGAACTGTTGCACGCGACGGTAGAAGAAACGATGAAGTAAACAAGATCAATCGCAGAAAGACACAAGATTTAACGTGGAAAACCCTCCCAATGCGAGAGGGGAAAAACCACGGGCGCCAGCCAGCAATAATCTTCACTATATCGGGGTGAGGTTACAATGCCGGGGATTTACAACTCTAATGATCTATCCCAACCGGCGGCTTACAGGATATATATAACAAGGAAACCCTAATCCGGCGACGGGCCTCCGCTACGCTCCGTCCAGAAGCTGGCCTAATTTATATATAGAATTTGGATCACAAATCAACATGAACAAGGTGGCCAACATTTAGTTCCAACCTAGGGCAGATTAGCTATGTTGAAAATTTCAGTAAAGACTAGGGACACTAGCGGTCACTGGAGAAGGTGTTTTCTTTGTGAGGAATTGTTGGAGGGGTTGCTCTAGAAATTTTTATGATTTAGTTTAATTTGAACTAAACCTAAGGATTTGGATCCAAATCCCCTTTCCAAACATGCTTTTAGGGCTAGGGATCATTTGGAATTAGGATGGGTTCAAAATGGTTGGCATTGCAGCCCAATCCTTGTTGAGGAGAATGAAGGTCCATGTAAATTTGGTCGGAATCATACCATTTCTAGTCCATCCAAACTAAGCATTATTAATTCAGGTCAATTTAATTGTAAACTACAGCTTGAGCAATATGGTCACTAATGAGTTCACTCTATGTGTGCTGTTAATTTCGCTAATTTTCAAAGGCTTCAAGCTTGTTGTAGGGACTCCACCAGTAACGAGTCCTTTCCATTATCTCTTTTCTTCAGTCTAACCAGAAGGCATGTGGCTTACAGGAGGAGCTAAGTGCAATCACTCCATATTTGGAAGAGATGAAGAAGAGAAAGGTCGACTGATGGAGCCAGCTTCTTGATGTTGTAGGGCAGATAAAAAAGATACCATCTGGGATAAGGCCTGCAGATTTCGTAAAGTACCAGTGGATCAATCTGATCTATCCTTACGAAAGCTTGAAGAGTTAAGAATGGAGCTACAGTCCCTTGAAATGGAGAAGGTCTTTATTCATGCCTTTTGCCCAATGTACCCCACTGGATTCCTTTTTATACTTTTCATATATGCTGATTCCTTTTTTAATATCTGATAGAGTGAGCGGCTAATGCAAGTAATGGAATATCTGAGTACTTTGCATTCCTTATGTGAAGTACTTGGTATGGACTTCAAGCAAACACCCTAGTCTGGATGAAGCTAAAGGAACGAGGAACATAAGCAACACCACTATTGAGAGGCTGGCATTGGCCATACAGAGACTACGTGAAACCAAAATCCAAAGGATGCAAAAGGTCAGCGCCTTACCATTCCAATTTAGAAATGTCATTATGTGACTTCTTTCAGCCCTTAGCTCTGATAGCTATGGCAGCTTCAAGATCTCTCGTCTACCATGCTTGAACTATGGAATCTCTTGGATACACCAATCGAAGAGCAGTAGGCTTTCCAGAATATAACACGCAATATTGCTGCTTTAGAGCTCGAAATAACAGAGGCCAACATACTTTCTATTGACTTCCTGTGACACCTCGGTCCATGATAACTCATATGTGTGTGTGCATATGAAGATATGGATTAGTCTCATATTACTAGTTTAACATGAGAAACACCAACATATAAACTCATAGACACCATTGGTAATAACCTCTGGTTAACCGTTTTACGTGAAGCGAGGACGAAAATGTAAGCAGGTTATTACGTGTGCGTGGTTTATCCATAATGGGGTTATGCCTAAACCGGTTTGAATCCTAGGGTGTTACAAATGGTATCAGAGCCGACTCTCACGGTTACACGGGCACGTACGTGTCAGAGGCGTGGGCATATGACGCATGGCATGTGTGGGCTCGGAGTGGACACACGGCATAGTATATGTACCAGTACTGGACGCACGGATGTATGCCAAGAGAGGGAGATTCTGCTCATTTGCCCCAGTGTGGATATGTTGGACCGACGAGAACGTCATATTCTTTAAGGGGGGTGTATGTGACACCCTGACCCATGATGGCCCATATGTGTATGCATATGAGGATGTGGATTAATCCCGTAATGCTAGTTTAACATGAGAAACACCAACATATAAACATATAGACATCATTGGTAATAACCTCCGGTTAACCGTTTTATGCGAAGCGATGACGAAAGCGTAAGCAGGTTATTACATGTGTATGGTTTATCCATAATGAGGTTAGGCTTAAGCCGGTTTGGATCCTAGAGCGTTACACTTCCTCAACTATGTGAGTTAATGGTTGTTTGCAAAAATTAATTTAACTGTGATTTTTTTCTCTATTCTCTACCGAGATAGGAGACTCGGAGGAGATAATATTCTTTGATGCAGGTGGAAGCCGAGGCATTAAGGCTTGAGCAACTAAAAGCGAGCAAAATGAAGGATTTGGTTGAGCAAAATTAAGGCTTGATGAATAGGATTGAAAGGAGATTAACAGCTACTTCTTCTTTGTTGGGCATGGCTGGAAGATTAACCTTAGTGAACTCTATTCTTTCATCCTTACCCACCTACACCATGTGTACTTTGGAACTTCCAAAAAAGGTTATAGACAATATTGATAGAGCCAGGAAACATTGTTTTTGGAGAGAATCAGAGGTGAATGCTAAGGGAAACTCTCTTGTTGCTTGGGAGAAAGTTTGCATTCTAAAGAACAAAGGTGGGTTAGGGGTGATTACCCTTCATATTTAGAAGGTCAAACATTTATATAAGTTCTATAATAAAATAAACATTTCTTGGGTGAACTTGATCTGAAATTATCATTACATAGAGGGACAGATTCCTCATTGTGTGGCGTCTAGAGGCTCATTTTGGTGGAGAGATATCATGAAATTTTGTGATCACTTCAGAGGAATTGCCTCAGGCATCCCAGGGGATGGATCAACCATTCTTCTCTGGCATGGTGTTTGGAACAACTATCTCAAAGAAAAGTTGCCTAGACTGTATTCTTTTGTGAAAAATAAAAATATCTTCTAGGCACAGTTCCTCTCTAACACTACACCTCATAATCACTTTCACACACCTTTAACTCTTCAGGCGTTTGAGGAACTTCAATTGTTGCAGGGTTTGCTTAATCAGATTCAGCAATCTGATTCTCAGAAGGATAGTTGGAAATATTGCTAGGGAAACTGCACTTACTCTTCAAGGAAATTCTATTTAACTCCTTTCAATACCCTATCGTCACCTAGACCCTTCAGCCTGATCTGGAAGTCGAAATGCTCTAAGAAGCTTAAGGTCTTTGTTTGGCTTCTCCTTAGGGACAGACTCAATTCCAGAAATTTGCTAAGAAGAAAAAACTTCGGAATTGAGGGAGATGACTACAACTGTGTTTTATGCAACCTTAATATTGAAGAGACCACCTACCATCTGTTCTTTGATTGCCTGTTTAGTGTCAGATGTTGGTTGTCTATAGGCATTACTTGGAATCACATGATTGAATTTTTTAGCATGATTCAAAAGGCAAAGAACAATTTTTAGTATCCTTTCTTCATGGAAGTTTTCTCAATTGCAGCTTGGGAAATTTGGAAGCAGAGGAATATGAAAATCTTTCAGAGTTCAAATCCTTCTTTTAATAGTTGATTGACCTATTTGTAGATTATGTTCTTTTTCAACTCAATAGAATAAATAGCCCTCTTAGTTTTTCTGCTTCTTCTTGAATCAATAGCATCATTTAGTTCTTTTTGTTTGGGCATGTGCTTGTACAGTTTCGGGCTCTCCCGAGTTCTCTTTCTTTTATTAATTTATCGGCTTTTGTAGTAGGGAATTTCCCTACTGTTTCGGTTCCAAAAAAAAGGATTTGGTTCTGAAGAAGAAAACAGAACTAGAAGAGCATCGACGAAGGGCTCATTTAGTTGGAGAGGAGGGTTATGCTTCAGCATTGAGGCCATTGAAGCAAGTAAGCTTGTATCGATTATTCTCTTTTTAGCTTTCTAATATGTTATGGCGCGTAGGGTCATATAATGATCTTTTTTCTTTTACTTGCTTTGCTGGTGCATTTTGTTGCGAATGGATGTGTTTGTTGATATTGTTTGTTTAGTAAAATGTTGCAATACATGAAGTAACTGCCTTTGTTTTTCCATTTCAGGAGCTTTTGATCCCTCTTTATTGCTAGAACAAATTGAGGTTTACATTGCAACAGTGAAAGAAGAAGCTTTGAGTAGGAAGGATATTCTTGAGCGAGTTGAAAAGTGGCTAAATGCATGCGAGGAAGCTTGGTTGGAGGATTACAACAAAGTAGGTTGTGTTTGATCGAGGTTATATGACAGGCCCTTTTTAGGTTTCTGTAGCAACTACTGCTGATTGCTCTATCTGCATGTCATATTAGGATGATAACCGATATAATGCTGGGAGGGGTGCCCATATTATGCTTAAGAGGGCTGAGAAAGCACGTGTTCTGGTTAACAAAATACCAGGTGAAATGCCATTGCTAAATATTTTTTTCTGCTTGTTGTTCTATAATTGCTGCTGCTGATTTGCTATTGTTATGTTGAGCAGGAATGGTATATGTTCTAAAAACAAAAAACATAGCGTGGGAGAAAGAAAGGGGCATTGAGTTCACTTACGATGGCGTATGTTTCTTCAAACTGTTTATTTTTGTGGGTCAATATTGTTATGAATAGTGCTTGTATTCAATATGAGGCCAATGGGCCGGTATATATACACAAAGTACAGGTGGTAAATATGCAAAGAACCCCTCATAACAATGGGGAATAACAAAGTATACATATATCTCTAACACCCCCCCTCAAACTCATGGTGGATCAACAACACTGAATTTGGAGAGAGAAGTCAGGTTGTGCTCGAGTCCGGGCCTTCGTGAAGAAATCCGCTATCCAAGCTCAAGGCACATATCAAGAGTAATCACCGATCATGCACACAAGACCTCATGAAAGAAGCATCAACACCAATATGCTTGGTGAGCTCATGCTTCACGGGATCACGGGCAATACTAATAGCACATGTACTGTCGATGAAGAGGAGTCTGTAGTGACGAAACACCAAAATCCTCAAGTAACCACCGTAGCAAGTAATCTCTGCATCAAGAGAGCCATCGCTCGAACTCACCTCTGCACTCGAACGGGACACAACAGTCTGTTTCTTCGTTTTCCAGGCAATAAGAGAACCACCAAGAAAAACACAGTAAGCAGAGATAGACCTGCGATCAGAGGGATCGCTAGCCCAAGTAGCATCCGAATAGGCCCAAGTCGAGTGAGCTAGAACAAGGAAAGAAGAGACGGCGAGAGATGGTCCCACGAAGGTATCGTGAGAACGCGAAGAAGGTGGCTGTAGTGGACCTGAGTGGGAGCTGAGACAAACTGACTCAGAATATGAACTGGATAAGTGATATCTGGACGAGTAACTGCAAGGTAAACAAGACTCCCAACAAGGTGACGATAGCGAGCCGGATCGTAAAGAGGCTCGCCATCGAGAGTCGAAGGTGAACATTGAGCTCCATGGGAGTCTCAACAAGATCTACGATCGAAGAGAGGCGCGATCAAGAAGATCCCGAATATATTTCTCTTGGGACATAAAGAAGCCATCCGAGTGGAAATAACCTCAATTCCAAGGAAATAACGAAGAGGACCAAAATCCGACATAAGGAATCGCTCACTAAGACGAGCCTTGACAAAGGCAATGTACTCGTAATCATCTCCGTAATGATCATATCATCAACATACGTAAGAAGAAGAGTTCACCACGAGACGAAGTGTGGACAAAAGTGCAGGATCATGGTCACTAGCGGAAAAGCCGCAGAGAAGTGACCACAGAGGAGAAGCGCCAAACCAAGCACGAGGGGCTTGCTTGAGGCCATAGGGAGAGCGACGAAGGCGGCATGCACCATGCCCTCAGAATGAATACCCAGTGACGGATGCATGTAGACCTCCTCACGCATTCGCCATTAAGAAAGGCATTCTTGACATCAAGCCGAGAAATGCAGACCGATGGCGATGCGAAGCCACCGAAAGAAGAGTGCGAACAGTGGTCATGTGGGCAACAGGAGCAAAAGTCTCGCCATAGTCAACACCATGCTCTCGCTGGAAGCCACGAGCAACAAGACGCGCCTTATAGCGCTCAAGAGAGCCATCGAGCGAGTCTTAATTTTATAGACCCACTTACACGTGATGGGACGAGAATGAGAAGGAAAAGGAACAAGATCCAAGTACCAAGACGCTGAGGCAGCAATCTCCTCGCCATGGTAAGTTGCCACTGTGGTGAGTAACAAAGATCCCGTGAGGAGACAAAGCTCATGAGTAGCTGCACCAAAGAAAGGCAAACGAGCAGGAGGCCGAATCGATTGGCGATCGCGGAGAGCGTAACGAGGAGAAGATGACCCATCAGGGGAAGATGTACCATCAGAAGAAGATGGAACATCAGGAGAAGATGGCTCATCAGGAAGGTCCTCAACACGGGGTCGACGAGTGTAGAAGATAGGTACTGTAGTGGGAGGAGCCTGGGGAGTCGTAGGAGACGGCACAGGCGGTGACAACGGCGGAGATGCCACAGGGGGAATATGTGGAGGCTCAGTGGAACAGGTGGATAAGGGCAAAACAGATATAGGTGTATCTGGAAAGGTCAAGAAAGACAGAGACTCCACAGAAGAAGTCGGAGGAGAGGCAGGACGTGGGTAGAATGGACGAGACTCATCGAAAGTCACATCCCGAGAAACCCGCATCCTTCGACCAACCGGATCTCAGCATCGATAGCCCTTGTGCTCAGCACTGTATCCCAAAAAGACACACTCAACAGACTGAGCGGTCAGTTTGGTGCGTTCTCGAGGGGCGAGGAGAACGTAGCAAACGCAGCCAAACATATGAAGGGCAGAGTAGTCAGGAAGAAGACCACAGAGACGCTCAACAGGATCGCACTCAAGAGCGTAAGAGGGCTGGATGTTGATGAGATAGGTGGCGTGGGAAAAATTTCGGCCCAAAAGTGAGGTGGAGTAGAGGCGGCGATCATTAGAGTACGAGCCGTCTCAAGGAGGTGACGATGCTTGCGCTCAGCGACACCATTCTGAGCATGAGCACCAGGACAAGAGAACTGAGCGAGAGTCCCCTGCTCAGCAAGGAAACTGCGCAGGTAACGAGAGAGGTACTCGCCAGCAGAATCAGCACGAAAGACACGAATAGGAGTGGAGAACTGTGTGTGGATCATAGTGGCAAATTGTTTATAGATAGACAAGACCTCACTACGAGAAGACATGAAATATATCCAAGTGTGGCGAGAGAAATCATCTATAAATATGATATAATATCGATGACCCCCTTTCGAAACGAAGGGAGCCGGACCCCAAACATCTGAATGAACAAGATCAAAAGGACGCTGAGACACAGACTCACTATGAGGATAAGGAAGCTGAAGTTGTTTACCTAACTTACAGCCCTGACAGTCTAAAGACACGCCTCCGAGATGCACTTTAAGACCACGACGAACTAAAGATGACAGACGAGATCCACACAGATGACCAAGACGGTGATGCCACTGCTGAAAAGAGCCGGTAGACGAAGTGGCAGAAGCGGAGAGACTGGCGGCGATGGTGGCGGCGGAAGGAAGGTGAAGCCGTCAAGCTCCCGAGAGACGCGTGAGTCACGCGCCGAGGCCGAACCAACGAGCTCCGTGTGACGGTCCCGAACACAACAAGAGTCGAGTCGAGGATGACTCGATAACCAAGGTCGATGACTGTCCAAAGAGCCTCCGCCCGTTAGTAACACACACACTCACACACGCACGCACACACGCAGGAGGCGGCGGCGGCGGCATATGGCGGCGGCGCGCGCGGCGCGGCGGCGACGCGGAAGCGGCAGCGCGTGGCGGGCGCTGGCAGCCGGCGGCACGGGCGGGCGGCGGCGCGTGGAGCGGCGCGCGTGAGGCGGCGCGCGGGAAGCGCAGAGGGAGCGGCGGCGCGGAGGGAGTGACGGCGCGAAGGGAGCGGCCGGCGGCGTCGGAGGCGCGACGGCGGCTGGAGGCGCGCCAGCGGCGCCGGCTGCAGCGGATGGAGGCGCGACGGTGGCGCGGTCCCCGAGCGACAGCGGCGAGCCGAAGGAGAGGCGGCCTGACGGGACGGCGGCGAAAATTCCGGCGGTAGATCCAATCTGGTGGAGACAAGCACGGCCCTAGGTATGACAAACCCTAGGCTCTGATACCATGTTATGAATAGTGCTTGTATTCAATATGAGGCCAATGGGCCGGTATATATACACAAAGTACAGGTGGTAAATATGCAAAGAACCCCTCATAACAATGGGGAATAACAAAGTATACATATATCTCTAACAAATATAATACCTGTTTCTAATCTATAATGTCAAAACTTCATGTCATGCAACCTTTTCAGGTTCGACTTCTGTCGATGCTTGAAGAATATATGATAGTTCGTCAAGAGAAGGAGCAGGAAAGGAAAAAGGGCAAAGGGTACTAATTGTATGCTAAACATTTATGTGCTTCTATTGTGTATACCATCTTCTTCTTTGGTTTAGAGCTAGTGACTGAGTAACTGCAGGATCACAAGAAGCTTCAGGATCGACTCAAAGCTGAGCAGGATGCACTCTATGGATCAAAGCCAAGCCCTTCAAAGCCTCAAAACACAAAGAAGGTACCAAGAAACTCCACGGGTGGTGCAAACCGGAGGCTGTCTCTCGGTGGGGCTTCAATGCAACCTCCAAAATCAGAGATACTTCACGCAAAGTCCGTTCGTTCAGCCGAGAAAACTGAAGATATTGGCACTCTCTCCCCTGGTAAGTTCCACTTAATTGTATCTGACGTACTGGTTCTAAATTTTACTTTTTAACTATCTGACTATCCTGATGCAAAAAAAAAAAAAACTTTCAGGTAGTAGAGGTTTGGACATTGCCGGTCTTCCGATCAAGAAGTTATCTTTCAATGCAAGTATTCTTCGTGAGATGGGAGACACCTCGCAAACCCTTCGCTCAGATCACACCAGGAAATAGCATTCCATCGACGCCCGTGCGGCCTAGCTCCAATGATACTGAAGCCGAGATCATTCTGTTCCAGCATGCCTAGCTTATGACAAACTGGAGCTGACTTTGCTGGAGGACAACGAGTACTACTCATTTGAAGAGAGGCGTCTTGCTGTTTATCTTGCCGCACAAGTCGCTTGATTGTCAAGGAATTCTGCAAAATCCATTGTGTAGCTGAAAGTCTGAACACCGAGAGTTCTCTTGTCAGAGACGCTTGTCTATGACTCTAGGTCGACAGCAGTCGGCCTTTTGCAGTTTGAATGGCAACCATATTTTATGTTCCCGACAATTGGTAAAGGAATTACATTGTTTGTCTACCGACCTTGGTTACGTTCTGATGTGAATGGTTACCTTACTGCCTATGTTAATACCGTTATCAACATCAGTTGATTTGTTTCCGTCATAATTCTGTGGTTGCTTGTTTAAAAAAAAATGCCGTGATTGAATCCTGTGGTTAATTTAACTTGGACTGGCTGTCATTTTGCAAAACTGCAGTGGAAATCAAGTCAGTTAGCTTTCCTGTGAATGTAGGAAATAGAAATGAAATTTTACGCTGGCTAGAGTTTCACAAAGCAGATTTATAGCTTCCATTTTAGGTCACTCAACAGCTATTTCTTTTTTTTCTCGAACACGCAGGAGAGCTGCGTATCTTTGCATTAAAAAAAAGGTAATTACAGGGGTAGAAACCCTTACAAACCCTTACAGACTCAACAGCCATTTCGTCAAGTGAATGGAAGCCTGGTGGTGATGAAGTTTGCATTGCATACTATTGGCATTCTGACGATGTGCTTTGTGTATGAAAGCAACATAAAAAAAGCAGTACAAGTGGTCAAATAAAATTGCTGCTACCGTAATTCACCTAGATTTTCCTACGACAGAAGGCAGCATCAAAATAATATGAGAGACAAGAACATCGGTTTGCAAGTCAGAATATACGACACTGGAAATGCATACAGGTATCTCTTGAAACTTCCTACGAATTAACCAACGAACTAAAATACGTGATCAAGAGATACTTGTAACACACAGGTACTTCGTGAATAAAACCAAATGATAACACACAGCTTGCTGCCTGATTGCCAAGTGAATGCAGAAACCACCAAGGTTGACCTAACCTATACGCTAATACCCCATATACTAACCATAGGTCAACCATTTCCAATCCAACGGCGCGCATCTCCGCTCCAAACGTCGGTGCCGGTCGCGCCATTTCAGCTTCCCATTACCTCGTCGAGTTGAAAAAGTATTTGAGGAGTTCGCTCGAGTCAGAGAGGCCACCTGGCTGCACTTACGCCACACAGAACGGTAAGCGAGTGCTTAGGGTGCATCGCTTGGACAACGACTCACTCGCCCACGTCTCCAGCGCGACCGATCAACTCCATGGTCCACACGGCCATACACGGTCGCTCCTGCAACCCATGCAGGTTCCAGGCAGCTTCGTCGGTGACATTCTTACGCTAGAGATCGTGTCAGCTGCTGATCAGCCTGGGGTGGGAAATTTCGTCCTGTTTCCCAGGTCAACCGGCACTTAACCCTTTCCCAAACTCCTAGTCAATACTATTGGTCTTCACACAAGAATGTCTTTATCAGTTTAGTTCAGACTTCAGGGTCTAGGCAATTGGATTGGATGCAAGTATACCTCTCTTCTTCTTCATTTTTAACCTGAGATGATAATGTATAGTACAGTATACTACTTGGTGTTTATGGAATCGGTCTCTTGGGATCAGTCGAGCTGCTTAAGTTTTATCGAGTCAGTTTTTTCGCTCGATTATTTATCCAGGTTAGAAATTATCAAAGGGTTGTTTACTGGGTTTGGACACTGAACTTCGACTGATTCACTGCTGAAAGTTTCCTTGCAAAAAATGGAGAAACTTACACTGAGTTGCAGGTAATCCCGTCTCATTGATTATGATATCCTAACTAATGGATATGTACTAAGCGAGACGAGCTTCGCGAGGAGGACAAGTGGCCACGATTCTCTGCATTAGAGCAACCAAAAGAAAAAAGGAGCATCTTTGTCCATCGCTGTGTGCCTAAAAAGTTCACGAAAACACGCGCAGCCACAGTGTGTCGCACACTGCCTTATCCACCATCACCTACCTCTCCTTAGCCTAAATGATAAACTAGTTGTCACATTCACAGCACAGTGAACACCACGCCGCAACATGTTTAGAGGACGTTCGAAATAGCGGTGGTTTCTAATTTTTAGCTAAAATTTTATTGCAGCTGATTTTTTTACTGTAGCTGAGTTGGTTTATTAGGCATAATTAAATTTAAAAAATGTAAAAATAGAAAAAAATATTAACCCATCACGGACAATGCAAAGGAATACGAAAAAAAAGAAAATACAAAAAAACCCAAAATATCTTTAAAAAATAGAAAAAAGACGAATTACTGAATAGTAAAAAAAGTTGAAGCTGAAAAAAAACCGAAACGAGCGGAGTCGATTGTGGAGCAATGCCAGGGTTTAATGGTTGACACACACCAGCCGAACTCGGGAGTAAGGATGATACAACGATCAAGAGAAATCCACTCTATGCCACTAAATTAGTCGTGCTTCCACTATTTGCCATTAAATAAGATCCTTCATACCATCGGATTTCGTTTTTTCTTCTCTCTATGCTATCGCCGTCCATCACTTGCCGTTGGACTTCTGCATTTCTTCGGAAATGCCTCGCGCTGAGAGCTTTACTTCACGCCGTTATCCCCCTCACCCCATTTTCTCTGTACATTATTTGTTCTATTAACTATAGTCAATCAAACTTTCTCAACAAACATACTCCCACATAAACAGCAAAGCTAATATGCATAACACTACATGAATACATGAGATTCTCAAATACATTATGAAAAGAGATATCAAGCATTACTCTAACAGCACAAAGACTTTCCAAACTGTTCTAAATAGATTGCGAAACATGATAGTCAATCACAAGTCTAACAGCATAAGGTTTACAAAGAGTAGTACAAACAGAACATACATAGCTGGGCTAGTGCAATACATAATTTTTGCGTTATTTTTCATATTCTCGGTCAATAAGCCTCTTCCTGGTATGTGTTGTAATGGTTCGCACTACTGGGACAATGGACGAAGAGGGAGCATGCATTGTTGGGAGAATGGGCAAAGAGGGAGAGCTGGCCTAGTTTTTGAAGCACTATGGGACCCAGAGCTGCAATTTGGATTTGGAAATAAGTCAATGAGTTTTGTGAATGCTGGTAGAATAAGTTCTTAGTAAATTTGTATCTCAACAAAGCACATTCAGGCAACGATGACTGAGACTTATCGTTAGACTTTGTCCTCTTTTTTTGGTGAGTTAGTAGCCAAAGGAAATCAGATGTTGCATCATACAATATAGCAATCTTTGTAGCAAACGAATAATGCAACAAAACTTTACCTAGGTGGGCCTAAAAATGCTTGATCTGATGATGCAGTACCTGCATCAATTCTTTCAGTAGGTACAGAATTTGAAGTGCTTATTGTTTTCTTCTGCTTTACCCTACATGTTTAATGTATTGTTAAGTCTATATGCTTATGCAATTTTAATGGAAGCAATTGCAAAGTTCACAAGAAATTATGTTTGCTTTGCCACCAAAGCATAAGCTTCCTTAGCTTTTGGATCAGCCTCTTTTCAATTTTGCCACCTATGACCATACCCTTTGCAAATTGGACATTGATGATGCCCTTTCCTACCCTTACTACCCCCAATGCCCTCATGACAAACCTTGTACATCTGGTTCTTGGGCCTTCCTGCAACCCTCTTCAATATATGTGGGTACAAAAAGAAATAATGGTTTTCGTTTGGACATTGAGACATGTCTATAGGGGCCAACATGAGCTGAGCATAGGCTACAATGAACTTGGCCACACTGAAATAATCATCAACATAATTCTCTACATGTGTCCCTCTAAGTGAGGTGATGAAGCACAAGACATGTGTGCATGTCCTGTTGGTTAGGTCAATAACATGCCTCCTACCACCTGGTGCTCTATCATTCACTTCGACTAGAGTGTGATCACTTCTTTCGAAGTCCATGTTCAATCCCCTGCATTTTTAGATAGCTCCTTCATGATACTTGGTAATATGATATGCCCTTGCAAATTAGATGCAATCTTTCTTCTCTTGTCAAACTTTCCTATTATCTTCCTTCTAATCTTGTTGAACAATTCATATAGCATTAGACCCTTTTCCTGCATCCACAACGCTAGCCCGGGTGGGTGTCTAATAGTATATTACAGCTTCTCCATGAACCAAGTTCAGTTGTTATTAGTCGCAGAGTCAATTACGTCATATGCCATAGGGAACAGTTGTGGCCATCCACTTCACAAGCTATAGCTAGTTGACCTCTATACTTTCCTGTCAAGTGAGTGCTATCAATGGCCAGGTAGGGTCTGTAGCCAACTAAAAAATCAACGATGTAGGGCTTCAATGCAACAAACATCCTAATGAACCTATTTCTACGTTTGAACTGCATGTGGTCAATGGCAACAATGCTTCTTGGACATCTCCTTTCAATCTATGCCTTCCAACCATGTAGCTTATCAAAGCTATTATCCCAATCACCAAACAATCGCTTAAGTGCTAGCTCTCTGGTACTCCACACCCTCTTATAGTTTACCATGATCGTACTTGTCATGTAGCCTCCTCTGCAAATCTTTTGCCCCTATACTTGGGTCATATCTCAACCATGGTAATATCTTATCACATATCCAAAACTTTAAGGTACTCCTCAACTGCTCACTTCTTCTAGTGCTTGGGATATGTGCTCAAGAGCATGAACCTTCACTTAGAAGTTCACCAACAGTACATGCAGTTAGTACCAAAAACTGTGCTAACATGGCTGAGTCAATTCAAAATGAGTTCAAAACGCATGTACACATTTGCATTATCACTTTATTCTTCAATGTTGACGCATGGATTCTCCATCTACACCCTTCCACAACACAATTAGCTATGAATCTAGTTGGGTCACTTTTTTCTTTTTTAGTCAAACTCATGCTTTATTGAATATTGCACTACAGCTAATCTAAACTCTACAATAGAAGAGTAAATCGTGCAAACATCTATAGGTGGGTCATCTCTATCATATGCTACATTAACAACTACATCATCGGGCATAGCATCATTTGCAATCCATTCCTCCTCACCAGTTCTGCCCTCATCCTCACCATCCTCAAGCACATAGTCATTGTCAGCATTATCAATTTCACAGTCAGAGTTATCACTCCCAGTATCAATGGAGTATTGGTCTTCCTCATGTACACCAACATGCTCATAATGTTCAAAGGGAATGGCTAGGTAATCCTTTTCTTCCTCGTGTACTGGTTGAGTGGTACTGAATTACTGATTGGCTTACTAGGAACTACTTGAGAGGGGATTGGACGTGAAGGAGTATACAACACATCAACGCTTTGTTCTAAAAACATTGTGATGGTAACTTCACCCTTTTACTACTGTGAAAACACCCAAACATCGCCATTAGTTGTTGGTCTATTTTCACAAAAACAATCTTTGCTACGACTGTCCAAGTAATATATATAGTCATGAATTGATCGAAACCCCATGGGTACTTCTCCCTAATATATAGTCGGGCCCACTTTGGCAAATGAGAACCCAACACAATGTGTTCTATTGCTGCAAAATCTACATGTAAACAAATAGACGTAGTGGCACACAGGTTCCTTCATTGTGTCGAAAAGCCCAAAGCTCCCATACGCATATGACATAGCAGTACCATACAACCTACGCTACTACCACTCGGTGTAATACTTGGTTCTATTCTATTTTTTTACTTTTTTTTGCAATTTTTAGTTTCTCTCAGCAATCATTATTTATTAGACTAATAAGTCATAGTCAAAAATCATAAACCGTAGTCCAAAAAAAAAAAAGATCGAACGCCACACATGCAGGTCCTACGGTGGTAGAAAATCCTATTAGAATGGTAAAGGCACATTTGGAATGTGAGAAATTCACAGAAAAATCTGCAGGAATTCATACAAAAAATTAATTTTTGTAGAAGTTGAAAAACAATTCCTACTGAATAGGGAATTTCATTTTTAAAAATAGGTTGCTTTTTACAGGAACAAGGTAAGATTCTTACCAAGGGGGTGTTCAGTTCGGCTTAAATAAACTGACTTATAATTTATTTTTGCACTATAGTTGATTTATTTTTTAGTAGCTTATTTAGTGTTATTAAACTTTAAAAAAATAAAAATAGAAAACAGATTAGTCTATCACACACAATGTAAGCGAATATAGGAAAAAAAGACAAAAAAGTTTAAAAATTAAAAATTAAAAATAATAAACTAAAAATCAGAAGATAAAACTGAAATAAACGAGGCCTTTAAAGGGGCTGAGGGAACTGAACGGAAGACTGCCTTTGCGCCGCTCCAAGCCGCAGCAATGGCAGCAAGCGACCGTTCTATCGACCCAGCCAGACACCCAGACCCCACCACATCTCACGCGCAAATCACCGCGCCAAAGCAACCCGACCCGACCCCATCATCACACGCCGCGGCCACGACCGCACCTCACCGAGCTGACGCCAACCAAAAACAACTCTTCTCCTTTTCTCCTCTCACCTGCCATCACCGTCACCTTCGCCCACACGCGTTTCCAAGCGCCTCCTCCCCTCCCCGCCCACGCTATAACAAGCCGCGGCCTCACCGGCCAGGCGCAAACCAAACTACCAAGTCACAGCACTTCAACCTGCTGGTTTCTTCGTCCTGACACGAGTACGACGTCCTAGCTTGCTTGTGCGGCGCAACCTTGGTGTTGTTTCTTGTACTTGGTGTGCGGTTCTTGGCCAGGCCATGGGCAACTACCTGTCGTGCACGCTGGCCAAGGTGCCCGGCGGGAGGGGCGCCAAGGTGATACTGCCGGACGGCGGCGTGCGGCAGGTGGAGCTGCCCGCGACGGCGGCCGAGCTGATGTTGGACGCGCCGGGGCACTTCCTGGCGGACGCGCGCGCGGCAAGGGTGGGGACGCGCCTGGCCGCGCTCTCGGCCGACGAGGACCTCGAGCTCGGCGCCGTGTACGCCATGTTCCCAATGAAGCGCCTCGGCACTCCCCTGGCCGCGGAGGACATGGCGCACCTGGCGGCCGCGGCCACCAGGGAGGCACGGCGCTCAGCGAAGGTGGCCGCGATGGTCGTGGCGCCGCCGGAAGCAACCGCGGCTGCGTCTGTCGTGGCGGAGGACGCGCCGAGGTTGCGCCTGGATGAGATGGTGGACGACGCGGCGGCCGGGGAGATCGGCGTGTTCAAGTACCGGCTGAGCAGTGCCCGATCAAGGAGGCCGACTCTGGAGACCATACAAGAGGAGAACTACTTATCAAGATCCTAAAATGTAGTAGCAGAGTTTTTTCCTCCCTTTTGTACAGTATGTGATCTAATCGTCTCTGTTCTGTTCTTTTTTAGACTAAGTTCAGCAAAGGTTGGAAAACATATGTAACGAAAGGTGGTTCTTGGTTAAAATTCGCAGTGGGGAACATTCTCCTGGGAGGCTGGGATAGAGAGGTTTCACCGATATGCAAATACTACCGTGATTTATAATTTCTTTGGACAAGATTAACAAATTTTAAGAATCAGTAGCTCAATACTTTTGCAAATACAAATGGTACTTGAGATATCCACTTTTGATTTAGGAGGAAGCACAACCAGTTCCCCGCTTCATTTGAAAAAAGCAGCATGAAATGAACAGTTCCTTCCATACTAATTTTGTGTAACCAACTGAAATGAACAATTCTCTTCCATGAAAAAGGAGCATGGTTCCACACGATCTAGAGTCTAAGTTGGACGTCACAAATTATCACCCATTTTGCCTCTTATGCGCGTCTTAATATTTTCTTGTACTTTTCTTGTAGCTCTTCTATCAGTTTGTAAACCAAATAATAATCGAAGCAAGACAACAAGTGTAGTATTCATGACCTCTCTTTGAGAGAATGATCGTTCGGTCGTTCCTAACTTTTGTTTTGGTAAGTAGTAGTCATGAACCAAACATGTCAATAAAAACAGAGAAATCCTAGAGATGAATGGATATTATACACTTGGGCTGGGACATAAAGAAAAGTCATGGATTAAAGCTACCGATCATTGTTTACAAGCTTAGTCTGAAAAGGACATTCAAAAAACGATGTGAAAACTCCAAATAACAGAGTAGGAAAGAAACTATGCTGTTTTATCGTTCTAGGAAGAAAAGCACATAGCAACTGAATCTATTGCACCTCTGTTTTTTACGTTGCCTTACCTAGAAGCAGGTGATCTTCAGATTCAAACAACGCAGCAGACCAGGTGGCATTCAAAAATCAATCTCTGTCAAATTCCCTCGGCAACAGGTAGTAATTTGATAGGAGTATTGTCTTGTAGAAAGATATAATAGTACCCCTCAGAACAGGGTAAAGAGGTGAGTAGATTGATTGATGAAAGCAAAGGAGGCTGGTCTAACAGGTACCAGAAGCAAAGCAAACACATAATTCTCTAGGCGGACGAATGTGTAGTTAATAAGGCGAAGAAAAGCATTCTTGTCCGCAAGAAATTAGGAAAGCAAACACTGATCAATTCGTTCCACTTTCCCCAAATCTGCCGCTAATGCAAAGTCAAACGTGGTCGGATGCCCTTTTCTGGTAGTGGCGCCGTTGTAGCTACCTACTGAACCGTGGACCTGTTGTTCCCTTCCGAGGGTTAACGTAATTCTTTTCTCCTCAAAATAAAGAGAAGTCCCCAATGAAACTTATTTATATCGTTAGAATCTTTTCTAATAGTATATCATAAGTTAGCATCCCTAAAATAAATGATAAAGCTTTTGCTCTTAGTTAAAAAAGAAAAGTATTGTGGACCTGGACACCTGGTCCTTCACGGCTGAGAGCCAAAACGTGACATAAACTGCATGCTACGTCGATCGCAACGTGTTTTAATTGGCGAGTCAACAGCGCGCGTGCACGGGTCACGGCCCGACTTGGATTTACTTACGTGTGCATACTGCATAGCCGTATATACATCTCCGCACGACCAAGTCCGACTCGACCCAAATTAACGCGAGGAACAGTAATTATTACCGTCCTCTGTGTCCGAAGAATTGACCAATTAACGCGAGGAACAGTAATATGAGCAAGTCCGAAGAATTGACCGCGCCGGACGAGGACGCGGCTAAGCCGTGAATGCAAAGTCACAGGCCAACCCACGGCAAGGCAAAATTGTCTGGCGTGCCGTGCGATTCGACTCTTCTGGCGCGGCCCATGAACGCGGCACCCGTGAACATGCCTGGGCCGCGCGCGTGCAATCAACGTCCACTTCGCCAGCCATCGCCGCACTGCCGCCACGGCCCGACGGCCGTGCCTGACGTCCGCGTCCTCCCCTGGGTCCGTAAGTACCACTTTAGCGTCACGGTCCAGAATCCAGGTTCCGGCGTGTAACGCTTGGCCCGTGGACACCCAATTATCAATGTGTTACTGAGCCCACACGCAACATGGGCTAATTGGCCCGTCAGTTATACGAATCTCGTTGGGCAATTACTAGATCGTTAGAAAGATAAAACAAAATGAAAAGCTATACAATGTTGATCATTTTAGCTCAGTGGGAAACAATAAGTCAAAATCTGTACCTAGAAACTGCACGTTTTGGCGGCAGGGAACTAGCGAGGCAGCTGGGCGTCTCAGGGGCACACGGGGGATCGTTTAATGGCGAACAGGCTCAGGAGTCAGGAGGCACTGTCCAGCGATGCGCCTCGGTTGCATGGCCGAAAACCACTGTACCATCCTCCCAGCTCTGCACTGCCGCGTGCACCCATTGGCCATTGTGTCCTAGTAGTAATCTATGAGCAGTCGTGACGATCTTTGTGGGCAACGCACACTGGGAAGTGGGAAACAGTAGAGGTGACCAGGCTTCGCAGTACGCACAGTTGAGCTGACCGCATGCATAGCAGCAAGAGACCAGCCCACAAACCACACAGGTACTTGGATTGACAGGCTGATCCACGTATCTTCGACAAATCTTTATCCACGTAGCTCAATTCTAAATGGGTTTAGCGCATAGACTCTTATTGGTTTTTGTTTTCATTTGAGATTTATCGCTCTTGTCTTATATATATACCTCTATAGTTGAAGAGCAAAAAGCTTTATTGTAAATATCTCGTATAATAATTTTTACCTTCGTGCGTCTGTAATTTTTTTTGTAAAATTTTTTATATTAAATATGTATCTTCTGTTCTTTTGATGTTCTATTTTTATCGTCCATTTTATAATAATCAAGAATTGGCCTTCATGTGGACGATGAGCTGTTGAGCTTGGTGCTCTGGACGCATGGGGTGTCCATGTTGCATAGCCTACTGGTCGCGGTCGTTACTCGATGGGAAGAGAATTGTCGTCTGACATTCTGATCGCGCGGTGCACCAATTAAGGAAAGAGCAGAGGCAGCTTGTTAATTGAGGCCGACACCAAGAAGTGCCGAAAAACATGGCGCGATCGATGCCGATCTTGCAAGGTCGTAGTGATGCCCACGTAGTCATGCTTGGGTTTGGAACTAAAATATGAACTGATCAGCTGTTGCTACGCATCGACAAGGTGGTCTCCAAATTGCGGCAAACCCTAAATAAACCCCCTACGATGCAGCGTTACGTAGCAAACTGAAGACCAACTTTTGTCCTTCCCTGTCTTTAAAAGTCTCTGAACCAACCACATATCGACCGACCACGAGACACGCAATTACAGTGTAGTACCTTATATTATCAATAAAAGATACTATTATAAAACTTCATTATCAAAATAAAAAATAAATAATAAAATCAACAATAGAAATTACAAGGGAATTAAAAATTTAAAAGTATTTTGTTAAAGAACCAGCGGAACCTAAAATAAAGGTTTCAAACATAGGACTGGTCCACTTCTAACCAGATAAAGAACAAATGAAATAACATAAATAGTGGCTGGTACTAAAAATTGAGTGCTCCTACCCATGTATGATACTATCACTTCACTGGTCTTTTATATAATAATGAAAAGAGCAAACGTGAGATTTAAAAATCTCAGTAAGTACTCAACAAGACGAGTGTAAGTAACAAGTAATACAAGCAAGTAATTGAAACAGGTTAATTGCAATGAAATTAGGTTACTGAAAACACTGTTACAGATAGGGATGGAGATAATAAAATGGTGGAATCAAAGATAATTGTTATTTAACAAGTTATGGCAATGACACCGGCGATTATAGGTGCGCAACTTCCTGAATGTTCCCTCAAAAGTCATGTACAAACATACAAGATGGAATAGAGACGGATCAAATCGATCCCAAGATAAATTTTGGAAAGACGGATGAAATTATAATCGGTCAGAAGAATTCACGTTCGCTAAACCTTCATCGTGCGAATCGCCGTTCAGCCGTGCAAATCATGCCCCGCCGCATGAACCAACGAAATATTCACGTGAACACGTGATTCGGCCGTATGCTTGACCGACCAAACTACGTCACCATGAAAAACGGTCACTGGCTGCTCCGGCCACCGCTGCCCGCACCACGCCGCTCCAACCACTCGGGCACCCGCGCCATGCAGTTTGTGTGGCCAAGCTGCCACGGCTAGCTACTATGTCGAGGTGCCCATGCCTCTGGCCGCCGCTACCACCGCTGGCATGCGCCCACTTGCGCCGTCATGCCCGTGCTCCGCCAAGCCACCGCGTCGCACCCCAGTTGTGCTACCTGCCATGGTAGCCCGACCCCCTGCTGGTTGCTGTCACCTGCTGTGGCAGCTCGGGCGCCAACCATCGTTTGCCGTGACCCTTGCGTCGGCTTCATAGAGAGAGAGAGAGAGATTGAATGGGAGAGACAATATATTTAAATGTTAGGGACAGATATAGAAATAGAGATTGGTTTTTAAATATCGTATTTCCTTACTATTTATTTTTCAGGGTGCTACGTACAGTTCAGCCGCTGCGACTGTTGTTCGCAGCGCACTCGAGCTGCCCTCGTGCTCATTATAAAAACAGAGAACACAAGCCCTGGGGCAGCGTGCTGTCCTGCATCGCGGCGCCGATAAACACACGGGACGACTCCCCTCTCGCTGTATGTAACACACACCATGTGTCCATGACACCAGACATGCATTGTTCCTACTTCAGAAACACATCACGATCTTGTTGGCGACAGAGCAAACAATACATAAAAAGCCCTCGTTTCATAGGTACATGATGATGAGCCAAGAAGGCGCCATGCCGGTGCAGCCTCACGTCCTGCTCGTGTCGTTCCCTCTGCAGGGCCACGTCAACCCGCTCCTCCGCCTCGGCAGGCGCCTCGCCGCCAAGGGCCTCCTCGTCACCTTCACCACCGTCCGCCACGCCGGCCTCCGCGCCATGCGCGAGGACGGCGCGTGCGTCGGCAACGGGCTCGGCCGCCTCCGCTTCGAGTACCTGAACGACGCCTCGCGCTCCCCGGACGATCCGTGCTACCTGGTCCCCGATGACATGCTACGGCACGTCATGGACGTGGGACCCTCGGCGCTCGCCGACCTCATCCTTGGCCAGGCCGACGCCGGGCGGCCGGTTTCGTGCGTCGTGAACAACCCCTTCGCTCCCTGGGCGCTCGACGTCGCCAGGGAGATGGGCATCCCGTGCGCGATGCTGTGGATACAGTCGTGTGCCGTGTTGTCACTGTATTACCACTTCTACAACTTCCCCGAGGCCTTCCCAACCGAGGCCGAGCCGGACATGCCGGTCGCGCTGCCCGGCCTGCCCACGATGGCCATGGACGAACTGCCGCTCATGGTTCGTCCCGAGTTTGCGCAGAACTTGTGGAGCCAGATGCTTAGGGCGCAACTAGGGAAGATACAGAAGACGGTGCCGTGGGTGCTTGTGAACACCTTCGAAGAGCTCGAGCCCGCGGTCATCGAGGCGCTTCGCGCTCACACGCCGGTTACACCCATCGGTCCACTCCTGGAGCCGGAACATAACGTAGACGAGCCTGCGGCGGCGGCTGAAGACAACGGCTGCATGGCATGGCTCGACGCGCAACCTCCCTGTTCTGTAGTGTACGTGGCGTTCGGCAGCCTCGTGAACATCGGCCGAGACGAGATGGCGGCCGTGGCGGAAGTTCTGGTCAGCGCCGGAAGGCCGTACCTTTGGGTGGTGCGCGACGACAGCCGCGAGCTCCTTCCAGAAGACGCCCTCGCGGCCTGCAGCGAAAAGGGCAAAATCGTGGCGTGGTGCCCGCAGGGCGGCGTGCTCGGCCACGGCGCCGTCGGGTGTTTCGTTACCCACTGCGGGTGGAACTCGATTACTGAGGCGCTTGTCGCGGGCGTGCCGGTGGTTGGGTACCCGTGGTGGTCGGACCAGTTCACCAACGCCAAGTTCTTGGTGGACGAGTGCAAGGTCGGCGTCCGGCTTCCCGCGCCAGTGACGAGGGACGCGCTTCGTGCCTGCCTAGACCACGTGATGAGTGGCCCGGAGGCAGCAGCGATCCGGATGAGGGCGATGGCGCGGAAGGAGGAAGCGACGGCAGCGGTGGCTCACGGTGGATCCTCGGACCGGGGCCTCCAGGCTTTTGTTGACGATATGCGACGGTCCGGAGAGTCTGGATTTGACACGATTTGCTCAGCTGTAGAGCCAAATAAGGCACTAGTCACTGTCAGTCCGATCTAGTTTAGTAAACTCGGCTACCCAAATAAACCATCTGCCTTGAGATGCTCTGTACTTTGTATGGGATTGCCTAGCTAGTGTTGCTCAGAGCTTCAGGTTTGCATAAGAGTTGAGATGATGCGATCGAAACACAAAATAAGTCGTTACAGACGTACATAAGGCCATGTTTAATGCAACGACGCCTAGATAAGATGCTTAAAGAGAGAGAAACAATATCATATCATAAAGCATCTATACAAGAGTTACAACCTCCAATGCAAACTACTATTTTACAGATGCTTATATAATTTGAGAAACTTTGTGTGTGCAAAATGTCCCTGAATAGAGGTGCAAAAGAAGCGGATATTTTTCGACCATCCGTCTATCTGTTTTTAATTTGGATCATATTCAGAGCAAATTTTTAGATATCCAGATGTTTTACCAGATATGAAAATAAATTCGGAAAAAACACTATTCGATGGATACGGAGCTATCTAGATAATTAATCGGATAGTTACCATATTATTATCCGGTTACTATCCGAGCATCAGCAAAAGAAATGTATTCGTATTGCTGGCTGTGCCTAACTGCCTATGCATTCTATCGTTACCCTGGTACATCTTGCCATCCAGATCTAGTCAACTGCTCTCCGCTTCTCCTCTCCCACCGCACGGCGTTGCCGCCACCTACCTCTCCTCCCCCACCGCACGGCACCGTAGGAGCCCGCCTCTCCTCCCCCATTGCATGGCGTCGCCACCACCCGCTTCTCCTCCCCCACAGCATGGCGCCACCGCCTCTCCCTCCAATCGGTGGTTATCTTCGGCGAGCTCAACAACAAAACAATTGGCTGGCTGAGGTGGTCTTTGCAATGCTAGTTTGGTTAGTAGTTGGGAGGTAAGCTACTAACTATATGTGATGAACTGATGATTATGTTGTACATAGGTACTTTCATGTGAACTAAGATATGATTCGTTAGATTCACAGCTAGCTCTGGCTCTTAGAGCATCTCCAATGATCCTAGCTAAGTACTATCTATAAGGATTCCACATCATCTATAGAGTACACACTAAAAGCTAGCATTCCAAAGGACTATCTATAAGGGTAGCTATTTGATGTTTACATACACACACAGTCATTTATAGATGCTGCCTTGTTTTGCGTCATAGACTAGAGACGAAATAGTAGCTAGCTGTTTGTGTTTTGCATACTCTCTTTCCTTCATATATGATATATGCTGATGTGTACATGCAAATAGCCAGCTGACTCAGCACCATTGGAGATGCCCTTAGTTGCATGAGCTATCAATTTGATTCCTTAGTTATTTAGTGCCTTTAGCGGTTCGATCTTGTATAAATTATTGAAGTATGAACCAACATGCATGTAACTAGCCATCGTTATATTTGTCTCTGCAGATAGACATATATATAAGAAACATGCATGCGAAAGCTCCTAAGTACTTTACTTTGACATTGCAAATGTGCTTTCTCTAAAAGAAGGGTTAATTTCTAAAATATTAGCATTTGCCTGTTTTAAGGCCAGTTACGTTCTTTTGAATAAAGCTGAGTTTTAGCTTGATAGAAAGCAATAATCCGGGTAAACATCCCCTTGTCAAGCTGGCAAAGACTGAGCATATATGACAACTGACAAGCTGAGTTTCATATGACCAGCAATATATACATGCATGTGCCTGTGCTCAATTTCAAATATGACAGAAAGCTAGATCTGAATAACTTCGGCCATTTTATGGTGCCTTCAGTTTTATTAGTGTAGGCCATGCATGGTATAAATAGCGAAATGTTGCTACATGTCCATACCTAGACACATACAAAGAGGTATGCGTAGAATAATTTTTTTATCTTGTGTATACATATATAGAGAGGTATGCACAGAATAAATTTTGTATCTATTATTGTGTATACACATTCTTACATAGAAATGTTGTATTCTTCTTCCTTTTCCCCCCTTTTATGATAGATATTATATAACGGCACAACCAGTGGCTGCATTGCAGTGCAAGTTGCTATCATGGATCCACATCATATTAGTTGGCACTTGCAGTGACATGCTATTCTTCCTCATAATGGAGGAAGATGTAACCACCCTGTAATTATTTAGGAGGGAGCAGGTTCGTATTTATTTTCGGTGGACAAGTCAAGCTTTTCAAATTTCAACTATCAATAATCACCTTCCAGTTGTGTTACTCTTAAATATTCTAATGTGCCTATGCTTATAGGGATAAGGCAGCCATGATTTTGTGTATGTAGATACTATAACAGAAACATGCCCTTTTTCTTAATTGGATGGCTGGTTCATTTTGTGTCATCTGTGAGAAAAATACTGTAAGAATCACACTATGGATTATTATATGCTTGACAGCCTAAAGCAAGATTCTGATTTTCTCTGCAATAGATTGAATAATACAAGTGGTTATAATCAGGCTGCATCCAAAAACGGATAATGGCTGCATCCAAAAACGGAACATTATCCCTTATCTTTGTTTCTCGGTAAGATGTACCATTAGAATTCCTTTTAAAATGATATTAGCTAGTAGGTGGCAAATACACCACTGTATGTGACCTTGAGGGACCTATTTTCACCGTGGATATGTTTCAAATCTGCTCAGTAAAATTATGTAACTTAAATTTGTCTAGATGTTGACTTTTCTTCTGCTTGTAAAATCATTGTATCTTAACATGCTTCATGGCCTGTGGGCATTTACAAATTGTATAATGTTCAATTTTCATTTAAAATCATCTTATCTTAACATGGTCAAATGAGCTACGCATAGACTATATTCTTCCATTTGTTTGATGTGTTTGATCTGGACATGTGTGAAGGAGGGTAGTGTAGCCATATAGATTTTATCTATAGCCTTTTGATCAATAATCTTTCTTGCATAAGAATATAATTTTATATTTATTCAAACATTAGACATCATTCATTTAGTTCTCTATTATTCATTCAATAATTTCAGGTTTCAATTGACATTTTTTTGTAGGATGAGATAATGACTGAGGCTAAGATCCACTGAAGCATGTTTACTAATTAGAAATGGTTCACTAATTATTGCTGGCTTTTGCTAGACAAGATCTATGTTGTCAACTTATTGCGTGATGTAATGAAGTTAAATGAACTAGTAAAGTAGTGATTTACTTGGTTATGGACAATTCTTATTTTTGGACCGTGTGACATGTAGCTACTATTTGTTTAACTAGTCTCTATCATCTACTTTGCTAGCTAGAATTTACTATTTGCTTAACTAGTCTCTATCATGGACTTACTATTTTGCTAGCTAGAACTTACTACTCACTAAAGTAATTTCATTATGAACATACAGTATGGTTGATTGATGCTTATACGTGTGATATATATGGTTTTTGTTTTCACGCATTATCCGACTAAATATTCGTGACCGAGACTTATCGTATTCGGTACGACATGTATTCGCTCCACATTCATGACCGAGAATATCTGTATTTGTATTCGTATTCGGTACTATCCGTATTTGCCTCTGACTCTAATAAAAAATATAGAAAAAGATACAAGGTAAATATTATTCGTCTATATCTATTCGGTTTGCACCTCTACCCTGACGCCGGCTTCCAATTCGAGCAACGCGGCCGGATGTCCACAGTGACAAGTAAAGTCAGTTATTTGGCCCAAGCGCCCAGTTTAGTGGCTGCGTTGCACATGGCCCAAAGGATGGTTCAGATAAGAGCCTTTATAATTTAAGCATAAAAATGTTTTAGGCAAAGTACACGGAGTACGACGTATAGCAGGAGGCCAGGAGCTACGTTTCCGGTGGGTCCACACGGCTACATGCGTAGCTTATTAATCGATGGTTTATATCGTGCAGATGTGCGTCAGTGCGTGCGTGCACATTGATTATTTCTCGATCTGGTACGTTGTCTTACTTCTTGCACACCACGCCGACGCCGTCCAGACCGGTGGAGCACTTGACGCCGGCCAGCTCATCCGAGGCAACGGCGACAACGTCGATGTCTTCACCACGCCTGAACCGCGCAACAGCGCAGTCAGTAGCGAACAGGCCGGACGAGGCGAAGTCCCTCTCTCCTCCCATGACGGGCATCTTCGCCGTCACGTCGAGCCGGTTCACGTAGCTGCTCCTGTACGTCTGCCCCAGCACGCCGTGGACGTCGTCGGTGAGGGAGTAGAACTTGAACGCCAGGTCCAGATGCGCGAGGCAGTCGCCCGAGCTGAGCCCGTACTTGTGGATCATCGAGTCCTCCTCGGTGATTGGCACCACGTTTGCCGTGATCTTAAACTCCCCGGTGAGCTCCACGACGACACCGTTGGCCGCCTTGGTCCGCGTCACGGACAGGGACGGCGCGGAGGGCGCCTCCCATCTGGCGTTCGTGGAGCCCTGCACCTGCACGTGCTCGCCGTCGAAGATAATCACGAGGCGGTCCGCGTTGTCGTCCCACACGGCGGTCTTGCGCGCGCCGACGTAGAGGCGGTGGTCAGAGAACTGCACGGCGATTGCCTGCACCCAGGTCGGGTCCCTCTTGAGGCCCGGGACGTGGTTGCCGATGAAGTGGCCGTTGATGTGGAGGTTGGCGTCGGAGAGCATGCAGAAGTCGCGGTCCCTGCGTCCGTGGAAGTAGAACGTGTTGCCGTCGCCGCCGATGAAGCGCGGGTCCTGGCACACCGCTCCCGGCACGTTGCAATCTGCAATCAGAGCGTGCGTCACACAGTAGCAACCGTAAACACTAATAAAAGTGTCTATACAATATTCATATATTTTTAAAACAAAATTATTCAGATTTTAAGGTATTAGATCCTCGATATTAATATCTTAGATTCGGACCACTTATTTTTTGAATATAATAGGATCCGTTAGATGGAGATTCCATACCCCAGATTCAGAGCACTTATCGTTTTAAGGGAGTATGATAAAATCCGTTAGATAAAAATCCAACGTTCTAAAATCTAACTGATTTTATCTTTAAAAATATACAAATATTATATAGCAATTCCCAACACTACTTTGCCACTTTTTTTTTTGCATGCACGCACTCACCGCACACGGGTTTGCAGGTGTCGCAGTCCATGTGACAGGTTTGAGGGCACTTCTTGGGGCAGAGCGCCGGCGCTGTGCAGGTGGGGTACTCCGCGGTGTTCTTGCAGGTGACCACGTTGCTGCTTGGCGGTGGCGGTGAGAAGTTTACTGGTGGGGGTGGTGACGATAAGGCTGGTGGCGGTGGCGACGAGAGGACAGGTGGGGGTGGTGATGAAGCTTTTGGTGGCGGAGGATATGGTGTATGTGGTGGTGGTGACGATGTGGGCGGGGCATGGTACGGCGGCGGGGGGGGGGATTCTCAGGATCATGCTTCGATTCGCTGTGGTCGGCTAGTGCGACGACAAGGAGGAGCAGGAGAGCCCATTTTGGCGCCGCCATTGCTATGTATTGGCTGAGCAGACTGGTGTGCTTTGCTCGGTGCCGCATGCCGTGCCAATTTATAGGGTCGCCTTGCATCATGCCGGAGCTAGCTTGGTCGCGCACTCACATGTCCAATTGCAGGAGGAGTGTCACGGGGGCAGCATGTTCCCGGCGCCGGCAGGAATGGAATGGCACCTTTGCTTGGCTGGGCGGTTAGCTCGTGCTAATCACCATCCTAAGCTCTTTGATTTTTGGATAATACATCTGTTGAATTATGCACTCGTAGCTAGCATCAGTTGTTTAGTCCTGGCTTTGTGAGATTCCTCTGTGCAGGGAGTGCAAACCGCAACACGTACGTATATTGGCTCGTGAGATTCCTCTGGGCGATTAGTTCTGAGACTTGAGTATCGTTGGTTTGCTTTCTCTACGTACTTCGCTAAACTTGCACATTCTGGCCGTTTCCATGGATGGTATACTGCTTTGGACAACAGATTGAAAATTTAGTAATCATGGCTAAAATGATCGCATATGCATTTCCTTTGCAGAATATATAAGAACTTAACTAGCCCGCGGTCACTTGAGCTCTACACATATGTAGTTTACGTCTGGTCCTATAAAATGTCCATATATGTAGTTCACGTCTTGTTCAGGCTGGTTCCCTGCTGTTGAAGAGTTGACATGATTAGTAAACTCAGTTCTCTCCATGAGGCCAGAAAAATTATAGCCAAGGTATCTAGCCAGTATTCTTATGTTTTTTTAAGGAAAGTATTCTTATGTTGATTCGATGGTAGAGCTTTAAAGTTGGTATAGTATGAGATATCATGGGGTCTGTTCTTTTCGACTTTTAGCTTTTGTTTTCTGCTACAGTACCTAACTTTCAAACGGAGTATTTTTTTAAAACGGAGTCTACAAGTTAATTGTAGTACATGTTAAAATGCTAATATCTGTACTATCAAAAATCGCAAGTGAATATCTCTTTTTTCACAATCTCTGTCGTAAATAGAAAAAAAAAAGACCCACGGATGAATGAACTGTTTCTACCAATGGATCCATTGCCTCTTTGCGTGCAAGCGTTCTCGTTGAATCTGAAGCGGCGGCAGCGGCGGCTCGGCCGGTTGCTAGGTGAGGTCTAATTACCAGACGACTTAACTATGTGATAGTGCTAAAACAACTCAATAATGCACATACGTGCAAGCATCGAACCTCGTTAAGTTACTGAACAAATTGATATAAAAAAAACTTACCCAAAAAAATACCAGTAAACTAGATACACTACCAGCATAGAACGACAAAATTGAGTTGTCTACGGTAGCAGTATTTTTTTTAGACGACGGTAGCAGTAGTTTAACAATAAGAAGCGTAGACCTTTGTCGGTAATACTTGTATGCCAGAATTGGGCTTGGGCATCGCTGCGGATGTAAATAGATTTGACATCTGACTTATCCTTAGGATTCCTAAGGTGGTGTTCGTATCATACGCGAATAATGTTTTTTAATTAAAAATAAATAGTAGTGGTTTTTAAAATAAAATGGTGAGCGGTGGGAATAGTTAGAAAGATACATATTTTAGACAAAAGTAAGAGTGAGATACGTGATGCTCCTATGACCTCTGTCTTATCTTTGGAACGAGTGGAGTGGAGAAATTATTTTAAAAATAGATGTTCATATTAGCTTTTGACTTCTCCAAACAGAAGCAAATACGAACACCCTCTAAGTCTACTGATGAGGATTAAATATTTTGTTATGTTACAATTTTTCTTGGCCCCATTTATTTGGACTTAAACTTTTGGCTTATTATTTATTATTTATAATTTTTGTTTTTTCTAGCATTTTGGTATTTTTAAAGCTTTTTTACCGATTCTTTTTTCTGTATTCATTTGCATTATACGTGATGGTCTAACATGTTTTTTCCTATTTTTTTAGATTTTTAAAAATTAATTACACCAAATAAACCACTATTATCTATAATATAATTTCAGTTATCTATAGTAAAATTTTAGTTATAAACTATTAAATTTTAGTCCAACCAAATGGCTTCAATTTTTTCTATCATCACGGCGTCCAGGAACCCCCACTGATACCCCACCGACGTGACGCCTTGCGTGGAAAAGCAATAGGACAGAGAGATGCTCTCTTCTCTCTCCGTGGGACCCGGTGGTTCACTTGATGCGACACATCTTGCCTTTTAGGGTGGTGTCTAGAACGACGGTGGCTTATGATTTTTTACTGTAGTTAGTTTATTTTTTTATTGTAACTGAGTTAGTTTATTTGACATAATTAAATTTAAAAAAATTAAAAATAGAAAAAACATGTTAAGCTATCGCAGATAATACAAAAGAATAAAAAAACCAAAAAAATAAAAAAAATTAACGGTAAAAAAAGACATCATAGGCTTCTGGCGACGCTGAGCGGGCCTAGACGTGACGAAGCTTTCACGTGATGCACCTTCTGGAGTTTGCCTGCACCCACGCAATGGAGCAGCACCTCTGCCCTCAACTCATGCGCGATGTGCCCTCGTGTGCAGGAAAGAAACAACGAACAAACGGAGGAACAATTGATCCATTTTTTCGGGAGCAAACGCTTCCTTGTTTCCTTTATTGCTTCTCCCTCTCTCGATCACATCCGAGCACTCCTCATGTAACTCGTTACATGACTGTACAGCTTTTTAAAGCCTGCACATATGGCCTCTCTAGCCAACTCGGTTTCTTCTCTCTACTTGAACTTAACTCTAAAACATACTCAACTCGTATATGGCAACACTCATATGCCACTTGAATATGTATGCGCACTTAAAAAACAGAAACAAAATTATTTCTAATAATCACCTCTTTAATTTTTTTATCCCGATCACGTCAACCTTCTCTTGCTTCCGCACTTACATCACAACTTGATTTAAACGTCTCCTACTCGGTCGCCGTACTTGCTCTTGAACCCTTCGTCTTCCACTGCATGCGCACCGCCCTGTGCCTGCATGCGCGTGGCGTCGACGCCTCGACCACCTGAGCCGCTGCGCTCACCCGAGCCACTTCCTTCTGCCGATGCATGGCCGCATAGACTTCCCCGGTGCTCTGCGCGCCTCCGAAACCGCTGCATGCTGCCGCGTGTTCGTGGAGCCAGCCACACCGCGCGTCGCTTCAACCAACCGAGCTGCAGCTTGCAGCATCCATTACATCTGCATTGGCATGGGGTCCACCACCTTGATCACCTAACTCGTTGACTGCAGCACCACTTTTATGGCCGTAGGGGTAGGGCATGCGTCTGTGCTTAGAGCTGTAAAAAAAACTTGAGACTCGCGAATTACTCAAACTCGACTCACTTTAGACTCGATTCAAACTTGACTCGAGTTCCAAACGAGTCGAACTCGAGCTTAATCTCAAGCTTGCGAGCTTCAACAAGCCGAACTCGAATAGCCCGCGAGCCTGAGATTTTTTATCCCACTTCACGTATCCCCGCGACCGTTTCCCCCCGCGGCCCGCGCCCGTTCCCTCCCCAGCCCCCCACCCCCCCACCCGCCCATTCCCCAGATCCTGCCCTCCCCAATCCCCATCCCGCCCGCTCCCTCGCGCCCCCCGTCCACTCAGTCCTTGCGGCCCCCGCCCCTGTCCCTCCCTCTCCCCACGAGGCCACGACCCCACCCCATCCCCTCCTGGCCTCCTTGTGCCCCCCACCACGGCACCGCCCTCCTCTCCCCCCGTCCCCCTCCTCGCCTCTGCTGCCGCCCTCCTCTCCCCTCCTCCCCCTCCTCGCCCGGTCGACCCGAAGCCGCCGCCGCTCGGCCTCTTCCCCCCGGTCGAGGCCACCTCCGCGTCTGGCCGCCCGATGCCGCCACCGCTCAGCGCCCCTCCTCTCCCCCGCCGCCGGCGCCCCTCCTCGACCCAGATCCGGCTGGATCCGGCCAGATCTCTTCTCCCCCGCTGCCGACGCCCCTCCTCGCTGGCCCGCCAGCAGGTACGCCCTCGGCATCGAGACTACACGAGCTGAGCTCGAGCTCGCTCGTGCTTTGTCCGAGCCGAGCTCGAGCCCAGCTTGAAGCTCGACGGCAATCTCAAGCTCGCTCGAGCTCGGCTTGAGTTTCTACAGAGCTCGAGCCGAGCCAGGTCAAGCTCGCTCGAGCTGGACTTGTTTACAGCCCTACCTATGCCCTTGAAGCCAAGCCGGTGCATACATGCCGCCTTCTGCCATTTTGCCTCCTGAGCGCCTACCTCCTACATGCGTGCGCGCACGCTTGCAGACGCGTTTGCGCTATCAACGTGAGACCCATCTACCTATGCTACCGTCTGCAGCTTTTACATCTCCATTGCTCTCCCATTTTGCATACACACCTGCATACATGCATGCATTTCCTTTGCCAGCCGCTTAGGTTTCTCTATTCACATCTTCTACATCTTGATCTCTCCTTCTTAGCTTACAAATTTTCAAAGGAATTTTATATAACCGATTCAGAGATCAATTCACCTTCATCAATATATCATCTTTCTCAATATAGACACATAATAACTCATCCTGCATCATCACCCTGCACCCTGCTTCTGTCATCTATCCGAGATTTAGTATGTAAGGTTCAACATTACAATATCCGGCACCTCTTCAACACATAAGAAAATAAGCAGTTCCGGCTCGTCGTCCTCCTCAGCTCCCTTCAATAGCACCTCATACACCTTGAGAGAACCGATGATCTTCTTGATTTTTTTTTCATTTAGGTTGGGGGAGTATATAAGCATGATGACGACAGATATGTACTTCTTTGGTAGCATGCATAGATATTTCTTTACTGTCATATAATTCTTCATTTTATTACTAAAAGAGATCATCAGATTATACAGTGAACTCAGTTTGCCAATAAACTAGTCCACTAACTGTCTCTCCTTTCTGGATAGCGAGAGAAGGCGACAGCGCACACGCTCGTGATGCGACCCCTCGGACTCGTGCCGCGCCTAGCAACTCATGATGAGAGCCCTCGGATCGCCGCACAACTCGTCCCTCGAGCCACGGTGATCGCCGAGTCCCCACGCCGCGGGTGGAGCCACCGCAGCGTACCCCGGGGCACCCTCGACGGCGGCTGGCGCGGCGCAGCCATCAGGATCCACCATCCCGCCGCCCGGCAAGGCCGATTAGACGACAATGAGTCAATGAGCAATGCCTGCCTTTTTCTCTGTATAAAATGTACATTTTACAGGTCGATTCCTACATCATCATCTTGTATTTTTTTTTTGTTATGTACAGCAAGCCCAGTTCATCTTCATTGCTTCTGAAGCGAGTGGCCCTGTATATGCTGTTGTTTTGTATATACAAAGGTAATCTGAAGACGATATACAGTCACAGCTCACACCAATTCTGTATCTTCCATATCTTGCATGATGGCACATCTGAAGCTCAAGGGTTGAAGTGTTAAACATGTTGATTGAAGCTCAGTTCTCTTTTGTTAGGGCACTATTGGATGCTGATGGCATGCTGTTGATGGGGTGGAAGTGGCACGGGCTGAACGCTCTCTGCTCCTCCAGATTCTGAAATCTGACCATGCACTGCCTGCATTGCCAACGCTACATGTCATCATGGAATTGGCTGCAGAATTATCTAGCAGTGTGATCGTAAGAGTTATGCAAACCTGCCGTTGGTTGCGCCGATGAAGCAGTTCAGTCACAGAGACCAATATGATGTAGACTGGAATGACGATTCCAGCCGTTCTAAGCATCAGAAGCTGGTTCAGAAACGTAATTTGTACTAAAAGTTAATCAGGTTTTTCTAGGACAAAATGTGTGTATTGTCTCGGATTTCAGAGAATTACAGTGATCATTGCGACAGTGTAAGCATCATGGTCACCGAAGAAAACCGTGATAGCATCATGGAGCGCCAAGAGAACCATCAGCTGGAGTTGGATGCTTCAGAATGTTAATATTCAGTAGCTGAACGAATTGAAGGTCTGTATTTTTCACCGGCACTTACAGTTATAGCAATTATGCGACAACAGATTACACCTTTTGGATTGGAAGTTTGGTGATCATATTCATAGCTTGTGGATGCAGCAGAAGCTTGATCTGTGGTCTGCATGGCCTGTGCTTGAATGTAACCAGGGGCTCTGTGAAACAGAAAGGCATATATTAGATGATCCATATCTGATCAGATTATTTCACCCTTTTTGTGATGACAGGTAAACCACTAGGAGGTACCTGAAGAAAATTGAGTTTCTTCCATGTTGAAACAACTTTGAAGGGGCAGTGTAGTTCGGTGTAAATTGCTGTCATCATAAATACAAGCCATAAATCAGTCGACAACAGTTTGTTGTTATCATTTTTTCTGTATCAAATTGGTCATCAGTACTAGACGACTGGAGAGAATTTCACCTGTAAGCATATCTCACATTTGGTGTCTCCTTTCTCATCACACCACGTCTGAATGCATTTACGATGAGCATACTGCAAACAACATCGATTTAATCCAAGTAGGTAAAAAACAATGAGACCTCTTTTTGAAGCACTGCTCTGAATTAGAGGTGTGAAATGGAGAAATTGATTGAAACCATATATTGATTTCCTGAAGCTAACAACATGTGGACCTAAACTCCAAGGCACCTTATTCGAGCTGCAGTTATGTAAAGGTTAGTGTACTGCAGAAGGAAAAATGGGAAAAATTGATTGCCCAAACATCATTAATCTTTCTTCCCAAATCACAGGTGTTCGATGATACTGTTAACATGTTTCAGATTGCTGAAAACTTCTTCTCTGAAAAAAGTTGCTGAAACTGAAGTAGGATTAGCATGATGCTAATTTATACCTTCAAGCTGCCCTTGCAGGAGCAAGGGGTCTCCATGTAGGCCTCACCATCCTCTTCTTGGCAGATTCTGCATTCTACCAAGACACCACCCTTTGGCCTGCCATCTTGAACAGCCTCATCACACGCAGTCCTTTTGGACGAAGGGACATCAGAGGCCTCGTCGATGGCATACTGAAGAGTCGACTCCGTGAGCAACCGGCCCGCCATTACCGCGAAATGGTCAGCCATCCCTAAGAGGCCAAGACGATCATCCAATCACAAGAAAGATCAAATCAGAATACACCGTTGACACACAAATATGAAGGTACTTTGTGAGAAAGAAAGCAAAATGTGTCTGAATTCTGAACATGTTGAGCTGACTGCTCCTAGTGATTCTCTTCATTTCACGGAAAGTGAATATTTGAAAGGCTCGTTACCTGCAACTGCAAATCCGAAACAAAATTACGGCATGGGCTTTATCAGCAGATAGAGGAGGAGAGGAAAGGCAGAGGCTAAGTACGACCAAGAGGAAAGGAGCAGATGCAGCAAGCTGCAAGACAGGAAGAGGCTTGCAAGGCGGGATTTGGATATCTGAAACAATGAGGGTGATATAGAGAAGCAAGAGATGGAGTAGGTGCCTTCGTTATTATTGGTCTTTGCTTGCTTCTGAAACATCTCATCCTGAACTGCTTTATCGTTCATTCATATACACAGAAATTAACAAAGCATTGGCGAAATTTGACAGCAAACGAAATGTTGCTTATTGGCTCGAGAAAGTTATTCCTTTCGAGCAAAACTCAAGAAAGCACTTGAGTTGGCCACAATTGCTGGGAAAAAGATTTGAAGTCATACTATACTGCTCTAAGCTTCTAGATGACCCTATTGTTCAAGAAAATTAACACTACAATCGTATTTTTCTGCAAATTTGGATAGCTCAATAATTCGTGAAGTCATGTCATTGATTTTTGGTTTGGTTTTATGATTTGATTATCCAAAATGAGGATTCCTCAACGTTCAACTGCCTCGTCACTCTTTTTTTCTGACATCATATTTGTCATGTGATTTGGAGTGGAGAAGTTGACAGGTGGAGGTGTTGGGTGCTGGATTAGGCTTCCATGGCCTTTAGGAATATCTAGTCCCTCCTTCGTACATGTTCCCATTGTCTTGTAGCAAATCCAAGGAATCTCTTGGTTCGACGGCCTCTTATTTTTCTACCTGCTATTACGTCATTGATAGTGTTATTCCACATGTTGCACGAGGTTTATATTTAGAAAACTCAAAGAGTCTGTTCTTTTTAATTTTTAAAAACTGCCTTTTGATTTTTTTTACAGTAACTAGATTTTAAACAAAACATTCTTTTAAAATAATTTCTATAAATTGATTGTAGTATATACTATAGTAACTTCATTTATATCGACCAAAACTACACGCGGGTTTCTGTTATTTTGTACTCTCTTATAAATAACCCAAAAGCTATAAACCAAAACTAAAAATTATAAGCCAAAACCAAACAGAACAGGTCCTGACCTGTTTAAGCGGTTTCTCTACCTCTCTCGTTATTGTTTAAAATAGGGTCATAGATACATCACGTATCAACTCCTCTCATTTCTGTTATATGTACACATTTATCCTTCACTTTTTTATTATTTATGTTTTCCATCTTAAAATCACTTTTCCAGTCACCGCTTTTTATTGAACGCCGCTGTAACTACTAAGGTCATATCAGAGGAAACCAGCATGACGATTGATGGGCTGCGCTTCACCAACACGGCCCATAAACTCAACTTGAAAAACAAGAACCCAATAGACTCTGCCGGTTTTTCAACTGGGCTTCATTATTGCGAAATTGAAATTCGAAAACAGCTCAAACAGAGAAAGAACAACTCGAAAGAATAAAAATAAAAATATAACTAGGCACACATCAATTCACCGTAGTTATCAACAAATGCTGCATCATATGTTTTATTTTATTTTTATTTCACGTAACATTTTCAGGTAACTACCATAAAAATTATGATTGAACTACTTATTGAAATTAAATTGACGAAGAAAATTCAGAAACCCATTTTTTATCATTCAAAATTAGCCAAGAGAAAAAAGACATTTAATTCGACGGTCCGATTGCATCCAACGGTCGCGATCTTCCATCCACCATCCAAGCGCCACGTCTCTAACACAGCAAAACCCTAGCAGCCACTTCTCCCGGCTATAAAATCCTCCACCCCCTTCTCTTCGAGCCCTCCGTTGCGCCGCCGCCACATCCGGCCGAGAGCCCCCCCCCCCCACCCCCCCAAAAACCCCCACGACAACCATGGCCGGCGTGCAGGAAACGCTCACCCATGTCGGCACGATGCGCGGCCACAACGACGTGGTGACCGCGATCGCGACCCCGATCGACAACTCGCCCTTCATCGTCTCGTCCTCCCGCGACAAGTCGCTGCTGGTGTGGGACCTCACCAACCCCGTCCCCGCCCCGGCCGACCCCGCTGCCACCACTGAGTACGGCGTTCCCTTCCGCCGCCTCACCGGCCACTCCCACTTCGTCCAGGACGTCGTCCTCAGCTCCGACGGTCAGTTCGCGCTCTCCGGATCCTGGGACGGCGAGCTTCGCCTCTGGGACCTCTCCACCGGCGTCACCACCCGCCGCTTCGTCGGCCACGACAAGGACGTCCTCTCCGTCGCCTTCTCCGTCGACAACCGCCAGATCGTCTCCGCGTCCCGCGACCGCACCATCAAGCTCTGGAACACCCTCGGGGAGTGCAAATACACCATCGGCGGCGACCACGGCGGCGGCGAGGGCCACAACGGGTGGGTCTCCTGCGTCAGATTCTCCCCCAACACCTTCCAGCCCACCATTGTCTCCGGTTCTTGGGACCGCAGCGTCAAGGTCTGGAACCTTACAAACTGCAAGCTGCGCTGCTCGCTCACGGGCCACGGCGGCTATGTCAGTGCCGTCGCCTTGAGCCCCGACGGCTCGCTGTGCGCCTCCGGCGGGAAGGATGGCGTCACGCTGCTGTGGGACTTGACCGAGGGGAAGAGGCTCTATTCGCTGGACTCCGGTGCCATCATCCACTCGCTCTGCTTCTCGCCCAACCGCTACTGGCTCTGCGCGGCGACAGAGGAATCTGTCAAGATCTGGGATCTGGAGTCCAAGCACATCGTGCAGGACCTCAAGCCAGAAGTCCAGGCCTCCAAGAACCAGGTACGTCTCTACCCTTTGCCTGTCTTGTTAGCTTGCTTGTTAGATCTGTTGTGGTGTCTGATTAGAGCGCATTGTTGGATGTATTGTGGATTTGTACCGTGTTAGTGCTATTTGCTTCAATTGCAATATGTTATGCTATTGACTGTGTAGTAGTGTTACCTTGGTTAATATGTTTGTTCGTGGTGGGTAGGAACTTTAATTTCAGTAATTACAGTTGAATGCAGAATTGTTGTTAAGGCGTCAAATTGATGAAGCCATACGATCGTGTGTTTGTAAGAATCTAGTTTGCATATTATAATGCAAAGTAATTTTGTTGGAGGCCTACTATGCTCTATCAATGTCTGTAGGTTTTGCAGTTCCACCGGTTTTAAAAAGTTGTTGGTTCACAAGGCTAATTCTGTTGACATGTATCTAGTTATTCAATCCTTCAGTGTTAGACCTCATTATATCTGTATTCTATTATCTTTGCTCCGTAATGTTAATATTAAACTTTATGCTTGGTTGGCCTACAGTGGATTGTCTACCGATAGATATCCTTATCTACAGATATTACTTGATGCATTTTGTTTTGTCAACCAGACTTTATTAGTTGCTTCATCATGCTCATCTGTAGTAATTTCAAAACTAATCGATTGTTTCTTTACCTATTTGGGTGTGACCCTTGTTCTAACATTAGCATGTGTCGTGAATAACTGCTGTCATTCAATACAGTCCGTGTGGACTATAACTGAATTTCTAACGCATCTTCATTTTCGGCTTTTCGCACAAAGAAGATGATATGCCAAAATTTACTGGATTGTTTCTAGTTGTGTGAAATTTATGCTAATATTATGTTTATATTTCGTACTGCTGATGTTAATGTTTATCCTATTTAATGTTGTTGTGTAATTATCCTTTTTTTACCGGTATCATGAAAATGCCTTAGTTCATGTTAGAGATCCTTGGGACTATTTACAACACTTGAGTAATTGTTTGCTACATTGTTACTCTCCCTGTACAGTCAATATTAACTCTTGTTAGTGAGGATTGTTCTTTAAACCATTATATCCTATATTTTAGTGTTTTCATCAATTGAACACTTGTACTCCTAGTTAACTTGACATAGTATTGTTAAATATTAATTCCTTTATAACTTGTCCTTTTTCAAATGGGTATTGACTACTCCTGTTACATGTATAGATGCTTTACTGCACAAGCTTGAGCTGGAGTGCGGATGGAAGCACGCTCTACACTGGATACACCGATGGAACTATCAGCGTCTATAAGATCTCAGGGTTCAGCTACGCAGTCTAGATGATAAATCTGTTGAAAGGCTCTATAGAGTCTTCGTGAAAAAATTGTAATGTCAATTTTTTGACTGTCCTGAGGCATATTGTCTGGCTGGTACTTTCTGCTTGATTTACTCCTATTTATGCTTAGCTTTGTTAATGAGCTTATCAGCACTATGGAAGAGGATCTGTTTTGCTCCGTGGTTTTGTTTTGACTACTGCTTTAATATATTAGTACTCTAATCATGCTACTCTCTTGGTGCCTGAGTTATTGTTGTTTCTCCATTTTTCTATGAACTTACCTGTACCATGGAAGAGGATCTGTTTCTCCATTTTGCCCACTTGCCAGAGCTTCCCTTGTTGTTATTAACTTAGGGGGCGCTCGTTTTAGCGATGGTTTCTGACTTTTGGCTGAAATTTTACTGTAACTGGTTTTTTTTACCATAGCTGATTTGGTTTTTTTGGACATAATTAATTTTAAAAAATATATAAAAATAGAAAAAAAGTATATTAACCCATTAGGGATAATATAAAGGAATACGGAAAAAAAGAAAATATAAAAAGTTTAAAATATCTAAAAATAATTTAGAAAAAAGATGAAATAAATAGTGAAAAAAAGCTGAAGTTAAAAGCTGAAATAAAAAAAAAAGTCGAAAGAACATTAGTGCTCTCCTTGCTCCTCGCATGATATGTTGCGGTGCTGAAAGCATCGCACAGAGCTTTGGATTGGATTAGCTGGCCACGAGAGGATCCCTTTTGTCTCAACTATTCAAGTACGGTACTTCGGTTGGAATAGCTAGCCACGAGGAAGATCCCAAAGCGGTGACTCAACCTGGCAGGCTGCACTCCCTCGACAATCCATCGTCGTCATCTCGAGCCTAACCTTCCCATTTTAATCCATGATTGGAATTTTCTCAGGATCTGTTCTTTACGGCTTCTAAAAGCTGTTTTTGGCTTTTGCTACAGTAACTAACTTTTAAACGGAGTATTTTTTAAAGATAGGATCTATAAGTTAATTGTAGTACACGTTAAAAAACTAATATCTGTATCATCAAAAATTACAAGCGAGTATCTCTCTTTCCGCAATCTCTCTGCATAAAATGTACCAAAAAGTCATCATGTGATAAAATTAAAACCATCACCGCAATTAAAAGAACAGGCCCTCAATGCTTATTCAATCTGCTACATGGCTACACTACATTCTTTCTTTTTTATTTCTCTGAAGATCTATAATACATAATTATATGTTAGTAAAAATTATAAAAAATACAATGATATAGAAGTATTTTTCATCGTGAATCTATTGATATCATTTCTACGTAAAAATCCAAATAATTTTGTGTATATTAATACGAAAGTTTTAAAACATGGAATGTATCCATTATAAAAGGAGGGATTATATAAGCCTTCACGCAACCGCGCCATCGACTAATGAGAGCTCACGAGTCCCATGACCAAGTCGTCACCCAAAACCGGTTCAATTATTCAGCTCCCAAAGTCGTCACCCAAAACCGGTTCAATTATCCAGCCCCCGAAGTCGTCATACGCTAGTTGTAGCGGCAGCACTCTAATTCGTCCTCTTAAGAACGCACCGGTAAGCACACACCAGGCACACCTAATCCTACCCTGTTTGGTTGCTATCGCCATGTCGTCGCCGTCGTCTTCCGCCTTGTACAAGCAGCTTGGACTCGGAGCCGCCTCTCCCCTCTCCGCCTGCCACCTCCTCCTCCTCGCCCTCGGCGCCGGCTTCCTCGCGCTCACCGTCTTCGTCGTCCACCCCAACGAGTTCCGCATCCAGTCCTTCTTCTCCGGCGGCTGCGGGCGCCCCGGCACGGACGCCGCTGCACCGCCGGTCAAGGTCGCCAGCGGTAGCGCGCCCCATGCTGTAACCACCACGGCGGCACAGACGCCGGACGACGACGTGCGCGTCCTCATCGGCATCCAGACGCTGCCGGGCAAGTACGAGCGGCGGCACCTGCTGCGAACTGTGTACTCGCTCCAGGTCAGGGAGCAGCCTTCCCTCGCCGGCAGCGTCGACGTGCGGTTCGTCTTCTGCAACGTGACGTCCCCGGACGACGCGGTCCTGGTGGCGCTGGAGATCCTGCGCTACGGCGACATCATCGTGCTCAGCTGCGCGGAGAACATGGACAACGGCAAGACGTACACCTTCCTCTCCACCGTGGCGCGAGCGTTCGACGGCGGCCGGTACGACTACGTGATGAAGGCCGACGATGACACGTACCTCCGGCTGCCGGCGCTGGTGGGATCGCTCCGCGGCAAGGCCCGGGAGGACGCGTACTACGGGCTGGTGATGCCGTGCGACCGCGAAAACTTCTACCCGTTCCCGCCCTTCATGTCCGGGATGGGGTACGCGCTGTCGTGGGACCTGGTGCAGTGGGTGGCGACGTCGGAGGTGAGCCGGCGCGACCGCGACGGGCCGGAGGACATGTGGACGGGGCGGTGGCTGAACATGGCCGGCAAGGCCAAGAACCGCTACGACAACGCGCCGAGGATGTACAACTACAGGGGGGACTCGCCGGCCAACTGCTTCCGGCACGACTTCATCCCGGACACCATCGCCGTGCACATGCTCAAGGACGCCGCCCGGTGGGCCGAGACGCTCAGGTACTTCAACGCCACGGCCGCGCTCCCGCCATCCGACCTCTACCACCTGCCCTGAAGTGTTCTTCGAGTTCGGGGCTCGGTCGGCTAGGAGCGTGCGTTTCTCGCGGGGGTTGGTGGGACTAGCTGGACCAAAGGATGATAAAATTGACTTGCTCGCGATGTCGCGTCAGACGCTGTCCATACACGCATAATTTTCCAATGTATTCGTTTCGAATTTTCGATTTGTAAGGAATTCCTTGTACGTTCGCTCGTCCTGTTTGATAAGCAACAAAACGGAGTGTCTTTGCACGTATGGTCGATTTTTTTGGCTTCGACTTTTCTAGGTCTAACCAGCTTTCAAAAAGAATGCTTTTTTTAAATAAGATCTAATAGTTTATTATAGTACATATTATATTAATTTTATTTATATAGGTTAAAACTACATACGATTATTTTTCTCCGTATTCTCTCTCGTAAACAAACAAAACTTAAAAATTTCAACTATAAAACTGAGTCACATCAAATAGGCCCACTTCAGCTGTCAACCCTACCTAGATCAAACTCAGGTGTCCCATCCTACTATTTCCGTAGCGTATTTAACCACTTCAAGCTAGATTTAGGGGTTATTTAGAATAACGTTGACTTATGATTTTTTTTACTGTAGTTGACTTATTTTTTTACTGTAACTGAGTTAACTTATTTGATATAATTAAATTTAAAAAAAATTAAAAATAGAAAAAAATATTAGTCCATTACGAACAAGGTAAAGGAATACAGAAAAAAGTTAAAAAAAACTAAAAATAAAAATAAAAAACGAAATTAATAAATAGTAAAAAAAAATAAAAATAAAAAATTAGAAGTTAAATCGAACGGAACCTTAAGCTGATATATTGGTGTTTCGGTTTTAATAGTAGCGCCTACCGCGAGCTTCGGTGCTCGATTTTGAGCCACAATTAGTCTCCAGTCGTACTCCCAAGTTAGTTCATTTGGACCCCGAGGATTTTTTTTTATAGATTCTTATATAAATTAAATTAATGCAATCTAAAAAAATCTATAAAATTTCTGTAGTCGAACACACGCCGTGATCACTATCCTCCCGATGATACATACACAAATACACAGTTCTTACATCAGGGTCGATACGACAGCTACTGTATAGCCGAGACAAGCCACACACTCGTCGGTGAGCACATGAGAACAGCAGAAGTGGTCGATCGATCCGAATTGATTATATGTGACACTGCAGTAACATTTTTCAAATCTTAGTCCTTTAACGTATAAATTTTTAATTTTGATCTTTTTTATAAGTATAAAAATAGCTTTAGACGACAGGTGTCACTCGTCAAGCTCTCATACCGTAGCAAGTTCGAGCATCGTGGTACACCTACCGAACTAGACAGCCATCTACAAGACGACAATTAGTGTTAAACTTAAGCATAGTTACACTAATAAATGCTTAAATTAAGCATGGTTACACTAATCATGCATTAGTGGCCTCCTGCCGTGGTTGCCTAGCACGACAGGTGCTTTGCCGAGCTCAGCCGATACGACAGCTACTGTATAGCTAGTACAAGCCATATACTCGTTGGTGAGCAGATGAGAACGAGCAGGAGAAGTGGCCGATGATCCGAATTGATCGTATATGTGACACTACAGTAATTTTTTTATATTTAGTTTTTTAGCATACAAATTTTCAATTTTGATATTCTTTGTAACAATGGAAGCAACAGCAGACAACACGTGTTACTTATTGAGCTCTTGTGCCGTGATAGATTTGGGCACCGCGGTACCACTTGCCGAGCTCGACAGCCACCTACAAGACGACAATTAGTGCTAGACTTAAGCATGCTTACACTAATAAGTGGTTAAATTAAACATGGTTACACTAAGCATGCGTTGGTGGCCTCCTGCCGTGGTTGCTTAGTACAGCAAGTGCTCCTGCCGAGCTTAGCTATGATGTGGGAGCTTAGCAAGTGATATGTATTGTATATCGTTGCTTTTCGTAGTTACGAATGGGATCAATATTGAAAATTCTTGTATTGGGATCATATTTGAAAACAAAAGTTACTAAATTACCACATATGCAATCAACTCAATTGATCCATGCAAACAACAGGAAAAGCCTTAGGATCCGAGGAGTAGGGATCAACCTTATCTAGCAAGGTTCCGTTTAAACAACTTTTGTCTTCTAGCTTACAGAAGCAAGAAGTCATTTTGAACTTGCTTCTTAGTGCAACTTTTTTCTTTGCATTGTGGTCATTACAATGTTTACTAAGCAATTATAACCTGTTTAGAATGCGGCGATTTTTATAATTTCTTTTAACATATCCTATTATTTCTGCAATTTTTTGGCAGGAACTTCGGTGAAATTATTAGATTCTAGATAGGCACTAGGGCCTAGGTTCTTTGGTTTGCTTCCGGAGTGCACTTTTTGCCGGTACCAGGTGGTTTGTTACCGGTACTAGCACATCGGAGGGGTTGGTGCCGGAAACCAGCACTTGTTCAGGTACCGACGTCAAAAGAATCTTTGCTAGTACCGCTCCGTGTGTAAGAGAGTAGGGAAGGGAAGGGAGACAGGATGTGTAAAACTCCAAGAGAGGTGAACTTTGCGCTTGTGATGTTGCTTCACTGTGCAGATGCCCCATATGTTTCAAGGTTGGGTGTCCGCACGGGCGGTGCTTTTAAGCCTGCTCGTTTGGATTTCAATTTTAATTTCTAGCTTCTATTTTTTTAATTTCATTTTTTAGTTTTTAAGGGCTTTTTGCTTTTTCTGTGTTCCTTTGTATTATCCGTGATGAGATAATATATTTTTTTTATTTTTTTAATTTAATTATGCTTAAAAAGTTACCAACATCTACAGTGCAAAAAAACCCTTAAACGTTGAAAAAAAACCGAAAGTCACAAAAAGCCTAACTAAGTAGTATTTGGACATAGGGTTAATGAGAAAGTATATAACAATAGTAGAAGTGAGTGTAATATAACAATATCTTTAGTCTCTAAGGTATCTTAAAGCCATAAATTAGTTGAATATCCTATGCATTTGTGTAGGTAGATACATTGTATATATATATTCATTTTATAATAGAATCGCTTATGATTAAAAATGTGAAGATCTTTATATTTTTCTCCAATCTATATGTGAATTTTTAGCTTTCTAGAGCGAACGCAGAGTCTACTTTAAAAAATATAATATAATAGATAGCAAAATATAGAAACATATGTTTTCCTATGCATTTATTGACTTAAATTAGGCTCTAACAGAATTCACTAGAGTACATAGCGCCGTACTTTCTCTAAGAACGAAGGTCTCTTTAATAATTACAATGGTGCTAAAATCTAAGGAAAATGTGGTATTGTGGTTACTACATGGGCCTTAATCTCCAGTATTGAGTTGGGAAGTCGGATGACCATCAAATTTCATTAAAAAAGTTTCTATTTGTATTAATAGTAGCCTAGAGAACTAATAAACTATTAGTACGGAAAAACTCCCGCGTGTTAGGGGCCAGGCCCCTGCCAGCCCCTTCTCTCCACTCGTGCCCGCGCCACCATCCACCTCTGCATCTAAGATATTTTTCCTTGGCCGTACGCTTCCCATCCGACGTCTCCCACCTCCCAAGTCCCAAACACACGATCCCTCTTTATTGAGTACGTGTCCGAGACACGTCAGCGTCGCCTTCGGCTTTCCCTGTCTCTTTCTCCCCTCTCCGTGATTTCTTCTCCTCCTCGGCTGGCTCCCACCCACCACCACTCGCTCCAGCGCTCGTACGTTGTGGCCGTTGGCGAGAGGTGTGCTGAGGAAGTCGTCGTTGCGCATCGTGTCTCCTTGTCGCCCACAGATTATATACTCCCTCACGGAGGGTGCTGGGGAGGGAAGATAGGGAGGTTTTGAGCTGCTGAGTGGGCTTTGGCGGAGCGGGACAGGGGAGGAGCGGGCGCGGGTTCTTTGATCTATTTGCGCCTTGGCTAGCTGTCGTCCTCGCCGCGGCGCAGATTGGGTGAGTGCTGCTTGCTCCGGTCATTTATACGTTCAGATATCCCTGCTTCTTGTGGGAAATTTGGAGCAAGAAGTTGGCGACCAGAATCTTGGCTTTTGGTTTGTTTTGAGGTTCCTGATCGGTCTTTTCTTGCGTTGTTTGGTTTTGCAGAGGTGGAGTGTTCGTTAACTTGCTGTGTTCCAATTCTGAATTTCTGATCCAACTGAAAGTCTGGAATGTGCAGGACACAAGCGTGTGCGAGGTCAGTTAAAATCATTTTGTCCCCTCGATTGAATGTTGAGCGGTTGCTTGTTCTGCTTGTGTGTAGGACTGACAACAAAGACTAGATGGGATGAATAGGAGCTAACATAATTCAAATCTTTTTTAAATTTTTTTCAAAGGAGCTAACACAATTCAAATTTTTTTAATTTTTTTTCAAATTTGATCATTTGGACTTCGACTCCTCCTAAACGTATTCCTGATCTCTTGACAGCTTTGGACTTAAGCTCTCCTAACTTCGTTCCGGTCTTGTCCGCCTCTTCATAATATAGCTCTGGAGTCCTACAACTAACAAGTAAATCGTCATGTAGCACCGTACAATATACAAAGTCATCAATTGTCATAATAAATCCATACTATACACCATACACAATGTATGCAATCAAACCACTGATCCTAAATCTAAGATTAAACATTAAACCCCCTATACACACAAGCAACAACCTAGGTCAACCAAACTCATCACAAAACTCAAAATCACAAAACCACAAACCAGCCAAAAGTACAAACCTTAGCTGGTCTAACCGCATGCCTGTAGTGGTCAGACCGCTAACCATGGCTGGTTTGACCACTAGGGAGAGCCGGTCTAACCACCCCCTGTCGGTCAGACCAGTTGGCATGGTCTGATTGCCATCTGACAAAATTTGATAAATTTGCAATTCAAAATTTCACACATATCAAAAACCAAACTCAAACTCTACAAACTCTCTGAACCAAAAGTCAATTACTCATCACAACCACAATGTGATCTTCACATGGTCTCACATCGTGCATGTTAGATCTGCTCGATTTGTGTTGTCATTTTCAAGAATTCTGTGGTCATTGTTATATTAGCCTGATAAATCTACTTAAAATGGCCGTTGCTGTTCTCTGAAGAGTATGTACGAGAAGAAGATCATGTACTAAGTACGAGCTACTGCTGAACTCTTGGTGCTGTAACACTCCTTTCATACATTCCCCAACGTTGCCTGAATTCTGGTTTCTCGGTCCGTTCCCCAACGACAAGCTTGTTGGAAATCACTGCTGCACCTTAGCATTTTGTTGTAAGTAAATCCATAGTATATATAGATTTTGGAAACGGTCACCGTGGTATAACTGGCCCTGAAATATTTCTGCTACAACATCATATTCTTGCTCTCTACATATGAACAATCCGGACAAACTTATCAGTTTAGTGTCAGGACAAACTTTCCTTTCTTGGCCTTTTGGAGTTTTGGTAAGGAAGTGTAGTACCCGATCATTTTTTTGAGAATACAGTGTAGTACCCGATCATATCTGTCAGGTTAGTACCAGGGAAAACTTTCCTGCTTCACATAAGAAGGCACATTCTTAGGATGGCTTCTTGTTCGGTGATGATCTGGAGGCCAAGTATTGTATCTTGCCCCAGGGTGTTTGGAAGTGGAGCTTCTTACCACTGTTCCTTCCATAATTTGGTAGGAGTATTTGGATGTAGGAAACACATGTGAGACTGGGTACGGTAATAATGCCTTTTGCCACTTTAGATCAGCCTCTTGAGATTACAATCCTTCTGGTTGCGTTGTTCTTCTTAACTGGTGTTAGTTTTAGATAAACTATATTGTTTGGCCCGCACAGTTGCGTGTTCTGGTCTAGTATACCACATAGACTCCTAAGTTTCCACAACTCAATAGTGACTTTATCTTAATGAAAATTGTTTTTATAGTTAAGGACCCTTCTTTCTCTAAAAATAGTTGACCCTTTCTTATCTATTGAGTTTAAATATGTCACATATAATATCCAATGGTTGTGGATTTGTCATAGTTTGGGTCCATCAAATTGAGTGCTACATGTTTTTCTTTTGGCAAGAATTTCTAGCATATTTCCCATTTTCCTAAGAGCTTTTAACCAAGCATCAATATTTTTTTAATAATAATAGATACCTTCCAATCATCCATAAAAATAAATTAGTTGTTAATTTTTCAAATACTTTTTCCCCATTTGGAAGGGTTGACCATGCGTATTCTCCAGAACTATTGCCCTTTCTATGGTCAGAATATTTTTTTTTCCTTATACTTTACTTTTCAGACATGGAAATTAACATAGCAATGGCACTTCGATCCCTTTTTATGTTTAGTTGATTACTGGATGTGTATTTTTTTTTTGTCAAGACTTACTTAGGAGCTCAATGTGTAGATTATATTTATCTTCTTGCATTTTGACAGAAGCTTTTGCAACCTGTAATGTAAGCTTGTGAAAAAAAGGCAAACATGTCAGGCTGTGCCGGGAATAAATGCAATGAGAAAGAAGACTTTCAAGTTCTTTTGAGCAAAAGAGATCCTGGAGAGTCGTCTCGCCAGAAGCATTCCAGGTGGATGGCACACTGGACCAAAGCAAGCAGCAGTGCAGAACCCCAAGATGCCAAGAACTGTAGTCCTTCGGAGGATGCCAACAATGGCACTTGTACAAAATATTCTGGGACTTCACCTTTCGAACTTATGAAATCTAGAATGTCTGAAAGGCTAATTGTAGGAGTAAACCATGAAAGAGATTATGTGGAGCATGCACAGCGGTTAAATTCTAATATGTGGAATGTGGCACATGATGATTGCCAAGAAGCTGAGATAAAGAAAATTGAACAGGGAGATGGGTCTTTTCAAAGTCCTATGATGCAGATGCAGAAAGATGTGAATTTATATGCTAAAACAGTAGTATCAAAAACATTTTCCATTCGCTGGCTTTCAGAGTTATCACTGGATTTTCAGAAACTTGTGAACTCAGACAATCTTAATTCAGAGTGGAGCCATTTTCCTATGTTTGCAATCAACCGAAAAATTGACAGTATTCTCAACCCAAAACGAAGGTCTGCAACTGGTACTATGTCCAATGATCTTTTTGTGCCACAACAAACTGTGAAGTTAAACATGGCTACATCCAACTTGATGGCATTCTCGTCTCAGGAATATAAGCTGCAGTCTCATCAAATAACTGATGAGGTCATGGATCAGTGCAAACCTGCAGGAGGCATCATATCTTGCCTAGAAGATCCTAACCGTCTCAGTTCTTATCCTGCAGGGAAAAAATTAAAAGGTCATTTACCAATTACAATGTCATGTTCTTGCAAGGATGGCAGCCACTCATCGTCAGATTGTCTAATGGATGAGCAGCATACAAGGCACTATTTTGCAAACCCAAATCAGGAGCCACACTGCAGATTTAGTGAAAAGAAGTTCAAGTTTTCAGAAAACAATAACAAGGGCCAAATTGTTGGAAGTGCCTCTCAAAATCAGAAGTCAAGAACACCTGCTGGACTCCATAAACACCAAGATGCTGCAGGAGTCGTGTTTAGCGCGTCAGTACTTGGTAAAGATTATGAGACTGAACCAATTAATTATTCCAAGAACAGCAAGCAGGATGACGAAATATTTCATGGGTCATATAAATATCATGGCAGGGTTGTTGCAAGTCCTTTGTTATCTGATGAGCACCGTTATCTGAATACACACAGAATAGAATCTGCGGCTAAAGTAACGGACTCCTACATGAACTCTGATCCAACTGCAAACATATTGGCAATAAATTGTAAGGGTGATGCAGTGACCCATGAAAGACAGCCAGTGGACAAATTTACAGATTCTAGTAAACAAAAAGGTCCCTATTTATTTGAAATGCTAACAATACCTTCCAAAGCACAAAGTGCATATCCTAAACATTCGCTGTCTTCAGAAAAATCTACTGATCTGGGGGTTTGCATGTATGGCACAAATATTGGCAGTCATTTATTTGGAGCACAGAACCAATCGCCAGGTAAAACAGAAACGTTATACAGTGATATGCAATATGCGTCAAAATCCTCAGCAGGTGAGAGAATCTCTGAGATGATATAATAATGTAATCCAATAGCGTCCTTTAGCACACAATGATAGCAAAAAACTTGCCTCTTGTCATGGCTGTTTGTGTCGAAATATGTTTCCTTATAATGCAACCCCCCCCCCCCCCCCCGCAGTATCAGCTGAACGATACATCTAATAATTTTATTTGTTCTCATGGTAATATCACTCACATTTTTGTCCTGGCTTCTTGCAGGCATCGCTTCATCGTTGGTGCAAAAGGTATTAGTGTTACATATCATTCTCACGCTGTCTTAAGCATACAAAGGAATCATGCTGAACTGTTTTTGGAGTATTTGTATGAAAATGAATATATCTGTTGATGCAAACTTGCCTTAACAATTTTGGTTTGCTATTGCACAGTCGACTGAAATTTTTTTACCTTTTAACCATCTAAAATTGCATAGTACTAATTTCCCCCTAAAAAAAAGGCACCGTTGGAGGATGCTCATCCAATGAATGAAAAAGTGACTAAGAGTGAAAGAAAAAACCAGTCACCTGTGCAATAGACAATCCTTAACAATTTATAGAGTACTGTCATGGACTATTGTCTTGCATGCAATTTGTCTCATCAACTTTGCTTCCCTTATTTAGGACTTTGGTCATGTATATAATGTATCTTTCTGTTTATGCTCTATCGTTAAAAGGAAAAATTAGATACATGCCATTATAAAGTGGTCACATTAGAAATATGCCATTATAAAATTTTGACTTAGAATCATACCACTCCAGAGTGTCCATATTTTGAAATATGCTATTATGGTCACTTTTATGTATTTTCTATCAAATACACAACATTTATTTATACATATATTTTCGTACTTCCTAAAATATCCTTCTCCCGATTAGATCTCTCTCAGGCGTGCTGCTTACTTGCAAACTTACAAACATAGCCTGAAAATTCTCCATGTCTCCTCCTTACTTGCACAATGCAAAGCAATCAGATGCCACCCGAGTTCACTAATTTATTCTTCAATTGCACAGGCTACACTAAATTTGGACAAAATGGCTTGTAGTTGCATTTAATCCAGTCATCTAGTAGCCGAGAATCTGTGCTGACTAAAGCAACCATTTTTAGCAACTACTTGCTACCGATTCGAATCAATTCCTTCCCAAATTTCACATTTGAAGCAAAACTACAAGAAATCCACGCGGGATTACGTCGACTAGAGGCCGGAGACACATCACCTGGATCTTGGCGACGTACTCCTTCTGGAAGCGGATCCGCATGCCGAGCTCCGGGTCGACGAAGAGGAACTTGCGGAGGCCGTACATGGCCATCTTCCTCGACACGCAGGTGAGCACTACGGCGGCCGCCGCCGCCTGAGAGAGCAGCACGCACACTTTATTTGATAGAGAGATCTAATCGGTATTTTAGGGATAAGGGTATTTTAGGAAGTACGAAAATACATGTATAAATACATGTTGTGTATTTGATAGAAAATACATGAAAGTGGCCATAATGGTATATTTCAAAACATGAACATTTTGGAGTGACATGATTCTAACTCAAAACTTTATAATGGCATATTTCTAATGTGATCACTTTATAATGGCATGTATCTAATTTTTCCTTGTTAAAATCATTGTACTTGCTTGGACTAGCTCGTTTTGCACCTTGTATGCTCACTTACCTGTTACTTCATACTATTCTATATGACAATTCTTCAAAGCTATCAATTATCTTTAGTTTTGGGCCTGTAGCAGTTAATTCATATTGGGAAGCATAACATTTTATTGATATCTGCATTACCAACAAATGTACTACAGGACAATGGTTGCGCAAAAAAAGCAAAATCTGAGCAGCTGGCAACTCTGTCCATGAAAGGAGCGTCAGGATACAGTAAAGAAAATGAATTCCATAATGTGAATGAACATCAAGATGTTTCCTCCAAAGCAACTATTGCCAGCAAGCAAGGATGCTGCTTGCCCGTAACAGAAAACATGGACTTAGATCTCATACTATTTCAAATGAGCAGAATGAGAAATCATGTTTCCAATGGTGCAATTCGAGCACCAGCGCGTACCGAGCCAAGTGATAGATGGCTCAAGCGACTGCAGTTTGATATCTCAGATCCTCATGCCCCTGGTTCCAAGAGGTCAAAAGTTGGAGATGGTCGACCAGTAGGAGAAACAAGTGGAAAGTTTGGCATGGCACCTCATCAAGACAGGAGTGATACCGACATGGTCGACTGTGTTAACGAGGACCAGGTCCTGGATGAAGGGATTAAACTCCAAAGCATCCAAGAACGATCTCCTCGTCCAGCAAGGAATGTTAATTGTTGGTTAGGAAGATGGTGCCAGGGAGGCACACCTGTTTCCCATGATGATCCAGATCAGAGAAAGCAAGCAGCAAAGCCTGAACTTGCATCCGAAGAACTTGAAGGTCAGTTCCCAAGCATTACGGCAATGGCGATGATGGGGCGAGCACTGAGCAAGGTTCGGCCGTGTGATCACAAGAGGAAGGGCCCTTTCGTGGTGTGGAAGACAGAGGGAGCCTGAGTCGCGAACAGCTTTGTTTTGTCTTTTTGTTTCGGGTAATGCACTATTTACCATTGCATGCTGGTGAAAAGATGATCCGAATTCATACCGTATTTATATAGAACACTTCATCGTCTTATACCAGACGTGGCATGACAGGTGCATGTACAGATTGTATCATACGTGATATCAATCTGTAGCAATAAACTCCGATTTGGTTTCCTCTCTGCGTGTGACTCGGTTCCCTCACTTTATATATGTACTCCAGTAACCTATAGAAAAAATAAGTGCTCCATTGTAATATCTCCTCATAATAGTGATTTGATTTCGAGTATCCGTAATTTTTTTCAGCAAAAGTTTTTTATATAAAAATTTATGTCTTTTGTCTCTATTTTTCTGTATATTATTTGCAACAAGTGGTATCAAAGTATAGAGATTTAGAGTATGAGAAATTCGAGAAAAAAATCTGTCGCACCTGAAGTCGTTGTCCTTCGTCTGCCGAATCCAAAGCGGCTCATGTCGCCGTTTCCGAACCAAAATCGCACGGCGTGTCTCCGCTCTTGTCTCAGTCCGTGATCAGCACACCATAAAAAGCCAAGACAGCAACAGTGGAACACGTTGTCCAGCCACTCCGATCCGTGCACAACAAGCCAAAAAAGAAAAAGCAAATGTTGGTCTCGTGTCCTCGTCCATAGTCCGCTCGCGTGTCAAGAAAAATCACCTCGTCTGTGCATAGCACTCCTGAGGCGCAAGGAACAGAAAAACAGCAGTGCGTCTTGCACACGTCGTCTGTTCGCGCATTACCTCATTCACGCATTAATCAAGCCGGAGCAAAGAGCCAGGAAAAGCACTAGAGAGACAATAAAGTTAGCACAAAACCCGATACAAGAAAGGTGTGTGTCAATGGTTTCTTGATTTTCTTTGTTATTTTTTGACCAAAAATTGTTAAGTGTACACAGAAAGTGTACCAAGAATTTCTGATTGCGAGATTTTTGCTAGAATTCGTAGCAACAAAATCTGATTTTCTTCCGTATGGCTACTCTAAAGTATGATATTCCATTGTTGAATCGTGATAAGATATTTTCTCTATGACAAATTAAGATGCAAGCTGTTTTATCATAACTTGATTTAGATGATGCACTTTTAAGGATCGACAAGATACTATCGATATTGTCCGCCAATAAGAAGCAACGTAAAGATCGTAAGGCTTTATCTCAAATCTATCTTCATCTATCAAACAATATTTTACAGGAGGTTATAAAGGAGACATCCACCACCGCATTATGGTTGAAGTTGGAACAGATTTGCATGACCAAATATCTGACTAACAAGATGCATTTGAAACAGAAACTTATCTTCATTGTTGAACCACCTAACAGCTTTTAAGGAAGTTATTACTGACCTCGAGTCTATAGAGGTAAAATATGATGATGAAGATTTGGGTCTTATTTTGCTATGCTCTCTGCCCAGTTCGTACTCCACTTTTAGAGATACTATTCTATATAGTCGAGATATTCTTACTCTCAGTAAAGTTTATGAAGCTCTGTATGCTAAGAAAAAGATAAAACTTATGATTGCCAGTGAAAGTTCAAGTACGCATACAGAAGATTTGTCTGTCCGTGATAGGCAATATGAGAAGGATTCAAACAACAATTCAAAAGGTAGAAAGAAAAGTAGATATAGAGGCAGATCTCAATCCAGAAACAGGAAGTCATGCAGGTATTGCAAGAAGGATGATCATGACATACTCGAGTGCTGGAGTTACTGAACAACGAGAAGAGGATAATAATTTCAAAAAGGATCAACAAGAAGACGAATGTAAAGCCATTGTTGTTATCAAAGAAGGTTCTAATGGAGATGTTCTCATTACCTTTAATGGTAATTGTAATACCAACGATGAATAGATTCTTGATTAAGCCTGTGTTTTTCATATGAGTCTGAACCGCGAGTGATTCTTTACCTATGAATCTACGCCAAGTGGATCCGTATTAATGGGTGATAATACACTATGCAATGTTGTAGGTATTAGTTCTATCCGGATCAAGATGTTTGATGGCACCATCAGAACTTTATAGGATGTTTGTCACCGTATAAATATAAGAGGTATTATAGTATTATAAGAAATATAATTGTATCTTCCTTATAAACATTAAAGTTATATAAAAAAAGCAGAGAATTGCATATGACAAGTGTGCATGTAGGACTGTAAAAATAGCTCAGCTTGAGCTCTAAACAAGTAGAGCTCGAATTTGGAGCCAAGCTCATGAGCCTAACTTGTTAGCTCAAGCCCGAACAGTGTGTTAAGGCTCCACTTACTCTTACTCAATTTTTCCTCACATGTGTTCTCTCTTATGTTTTAATATTAAAGCCTAGTTGTCGATTTTTTTAATCCAAACTTGAACTTTGCTTGAGCTTTTATAGAAGATATTATGCTAAAATTTAGTCACCGAGGTTTTACCAGCCGAGCCACGTGCCGCCTTATGCGCACGTCTCCGAAAGAAAAGACAAGAATTGAATGGGCCCAACATTCGACTTTGACCGTAAAAAACTTTGGCAAAATCACAGCCATGAAGCCGCCCGCCATGTAAAGTCACACAACTTCATCAATCTACTTTGACCTAAAAAACATTGGCAAAATCATAGCCACAGAGCCACCGCCATGTAGAGTCGCACACCTTCATCGTCTTTATTATTGGAAGGACACAAGTGACACTACATACGTCACCGCTTTTTCCTCGTTTGAGATTTGGGGTGGAAAAACGGTGGATTGTCTCGCCTCCGAGTTCTAACCACCTATATAATCCAGTAATCTACACGGACGGGCTCACTTAACAGCATAGAAAAGAGGATCGACCACTTAACAACATAGAAAAGAGGATCGGCTTTTTTAGGTAGTGATTTGTGGCTGTGATTTATAATTTTTTATTCTAATATAAGTGTTTATATGAATAAATTGAAAGCCGACAAGCTGTTTCTAAAATGCTACCTCGATAAGTCGTTTCGAAATGATGATAGAGAAATTGTACTATTTATTTGTTCAAATGAAATTATAAGAGAGAAATTGTACTATTTATTTGTTCAAATGAAATTATAAGTTATAGACTAAAACAAACTTAAAAAACAGACACAGAATCAACTCCACACACCAACTGCGGCGCGTGCCGTGAAGCAAGCAAATGAGTGGAGCCCAGGCAGGTGCCGCAGCCTGCCATGCCCATGCCGATGCTGAGCTGCAAAGCTCTTCACCAATTTCTCACGCTGCTCGGCGCGTCGGTGGTGGTGCACTCCGTCGTCGGCAAGCCATGCGTCCACGCCGGGTATGTGCTCTCCAGCTTCCTGCTTTGGCTCCTGGGGACAGTGCTCCTGCTGTTCGGCCGGAGACTGCAGCCGGCCTTCCAAGGAGCACTTGCGGTAGCAGCTGCCAATTTCACCATGGAGAAGTTGGAGGCATCTCTTCGTCGGCCGTCAGGCGCCGGCGCCGCCTGCGTAAGCCCCCCTCACGGCGAAATGGTTATCCCACGTACGGAAATCAGCCCCTACATCGACCAACTTATCATAAGTTGAACTGTTACTACTTGCACTACTACTTCCGAGTATGTCGCTTGTGTGTTCGTGATGAACTGATGATCCGGCCTCGCACAAGTTACTCCAAGGTGTGCGACCTTGTGAGAAACAGCGTCACAGTCGTTTTAGTAAGTCAGTCGCTTGATATGTATGTGATGATTGAGAGAGAGAGAGACTGAACTATTTTGTGCTTCAGGCGACCCAGGTAACATTTGGTTCGTACGCAGAATAAGGACTGAATTATTTTGTACTGCACGCAAAAGTTTAACTAGATTAGGAGTTGTAGAACAATGCGGCAAATTAAAAACAGAAGATGATGCACAGAGATGGGATAAATCTTGTACAACTCGAACAGATTCGGAGACAATTCACACGATAGAGTTCATCTCAGTTTCATGAAGCCAAAGTTGCAGCGTTCACAAAGGATCCATTCGAGATACATGCATCTTGCTAAAACCCATTTAAATCCAAAAGCCCAAACCTGCAAAAAGGGAATTGATACGGCTCGAACGTCCGACATATCAGAAGCCGGCCCACTTCTCGGCTCATGGGATTCCATCACAGGAGCACTACACCCAGTCATAGCCATATCTATCTACTTCTCTAATCTCTCTGTTGTCTCCCTTATTGTCTACTTCTTCCCCAACACCTCTTGTGCAAGCGTCGCGCTGCCGCCTCCCTTGATGTCTCCACTCTCCAGCCCCATCTCCATTGCAACCCTAGCTGGCTATCTCCCCCTAGCCAAGCCTGGAGAGAGGGGAACCCAAGAGCGTGGAGGAGAGGAGGGAGCTCGACACTCAAAGCGAGAATAGGGTGGAAAGTTGCAAAGAAGCTCGTCAGGCACCGTGACAACATAATTCGTTTCTCCATCACCCCATTCCTCCTCATCCTTTCCTTGTTCTTGTAAGATCTTCCTTTCTCCGAGATCTATCGTCACCACAGGTAAAGCGAATCTAATCATTTTGTTCCATAATCTGTTTCTCAGTGTTCTATTTTTTTGTTGCAGCATTTTTGATTTCATGTATGCAACAATCAGCAATAACCGGTGTAACATCGAGATTTTTGTCAAAATATTTTGTTGCATACAACCGCCACCACCAGCTATAGTGACCTTGGGTTCTGGATCAAGCTCAACTGGTCGACCGACGACGACGAGGACTAGGTTGCGATGCGGCTGCAGTCCCAGCTCATGGCCACGCTGCACCTGTACGCCACGACATCGTCTACGTCAATCTGAACCTGAAGGAGAACGGAGAGGTGGGGCAAGGGTGGAGTTGCAGGTGGTCAGGAGGTGGGAGGCACTGTGGTCTGTGCGGGTGGCCTTCTCCTACCAGTGACGGATCCACGCCACGAATGTCGCCTTCTCACTGCCTGTCGCCACCACACCTAAGACCTCGACACCACTTGCCATGGGAGATAATTGTTGTTTTATTGCAATATTTTGATTTCATGTATGTAGCAACCAGTGCAACATCGAGATTTTTTGTGAAACATTTTATTTCATACGGTGGTTAAAATTATTGTACATATTATCTACAAATGTTACATCCGAGCATTCCATGAGAATACTTCGGGCACTAGTAATGCCCCGCAAAAAAATAGGTGAGTTCTTTTGTACTAAGGTTTATAGCTATGATTTTTAAATTCTGATCTATTCGTGAGAGGCAGTATATAAAATAAAATAACTACATGTGATTTTGACTGGTACAACTGAACTCAATATAATATATATTATAATGTATCTGTAAATCTTGTCTTAAAAATATTATTTAATAATAAATTACTGTAGAGATAGAATCCAGATTCTAGACATAAACTCAAAAAAAAAAAAACATCCCCCGCTTTCTCTTCCCCCTTATCCGCCACCACCAAGTCCAGAACCCCATACCATACGCTCTCATCCCATCCATGGCGCCACCGCACTAAACCCCCGCACGCCACAGCCAATCAGGCACCACCTCCATCTCCATGGCGCTCTCCGAGCTCCCGCTCCACCACTCCTTCCGCCTCTCCTTCCGCCCCCACCTCCACCTCCTCCCTCTCCGCCTCCTCTCCTCCTCCCGCTCCGCCTCATCCTCTTCCTCCACCGTCGCCTCCGCCTCAGCCTCCTCCTCCTCCTCCAGCGGCAACCGCGCGCCTCCCGCTCCCAGCCGTGGCGCTCCGTGGCTGCAGAAGTGGGCCCCACCGACCCCTCCGCCCCCCCGCCCGCCCCCGCCCCGACCACCTCCATCGACCGCATCGTCCACCGCCTCCGCAACCTCGGCCTCGCAACTGACGACGACGATCCCTCCACCGCCACGGCCACAGCTCCCATCGACGGCAACGAGCGCCTCGGCGACCTTCTCGACCGCAGCTGGGCGCGCCCCGACCGCCAGTTCGCCCCCTCCAGCTTCGACGAAGCCATCCTCCCGTGGGAGAGGGATGAGGAGACCACGAGGGGAAGAGGGGAGGAGGATGGGGTCAAGAGGAGGAGGGTTAGGGCGCCCACGCTGGCCGAGCTCACGATCGAGGACGAGGAGCTGCGGCGCCTGCGGAGGCTGGGTATGACTCTTCGCGATCGCATCACCGTGCCCAAGGCGGGGGTCACGCAGGCCGTCACGGAGAAGATCCACGACGCCTGGAGGAAGTCGGAGCTGGTCCGGCTCAAGTTCCATGAGGACCTCGCGCACGACATGAAGACTGCTCATGAGCTTGTGGAGGTTTGTGCTATATAACGCCTCCCATCAAATAATGTGGCATTGGCATTTGGCAATGTTCAATTTAGTGATTGATAGTGGCAATTGAACTTGTTGGGTTGTTCTGTTTGTTGCAGTAAATTCGAGGTATATGTGGAATATTGGTTGTCTAAGGAAAATGGATTCCTGACATGATGCTTGTGTGTATTGATCAGCGACGGACAGGAGGATTGATCATATGGAGGTCTGGAAGTGTAATGGTGGTTTACCGTGGGAGCAATTACAAAAGGCCTCTGAAATCTCAAACTTTGGGTGGTACCTCATCACCAATGAAGGGGGAAGATGGTGCAATATTCATCCCAGATGCCTCGAGCCCTGCTGAGAATGATAATCAGGGGAAGGATTTAGCTGCTCAATGTGAGAATGTATCCAGATTGAACATGCAGAAAACTGAGGACATGACAGAAGAAGAGCTGGAGTTCAATCAAATGCTTGATGAATTGGGTCCTCGTTTTGTGGATTGGTGGGGAATGGGTATTTTACCTGTGGATGCTGATTTGCTGCCTCAAACAATTCCTGGTTATAAAACACCATTTAGACTTCTTCCAACTGGAATGCGTTCGACCCTTACCAATGCAGAGCTGACAAATTTGCGAAAGTTAGCAAGGAACCTTCCATGCCATTTTGCTCTAGGTATTGCTTTTGGCAGTGTGTATTCTTCCCATCATAGCTTTCACTTGTTGGCAGCAAACACCTGCTTATATCTTGCTAAACTTCATTGCAGGGAGAAACCGGAATCATCAAGGCTTGGCAGTGGCTATTGTTAAGCTCTGGGAGAAGAGTTTGGTGGTGAAAATTGCTGTCAAACGTGGAATGCAGAATACAAATAATAAGCTAATGGCAGAAGAAATAAAGGTTTGAATACCATGCTCTTTCTGTTCAAACAAGTCTTAATTGCTTTACAAAATTTATGCCAAGGAACCTTGAAAACCCTGTTTATTGTCAGATTATACACACACACACACACACAATAACTTAGTAACTAAGCTGAACACAACTGAATACTTTAGAATAAAATCATAGTTTAGAATGCTTATATGCTTTAGTATATATAATTCCTATGTTGAACTTTGCATAGGGTTCCAAAAGCATGTTCCCACAAATCAATTCTGTTGATGCACTGTATTTGCTTTAACTTGTAAAGGCCTTCATGAATTAGTTAATGTCTTATCAAAATTTTTTATATGTTTATTCAGAATCTAACTGGGGGTACCCTGCTTCTTCGAAATAAATATTACATTGTAATATATCGTGGAAAAGACTTCCTCCCAACATCTGTTGCAGCTGCTTTGGCTGAAAGAGAGGAGTTGACAAAGGATATCCAGAATGTAGAGGAACAGAGAAGATGCATTGCCATTTCACCCTCTCCAGAGGATGGTTTAGATGGCCATGCTCTCGCAGGTACCCTTGCTGAATTTCAGGAGGCTCAAGCTCGTTGGGGAAGAGAAGTAACTGCTAAGGGGCAAGAAGAAATGAAAGAAGCATCTTCTAGATCAGAGAAAGAAAAGCTTTACAGGAAACTCGAACACAAGCTTTCCATTGTAAGCAATTTCTACATGTTGTTCTTAGATAACTGTAGATCCAGAAGGCAAGATGAGCTTGCAATTAAATTAGAATATTTCGTTTTCAGTGTACATATCGATGTAGTTCACATGTTTTTTTGTAATGCTTTTGTAATTATGAGGTTGACTTTACTCACCTTTTTCTAGGTTTGCAATTATGCTTGTTTGACATAGCTTTGTTTCCAGTAGTTGTTATTGCTTGCTCCTTGACTTCTTCAAATACACAGGCGCAGGCAAAAATACATAGAGCAGAGCGGCTACTTTCGAGGATTGAAGCTTCTATGATCCTCGCCAACCCGTCTAATGATCAAGAAATTATTACAGATGAGGAAAGGTCCGTTTTCCGTAGAATTGGTTTGCGACTTAAGTCATATTTGCCTCTTGGTAAGTTTCTTGAACGACCACCTTGGAACATGCTTCACTGTTTCTATTGACTGATTAATCTCCTTGTCAATTTTAGGAATCCGTGGTGTCTTTGATGGTGTCATTGAAAATATGCACTTGCATTGGAAGCACAGGGAAGTTGTCAAATTGATTTCAAAGAAAAAGACCTTGTCCTTTGTTGAGGAGACAGCACGACTTCTAGAATATGAGAGTGGTGGTATACTAGTTGCAATTGAAAGAGTTCCCAAGGGTTATGCACTTATTTTTTACCGTGGAAAGAACTATAGGAGGCCTATTAACATAAGGCCTAGAAATCTTTTAACAAAGGCTAAGGCATTGAAACGTTCGGTTGCAATGCAACGCCATGAGGTTAGTTTGTCCTGAAAAATGTGGAGTTCCTCTTTTCTTTGTGTTTTCATTGAAAACTTTTGTATATGACCTTAGTATTGTTTTGATTTCTTTTAAACTCATGACTTGTCATGCAGGCCCTCAGCCAGCATATAGCTCAACTGGAAAGCAATATAAGGCAGATGAAGTTGGATTTGGTATGTAATTTCTCATTATACAGAAGTAACTCTTTGTCCATTAAGACAAACTTTTATGTTAGGACCTCCTTTTTTGGGGGTTCAAGTGTATTATTTAGACAGCATTAAAGTTGATTTTTGGAGGCAGAAAAGTATATATACGCAGAATTATAGCACATTTTGTGCCATTTGTTGTCAGAGTAATAAGATGCATTTCGGTTGTTCCATCTGGCCCCTAAGGCCCTAACTGTCCTTTAATTTCCTCAAAATTTAGTAATTGTTTGAGTTGTAAAACAGATACATTATTATTTATTGACGCTTTGTTACCAAGGCAACAGCAGTCAGCAACCCCTCAGACTTCCACCCTCTGCTTCACATGAAATGCTCTAATGACAGTGGGGCAGATAACTGTAGTTGCACTAGTAATAAATATTTGTTTAGTTAGTTAAAGACCTTGTTAATTGGTTAATAAATTCCTGATGTGATATGAAACAAAATAGGGTATTGAGGTCGATGAGGAACAAGAGGATAGCTCAGATTCAGAAAATGAGGACAAAACAGCAGTTACATCTGCAAGCTATGATGAGGTATCCGTTCTTTTGTAAACTAATGCTGCCTAACTAAAACTGCTATAAAACTCATTCTTCCCCTCAATGGGTCCAGGGCCAAGACGATTTTGATGAATCAAGTGATGAAGATGAATATGATGAAGATGGGGAGGTTGACAACTAGTAATGTGGAATTGTGATTTGTGATGTGAAATTCTAGGGATGTTCATCTATGGTGGCGATTACTGCAGTCCATTGGACATTCTTGGTAAGAGCAACGTTATTAATTTATTTATTGTCTGCTAGTGCTTTTCTAGCTGCTTGTACAGCTTATGCAAAACCATATTAGGTATAAAGGGTTAATTCATGATATTTCTGTTTGTATTTGGGGGCATTCTTTATTAAGGGCAATATGTAGCCGATTACCCTTGTTTTATACCAACTATAAACACATTAATTGATGGTGTATCAACCATGACCTTATAAGTGGGTTGACTTTTTTGGCTGTTTTTTTGCCAGAACATTTTATTGCCCTATGTTAGTAATAGGCTTAAATTCTAAGGTTTTGAAATAACCCCAATCTTCAGATATACCTGTATAAATGGTTAGCTCTCCCAGTCTCCCTAACTGTTTACCAAGATCCTTTGGTAGTTTGGTTTTTCTTGAAAGCCTTACACAAGTTGCACCTTTTAAATCCTTATTTTGATCTCTCCTCGCTGTATATATTTCACATTCCGAGTGCAAGTCTGAAAGATTGAACTGTAACAGGAGCCAAGAGGATTGCCGGTGGACCTTGATGACTGTATTGCAACCCCTCTTGTTTGTGATGTCTGTACTCCCTTTGCTTTGTTCCCGGCAAACTTCTTGTTGGGATCTGCCTTTGAAGTGCTAGAGCTGGGTTGGGTATAAATGATGATCTTGTCTAAAATCACCCCCCCTCTATTTGCAGTTCTTACCTTATAACTATCATTTAAGGGGGCTCGTGGTCGGAGGTACCTTTTCCACTTCTGTCCACAAAATGTACCAGGGCACAAGTTGTAACCAAATGTACTACAACAAAATAAATTTGATCAACAAATTGCTGATGGTAATGGATGATTGTCCAAATTTTTTGTGTGTTCTAGCACTGTAGATGACTAGCACGCAACACGTCAGTCACACAGGCCGCGACGCAGCACCCCCCGCCCGCGCGCGGTCGACCGTTGGATGCTGCGACCGCCTCGCGCTCGGCTGCATGCACCACCCCCAGGCCCGCGCTGTGCTGCTTTGTGCCGCTACTCCACCCACGGGCCGTGGGCCCCGCGCTTGCGTGCTCTGTCACGCTGGATATGATCGGATGGGATGGTGCGTGCGTACGAAGCGCGAAAAAGAGCTAGTGATCTTGGCTGGGCGCGCGGACCCATCTTGATCCTAGTCAACTGTGGCTGGGGGAACGCCGCAGGCTCACCCGGAGGAATCCTAATATCCTATATATCTCTCCTTTGGTTCATCTGCCGTCTCACCCCACTTGACAAATCCGCGCGCCAACAGCAACAGGTTGGCCGTCAGGCCCGCACGATTCCCTCCTGTTCAGCCTTCTCCCCTCACAGGTTTTGACCCCGATCCCAGCTCAACGCCCTTCTCCTTGGCTCCTCCCTCCTTCCCTTGCATTTGCGTCGGCGTCGCCGCTCAAGCTCTCACTCCCGCTGCTCCTTCGCCCCGCCCAAGCCGCCATCCTCCCCCTACCATCCTTCATCATGCGCCTCTCCCTGCGCTACCCTCGTCTCCGGTCCCATCATCGCCCACTCTTTCCTCTTCCTCGCTGTGCCGCTCCTCGAAACCCTAGCACGCAATGTGAAAGCAGCAGCGTGGTAGCCGAGCGAGGCAGTGAGGGTGAAACTGGATCTTGAGCGCCTCTTCGCCAACTCCATCCGCTTCTCTATCTACCTTGTCGACTTCCACCCCTCCTGGTCCATGCCGCAGCCGCCTGACTGTCGTCCTCCCTCTCCTGTCGTCTAGGGTAAGACGGATATTTGGTTGATTTGGGTGTCAAGAAATACCGCACGTGAGACCTGCATTATATCGAATCTTTGGTAAGCTTTTGCTTCTATAGACTGTCCATATCATGTATTGATCAGACAATATATAGATAGTAGCTTCATGTGACATTTTCAGGTTTATTTCACTTTGCACTGATGCAGTGCAATTGTTAGCAGCAATCTTGATTTCTTAAATACCAAGAATTTTGTTGCTCCGGATAAAAAAGATCAGAATTATTTAGGTAAAGAATCTCTGAGCAGTATTTGTTTCTTTTGTTTCATAGCGGCTTCGGGAGAGTGCGGCGATGACAACCACAAGCAACGTTGGCGTTCGCGCCATTGTTAGGTGAGGGATCAAGCGCCGAGCTTGATGGCTGCCCGCTGCCCCCATCTTCACACTACACCACAGGTTCATTCTTCATAGAAACTTTAAAAATAGATCATTCACAAGCAAAATAGTATAAACATGTGATTATATTTTTTCCTTTTCGAGGGTCTTAACAATGGAGTATGTCTCAGGTTTTAAAAATAGACCTTCTTTATTGTCTTCTTTTTTAATTACAACAGTGGATGCACACTCGACTGTGCACTGTGGTCAAAAGGCTAAATAGCTAATTGTGTTTTTTTATACAATGTGCGGGGATATTGCCACTGTTTGTAGTGTCAATGGTGGAAGTCTGGAACGTTCACCTTCATTCTTGGTTTCTTCATTTTGGAATCATGGGAAGGTAGGTCCTGATCTCTTGGTTTAGCAAAAGGTTCCATTCGAAAAAAGTTGTATTGGTTGTTTTTTTCTTGTTGCAGGATCAAGCTTTCTTTCTTACTTGCAATATTTACTCCAAATATCTGGGAAGGATGGCTTGAAGCATTTTATGGAATTTATGAATACGGTCCTTGTAAGTTTCTGCCTCAAACAGTTTGGTCCTCCACCCGCAGATGATCAAATATTTGCATGCAAAACGTGCTGTCAGTTTGGAAATCGTATTAATATTAAGTTGATTCTTCCATTTTTTTGCATTTTACCTGGCATGGACTTTTTATTTGAATATAAACCCTTATATTTTGGACGCAGCATGATGGATGGTGCAGTCCTTTTTTTGTTGGTAACATTGTATTTTGTAATTAATATTTTTTGTATAAAGGAAGGTGGGATAATAGGCAAACTACATGTAGAGGAAATATAATTTTGGTATACTATTTGTTTTGGAAAATAACATTTGTGTAAATATAAAACGTATCATAGAAATACGCTTTCAGGACAAAGCAAGCTGATGACTTTTTCTACTACATCGGGTCCTTTCGTTCCAGCCTTATCTAATAGGTAGATTGTTCCCCCATTTGCTTTCTTTCATCTTGCCACCACTTTGGAATTGGGATTGGGTTCGCCCGGATCTTAAGGTAAGCGGGTAGCTAGCAAGTCCCCGCGTCACGAAACTTGCAGATCTAGCATACTTCACCAAAATTCAGAGAGGGCAATGTAGAGATCAGTGACCTTCTTCAGTGCGAGGCCCTGCAGCTTGGGCATGTCCTCCTCGAGGAGCTTGGCCTTGGTCCAGCGGATCTTGGCGTTGAGCGCGACCACCATGGCCAGGTTCTTCTCCTGCTTCGTCAACTTCGCTTTCTGAAACAGACCCCGGAAACCGATCAGATTCAGATTGAGGGGATGGAGCTAGACGCCGCCGCCACCGGCGGCAACTGGACGGGGAAAGGGGAAGAGACGAGGGCGCACAGCCTGGCCGGCCAGTGGCGAGGCGCGTCGTCATGCGCGACTTCGGCGAGTGCGTCCACTGCCTTGCCTGCAAGCTGCTCACCATCCTATCGCTGTGCCTCAGCCTACCACAGGAGACACTGGAGCAGCAGCTCCAAGGTACTCGGCAGCAGTAGCAAGACGACTGCCTCCTCCTCTAGCTCAAGATGAACTACTACCCCAGGTGCCCACAGATTGTTGTTGTAATCAATAATAGTTATCTTTGAGATAAAATTTTATGGATATTTCATGTTGAACACGCATTTGTACCTGCCTGTACACAACTTGAACTTTTAAATAGCTAGAAGATCTCCTTATACACTATATTCTTGGCCATGTGTTCACCTGGGTAGTCCGAGTCGTCGATCAGCACTTTCAATCCATCCCTGTTTGTTACTGTCGATAACACCACATATAGTTGCCCATGGCAGAAGACTTGCTTAGGTAAATATAAGCCAACGTTGTTTAGAGACTGACCTTGGCTTTTATTTATTGTCATCGCGAAGCGGACTGACACAGGATATTGCCTTCTTTTTAGCACGAACGGCCACTTGGAGTCACTCGGTGACATGATTATTCAAGGTATGTATACTTTGTCGCCAACGTGTGTTCCTGTGATGATTTGTTTTTTCATAAGGGAAATTTTATTAAATTTTAAGATTTTAATCGACAAGATACAAAACCCTGAAAATAATTCCTGACCTCTGTATAACCAGGATGCACACAACCAAAATGACAAAAATTACAAGCACTCTAATGACAATCAATACGCAGACTAGACCGTCACCCATGAGCCTGGGAAAAAACTCCTTGGACACACGTGCCAATTGTTGAGACGCCACTGCTACCAATTCCTGCGAAGATGACGTTTGTAGTATAGCCTAGGTACGTAACCAATGGATGACTGAGAAGATAACCTGAAAAGGGGAACATTATGTTTTTTTGAAATATCAGATCATTCCTGCATAGTCAAATTGACCAACAGGTAGCAGCCGCCCCTAATAAGAACAGATGCTTCAATTCTTTCACAACACCCCCTAGCCAAGAACCAAATAAATGAGACACACTACGAGGTTGAGAAAATCCTGAAGTTGCTCGAATGATAGACCAAACAGAACGAGCAAAACGACAATCAAAGAACAAATGTTGAATTGTTTCGTCCTTTTGACAAAAGCAACACATCTTGTTACCTTGCCAGGTGCGTTTGGTGAGATTATCTTTCGTCAGCACTACCCCTCTACGCAAGTACCAAAGAAAAATTTTGATTTTTAAAGGAACTTTTAACTTCCAAATCCGCTTATTCAAGTTAGAGACATCAACATGAATCATGATCAGGTAATGTAATTGCACCGAGAATCGTCCGTTTTGGTGAAGGTTCCATCGAAATTCATCAGGTTCCTGGCTCAAAACAATATCAGTAATACGAGAAAGTAAATCATTCCAAGCCACTAACTGAGGACCAAAGAGATCTCTCCTTCAAGAGAGATTGGGAGGCGAGGTGCTCAGAGCCTCTGCTACAGTAACCTGCTTGTAGCGGGCTATATTATATAGTCTAGAATACTGTTCTCGTAGGGGTGTCGAGCTTAACCACTTGTCCTCTCAGAAACTAATTTGTGATCCATCTTTAACAATAAAAGAGCCGAAGCGGAGAAACTCTCCCTTCACCTTCATAAGACTTGTCCAAAAGTGTGAGTCACCAATTCTTCACTGTGTCTGTGAAAGCGGTTTGGAATGAAGGTATTTATTCCGTAGAATCTGTTGCCATGTACCATCAGTTGTCAATAATTTAAAGAGCCATTTACTGAGAAGGGCCTTATTCATAATATCTAAATCATGAATTCCTAGGCCCCCTTGGTCTTTAGGTTGACACAGAATACTCCATTTAGTGAGGCGATACTTTCGTTTATGGTCATCGCTCTGCCAAAAAAACCGAGAGCGGAAATAATCTAATTTCCGAAGTACCCCTTTTGGAATTGCGAAGAAAGACATCATGTACATGGGTAAACTGCTGAGTACAGAGTTAATCAGCGTTAATCTCCCACCTGTCGAAAGGTGTTTGCCCTTCCAACTATTGAGTCGTTTCTCAAATCGTTCCTCAACTCGTTTTCAATCAGCATTTGATAGTTTCCTATAATAGATAGGAATCCCTAAATACTTTAATGGAAAAGTCCCTTGGTTACAACCAAACAATTTTGTGTAATGATCAAGTGCCTCCTGTGCTGCACCGAAGCAGAATAATTCGCTCTTATAGAAATTGATTTTTAGACCCGATAGTTGCTCGAAAGCACAAAGTAATAACTTCATGTTACAAGCCTTCTCCAAGTCATGGTCCATAAATAGGATTGTGTCATCAGCATACTGTAGAATGGATAAGCCGTCGTCTACCAGATGCGGCACCACTCCACTAATCTGCCCATCTACTTTTGCTCTTTTGATCAAGATTGAAAGCATATCAGCAACTATATTGAAAAGTAATGGAGATAGTGGGTCACCCTGTCGAAGGCCTTTTTTTGTTTGGAAATAAGACCCCACATCATTATTTACGTTAACCGTAACAGAACCATCCGAGATGAAGGACTGCATCCAAGAATTTCACTTTGGTGTAAAACCCTTCATCCGCAATGTTTGCAATAAAAAGGTCCATCATACTTTATCGTACGCCTTTTTAAAATTGATCTTAAAAATGAATCCACTTTATTTGTGTCGATGCAACTCATAAATGATCTCATGTAAGATGATGACACCCTCTAGGAATTGTCTCATCTACCGTTTCGTTCCTCGGGCACGCATAATATCGCTCTTTCTTCTAGGAATTGTCGCTCACGATAGTTTTGTAGCAAGTTTGGGCATGTGCTTTTGACTATTTCTTCTTTTGGGTCGTCTCCCTTTTGTAGTAGTAGGTCATTTGGGATTATTATCCACTCATCCCCTTCATCTGATGGTGTCGTTCCATCGCCAATTTGTAGTATCCACTTAGCAAATTTAGCGACCTTTTGCTTTTGTAGTGGATCTTCGGACATACAGCTTAACCGCATATTCTATAGGTAAGTGCATTTGATTGAGGCATTCACTATTTTGCTCTCTCTCCTTCCCTTTGGAACCACCGGAAGTATTTGTCTGAAGTCACCTCCTAGTACAATCGTCATCATCAAGAAATCCAAATGCCTCGCATGCGGATTTGTATGTTGGGTGAACAACTCCATCCGCCGTACTAATGTCCTCAAATGATGTGCATCCTTTGACGGTGTTCAGGGGCGGACCTGTTGGTGGGTCAGGGGGGGCTGGCGCCCACCCTACCTCCGGCCAGGAAGTGGGTACCCCCCCATAGCCCCTACCTCGGTGGGCGCCATGCGCGCGGCCACCGCCACCACTCGGGGCAGACGACGGTGTGAAGGCAAAAGGGCAAAGGCCAACAGCCCAACAACAACACAGATAACTAATTTGGGCCTAGAACATTTGCAGCAAATGAGCAAAGTAAAAACTTAATCGGCACACCGCGCACAGCCCAGTAGCCCATCGAGAACATACACAGTAAATACGTACGGAGGCACCGATGCCACCGACACCGAGCACCCAGAATCCCAGATCCAATTCGGCCACCACCATCGCACCACATCCACCGAGCAGTCGAGCACCTAGCGCCAGATCTGGGCATCTGGCCGGACCGGACCGTCGGAGAGGGAGGCTGCGAGGCGGCGGCGTGAGCTCGGGGAGGGGAGGCCGGAAGCGGGAGCCGGAAGGGGAGGCCAGAGGCGGGAGTTCTAGCGCCAGATCTAGCCGGACCGCCACCTCCAGAGAGGGAGGGGAAGCGGGTGGGGAGGCGGCCGGAGGCGGGAGGGGAGGCCGGAGGGGAGGCGGGAGGCAGGGGACTGGCGGGTGGGGAGGCGGCCGGAGGCGGGAGGGGAGGCGGGTGGGGAGGCAGCCGGAGGCGGGAGGCAGGGGCCGAACTCGGAGCGGATGCACGCAGATCTGGGGAGTGGGGAGGCTGAGTGCTGTTGAAGACTTAAGTGTTGAGTGTTGAGTTTTGAGGGAGCCAAGGAGGCTTTTGAGAATTGAGGGAGAAGGTGCTGCTGCCGAGTGTGGCTTTTGAGGGGGAGAGGACCACCGAGAGCATCAGATTATCAGAATTCAGAGCGGTGAGCCGACAGCAAGCGATTGTTTATATTATTGAAACAGACAAACAGTGCACTAGATTGAAGGTTGAAATATTAATAGGTATGGTACATTCTTTTTAATATCATATGAATTATGAAACATTATGTTATTAACAATTTAACATATATTTATTCTTTGTAATTTATGTAATTGTGATCAATTTGGTATTTTAGTTTTATTTATTATCATTTATTGATTTATACAGTTGGAAGAAATGGAGAAACAAACATTGCATAAATATTTTTCATGCAATACAAGTAGTACTCCCCATACTAATGAGAGTCAAGTAAAGAAAGCTCGGATGGATTTTAATCCCGATGAAATCATCGCTGATCCAGCAAATCGTATACCTATTAATGAGTATGACAATGGAATTAGAGATCAAGTGAGAAGGGCGTATTTGTTGAGAGGTCCAACTCAACCAAAAGGCCATAATTTTCCTCACAAAATACAGAATGATTGTTCAAGGGCATTTCAACAATCTTGGTACAATAAATATGATTGGTTAGAATACAGTGTGGAAAAGGATGCGGTCTTTTGTTTCTATTGTTTTCTTTTCAAGAAATCTGGAAGGTCTGAAAAATTTGGTAGTGATGTATTTACAACAACAGGGTATTCTAATTGGAAGAAAGCTTTAGGAACATTTGATAAACATGTTCATGGACCTAGTAGTTATCACAACATTGCAAGGGGGGATTGTGAGGATTTTAAAAATCAAAGGGCAAGTGTGACACAACGACTTTCTGATCATGGCCGAGAGTTAGAAATTGCATATAAAATTCGTTTGACTGCTTCTTTAGATTGCGCAAGGTTTCTTCTAATGCAAGGTGAAGCTTTCCGAGGACACGATGAATATTCAACTTCCATCAATAAAGGAAATTTTAGAGAATTAGTTGAGTGGTATAAAGATAAGAATGAGGAAGTGAAGAAAGCATTCGATAAAGCTCCCTTAAATTGTTAGATGGTTTCTCCAAAAATTCAAAAGGATCTTGCGAAAGCTTGTGCGCAAGAGGTCACAAAGGTGATTATGGAGGAGATTGGAGATAGGAATTTCTCCGTGCTAATTGATGAGTCATGAGATATATCAATAAAGGAGCAAATGGCTGTGATTTTGAGGTAGTTTACTTTTTGTTTTTACATTATTCTATTTATTTGTGTTTTAACTTAGCATAATCTGTGGCAATTGGCATACAGGTTTGTGAATGATCAAGGGAAGGTTCTTGAAAGGTTTCTTGGTATTAAACATGTATCAAATTGTACATTTGCTGCATTGAAGGAAGCTTTATTTGATTTGTTTGGAGAGCACCAATTACCAATTTCTAGGCTACGAGGGCAGGGTTATGATGGAGCTTCAAATATGAGAGGAGAATTTAATGGCTTGCAAAGGCAGATCCGAGATGAGAATCCGTATGCTTTCTATGTCCATTGCTTTGCCCATCAATTGCAGTTAGTGGTTGTGACTGTTGCAAGTTGTAGTAGAGCTATTGCTGATTTTTTCAATTATATTCTCTTGATAGTGACCACTGTGAGTGCATCTTGTAAAAGAAAGGATGCATTGCTTGCAAAGCATCAAGATGTCTTGTTAGAGAAGCTAGAGAATGATAAGGCTGTCACTGGCACAGGGTTGCATCAAGAAATGAGCCTAGCTAGACCTTCCGATACTAGATGGGGCTCTCATCTAAAAACTATACTACGTATTTACCAAATGTGGGAGGCAGTATTAGAGGTACTAGAGATTGTGAGTAAAGATGCATGTCAACCATCAAGTCATGGTGGAGCATCTGGATTGATACAGAAAATGGAAAGCTTTGAATTTATTTTTATCTTGCATTTATTAATAGACTTGCTAAGCATTACAAATGAGTTATCACTTGCTTTGCAAAGGAAAGATCAAGATATTGTTGAAGCTATGGATTTGCTTGTAGATGTGAAAATACGTTTGCAGGATATGAGAGACAATGGATGGGAGCCATTATTCCAGCGAGTAAAAGCTTTTGTGAATCAAATGAGATTCATGTGCCAAATATGGAAGAACTCATTCCAGTTAGAGGTATGTCTGCACGTAGAAAGCATACAGTGACTTACCAACACTATTTCCATGTTGAGATTTTCATTACTGCTATTGATGCCATTACATCAGAGATGAATCATCGGTTTAATGAAGTTTCTTCAGAGTTACTGGTATGCATGTCTAGTCTTGATCCAAGAGGCTCTTTCTCCAAGTTTGATGTAGATAAGCTTTCGACTTGCTGAGATTTATGCTGATGACTTTGACATAGCTGACCGTTTGTTGTTAAGAAATCAGCTTCAAACATTTGTTCTTAATGTCAAGAGAAGTGTAGAATTCCATGGATGTGGTGATATTGCAAAGTTAGCTCAAAAGATGGTTGAAACAGGAAAAAATAGAACATTCCCATTGGTCTATCGTCTTATTGAGCTAACATTGATCCTTCCAGTAGCAACGACATCTGTTGAAAGAGTCTTTTCGGCAATGAATATTATCAAGACAGATTTGCGCAATAGAGTAGCGGATGAGTGGTTCAGTGACTTGATGATATGCTACACTGAGCGAGAGATTTTCAGAAACCTTAATGATGATAGAATTAGAAAACGCTTTCAAAGCATGAAATCTCGTAGAATACTATTGCCTCGTACTTGCACTACTACTACTCAATCCTAGTTACTGGTATGTTTCATTCTTTTTTCAATCTTTATAACTATTCACAAATACCATTTTTGATTTCATTACTAAGTTTGCTAATTTTGGTGTGCAGATAACTGCTTAGATATATTTATGGGCATTAGAAGGCATATTATCTATTACCAAGGTACAATCTTTGTTGTATTTTGTATTTTTACTATGTCTCTATTCTAATTATGTATGATTTTGAATTGCAAAATATAGTTCACTTTATGTTTAGTATGTTTTATCTTTTGTATATTATATCCCGTTAGCCCCCTCTAAAATTTAGCTCTGGGTCCGCCACTGACGGTGTTGACTAGCATCTTGAGATAGTATCTCTCGCCACTGGTAGGATGTTCATGTGCGTATTCTTCCAATTAGGTACCCTTGTTTTCGCTTTTCCCATGTATTTTTTTTGTTTTCCATACCCATTTTGAAGGGAACTCAGCGAATGTCAATTCTCTTGCTTCCTCATGATGTTTGTTTGCCTCCAGCTACTTGGTAAACTTACTCTCTCTCAGTGCTTCCCTTGTTATTTTGTCTAATTCAGTTGAGTCAGGGAAAATAACCTGCTGCTCGTTCTCTAGGTGGAAATTTAATCTCTCAACTGGTGGATCTCGATAGTGTAGATCAAATGTGAATATCCAACAGAATGTTTCGGTTGTTGATATATATCTCATATGTAGTTAATTTACTCCCTTTTTTTTTGCAAATATGCCTTGGTTAATTTATACTTGACTCCTACAGTCCTACTACGTCAGTAACTTTCAGTTTTCAGTTTAAGCAACTTCATGTGTTAGGGCAATATTTTCTTTACTAGTAGTAAAACATGGGCACTCAACTAATATATATCTATACATTAGTGTCCCCTAACTGCAATTATCTCTTCCGTCATGCAGCCACATCGTTCCTATCCTTATGATGAGTATTGAGAGGTACAGATTGAATATAAATGGCTATATTGATGCTAATATTGTAATTGGGCCATTATAGTATGCATTTCATTGGTCAGCTAAGCCCAAATCGCACAGCCCAGCCCAAGCAAATGTCACCCACTAATTGCAATAGCTAACGCTAAATCTCGTATAAGAATTAGCCACATCACTAGCCTGCTGATTGCTCAAGCGTGCGATTGATGCAACTTCAAAACTACAGGTTTTATCCGGGACGCTTCCTTCGTCTATGGTAACACGGACTGTTGTAAATAGCCCCTGCATCACGCGGGGCCTCCACCTATCGGTAGAAATTATAAGACCGTATATACCAAAAATACATGCGAAGATTTCCTTCCAAAAAAGTATTGATAAATAATACCTAGATGTTTTTTTAAAACTATCATATAAATTTATGACTGTCAGATTAAAAATATAATGGTCACAAATTCTCCTCTAAAAAAGAGCTGTTGAATGTGTAATTCAACTGTCCAAAATTTATAAGATTATTGAAAAAAACATGATGATGATACCTATACATACACACCAAAAAAAATTACTGCGCCCAACACGGACTCAAGGGCTCCAAGGCCGTATCGTAGCACGTACGAAAATTACCGTATCTGGTAAAAAGATCGAGGGAAATCAGCAAATCCCCATCACCTTCCTCTCGCGCCATTTTTGGCAATGGCTTCCTCTATTTATGCTCGCCCAGATCTCCTTCCTTGCGTTGCATTGACGTCTTGACAGAATAGAAGCAGAGCAGCCGCCGCTCATCGATCGCGACGATGGTGAAGCGGGGCGGGGGGACGAGCAAGGGGCGGCAGCGCATTGAGATCTGCCGCATCGAGGGCAAGGAGCGCCGGCAGGTCACCTTCTCCAAGCGCCGCTCCGGGCTCTTCAAGAAGGCCTCCGAGCTCTCCACGCTCTGCGGCGCCCGCGTCGCCATCGTCGTCTTCTCCGAAGGCAGGCACGCGTTCAGCTTCGGCAGCCCCTCCGTCGACGCCGTCCTCCGCCACTACGCCCCCCTACCCGGCGACGACGCCCCCGTTGACGACGCCGACTTTGGTGAGGACTACGAGGCGATGGGGCTGAGGCGGGCGGTGGAGGAGACCAAGGAGCAGGTGGCGGCGGAGAAGGCCCGGATGGACGCCGTCGCGGAGAAGGTGCTGCAGGCGAAGGCGGGGAAGCGGTTCTGGTGGGAGGCGGACGTGGCGGCGCTCGGGGAGGCGGAGCTGCCGGAGTTCACCAGGGCGCTCCAGCGCCTCAAGGACTGCGTGCGCCGCCGCGCGGACAAGCTGCTCGCTGCTCTGCCGCCGCAGCAGTAGGGCCGGCTGGCACAGAGTAGCTTCTTTTAATTGTAAGGTATTAGGTTAATGCTTGCGCAATAATGTTACCAATGTACTAGCGGTGAAGATGGACGCAGCTCGTTTCGGTTTTTTTTTCTTTCAGTTTTAGCTTTTTTTACTATTTAATAATTTATTTTTTGATTATTTTAGATATTTTGAGTTTTTTGTATTTTTTTCTTATATTCTTTTGCATTATTCGTGATGGGCTAACATATATTTTTCTATTTTTTAAAATTTAATTATGTCCAATAAACCAACTCAACTACAGTAAAAAAAGTCAGCCACAGTGAAATTTCAATCAGAAGCCATCATTATTTCGAACGCCCCCTCAGTTCGAGGGAGCGGCTATCGTCTGCAACAAGCAGCATAGCCCGTGCCATGCTGCACGGCTAGGCAGTAGACAACAGTGACCTTACCTTTTCAACTTCTTAAAACTATTTTTTAATTTTTTATAATAACTAATTTTTACATAAAATATCTTTTCAAAATAAAGTATAAGTTAATTGTAGTATATACTATAGCGACTATATTTATATTGGTTAAAATAGCACGCGAGTTTTTATTACTTTATATCTCTGTTATGAACAGTCTAAAAGTTATAAACTGTAGTTAAAAACTATAAGCCGAGTGTATTACTTCAATACTTTATGTACATCTTTCGGTGTGAATACGGAGTTATCCTGTTGGTGATTCAGTTAACATTCAATAAATTTTAAAATAGTCGAATGTTGTATAGACAACACCATTACTAAAACTATAGTTTCACCTCCCCTTGTACAGATCGAATATAAAACTTTCATGGCTTTAGTTTCACCTTCCATAATTTCCATTAGTGCCATGGAGTTATACGTACATACCCTTATAAATCGAGAGCACATATCACTGGAAAGAATACGCTACAATTTGTGTGGATCAACAGGCAAGTGTCAACCAGACAACTGCCCCCATTATCTTGGCCATTTTTTTGCGCTTTTAAGCGCAAGTTGCCAGGTTCCGATGCAGGTTTTCAAGTGAAATCAGCACCATTGTTTTTGGGCGTACAGCTCGTATTGCTACTTGCCTCTCGCGAGCAGGCGATGACATGATGTATTAGTCCGCGTTAAATAATTAAGCAACTTGATTGGGAGTTAGGATTACCAGAGAGGCCCATCATGAGGGAGCAAACTGATCAAGATAATGCTCTGGACCTCGTCGCCGATTCCTATTTAATTTAGCGGCATTGGTACGTCTATGTGTGGTTCATTTCTCATTCCGACACACACTAACAAAAGTTATGTACCAAGTATGGACTATGAGATGGCTATAAGTCGAGCGTCTAGTTCGCTCGTGTTCGAACCTCAGATTCAACGAATGCGTTCACCTTCACACACACACACATATACACGTTACACGTGTGCATTCGGTAGAAAACACATGTCCATGCTCAACAAGATGCTAGATAAATCTAGAATTTATTCAGCGACCTTTGTTTCAGACCTAACGTATATTTTTAATGGAACACACTACGTATGTGCATGTGATGTGGCCGATTAAGATCACTTGGGCCGCTCTTTCTCCCACCCGCCAATTCTGTATGCATTATGTTCTCGCAAGGTCCAAGCAAATATTAAACTCGGAGAGTGTCTGCCCAGCGAGCCGGTGCACGTGTCGCCGCGTTTCCTCTCGCGTGACGCGTGCGTGCGCATGTATACCCTGTTCTTGCTGCCTCATGGGCCACGCACAAACGCTCACGTGAGTCACTCGCTTCCTCTGCGAGCCCATGGGCCATTGCTGTGCCCATGTGTTTTGGGCTTCTAGAGGAATCCGATCGGCGTGGCGTCGGCTGTGTTCTGTTCGTCATTTCGCTTGCTGGAGCGTGTCGTCTAGGGTTTTGCTTCCGTTTCGGTTCGCGTGCTTCCTGGGCTGTGCTGTGGTTCGCTTAGCTCGTGGTTGCGGCTCTCACGGCTTGCATTCCTTCTCCCGACTGTTCAGCCATCCTGCTGCTTCTGTGATGCTTCCGTCCAAGGTACTGCTGCCTGTTCATCTTTTTTCGGTTTCCTTACCATTGGCTGTATCTTCTCGTACGTACCAATGAAACCTTCTGGTTTAATCATTGTAAAAAGTTCGCTAAACAGTTTGTACAAAAACATATTTGCTTTACCATGGTCCTAGCATAACATAATTACCTTACTTCTGTTTTCACTGTTATACCGTTATACCTCCACATCTAAATTTTCCATCAAATCTACAAACACCAGCCTGTAATTGTTCTTGCATAATTATCAGCATGCAACATTCATCATCCAAACAAGATAAAATCATACTACAAAACCGCTACTTCATACAACCTATATTTCAAACCCAAGCAGCCACCCTATTTATCTCCCTTATATAATATCAACGATTTTAAACTCCTCATATCTCCATATAAGTAAAAAATCATCTTTACTCATAGCAGAGAGAAAAACCTCAGCTTTTCCCGCTCCAATAAACAAAAACATAACGCTTGTTCATACGCTATGACAACACAAAGTTTAAACCAATACTACCAACGCAAAATTAGATACAAATTACTTATTCAAAATATTTATGCTTTCTAACAAAATCATAATACTTTACCTAGATTTCCACATTAACTTATTACTAATAAATACTGATCTGCGCGACGTGCCACCGCGCACACGCACCTAGTTCACTCCAGAGTTGAAGCCCTAAAGAAAACAGGAACATGCCAACGCATCGAGATGACGGCTGCCTCCACTCTGAAATGCGACTATGCTAGGACCTCGTCTGGATAATAGTTGACCTGTTCCATTGATCTCTCTGTTTTGTTTTCAATGTGTGCTTCTCTTTCCATGACTTCTTTTCTTACGAGAGTCAATGGTGTTCTTAAATGGACCGTTCAAGCGCATGCAGTCGTCAATTGTCGATTAATTATGTATGATTGAGTGACCAATCATTTTTGCTTGTATAACTTCAAGATAAGAGTTTTTTTTTGTTCATCATGCATGGTTAGCTTCGACCGTAGACCATAGTCTTAGCTATGTAATGCAGGCAGTATGCTAATAGTATGAGGTTTTTTACACGAGATATCAAGTGTAAACTTGGCTGGGATCAAGGATTTTTTTTTGATTTAGGCACCAAATCAACATGAAAAGTTCTAAAAAAAGATGTACTTCTCAGTTTATTCTATCCATGTGCAAAAATTGAAGTTCAAATTAAATCTATTTTAGAGTAAGAAAAATGAGAAAATTCGAACAAATGATAAATTAAAGGAAAAAAAAGGAAAGGACAAAAGCTACATTCACATAGAACCTATCTTTTTCTTGCTTCTTCTAGCACATAATTTTGAGTTTGAAGTTGAAATTTTAAAGGGTTCTACCACAATGTGTACATTGCGTCTACATTTTTTTTTGAATTTTTCAGATTGATTTAGTGACTAAACCGAAAGGGTTTCTATGGTTTCGGTGCTTGCATATAAATAAGGGATTTTTTTTTTGCAAAAACACTATCTGCAAGTGGGGAGTTTGTCAAAACCCACCTATATCTCAAAGGTTGTCCAAAAGCCATCTGTAAGTTTTATGTGGCTGCAAATCCCCCTTCCACACACGCGCGCGTGCACCCCCCCCCCCCCCCAAACAATCTATTTACTCATTGAAGCTCATAGAAGTCAAGAACTAATAACCTGGTTGTCTCCCATTAATGGGATCGCATCCAACTCCATTCAAACTGCGAGAATCCTTTCGCTTGACCGCAACATCAATGATCGCCCCTGATCGTCCTTCTTCTTTGTCCCTCTATTTTCCTGTGCTTGTGTCACGCTTTATTCTCCCGTGCGCGCTCGACCTGTGCCCTACTCTGTGCTAACACATCTTTCCTACTCATATTCCACAAGACTAGTCTACTAAGATTACTACGCAAGTGCCATCTTCAGCAATTCAGAGACTAAATTGGCCAGGGGGTTGCAACCATATAGAACTTGTGGGTGGGTTTTTAATGAACTTTGAGATGTAGGTGGATTTTTGCAAAAAAAATCTCTACAAATAATATTATGTCCTACTGAGGGCATGTATAATGCAGGTGCTTGCAGAGGTGCTTAGCAAAAGAAAACTACCTTTCGTGCCACATAGGGCAGATAATGTGCTTATTTGTAGCCTCGTGCCACATATCAGACTGCACTAACATAATTTTATCTTAAGTTATTTTGTAATTTTTTTAACTTATTTACAGATGTTGTATCTAGCACAAAATATTTTGTTCTTTTTTTTTGTTATTGTGGACTTTTATATTTTATTTGCCAACTCTGAATACCCATTATATAAATCCTGAGTCCGTCACTGTTCGTAGAGTTTTTGGATGTGTTGTTGAGTGGCCTTCTTTGTCAATGTGTAGTACTAGCCAAGCTGGTTATGAATGAATAAAAATGAGTGAATATTAACATGAGTCAGTGTGTACTACTACCTGGTATAAATAGTATCAGGTGATATACTTCTTCCTCCTCTGAATGGGTGCATCACACAAGCCCTATATGGAAGAAAATGGCGGTAGCAAGTCAAAGGAAATGGCAGCACCAGTGGAAAGAAATGGCATAAGCATTCCTCCGCAACACAAGTCACCATTCAGAACACATTTCAAGACCAAGCCATATTCTGAATTCATTTCATTTGTTCAACATTATAAATTAATTTCACAAACATTCAATCAGAACACAAGTGAAATTCCAACAACACATGACAGCTCATAAATTTAAACCTGAATTTGATGTTCAGTGCATGTGTTACTAGCAGTTCCAGGCAGCAGCTAAGTTACATTTTTCCATGGCTAACTGTGTATATGTTTCCTCTTTGCTGTTCTTGAATGCTTCATTGACACTGCCAAAAGTCCAGTAATATGCATCCAACAATTTCCTGTCAACATCAAACATTGGTCAAGTTTGCATTTGCATTCATTATCAACTCATACAAATTTACATCCTGTGTGCTACATTCTAGGATATCAAAAGCAGTGAACTCAAGACAAAACTACAACCGTCAGCTATATATGTTCATACAGGCATAGAACATTTTCTTCTTGTTTTCTGCAACAGTAGAGGCTCCTTGCCGAGGGGGCGAAGGTCGTGGAGTGGCTAAATGCGAGTGCCGTGTTGGTTGGGGCAGCAATTAGCTACAACTCAGGCCGGGGGAGACGGGCGATGATGGCAAGTAGCTGCGACATATCTCATGGATGACAGCCACGTCGGCACCTCGACCTTACGGGCACACGCTGAGATCTGATCAACGGCGGCGGTGCATCTCGAGCTAGCGAAGGAGCTCCCCAGAGTGCGGATAGGTGACTTGGCAGTAAGATTACTTACGATTGTCAGTAAAATACTTGTGTCTGTGCTTAATAGGTCATCAGTGACCCATTGGGCTAAGCATGTTCAGGTCAGCCCGAAACGACCTGACCCCTCTCTATGTCGTGCTTGGATCAGAGGGCATACACGTGGACCGAGACAACACGGTAACTTATTTAGACTAGAGTCTTGTTGGGCCTAATTAGGTCATACCCTATCCAACCCTGTGCCGTGTCGGGTGGCCTATTTGGTCAGGTCTGTAGGATACGTTGCTCTAGTGTCCTGAATGATAATGATGGTTTGTTGGAAATATTGTCTCTAGTATTGTATTTAAACTAGGTGAAGTCCTTAAAGACAATATCCAAAGATGAACTGTTGTGGATACCTAAAATCAGTGTAAAACACATCTAGCATTATACATATTCTGATAGGTACGATTAAACTTTATCGTTTTTAGATTTACATAATTTTAAGCTTCTTTTTTTTAATAGATGGATCGACACTTGATCGTCATCCTTGAGACCTGTCGATCGAGTTAACTAGGCTATGAATGATCGTCACTAACTTTATAGTCTACTCCATACATGCATCGATGCACATAACAGTAGACACTTGGCAGCTAAATATTAATTCGAGGACATGGCGGTACTAACAAAACAAACAAAAACATGCCAAATGTCTTCAACTGCAGCACGCATGACAGCCAGTGGCTGGCTAAGTACTGACCACAACAGCTTCAAAAAAATCTTGCCAACATTTTCTATCTTAACCTTGTTGATGACACCGTATGACGCATCCTTTGAAACTGACAGAAGACTAGAGATATGCACAAGGATTTTTCCTGCAATCCCGTAGGGGTTCGTGTGTCTATTGGACGGCTTCGGATTTTTCTATGTATTCACCAAATGGAGGTGCAGATTCTGCCAATTGCCATGCTCGGTAGAATATATTCATCCTGTATATGTATCTGCAGCTGTGAGAGACATACATGTGTATGCATTTTGCAATGACTATTAAACATGAACCGTCGAATCAACTCGCAAATGATCACGCAAGATATGATTCTGTCAATGCACTATGTATGTATATGCAGAGTTAAATAATGCTAGCACCGAACGCCGATAAACTCCGGACCACAAGGGGCAAAATAATTTGAGAAATTTGCACCAGTGGTAACCCGATTACCACTTATATTACCACATGTACTTTCATATTTTGGCGTGTTAAGTGTATATTACCATCCGAGAGTTTGAATCCAGTTGGTAAATTTGAGAAAAGCAACCGAAACATCAGAGCATATTGTCGATCAACACTTGAGCGCTCTCTCTCTCTCTCTCTCTCTCTCTCTCTCTCTCTCTCTCTGCGAGAGGAGGGATAATGACAGCCGGAGAAGACATGCATGTACGTACATTTTGATTCGATTCCATGGAAGTGGCCGAACACATCAAATTGGCCGTAAGAACTAGGGATAGGTGTGCGTTCTTTTGGCAAAATGAGGTCCCAATATACCCTTGATCGACGCGTGCTTTCCGTAGCAAAAAGGGAGCGCATGCATATGTACCAATTCACCAGATGCTCTATTCTCTTCTCGATCAACTCCAATCACCACATGTCCTGGCCTCCAAACTACAGCCGTGATCGCATCATATCTCTCTCTCTCTCTCTCTCTCTCTCTCTCTCTTTTGTATCATGCGTCCTCTCTTCGATCATTAATTAATCAACGAACGCCTTTCGATCGAGTTTGTACCCTATCTAATCGATCGATCGTGTGCAAGTTGCACGCCTTTTTGACCATGGCTTTCGAATTGTTCGCCTGCATAATTTCTTTGAACGGGCATGTTCGCTCGCATAATTGCGCTTGATGCTCTCCTCGTTTTCGTTCTGTCTAGCTACCCCTCTAGACCATGATATCGTGTTAATTAGATTTCCCTATATTGGTTCCAGCCAACAGGTTTATGTGCTTTTTATGTGGCCCAGTTGCATTGCAGATGACGCCAATTGGATGGAAAAAAATTAAGAGCAAAATGATGGGCTATAAGCGCATGCACGACGAGGTATCAAATTTATAAGTTCTTGCTTTTGAATGTTGAGAAAAGCCAGCCGAATTTTGCAAATGTTCTCCGCGTAACGGATGCCCGGCCCCTTTCTGCAGGTGCATGCATGTAGGCAGCTGAATTCACTAGCGTCGCAGTCCAAAAGGTCAACAGGCCCAGGTCTTTTCGAAAAAACTCGTGTCGAGTTGAACTGAACATGCTACAGCTCCCTCTATTTTACAAATAAAGGAAGGAGGAACGCGTGCAAGATCCTGAAAAGATGAAGACCCTGTTTGGCATTGCGGTGGATTATGGTAATCTCCTTTAGTCGAGCCGCTTTTGCTTTCAGAAATTCGTGTGTTTGGCTAACTTTTTTATAATCAATTTGTAAATGGATATATTATTGTGTTTCGGAACATATGGGATGAAATGTGAGAGTGTAACCATCAGATAGCAAAAATTAGTTAACTTTAATCTAATTTACCAAACAAATTAATAGACTTTTATAACTTGCTTTTCACATCAGCTTAAAAAATAATCACAACACAGCACAGGGCAACTATCGCCGCTGAGCCGAAAGAAATGGCCAATAGGAGGGTGTCAATTTATAAGGTGATTTATGCTTTCTTATGTATATGCCATATTTTTTAACCATCGGGTCAAAATCAAAATCAAGCACACACACATCTCAAGGCTGATCTAAAGGCCAATAAAATAAAATTGATCTAGTGTTAAAAAAAGGCCATGTGACAAGGACCACAAGGTAGAGTATAATTCGTTGGTGCAAGAGAAACATTTAGGCCATTTTCTCCTACAAAGTGAAATTAACCACTACAGTAATTGAGCAGGATGGCCAGTCCCAAATAATACATCACAACATATTCGGCCAGTACAAAAAGGCCTTCAACACAAGGACGACTGGGGGGCTCTCTTTTGTTGAAAATGTAGGCAATATTTTAATTCCAAGTTTTAGTAGGAGACAAAAACAATATACTAGTGATGCACAACTAACTACTAACAGTAGGCTACTCATCATACTTCGGAATAAACACAAGAAAAATATAGTATCAAAGTCAAATGCGATCACACGAACGACTTCTTGTTGGGCTTGATGAAGAGCAGAAGCAGCGCAGGCGTGATGCAGTGAAGACTTGACGCAGTGCAGGATGTAGTAGGAGCGGTCGCGCAGATGCGCTGCCCAGAAACCTTATTGCCGCCCCGTGCAGGTTCTCTCTGCGACAATGGTTCGGAGATCCCGCTCTCCTCTCTTCCCGGTGCACGCCGAGAAGAAAGGTCGACGAGGTTCGATAGCTCAACACTTCGTACAAGAGTGGAAGAAGACAATGGGAGAAAGGAGTGAAGGAGATCAGTACAAACACGGGCGTCTCGGGCCTTTATAGACGTCTCAATTACTCTCTAGTAACTGGCGCTATTATTTACCGTATGGCGGCGCTATTATTCACCGATGGCGACTCCATTATTCACGTAGCGACTCCATTATTCACCGTAATCGCCGTATTCAAACCGAAAAATAATCAGTCTCATGACCGGTAAAAAGAGAGACGGTACAAGGTTTAGCAAAACAAGGTGGACATGGTGCGCCAAGTGGCGCACCACGTCCACGCGCGATCGCGGCGTCGCAAGTCACAAGTCACGCGATTTTCATGCGAAAATACGCGAATCTACGCGCGGCGTGCTGCGCGTGTGTGTTTAGCCAAAGCCACCATCCACTTCCATAATTCAAGGAGTGGGATGGACTCCACCTTATAAATTGGTCTCCCCACTTTGCCTAAGCAATATGGTACTAAACCTTGCGTGCTTTGGAATTATAGAAAATAGGCCTTGGGCCTAATTTCATGATCCCCACCAATTCCAAAGCGGGAAGCACAGATATGTCGAAAAATTGTCAAGTGTTGTTTAATATACCGGTCTTATAATGTAAGTCCCGTATGGGTTGAACTTACACCTAGATTAGCAAGATTCATCTTCTCACAGCTAATGAATGGACTATGCCTTGAATTCACGACTTTTCAGTAATCGACTTCACTTGAAACCTCAAGCGATACTAGGCTATCAATGAACCACGTCTAAACGAGCGTTATATGGTCATGCTCCTTATACGCTCATGAGCTTTCTAGAGAATGCCTGTTCTCGTGAACTGCGACCAAGCAGTTAAGCTCAAGTAGGTGTATTCTTTCTAGGTATCCTGCAGCTAATACCTTTCCTCATGAATACATTAAGGTTTTATACCAACCTTCCATACGATTGAGAGTACTTTATTTATTTTGGATATGGGTACAATTAATATGTACTCTCTTGTTACAATATCAACTTGTTTTTCCCATTACCTAAGTCACGGGATCTCCGTTCATGAAGGCATGGGTTACCATTGTGATGTAACTAAATGGGCCTCATTCCCATATCCATAGAAGCAACGAAATCGCTCTCGTGCTAATCCCTTGGTAAAAGGGTGCGCGATTTTCTCGGTGTTAATATAATTCACGGCTATTACTCGGAGTTTCTCAATTTTCGATGATTTAAGCCTCGCTTCACATGTCTAGAGGACTTCATATTATCCTTTGTACTTGTGACTTTGGCCAACACGGTTTGATTATCACAGTACATCAGGATTGCCGGTATTGGTTTCTCAACCAACGGTAAGTCCATCAGAAGCTCTCTTAGCCATTCGGCCTCAACGATGGTTGTGTCAAGTGCTACAAGTTCCGCTTCCATGGTTGACCTCGTCAATATAGTGCATTTACAAGACCTCCATGAAACTGCAGCACCGACTAAAGTAAACACATAACCACTTGTAGCTTTGATCTCATCAAGATCGAGATCCAATTGAGTCACTGCCCTTCTAATACGAAGGATATCCAATATAATGAATTCCAAAAGATGTTGTGCCTCTCAAGTAGCGCAACACTCTTTCAAGTGCCTCCAGTGATCATCTCTGGGTTAGAAGTAAACCGACTTAATTTGCTCACAAAGACAAATGAAATGTCAGGTCTTGTGGCACCAGCTAAATACATAAGTGACCCAATAATTTGTGAATATTTCAATTGATCTTTTCCTAACCCTTGATTCTTTCGAAGCTTAATACTCGCATCATAGGGTGTTGGAGAAACTTTACAATTTTCAAAGCCGAAGCGGCTCAATATTTTCTCAGCATAATGAGATTGGCTCAAAGTAATCCCATTCTCATTCTTGATCAATTTAATATTCAAAATAACATCTGCCTCTCCTAAATCTTTCATATCAAAACATCGGGATAGGAAAGATTTGACCTCGTCAATTACGGTAGTGTTTGTTCCAAATATAAGTATGTCATCTACATACAAACACAAAATTACTCCTTGACCCCACCATAGCGGTAATATACACATTTATCGACTTCATTCACAATAAAGCCCGGTTGTCAAAGTCTTATCAAATTTTTCGTGCCATTGTTTAGGTGCTTGCTTTAAACCATACAAGGATTTTAATAGTCTGCATACCTTATTTTCTGTCCGTAAATCACAAAACCATCGGGTTGATCCATATAAATTTCTTCCTCCAACTCTCCATTAAGGAAAGCTGTCTTTACGTCCATTTGATGAACATACAGACCATAGGAAGATGCTAATGCAAGGAGTACTCTGATGGTGGTTAATCTAGCGACAGGAGAATAGGTATCGAAGAAATCTTCTCCCTCTTTACGGTGTAACCCTTAGCTACAAGTCTTGCTTTGTACTTCTCAATAGTACCATCGGCCTCGTTTCTTTTAAAAATCCACTTACATCCAACAAGTTTGCACCCAATAGGAAGATTGGTGATCTCCCAAGTCTCATTAGCCATGATTGAATCCATCTCGCTCTGATTGCCTCTTTCCAATACTCAACATCGAAGATGCATAAGCTTCAGAAAGAGTTTTTGGCACATCATCCACGAGGTATACAATAAAGTCATCAATAAAAGTTAGAAAATATCTTTTGCCTCCTTTTGTCAATAGTCCATTCATTTCACACAAATCTGAATGAATAAGATCTAATGGTGCAGATTCTTTTCATCCTCTAATCCCTTAAAAGGTTTTCGAGGTCGTTTTGCTTGCACACATGGTGCATTTTGATCCTTTGATAATTTCACATTTTGGAATTAAATCTAATTTGGACATTCTCACAATACTATCAAAACTAATATGATGAAGCAGGAATGCCAAATATTTGCCTCACATTTATTTAAATTTGTTGCAACATTGATTATAACAATACTCTAAAGTACTTAGGCGGAACAAGCCTCCGCTCTCATAGCCTTTACCAACAAAATTTCCAAACTTAGACAATACAATTTTATTCGACTCAAAAACTAGCTTATAACCATTCCTACATAGAAGAGAACCACTAATGAGGTTCTTATTTATTGTAGGAGCATCTGCACGTTCTTTAAGTGGACAATCTTCCTGAAGTCACTTCAGATCCACCGTGCCAACACCAAGAACGAAGCATGCGAGCCGTTTCCCATTAGGACGGAGGAAGCCCTGCTGCTGGTAAGAAGAAAACAAGGAAATATCGAACATACGTGAACATTAGCACCGATATCCACCCACCAATCGGTGGATTGACATGCTGAAAAAACAACGGTGGATTACCATACCCTCCGAAGTTGAGGCCTCGCCTATTATCACGTTGATGACCTTCTTCTTTGTTTGTTCACCATCTCGATTTTGCGGAATCGATCCTTCGCCATATGACCATCTTTTCCGCACACAAAGCGGTGATGTCCTTGAAATCCTTTTCTCAGTTTTCTTCTTCTTAAAGCTAGTTGTCTTGTTCGGTTTGTTGGATTTGTACTTCTTTGCTATAGTCTTTTCTCTATGAAGTTTGCATTGTTTCGCGGATGTGCTTGGTGCATCCTTTGCTCTAGCTTTTTCTTCCACATCGAGGGCAGCAATGAGATCTTCAACAGAAATCTCTTCCTCTTGTGTTTTGAGCTAGTGGCAAAATCCCGCCAAGAAGGTGGAAGTTTAGCAACAATGCCCATGACCACAAACTTAGGAGGTAACACATGCCCAGTGCGCAATCTCACCGACTAGTAGTTGGAGGTCATGAGCTTGTCCAACTATAGACTTAGTCTCATCCATGCTAAAGTCGAAAAATTGCTCACACATGTAGAGCCAGCGACCAGCCTCTGCCTCTGCATATTTGTGCTCTAGTGCACTCCACAACTCTGTGGCGGACTTATAGTCCATGTACACATCGTAGAGCTGATCTGCCAGAACAGTCAAGATGCAACCAAGAGCAGTATTGTTTGCACTATCAAATTGCATGTACTGCTCAATCGTAAATGGATACTGCGGATGGACAACCCACCACAGTCCCAAAGACATGAGCCAAAACTTGACTCTAGTCTGCCATCTACGAAAGTTCTGACCACAAAACCTCTCAGGTTTCATCGCACCTCACATTTATTTAAATTTGTTGCAACATTCAGATTATAACAATACTCTAAAGTACTTAGGCGGAACAAGCCTCCGCTCTCATAGCCTTTACCAACAAAATTTCCAAACTTAGACAATACAATTTTATTCGACTCAAAAACTAGCTTATAACCATTCCTACATAGAAGAGAACCACTAATGAGGTTCTTATTTATTGTAGGAGCATGCTGCACGTTCTTTAAGTGGACAATCTTCCCTGAAGTCACCAGATCCACCGTGCCAACACCAAGAACGAAGCATGCGAGCCGTTTCCCATTAGGACGAGGAAGCCTGCTGCTGGTAAGAAGAAAACAAGGAAATATCGAACATACGTGAACATTAGCACCAGTATCCACCCACCAATCAGTGGATTGACATGCTGAAAAAACAACAGGTGGATTACCATACCCTCCTGAAGTTGAGGCCTCGCCTATTATCACGTTGACAGCCTTCTTCTTTGGCTGTTCACCATCTCTGATTTTGCGGAATCGACAGTCCTTCGCCATATGACCATCTTTTCCGCACACAAAGCAGGTGATGTCCTTGAAATCCTTTTTCTCAGTTTTCTTCTTCTTAAAGCTAGTTGTCTTGTTCGGTTTGTTGGATTTGTACTTCTTTGCTATAGTCTTTTTCTCTATGAAGTTTGCATTGTTTCGCGGATGTGCTTGGTGCATCCTTTGCTCTAGCTTTTTCTTCCACATCGAGGCAGCAATGAGATCTTCAATGAAATCTCTTCCTCTTGTGTTTTGAGCTAGTGGCAAAATCCCGCCAAGAAGGTGGAAGTTTAGCAACAATGCCCGCACCACAAACTTAGGAGGTAACACACTGGCCAGTGCGCAATCTCACCGACTAGTAGCCGGAGGTCATGAGCTTGTCCAACTATAGACTTAGTCTCATCCATGCTAAAGTCGAAAAATTGCTCACACATGTAGAGCCAGCGACCACCTCTGCCTCTGCATATTTGTGCTCTAGTGCACTCCACAACTCGTGGCGGACTTATAGTCCATGTACACATCGTAGAGCGATCTCGCGAGCAGTCAAGATGCAACCAAGAGCGAGATTGTTTGCACTATCAAATTGCATGTCTTGCTCAATCGTAAATGGATATCTGCGGATGGACAACCCACCACAGTCCCAAAGACATGAGCCAAAACTTGACTCTAGTCGCCATCTACGAAAGTTCGACCACAAAACCTCTCGAGTTTCATCGCATCGAAGCGCTAACCATTTCGTATTGCAACAAATTCCACAATAAGGTTTTGGATTGTTGAAAATGTAGGCAATATTTTAATTCCAAGTTTTAGTAGGAGACAAAAACAATATACTAGTGATGCACAACTAACTACTAACGAAGAGGCTACTCATCATACTTGGAATAAACACAAGAAAAATATAGTATCAAAGTAAATGCGATCACACGAACGACTTCATTGTTGGGCTTGATGAAGAACGAGAAGCAAGCGCAGCGTGATGCTGATGAAGACTTGACGCATGCGGGATGTAGTAGGAGCGGTCGCGCAGATGCGCGCCCGAAACCTTATTGCCGCCCGTGCGCAGTTCTCTCTGCGACAATGGTTCGAGATCCCGCTCTCCTCTCTTCCGGTGCACGCCGAGAAGAAAGGTCGACGAGGTTCGATAGCTCAACACTTCGTACAAGAGTGGAAGAAGACAATGGGAGAAAGGAGTGAAGGAGATCAGTACAAACCTGGACGTCTCCAGGCCTTTTATAGACGTCTCAATTACTCTCTAGTAACTGACGCTATTATTTACCGAATGGCGGCGCTATTATTCACGAATCGACTCCATTATTCCTCGTAATCGACTCCATTATTCACCGTAAGCGCTCGTATTCAAACCGAAAAATAAGCAGTCTCATGACCGAAAAAAGAGAGCGGTACAAGGTTTAGCAAAAACAAGGTGGACATGGTCTGCCAAGTGGCGCACCACGTCACGGCGCGGTCGCGCGTCGCAAGTCACAAGTCACGCGATTTTCATGCGAAAATACGCGAATACATACATAGCGCGCGTGCGCTGTGCGTGTGTGTTTAGCCAAAGCCACCATCCACTTCCATAATTCAAGGAGTGGGATGGACTCCACCTTATAAATTGGTCTCCCCCACTTTGCCTAAGCAATATGGTACTAAACCTTGCGTGCTTTGGAATTATAGAAAATAAGCCTTGGGCCTAATTTCAACATCTTTTTTCTCGGAGAGATCCTGGAAGGTGCTCCAGAGGACACATGGAGCCCCAAACAACTTACCCATATCAAGAACCTGCTTGCTTTTGGGTGAACCATCCGAAGGACGGGCACCATTCCCTTCAAACACACCTGTCCTGTGGAAAGAGTCTCATGAAAGTGCAAATGCTGATCACGTTCTGTCAGGCTCACCAGGCAGATCAGGAGGCTAGTAGAGTAGCCAGCTAGCCACCAACCGTACGATGGGCCAATCCAACGCTGCTGAGTAAGGGGAAACAGCAAGGCCGACACGTACCAGGACTAGGAGTAATATCTCCCTGGCTGCTGCTGTGGCTGTGGTGAAACGGCCATGCGATGCGAGTGGCGTGGGAATACGAGTGACGGGTGACATGGGTCCAGGCGTTCGTAGCATCAGTCTGGGGGCTTATCGGGAAACCAAATTCTGCCATGCGCAGGGCCGTGTCGGATGAATTTTACTTATGATTTGTTAGCTTAATATATAGCGAAAAATGCAAAAGCAGAAACTGCCGCGGCCAGCGGTCTCCTTGCTTCCTTGGGCTCCTTCCCTTTCATCGAGTGGCTGGTGCGTGCAGGAAGCGTCAGCCGATGGGCCCACAGCGCAGTGGTATGGGGAGAACCCCCCACCCTCTCTCTCAGACCCGAATTTGAAGGATTTTGGACATATCTAACACTTTTACAATCTAAAATCCTAGTTCTGGTCCTCTGCGCACGAGAATTTCGTTTTAGCCCCCCGTCCGATCGCGTGACTTGCCGGCGCTGACACTTGTCCGGTCGTGCGGTCCGGACGACACAACCCAACTGTTCACCGCTACCCGACCGCGCGACTGAGATTTGTCGACCGAGATTTCCAGTTGGGTCGTGCGCTCCCGATGAATAGTTGGGTTGTGTGGTCCCAGACTGCACGACCTAGTTACAGTGCGGACATGTGTCGGTGTCGGTGAGTCGCGCGGTCGAATGGGGGCTAAAAACGGAATTCTTGTGCATAGGAGGTCAGAACTAGGATTTTAGATTACAAGAGTGTTAGATGTGTCTAAAATTCGAATTTGAACGTGACAACCTGAGACGGTCAATGCCCTGTCCCCGGAGAGGAAAAACATGGGATCATAGGCACCATGCATGACTCGACTCCATACAGCTGGCCGCTCCGGATCGTCCGCCATGAAGATGCAACAGCCGATCAGAGGCGAAGATGTTTGGACCGCCCTCGTGCGACATTCGTGCTCGTCTCAATCCTCTACAGCTCACTTCGAAAGTGAGCTAAACAGTGCACCATTAGCCACGCCGTTGCATCGGTGAAACAGAGTCCTTTTCGCTTGCGCGGATGATCTAGTCAAACGGTAGTAGCAGTGTAGCACCACCGACAAACAGAGGTCGCCGCCACGCTCCGTTGCCCGCCGGGATGGGGGGCGAACGCTCACCGTGTGCCACCCAAAGCCGAAAGGTGGGAAAAGGAGAGGCGAATTCTGCTGTGTGCACGGGAGAATATAGCCCCTCTGACAAAAACTCGACGACCCGGCCGGACGGAAGGGCAAGTTGGGAACCCAGCCGAACAAAGGAATTCGGAGCATATAGAAGCTGCGGCTGCAAATGCCTCACGGCAAAGTTTGTGCTCGCCTCAAAACGACGGACCCGCATGGCTGCGACGCCACCATGGTCTAACACTCTGATACTTACAACAGTTTTCTCTAAGATCCCGCACCAATCTATCCGTCCTACATCTTTACAGTTTATGATCTCTTTCAAACCAAAAAAAAGGTGGTTTTTTTATCGTCACTTTGAAACGTATTATCATGATAGTATTTCTAAAGTAGCTTATCGGTTTATCAACACTCGGTTTGTTCACATAATTGCTCATACTAGGATCAATTTTGTGCTCAATTGGGCTTTTTTTTGCCTTTTGGTTTTTTCACTGTAATTGGATTATTTTACACTGTAGCATCTGTTAATTTTTAATCATAATTAATTTTAAAAAATTAAAAAAATAGGTTATTCTATTACAGACGATGCAAATGAACACGAAAAAAAGAAAAAGCAAAAAAAACCTAAAAACCTAAAAAGTCAAAAAAAGATAAAATTAATGAATAGTAAAATAGACTAAAAAGTCAGAAGTTAAAGTCGAAATAAGTAGAACCCAAAAGTTATAAATTATAGCTATAAATCCTAACAAAATAGGATTTTTGAAACAACTTATCCGCTGATCTATCATTCTTATGTTTGTCACTCTGTCACCTGCCTGGCTGTATACACTATACACGACCCAGAACGGGCCCCTGCGATGAGATTGCTAGCACCAGCCACGCGCCACAAAACCCAAGCAAAACGTCCCCAAAACGCAGGCAAATATATAGGCGGCAGAAACAAAAACTCAAAGCACCAGGTGCGCGCAAAATACAGGAGCGGAGATGAGAGAGTTTCCCTAGGGATAGCAACAACCCGAGCGCATGAGCGCTTTCTGATTTTGCCGTGGAATTGTGCGGCTTCTCCCACTCGTCCCATATAAAGTCCAAGTTTGGGGAGGTGTGTTAGGAAGAGACAAAACAAGGTCATCGGCGGCTTAATCCGGATTGGGGTTGGGGCGCTAGCTACATGACCAGCCTTGCCATCAGGACTAGTACGCTCGTGCGCTCTCCCATGGCCGCCGCGAGCGCCGCGAAGAGTGTCCCCCCGCCGCAGCGGTCACTGCGGATCCAGGAGCAGCGGGTGGGCCGTGCGGGAATGGGTACTACGAGGAGCGGAGGTTCGTGTTCTTCTAGCGGTGGGCGGGTGGGGGGGCAGGAGGAGGCCACGAGGCTGGTGGTGATCGTCGGCGCGACGGGCACCGGGAAGACGAAGCTGTCCATCGACGCCGCACAGGCGCTCGGTGGCGAGGTGGTGAACGCGGACAAGATCCAGCTCTACGTCGGCCTCGACGTCACCACCAACAAGGTGCTCCTCGCCGACCGCCGCGGCGTCCCGCACCACCTCCTCGGCGCCATCCACCCCGAGGCCGGCGAGCTCCCGTCCTCCTCCTTCCGGTCCATCGCCACCGCCACGGCAGCCTCGATCGCGGCGAGGCGGCGCGTGGCAGTCGTCGCCGGTGGGTCCAACTCCCTCATCCACGCCCTCCTCGCGGACCGCTTCGACGCCTCCGCCGGGGATCCCTTCTCGCCCGCCGCCGCCGCGGATCGCTACCGCCCGGCGCTCCGGTTCCCGTGCTGCATCCTCTGGGTCGACGTCGAGGAGGCGCTCCTTGCGGAGTACCTCGACCGCCGCGTGGACGACATGGTGGACGCCGGGATGGTCGAGGAGCTCCGCGAGTACTTCGCTACGACCACCGCCTCCGAGCGCGCCGCGCACGCCGGGCTGGGCAAGGCCATCGGCGTCCCCGAGCTCGGCGACTACTTCGCCGGGCGCCAGAGCTTCGGAACCGCGATCGACGACATCAAGGCGAACACCCGGCTCCTGGCTGCCGCGCAGGTGTCCAAGATCCACCGCATGGCCGACGCCTGGGGCTGGCCAGTCCACCGCCTCGACGCCTCCAGCACCGTCCGCGCGCGCCTCGCCAGCGCGGGCTCGACCGTCGAGTCCGCCACCTGGGAGCGCGACGTGCGCGGCCCAGGCCTCGCCGCCATCCGGGGCTTCCTGGCCGACCAGACACCGCGAAGCGACGACGCCAACGCGAACGCCAATGTCAATGAGGTGGTGGAGGAGGAGGAGCCGCTGCTACTGCGGTTGCCGCGGATGCAATGCTGCGACATGGTGCGGTGAGCTGCTGCTGCTGCTACTTTTCTGGGCGGAGTTATTGAAGTTTCGGCGCGAGGGGTACGGGGGCTTTTGGGTTCGAGGGTTTTGGCCGCCGATTTTGGAGGGTCCCGGCGGCGCCTTCTGACACTGGCCGGTGGGTCAGGGATCGCCAGGCACACAGAAAGGAGAGAGAGAGATAGTGTAGTGTAGAGAGAGAAGCTGCGCGTTGTGTGGGAAGTTTTTATTATTGCGACTTCTTTTCTTCCTTCTTTGGCTCGTCTGTTCCCTAGCTGCACCACTGTACGTAGCACTAATCCACTCCACTCTGTTCAAATTTCGAAATATATACGAGTACAGTCTAGAAAAGCCTTGTGCATTTTCGGCTTGGTTCTTAATTTGCATAGGATCACCTGCTCCGTTTCTGAACTTTCTGAATCTCTTTGTTTCCTCCTACTAGCATGCATGAAGTGGCTATGCCATGGTTGTTTGCCGGGATGATTGGGCGTGCGGGTTGGTGCCTGGTGTTCTTGCTGTTGCCGGCTAGGAAAACAAACAAGCTCAAGTCCGGTTCCATCCTCTTTTGCTACCCCGTTTCCTCGTTGTTCTTACGCGTGGCTTGCTGTGTACTCTGCTTGGTCTCTGGAGCAGCAGAACTAGTACTGTAACCTTGTGTGCGACACTGCTGTTCTTTTACTCCACGGTCAAAAGCAGAGAGAGGCCCGATGGCATCATGGGGATTTTACACAGTCCTACTGTTGTCGTTCTTCATTTTCCTATTCTTGCTTTTTTTGGCCTCCCACTTGCATAAATCTTTTTGTCTTGTTCGGATACTAGACAATCTACACTAGTCTAAGGTTTTCACCGGGTCTTTTCTGAGTCAGAGAGACCGAGACCACGGCTTATCAGAACTTTTTGGCATCGTTTTCATCTGCAGACTCGTTTCCATTTTTTTTTTGTTGGATTTCTTTTTTTCAAAAAGAAAAGGAAAGGAGCATCTGTCATCTACTGTGACAGCGTAGTAGTAGTATACTCCAGTGTTTATGCACATGTACTGTGTAGGCGACACGTCCGACACAGCCCAAGTTTTTATACAACACTGTCGAGGATCAGTAGACTGTTCCATTGCTTCTATCTGGCTTATGCAACACTCGACGCGAACTGAACTTGAATGCCACAAAGTGTGATGATTAGTACCAGTACTGTATGTCGCTTCACACGACTGTACCCAGTGTCTTGCTGTAGCACTAGTACTACGGTGAGTATACTATTGTCCTCCGTCTTCCTGTCTAGCTGCAGTGAGTTATGCCAAGTTTCCTGAATCAACAATGTTCTGGCAGGCAGCTCCTCCTTTCTCTGCAAACTGCCAGCTTAGGAATAATCAAAAGAACGTACAAAGTACAGGCCTATGAAAACAAAGCCTTGGGTTTTGTGTGTCTTGAGGAACCTATGCTCTCCAATGATTAGCTCAAGAATAATCAGCCATCATAGCACGTTGGAGCAAGGCACTGGAGTATGGACAACGCATGAAAAGAGGATGGAACAGGTATATATGCAAATGGGGAGCATGCATGGAACAATGCAGAATTGCAGAGCCCCAGCACTCGAAAAATGTCGCCCGCACTGCGCTATACCTGTATTGAACTTCTGAAGCTCTAAAACTTTTTTTTTTTTGCCATGTAAGACTAAGTATTGCTAAAAGGGTAAAAATAAGTTGCATACATGGAGAATAGGAGGTTCAATCAACAGATTTATACAGCTAGATGATGGTCGTATGGTTGACTACTTGTCTGCACAAACTGAAGAGAAATTGGTGTAATTTGTAATACAGCACAGTGTCTCTGTGTAATGGGAAGAAATCAGGTAACCATGCGTCATGTACGGGCCAAGTATGAAGGGGCCAACCCAGCCCACCTATTTTTAACACCAATTCATTCATTTACTAGTAATCCATATAGATCACATTACTCTACCCCATTGGCCATGCTCTAGCTTCCATGCATCTAACCTGTTCGCCACTGGATCAGCTAGAGCAGCGCAAGATACTCCCTCGAGCTCTACTGCAAATGCGCTGCAATGACATGCGCTGTTCCATGTCGCAGTGCACGAAGGGCAGGGGATGACATCGAGCACATTTGCAGCAATGTTGAAGGAGACAATGGCCCGTTCATAGATCTGACCCAACCTTGGCTCGCTCATCCAGTACAGCACCCCATCAAGATAGGCGGGCGGCATATCGTTCACAGGAAGGGGCGGTACCGAGTGCTGTTGGGCTCCACCCCCGGAGTTACACCTCCATAACCAGCTTGTCAAGTAGTACTGACGAGTTTCGCAGTTCTTCAGGTGACACAAGATTTTTCACGACGACATGCTCCTGAATGAAATGGATGAAACCCAAGCCTGCTATCCTGTTGCCCACAAGCATGATCTTTGTTTTCTTGTCCATGTTCTTATGTTTGAAGTACGAGTGAACGAACCTTTCAGCCGGAAGGTTGCAGACAAATTTGGACTGCACAACTGATTCAGCCGGGAGTCGGAGTAGTATTTCCTTAGTTGCCCTAGCCAGGGGAGATGAAGATGCTATCTCTTCACCTGTTTTATGTACTGGAGCAAGGTTCTCTTTAAACAAACTGCATATTATGTTAGAGGGCTCATTTTGAGGAGATGTGTGTGTCTCCGTGGTTGAAAGATTGGTCTCTAGAGCTAGCGATAATCAACTTCTTTCCTGACCTGCAATTGCCAACAGAACGGATAGCTCTCACGATCCGTGGCTCAAGTAAAACTCTTGCCATATGCCCTAACAAATCAATTCGATGATTCAGTGACCAATTACCAGAGCTATAATCCAGCAGTTTCCAAATCTCCAAGATGGTACCATCAGGGGATATATCGCGAAGGTCTCGGACCATGCATAGTTACTCATCGATCTCCACTAGGTGCACTCCTGATGCCAAGAAGGGCGGCTGACCCATCTGAAGGTCTCCTCTGCGACAGAAAAAGATATGACAGCAGCTCTTGGCCTTCTGATGAGAAAGGAAGGATCGATCAGCCAGTGCAGGAACCCGTCTGCAAATACAGGCGGTAGTTTGTTCAGCACCGCATTACTAACAGCAGCACTTGCAAAATTGCAGCGGCAGCCTGCCTCCAACGATCCCCATATATAGCAGCCGCCCCCGACCTCACACTTGATCATCTCCTTCTCGTAGCATCTCCCTTTGAGCAGCCTCACCACCTTGTACGCCTTCGTCATGGCATCGAACCCCAGCCCTGCAGTGGCGTACGTCACGTCGCGGCAAGGTGGCAGCCGCGTGACTGCCCGTGTTGCTGCGTTGCATACGTAATAAGCCGGCGCCACGGCGTCGTACAGGAGGGTGAGGCCACGGCACGGCACCGGCGTCACTTCCACAAAGTTGCCGTGGGCATGGTCAAGGTGTGAAAGATATTTGTGTAAAATATTGGTGTTTTATGTAAAAATGAGTCGTCCTCTCATGGTGCATAGAAGCATATATTTATATCCATAAGGAGATTAATTACACAATGACCCCGTCTGAGCTATTTTCTCAGCTTAGAATTATATAAATACCCTTATTTAGATTTACACGTACTGAGATATACATGGTATTTTTCTAGCCTGCAACTCCTGCCAGACCAGCGGAATGGCCTACTGATGCAATAGGCCAACTGGGTTAAGATGGGGCTACTCCCCCAACACTTGCTGTGGGCAAAGATGAAAGCGGCTTGGGTGGCGCTGGTGCGACCTCGGTCATCGCCATGTTGGAGGCCGCAGAACTTCTCGGAAGAGAGCAGCGCGGCCCAGGGCCGGCAGACGGCCTTGAAGAGGAGGATGGATTTGACGGCCAGAAGCAGGAGCACCTCCGTCACCATCTCGCCCGGCAGCACCGGCGCGCAGCCGGATGCCACTGCAATCTTTCTCATCTTGTTGCTCGCCATCGTGCCGACACAATTGCAGCGCCCACTTGGACGATCGATTTGGTGAGGTGGTGATCCGCACTGGCTGGAATAAACACAGCACAGGTAGTATACTTGTATTATAAGCCTGCGATAACGGAACGCGATCTACACGTACGCGGCCTCCTAGTCTGGTCGCACACGTACTCGCACTGTGCAAGTAGCACCGGGCCATAACCGAACTGTTCGTGCCAACACCAACCAACCACTCGATAACCTATCTAGCTAGTTTCAAGTTTCAACTGTCCGTCCTAGCAAATTACCAGGGTTTACAATACGTAAACGTGCCGAGCCTGCAGACTAAGAAAGGTGAGGTATCAAAGCCAGAGGACGGGTTAGCGGTTTGGCAAAATTTGGTTATCTTAAAAACTTAGTAAATGAAAGGCAATGAAGATGTCACTCTCACATGGCATGGTCAGTCCACAATAATCTACATATGACAAATTCACCCAAAGTTGCAGGGGACTCAGGCCTATTCAAACTGTTGGCTATTGGCTAAAATAATATTTTAGCAGCTAGAAGATGCCGTAGTTGAAAGCAGGGATAGTCAATTCAGCTTTTGGTTGAGATGATTTGAAAGAGGAAAAAGAAAAAACACAGTGAAAATTGAAAATGATTAAATGGACGTGAAAGGAACAAAAAGAGAAATTGAAAGAAAAAAGAAAAACAAAACCAAATTTGCCAGGTAGCGTCAGGCTAAACCGATGAGCGACAGAGGCGAAGGCAAGAGAGAGCGGCATTAGTAGGGCCAAGGGAGGTGGAGCTGCGCTGACGGGGCCAAGGGAGGAGGGGTGGTGGCGCCAAGCGGAAGTGGCGGGCGGTGGAGGTGGGAGCGGGGGTAGAGTGGGCGGGGGAGGAGGCGGATGGACTGAGGTGGTGGGGACAAACAGCAGGGACAGGTGGTGGCGACGGCAGCATTGTTGCATCTTGTAGAAGCCGCTACAAGAAGCCAACCCGTTCACCACCGTCGGTTGGAGCGGCTGCTCAAGCATATAGAAATACAGTATCTCCCTTCCATGTAGGACTGAGGGAGACAAAAGTCTTAAACAAATATACTCGACCTGTTGCTTTCGACTGAAAATCCAATTGTCCAATGTGCGGGTAGAAGAACATGGTACAATAGCTATATACCCACACCATGCCATCAACGCGATTACGTATGAATAACCACTCTGTTGCGCAATTGCAACACCCATACCCTGCCCTGTCGTTCAAGCCGCAGGCATGACAAACGGACCAGAAGAGGTGTACCACTTAACATCACTTTCCCCCAATATTATATGAATGAATCTAGTAGATATTTTAAACATGTAGCGTGGATATGCACGCGGATAGTTGCCAATTTCAACGAGTCAGAAGACACAAATATGGAGATGTCACTCTAGTGGGTCGCACACGCACCGATTAAACAAAACAATTCTTCAGGTGAGGAACAAAGTTTGTAGATACAGATGGCCCACCAAATAAGATAGCCTGTACCTGACATTCGATGTACATAGAAAATGCAGAAGGGCAACTTATACATACCTGAATTCTGCAAACAAGACTCAGCTCAGAAGTGCTGATTTGCCTGTCAAGAGTAGAAGTACAGAACAATAGCACTACTTACTGAATAATAGAATCAAGAGTAGAAGTGCAGAGCATTAGCATTAATTACTGAATAATAGAATCAAGAGTAGAAGTGCAGAACAGTAGCATTACTTACTGAATAATAGAAACCACAGTAGACACAACATGGAAACCAATGAAGCAAATTATGTGCAACATGAAGCGTTATCAAGTTTAAATCTTGATTCAACAAAAGCACCGCATAGAGAATGACCAGACGAACAAAATATGAATCACCAAGCTCAGCTACATACTTGGAATACCAGGGGGTGATTCTCAAAACCAAATAATCCAATATCACCAGCTCCCAGCACAATTGTGCATAAATTTGAGTAAAGCCTGATTCACCACAAAAATTTCATCCAATTATTCATAAAAACTGATAAACCAAATATTGGATTGCTAAGTGTGTAAGGATTTAAGGGCAAACAATATAATCAAGCAACATTTCTGCTCTTGCACACAAGTATTCAACCTGAGTTCCAAGTTAAACGATGAGCAGAAATTCAGTTCTTAATGAACTTAACAAATAGACTCTGTTTTACTGAGCAGTGCCAGGACTAGTTGATTTGCATAAAGCCATGGAGGCTTCATTCAATGGCTACTGAACATGGTACCCCCTCCGTAACGAAAAATTGCAGATCAGATAAAAAAACGGATACAAGACACAGAAACAAGTATTACATGAAAGCAAGAATGACATGCATAAACTTTCTTAGATACTAAAAAATGCAAGAACAAATGAACAGGAGAAGTGAAGCAAGACAAGGAAAATGGATGAAGAATTCTAAAAGAAGACATTTATGCACATTACACATAGAAGCAAGAGATTAAGACAGGGTGCAAACCTTTTCTAAAAACCTGATTCATTTTCTACCTGATTTAAACTTACTAAGAAATTTTGCGGTGACCATGGTTATTATTTCACCACAAGTACCATTACCTTCTCTTCCATTAGCCATGTCCCATTTTGGATATGATATATGTCCTACCAGAGTAAAAATAAAGCTGACTTTTCGTCTGTCATGCAATGCAACTAATTATCTGTCTTTTGTCAATAAATCCAGAAAGCAATATCAAGAAGCAAATAACACCCTAAAGAACACTTCAAAACCACAATGCTATGTCATGCTCAACAAATTCCTTGGAGCAATCTGAAGCAGAAAACATTATTTCATAGATTTGCTTAAAGAAATTATTTCATAGATTAAACCATGTACATAACATGACAGCTTCCCATCACAAAGCATAAACATTACTTCCAACAATTACCCATAAAACAGAAACCCTATACAAAATCGCATCACAAACCTAACTTCCCATCCTCTAATCCAGAAGAACCAACATAATTATGGGCTGAACATGTTAGCCATCACAGGAAGAAAGCAAAAGATGGGAACATCTGAAAAGTTCCTCCCATTTGCAGCTTCACCACGATGCCGATCACGTCTGCAAGAGGAAAACGCATGAAGAAAAGAACCAACTTTGGGGAAAGAAAACATGTCCAGACGAATTCGAAGGATATCTCACCTCCTCGATCTTGTACGAGTCAAGGTTCACGTCCGCGAGCGACAATCCCGGGTACAGCGTCTGCAATTCCAAACCAACCAGCCAGAATTAAACACCGATACCCAAAATTACGCATCAGGAAGTACATGTGAGGCTCCAATCCTTACATCCAGCTGGCGCTGCACGGCGCGCGGGCGCTTCTTGGGCCGGCGCGGCGGGCGCGTGCCACGGATGGCATGGAAGTCCTCGGCGATCTCCTCCTTGGTCAGTGCGACGGAGAAGCCCCTCTTCCTCGCCTCCGCCAGCGGCGGAGCAGGCGACTGCTGCGCCTGCCCCGCCGCCGCCTTCCCCGCTCCCTCTGATCTCGACGCAGGCGGCGCAGCCGTGGCGGAGCGGCGGGTGCGGAGGTTCCAGGGCCGCGGCGGCTGAGACGCGCCGGCGGTGGCCGAGTCCTGGGGCTTCTCCTTCTCCGGCCATGGGGTGTCCGGGTGCGGAGGAGGGGAGGCGGAGGTGGACGCGGAGGCACCGTTCTTCGAGCAGCGGAGGAGGCGATGGGTGCCCCAGCTGAGCGTCGGGAAGGAGAAGCTGTGGAGACGGGTGCGGGTGGACGTTGCTGCAGGAGCCGGCGACGGAGACGGAGACACAGGAGGCGAGGAATTGGGCGCGGGGTGGTGGTCGGAGGCGGCGGCCATGAGGACCATGAGAGGTGGGTGCGGGCGGACAGGAGGAGGGGAAGAAGGGAGGTGGGTGAGAGGGTGGGGGTGAGGTTTTTTAAAAGGGAAAAGGGTGGCCTTCGTTTCGATCTCCACCTCGGCGCTTCGTGAAATCCCCACGGGTGGGATGGATGGGCGCTGCCGCGGTGCGTCGGTTTTTTGGTGTTCCGGCCCGCGATTTCGGTGGCGTTGCTGCGCCTGCGTGACTGCGTCCCGTGGCGTCGGCAAACGGCACGGTGCGCGCGGCCCGGAGCCTGGGACGGGCGGGTCAGAGCTTTAGCTTTTATCTTCGGGCTTTTAGATTTTATGAGAGTTTTAGGTTTTTCACTTTTTTTCTTTATTTTTTATATTATTTATAATGATATAATTTTTTTCTTTTTCTTTTTTAAATGTAATTACATTAAAAAAGCTACCATCAGCGACAGAGCAAAAAAAACCTTTACAGTGCCAAATAAGCCCATAGCTAGAGCTTATAAGCTCTAATGAGCACTCATGACTCGCTCCAAACAGTTTCGGCTTCTTTTTTTCTTCCGACTTTTTTAAACCAGAAGCTATTTGGAACATATCGACGTCTAATTTTGGTTTTTTTAGGATTTTTGCTTTTTTTTCATTCTCCATGGAGATATAATGATATTTTTAGTTTATTTCTTATTTTTCTTTAATTGAAGGATTCAAAAAAATCTAACAACTGTTATTGTGCAATTTCAGTCAAAAACTAACAACTGCAGCCGAAACCATAAGCTTTAGCTGTTTGGAGCCACAGTGCAATTTTATGTGCCAATGGTGATGTTGAAGTCAGGCTAGAGAAAACATCGTTATGATGCATCATTCCCTGAGTAGAGGTAACCATGAAGTTTAATGCACGTAATAGTATCAGCAATGACACAAAACATGGGTTTCGAAACAGAAACACATGCCACGCGAAGCAGCAAAACATTTGAAACAAGCCACTAGGAAGTTTAAACTTTGTGGTGACCACTGTGTTGAAGATGAAACTCACTCAACGACAAATAGTATCAGCAATTACGCATGGGTTAATAAAGAAGCTTTTGCCAGTAAGTTTAATTTAACTTTAATAAGTTAGCAGACAAAAAGATAAATGGTTGGTTATTTTGAACTATGGCTTATGATTTTTGATTTTATGGCTTATGATTTCTGGTTATTCGAGAGAAAATACGAAAAGAGACAGTCGCATGTGATTTTGGTCTATATAACTAAAATCGATACATTGTGTATTTTAATCAACTTGTAGACTCTGTCTTAAAAAATGCACCATTTAAAAACTAGTTATTGTAGCAAAAATAAAAAGTAAAAGCCGAAGATAGAACCCACCCAAAGAATAGAAGTAAGAGGTGTAGGCTAAAATTTACAAGGATCTTAGCTTAAGTAAAAAGATAGAGCGACGACATGTGAAATCCACGTCATACATCTATAAAGGATTGTGATGACATGTGTTATTACCAATGGGCAATAACACTAGTTAATATATTATTATTTATTTGTTCGGTAGAACATCGTTTCAATGAATAATAAGTTCATTGGAGTGTTGTAGCAGAACATTAATTAGAGATGGTATAATATTATTAAAATACCATTGTCACGCAGGGCTACTGTCTGAAACAGGACTTACATGTTCAACCCGAATATTATAATACTTGAAAAGGAAATGGTTCTACTAATAATTATACAAATACTAAGGCTGAAAGATAGCTACACCCTAGTATACTTGGATTCATGGAAATTACACCTGGCCGTCACTTACTCATCCTGACCTCTATACGAGGAGTTCATCTCATATGCATTATACTCCAGCCCAAGCTCGCTTCCTTCGGTGTAGCTGCCCTAGACGTAGACTTCCATATAAATGTGTAGATCGTTGTATTAACTCATCTCTAACAAGGAAGGTTAATAGTAAGAGTGAGTACAAAAGAATTCAACAAGCATTAATAGCAACATACAATTTTCATGTCAACAATTCCTCCCCTCAATAATTTCTATCTCATTCTTCATCATTCCAAAAATAAGTTTTTATATGATGAAAAGGTCCAATTATAATTTATAAATCTACTAATCACTCATATTAAGAGAAAAGGCCACCAATAGGCTCTCCTAGCCTCCAGTCCAGAAGACAGATATAAATGCATGAATTCGTGATTTAGACCCTGTGAAGGTTAGTACAACTTTATTCATAGCTACTTTGACTTTAAGTGCCATCGGTTTTCTTGCATCTTATATGCAATGCTCAAATCAGAGCATATTTTCTCATACTATACCTTCATCTGGCTAGTCACAGTCATTGGCCCAGGATGGTTTCTTATTCTCACCCAACACCTACCTGACTGTGAGCTAGTCGTCGATCGGGCCAGACTCATCTTCACCCAACACTCCACCATGCTACTTATAGGCGTCTAGGTCTTGCCCTTTCTGGCCTTACCCAATTCTCACATTTATATACTGGGCCTATTTGAAGCTGCTTTTGATTTTTGCTACAGTACCTAACTTTTAAACGAAGTATTTTTTTTCAAAACGGGGTCTACAAGTTAATTGTAGTATATGTTGAAAGGCCAACATCTGTACCATCCAAAATCGCAAGTGAATATCTCTCTCTCCGTAATCTCTGTCGCAAGCAGCTAAAATTAAAAAATTTCAGCTATAAGCCACAACCACTTCAAACAGGCCCACTCATTACCCATGTGGAGTGTATAGTAACTTGATAAGGTAATTGAGCTTTACTCGTCTTAGATGAGACCATGGCCGATACGATTAATATGCCCGTTACATGAATGAGAGTTGGTATATCCTTATATAATATCCATATACAGAGGGCCTCACACCTGCTACTATTATTCCTTTCCAGGGCACGCTCTGCCCACCTCTTATTTGTCGGTACGACAATTACCTCTTCAACTACCTACCTTTTTATATTCATCATCATTATGAGCCTTAAGCACATGTTCATCATTATCACTATCAAGCACATTATTTAGTTTAAAATTTATTTTATATAGGAAGTGATATTAGCTTAGTGTAAAAGTAGTTTTTTAGACAAAATTACTCTAATTCAATGATCAAAGACTTGCTTGCCTAAGTATAGATCAAAAATCATAGTTACAAATTCCTTCAGATGAAATTCTCCCTTCAGTCCTGGTTCTTTTCCTGCAATTATCACACACGCTATGATTCAATTTATGGGTACATAAAAATAAACTATATTGATGCATTCCCGTGCAGTCCCCGAAATTAATATAGCCGATTTCAGTTTTTTACCACTTAATTACTATTTTAAATCACCGCGGAGGCGGTGGTAGTTAGGTTGTGCGGAGCGGCACGACAGGGAGAGGTCAGGGGGCTACGCGCAAGGTAGTGACGAAGCCGCCGACCGCGGGTGATGGTGGAGGAGGTGGGGGCGGCGGAGGAGGCGTACGAAGCTGTGTCCGGCGCTAAAGAAGAAGGCGGGGAGGGTGGCGGCGTGGAGAAGAGAGAGGGAGAGAAGGGCGACAGCCGGCGTCGGAGCAGGAGAAGAGAGGGGGTGGGGAGGAGAGCGGCGGCACTTTAAGAGAGATGGTATACCGTATCGTAGTCGCTCTCAAACCCAAAAGAAAGCCAAACCACAGCGATTGCTCGCCTCGCTCGCCAATTTCACCCACCTCCTCCCCCAGGCTTCCTCTCTAATCCGATCGAAGAAGAGGCGAAGAAAAATCGATAAAAAAGGAGGTGAGTACGCTATATATAGACAACACATGCAATTGCAAACCTAGCTGCTCTGCAAGACTGCAACACAGAGCACACATTTGCTGCCTCTTTAATCCCCCTCTCTTTGTTGCCTCGCCAAGCCAAGCCAATGGAGTCCTCACAGGTGACGATGGCTGAGCCGCCCGCAGCAATGCCGACGGTGCCCGCGTCCTCGTCGCGATCGAGAGACCCCCGCCTCTTCGGCAACTTCGACCTCCCCGTAGGCTGGGGGTGCCGCAGGCCAATGGCCTTCTGCAAGGACCTCGACGTCCTAGTCTCCGAATCCAATGCCGCCGCCGCCGTAGAGCCCCAACCCAACAGCTCCCGATCGCCGCCGAAAGGAGATGTGCCTGCGTCTCTGGCTGCGGAAGAGGGCACGGCGGCTCAGGAAGCTCCCCGGAAGCAGTGGAACCTAAGGGACCGGAAGGCCGGGCGGGACTTCGCGGAGGACGCGGGGCAACACAAGATGTTGTGGAACATGGACGCCGGCGACGGCGGCGACAGGAAGAGCCACGGGTTCTCGGAGGAGCTGACGCGGCAGGAGATCGAGGCGGACTTCCTCGCGATCACCGGCCGGAAGCCGCCACGCCGACCGAACAAACATCGCAAGAGCGTCCAGCGCCAAATCGAAGTGCGTATGCAGACACAAACGAAGCAATACTAATCCTAAATTTTTGATTGCGTTCGCAAAATCCTTTTCTGTTCTTCGATTGCTGATCACTTCGTGCTTTCTCTTCTCTTGCGCCGCAGACGCTTTGCCCTGGTAGCTCGCTATCGGAGGTGAGCCATGATCGGTACAAGGTGAACAAGGTATGCATAAAAACTCGACCTTTGATCCCTTAAGCTCTTGTTTGGGATGTTTCGGACGTTGATTCTATTCCGAATTGGTGCAGAAAGGGGGATTCTGAGTTGCTCTCCGTAGGAGGAGATGGATTTCCGAGGAGCACGATCAAGCATTGGCTCATCGAAATTAGCATAAAAGAGATTCAGGGTTAATCATTTCAGTTTGTCGATACCTATGCAAGATCATGTATGTCAAACCCTTATCCTATGTATGTTGGGTTTTTTCTTGATTTATTGGGGTTTGCTTCTTGGCTTCCCTGAAATCGGATACCATTGTTCTTTCTATATGCCTAGTGCGGGAACAAATTTTGTAGAAGAGCCTCAAATCTTGATTTGTCTGTGAGAAATATAATAATAGATTTTTCATCAATTCTTGATGGCATGTACTAATCATCGGCATTGGTTTCAATCCGGTACTTTTAAGAATCTCTATAGTGTTAAATAAACTAGAAACTCATACTTTTAAGTTCAAATGAACACCAATTCTGTTTATGGCATGCTTCTTGCCAATATTTACTCACTCGCAACAATTGATGCAATGCAAGCTTCCACTAGCAGTCCAGCAAAATTGCGACAATAACTACACAGTTATTCCCCTGTTCATAATTTCATATTCCCATATGGGAAAGAGTGTTCTCTTCCTAAGACGCCATTCTCCTCGACGGGCAATATTGTAATACCACCCATAGGTCAGAAAAGAACAGATTAATACCTGTCCATCATATGCTGAGATCCTTCTTGCAAATAATTTTTCTTATTGTTTTTCCCATTTAGCAGTTAGCTGTCGATCAGATTGATTCTTCTCGTGCTGCGCTGCATGCATACATGGTATCGTTTCCTCATCGCCGTTTCTATTCTCAAAGACCACCAATCCTATCCTGCATTTGGTGAAGAACTGAAGATGATGAAGAACATACGAAGTAAAATTCCCAGCTTGACCAGATGTGATGCACTGCTCAGAAAATATACTGATCTATACATATATACGGTCCATGTCTCAGTTGCTTTGCAGTGTTATTTTCTGCCATACATGGGGTCTCCATGGACAGTTTTATTCCCGGTTCTCCGCCTCTCTTGCACGTGTTATCACCATGTAGTTGGTCGTCAAAGAAGCCAAGTTTCGGACGGTATCCATTGGTCGACGCTTTTACACCAGGGGCATAGAGAATCTGCGAGCTCAAGCGCGACAGCGCCACACCTCACGTCCTCATGTACGTACCTTTTCTTTTCTTTAATCCTCTTTTTGGACAGCCAGATTACACGTTGCTTAATTGAGCTTAAAAAACCTATAACTTAGGAGTTATTTTACACTGTAAGCTGTGCTCCCAGTCAAGCCCCATTATCCCTCGCCACACTCCAGTCCGATCGAAGGAAGCACTGTAAATTTGTGTGGCCTTCGATGCCAACATTCTGAGGCTGTGCAACAGTAAACTGTACAACTGCGGATTGGTAAAACAGCCGAAGGAATGAACTTGTAACACCAGTTCTGAGGTTAAAACCATCATTTGTTTTTTGGCCGACGTCTCGATTTAAGATGGCAGTACTCGACGTACCCATGAGCGTTATTCAGGCTACTGTTTCATCGGCTCCAGTGAGCGCAATTAACTGCCCGAGTTAACACTGATGCAAGTATCATCCACTCGTCATCGTGGTAGGTCAAAGGCATGGGAAGCTTTTGAACAACAACAGGGTAGGAGACGGGTGCAGCCAGCGGCACGGGCACGGCTGGCCGTGGTGGGTGGGGCCCGCCCGCCCGCGCGCGCTCGCCCGCCCCGCCGCTCCGGCGTAAAGGGAAAGACCAGGCCCAGTAACACAGGACGGCGTTGCGCGTCTCCTGAACCGCGGGCCCCACGCCGGAAATCCAAGGCGCTGGATGATCCACCACGTACGAGGAGCCGTGCTGCATGGACGCTCCCTGCTCGGTGGACCCGCCTCCCCCCTCACGGACATCGGCACGCCGGCTTCCACCCCCGTTTGGTGGGCTTGGCCTCCGCCCTACGCCCTTTTCCGTGGATCACCTCTCCGCCGCCGCACGCACTGTGCTACCTGTGGGTGACAAGTGGGGTTAGTACTATCAGGGACCCACAGGTCTGCCGGTAATATGTATACGGTCATGGGCGGAGGCAGTTGGCGTTTAGGGCTTAAACGTCCGCTGCGCGAGTCCTGGCTGGAGAATTACCAGGCTGCCCCACCCGCACCACGCCACCCCTCTGCGACCGTAACAAAACGCACCCCACCCCCTGTGGCCTCAAAACCTCCTCTCCTCCTACCCCCCAGTCCTCACCCTCTGTCTGTCTTTCGTCTCTCCTCGCCGCCTCGCCCGGGGAAGCGACCGTCTCTCCACGCCGCCGAAGCCGCTGCCTCCGCGAGACGATCCGTTGCCTATGGCGGCGACGGCAGATCCGCGGGCGAAGCCGCCCGACGCGCCGTCCACGCACCACCTCGAGCCGTGGGCGCATCAGCAGCCACCCCCCGCCCACCGCATGCCCGTCCTCCCCGCCGTAGCTTCGCCCGCGGGTGGAGCCACGGCCGCCCGCGATCGCCGCCGCTCGTCGTCCCACCGTCGGGGCGGCGCCGACGCCGACGCCCAAGTCGTCGGCGAGGTGCCCTATGAGGGCGGAATCGAGGAGCTCCGGGTCAAGCTCATGGGCCACCTGCGCGACGCCGCCGACCGTCTCCGCGTGCCCCAGACTAGTCCCCCACCGCCGCCGCCGAAGCCCGTGAGCCCAACGCCGGAGTCGGAGCCCGGGCCCGAGCTCAGGGCGCCGCCTCCGCCTCCACCGCCGCCCCAGCAGCAACCGCAGGTGGACGTCGCTGCGAAGCCGTGGAAACTGCGGGAGCGGACGAGGCGGCGCCCGGCCGCCAGGACGTCGTGGGCTGGGGCGGCGCCGTCGTCGTCGAGGCGCCGCAAGCGTGCCCCGTTCTCGGTGTCGCTGACGCCGGAGGAGATCGAGCAGGACATCTACGCGCTGACCGGCGCCCGGCCGCGGCGGCGGCCGAAGAAGCGGCCGCGCGTCGTACAGCGGCAGCTCGATGTAAGGCGAATTCCCCATACTGCCCCTCCCCTTCCAAACCACTTTATCAATTAATTAATTACTCAATTACCCTTTTATTTATCCCCTCGATACGCTTTATGCTTACTTAGGAGTAGTAATTAATATCCTAACATAATTTTTTTGTGCAAGAATGATACTCATCAATCGTGTGCTGTGCTTGTGTTGAGCAGTTGTTGTTCCCCGGGCTGTGGCTGACCGAGATCAACGCCGACGCCTACAAAGTGCCAGACGACTAGCTCGATCCGGCCGGCAGGACGGCTCCGCCAGTTGCCATCCTCAAAGTCCCACCAACCCCACCTCATCGCGCCGCGTCGCAGCTCATGGTTTAGTCGCGTCGAGCCGGTCGGTGCCCGTGCTTGTCATGTCCTCAGTTAGGTTTCCCCCCTCTTTACTTTCTTCTTCGCCGTATGGTGTTCTGCTCTCTCTCTCTCTCTCTACTTTGTACAGTGGTGTGCTTGTAATCTACTCATTCATCCTAGTACTTGTACCCAGTCTTCCGTTATCGTTCAGTCTTCAGTTGCATCCTGAGCCCGTGCTATCTCTGCTTGCTGTTGCTGCTGCTGCTGCTGCAGTGCGAGTTGCGATCCGGTCTATGTGTTTTCTTGGGGGTTACCCAATGGGTGCGACCGTGCTCGCTTATATCTGGAGATAGAGAGACAGGGCGAAGGAAATTTAATGGAGTTGGGCCCTAAACCCTCTTTTTAAAGGTCCTATCTCAGATCTTGACCCCTAGCCAACACCAATCTCAAAGCAATCTATCTATTCTCTTCGTTCTCATCTCTTCTCCATCTCCCATGTCTTCTCTACCGTGCCCCAGCCCGTCGGAGCCTCGTCGCCGCACACCACGCTATCGTCTGTCGTGCCGTGCCGGCCTTAGTCTCGCTGCGCGGCCTCGCGCCACCATGAGCCTCACCGGCTCATGCCATCACCGCCGCGTGCTTGTCAGATCGCCGCCACACGCTCGCGGGGGTGTGCTCTCCAGACGCCGCTGCATCCTCATGCTCGTTGGCGTGTGCTCGACGGGTAGCAAGCCGGGTGATGCACGGCCGTGGTAGGGAGCAGCATGGCGCAACGGTCGGAGGCTCTGTGGAGGGCACATGGCGCGGCTAGCGCAGGGCACGGTGAGGCTTGTGGTGGAAGGAGGCTACGCGGTGAGCCACATGGGGGATGGAGAAGAAGATGAGAATGGAGAAGAGGAGATAAAAGGAAGCAGCAGTTGGGACTTGGAAGAATTAGGCTCGTTCAAAATAGGTTTTAGTTTCTGACTTTTCTAGCTTTTGCAAGCTATTTTGAATATATTAATTTTTTAACGTAAATTTTTTCTTTTTCTTTTACATTATTTGTAGATATATAATAATTTTTTTTTATATTTTTTCTTTATTTTTGTTTAATTGAATGTCTCGATCAAGAGCTAATACCGCTGCAATGTCTATTTTAACCAGAAAATAACTATCAACAAAAACCAGCCGTTTTGAATAGAGCCTTCAGCAGTTAGACGGAGCATTTTGGATTCTTTTCGACCCCTCCTCCGCTGGGGTCGACCCGGGAACGGGACGGGGACACACCATTATTCCACGTATGCAAGCAACGCTAACGTTGCAGGGGACTAGCTAGCTACTATAGCCGGGGCGCGCGCATGTCTGCAGTGCATATAGAGCACTGCTCACGCTGAGTCGTGCGTGTTCTTTCTTAATATTAAATTCCTTGGTAAGGTCACAACAACGCGCCATCGCCCATCGATCATGAAAGCCCGTAGCACGAACCGGAAATGGACAGCCTCACTCAACACACGCACGGTCGCAACACACGTCCGTGTCTTCGATGGACAAATGCGACGAACCCGGTACACGGTGGAATCGATCGAGCTGGCCATTTGGAGTCCCATTTAAAGGCAACCCTTTCTTTTGGAGAGAGAATTTAAAGGCAAGCAGGTGGTGTACTCTGTGCACGATATTATCAGGCCCGCCTGTCAGGTTTAGCCGGTACATAAGTTTTTTAAGTACAACAAGAAAGTACACATGCGACACCATACACTAGCACCCACATAGATGTGTCAATTACACATGTATAATACTCCAAAGAAGATACTAGTCACTAAACATTACCTCCGAAATAAGACGCACTGGGTTCGAACAGGGGATGGCTTGCTCGGTCGTAGCGCTCACTTGGCGGGAACGAATTTCTGACCTCCTTCCACACGACAATACCACATTTGACCTCCTTCCATGTGTAATGCCATCTTTGACCCCTCGTGCGACTGGGGAGCGTGCGAGTGGAGGTGGCTTGGTTGCCAACTGCGCGAAGGGAGGTGGCTTGGTCGCTGACCGCACGAGGAGAGCTGGCACGATCCAGATGCGCACAAGAAAGGTGGTGCGGTCGCGATACTCGCTAGGGGCAGATGGCGGCGGCGTCTCTCCTCGGACGACATGTCCCCTCTCTATCTTGTCTTTGCCTGCTTCATCGTCCGTGCACTCGTCGTCGTACGGTTTCGTTGACGCATCACTCCGTACCATACCACCTCTCCTTGTACGCACTCCAACCGCGCCACATCCCCCTCGTGGGCGCCCACGTCCTCACATGGTCTCAGATCACGCCACCTACTCTCACGCGGTCAGTGACCGCGCCACCTCACCTTGAGCGCTCTTCAGCCACGCGAAGAGGCCAAAGCTGGCATTATGCGTGGGAGAAAGTCAAATAAGGCATTGACGGCGCTAAAATAGCCTAGAATTCGCTGAGAGATACATGCAGACCTGGCCTGGCCTCGGGCCTGCCAGATTAAAACTGAGGGCCCACATGTAAATCTTACAAAGCCCACTTTCGGCGAATAGCGCAGGCTTTAAGGCTGCAGGCCCACTCGTCCATGCAGTTCAAACAGCAGAGCCGCCCTGTAGTTTGTCTGACGCTTCGAGGCCGGCTAATCCGCTGATCGGAGATCGAACGGTCGGCATGTAGGTACAACATGATGGGCTAGGATTTGAACGCCATTTCACTTGGATGGCTTGCGGTTTTTCGATCGGAGCGTGCTACATGTCCGTCTCAAACACGTACGATATCCCTTCATTAACTGATTACCTGCATCAAACCCTTTTGGTCAGGTTGTGCTGTATCGTACCTTTCGTGCCGAAGCGTCGACAAGTGAAAGCAAGAATGTCGGCTTAAGGCCCCGCTCAGCATCTGCTGCTGAGCGGTGGCTTTTTTCCTATTTATTTTTTTGTTTTTTGTGTTTTCTTTTTTCTCGTATTTGTTTGTATGTTAGTGATGTGTTAATATATTTTTTCTATTTTTAAATTTTTTTAAATTTAATTATGTCAAATAAGCCAACTCAGTTACAGTAAAAAAATTAGTCAGTTATAGTAAAAAAAGATCATAAGTTATCGTCATTCTGAATGCTACCTAAGTAATGGAAACATAGGTGAGAATCTAATACCTCAAAAACCTAAGGTTTTCCTCCGTAAGATTCACCACGGAGTTTGTTTGGTCACTTCAATTGTATGGTTATAGCATATTTGTTTTATAGGAAAGTGCTAAGGGGCACTTGAGTATTTTTTGGAATTGATAGCACTTAGATTTTGAGACATTGGGTATTCATTCAACAGAGCCTTATACCCCTCTCTAAAAAAACGAATCTGGGGTATTGGATCTCTATCCAATGTATCTCTATACTATCTCCAAAAAAATGTGAGTACTTTTAAATATGAGATGTTGGATGGAGACCCAATATTTAAAAAATCTAAGTGCTCTCAACTCCAAAAAATTATTCAAGTACTCTCTAGATACCACCTTGTGTTTATACGGTGAAAGTATCGGTTGCTTGATCCTATCTGTGTGAAATGTTGAAATGGAGAGTATATCGTGACCTGATCGAGGCAATCCGCCGAGTTAGAGTCATGCTGATCAGGACTAGCCGATTCAGCGGAGCTAGGCTGGCAACACGCAAGTAACCAAACAATCACCAAAGGTTTGTAACCGATATGTCTTTGCTTGAGGCTAATGCCACAATGAAAGTATGTTGTGCCCTAATCAATTTAATCTAACCAAGTCAATTTAGCGGTGCACCTCACCTGAATTCCCAGGCTGTGTGCGTGTGCGTGATACGAGTGGGATGTGAATTTAGCGGGCATCTGCCTTACCCTTTCAAAGAAAACAAAAGAAAGAAAGAAAAACATCGAGCTCGGCTCAGGTCCGTGGCGTTGCGACGTCGCCGTGCCGCAGCAGGAGGCTAGCTAGGCCGTTTCTTCGTGTACTGTGGGGCTGCACACGTCGCGCTCCGCCTGGGCCACACGAGATCGGGGCTCGCCCGGCCGACGATTCCTTCTCGCGTTCGCGCGCTGCGGTTTTTCGTTCTCTTTTCCGAGTCAAAAATAAGGAGGAGGTCGCCACCGGCACGGCAGCCGGTGGCACGCATGAGTATGGCCACCTGCACTGCACTGCGCTAAGCCCTCGCAGCAGACAGCGTGTGGCTTCGACGCTGCTGAGTTGACGACGAGATGTGTGAAACGTGGCTCCAAGCAAAAACGGGACGGGCTGGGCCTAACGCACCGTTCATTGTGGGCTGGCTTGTCTATAACACTGGATACTGGTCCTCGCAGTTCCTTTTTTCTGGGCCACTAAAGAGTTCCTAAATACTTTCTGGCCATTTCCCTGGCCCAAACAGGTCCTGCCGGCCAGACCGCTGCCTAAAAACAGTCTAACCGGCTTTGGCAGTTGAACCGGAGGGGATGCGGTCTAACCGACTCCATTCTAGAACTAAAATTTTAGTCTGAGGCAATGTAATTTTTAATATAACTTTAAAAATATAAATTCAAATGATATAAAAATTTGTACACATCTTATTTAGAATCTCAGGACTCTATTCCATCCAATAATCGCAAGAATCTATAACAAAGATCATACATTTTTTTAAGAACAAACAAGATTGCACTAAAATCAGGCAAAAAATAAAAAAGATGAATATGATTTACTCATGGGTGAATGATGGCCAAGATGACTCTAGATATATTTTTCACATATCACACACAGGCAAGAGCACCCAAGGAATTGAGACAAAAATAATTGGATTAAGAAATCACTCGAGAGAGTTAAATCTAAGAAAAATTGAGCAACTTTATGAACTTGTCAAACTTGATACCTAGATGAATCAGAATTGATTTTCATGTATCATCTCTATCACTTACTCGTCCTTAGCATCCAATAAGATCAACAAAGAGAGAGAGAGAGGATAAAACTAATTAAAACAAGAGCAAATCAATTAATACAAAAGGGATTCATGAGAGATGATCAAAGTTGATATATTACTACTTGAGAATGAATGTTTTACGATCACTTTACCTGGAAGACAAGAGAGCACACTAATGCACTCACACTTCTCAAACCCTAACTCTAGAACACTTAACTTCAATGAAGAAAGCTATGATAGTTGGATAGTTAATTAGCAATCTCTATTCTAACCAGTTAAATAGATAAAGCAACTAGCCCATCTAACCATAATGGATATTATCCACTTAACACATATAGGAGAAACCTATTAACCCTATATAATACGGGTTTTACTCACATAACACACTTATTTCAAGTTCTTAAAGCACATTAGCCCGAATCAACTAAATCCTTGGCTTTTAATCCAGCATGATCCTCTCATCTTCTTGTCTTAAACCGCTTTCCCAAGCGTCACGGTTTTGATTCAAAATAGTTTTTGGTATTTTTGTTAACTTATCAAAATATACTTTCTTGATCCGGTCTTTATCTTCCCTTGCAAGCAATTATCATATTTGTCATATGTAGGTGTACCACTGGTTTACCATACATCAACAAGTTTCTCTTGTTTCGGTTTCACCAAACCATACCTCACTTGACCAACCAAACTACATGATGCAACCCGTCGTTCGAAATTTCCTTCAATATTTTTTATCTCTCTTGTGCCATACTTAAGCTCAGTCATCTTACACGGTATTATTGATCGTTCTATGCCTCGTCTCCTTTATGAGCGTAGCTCCAATCCTCGACGTTGACTATGGTTGACTTCAAGTCTCACTGCACATTCAAAGACAAAGAAATCATTTTCATACACAAGTTATTCATAACTTAACCCACATTGGCGAAAACATACATCATGCAACTCATATGCACTGACTTAAGTCAAACCAAATCATCCCACGAGCAAAAAACCCCCCAAAAATCACATTTTCAGTTGAAGCAACCGTGCCAGGCCGATCAGTCCGCTGCCTCTAGCCGATTTGACTACTGGGGTGGCTGGTCAGACTGCTGGAGGGGGCCGGTCTAACCGCCTTCTCTGGTCGGTCTGATCGCCTGAACTGTAACATGTCCAGAAAAACTATAAATTTACATAATCTAAATTTTTTTACTTATCTAAAATAGTAATGATTCATCACAACAAATTCTTGAACCTTCTCACATAGTTCTTTAGAGAGTTTTATTCTGCCTTATTACAATAGTTGGCAAAAGCACAGCTCCGAAAGAAACAATCTGCTGACTGCAAGAGATCATCAAGAGAATTGGTGGTGGGAGAGAGTTTATTTGAAACTACGACCTTATGGTCAGCAATCAGTGATCAATAGACCCTTCCCTAGATTGTCCTTCAAATATTTTGGTCCATATAAGATTACAGAGAGAATTGGACAAGCTGCTTATCGGTTGGAATTACCTTCAGGAAGTCTTATTCACCCAGTTTTTCATGCCTCTCAGCTGAAGCAGCACATTGCAGATCATAGCAGTGTTCTCTTTGTTGCCGACACCAGTCCAATTAGATGTGGCAGAATTACATCCTGAAGAAGTCATTCATCGACGTCTGGTAAAAAACGAGAACTCTGCGCATGTTCAGGTGTTGATTGAATGGAGTTATTTGCCTAAAGCTTTGGCCACATGGGAGGAATAGTGTGGTTCGGGAGAGGTTCTCATCTGCAGCAGCTTGGGGGCAAGCTGGTTCTCATCTGCACCGTACTAAACTGAAAGTCTGAAACGCTGCGTGGGAAGCCACTGGCCACGCCGAGCTCCGTGGTGGGCCTGTTTAGATCTCCCTCGTGGGCCGTGGGGACCACGTCCGCGGGTTGCGGGGAGCGGCGCGCGCGAGAGGCGGAGAGCAGCCGGCCGGCCAGATGCGATGCCGTGTCGTCCACCGAGATCCGTTCGCGTGTCCATCACCAGGTCGGGGTCGTCCAATGCCGGTTCGGCTCGTCGCCCTCGCTCTTGTCGCAATTACAGGAGTGCACGACACCGACGCAATGCATTTGTGCATTGGCTGCAGCCTAAGGGAACGTTTGGTTTGTAACTAAATCTTGTGACACTTCATCACACTCTAAGTTGGATAAATTTAACAGTTAGATATCCGTTTGGTTTATAACTATATTTATAGCAAGATTCTTTTTCTGCCAACCGGGTTTTACGCATAAGTGCCCAAAATAGCGTGGCAAAATTCTATTTGCTAGCCAGAGTGTGATAAAATTTTTGATGAACTAATCTTAATCTGAGTTTGGCAAAAAATATTATGACAAACTTTGATAACCTTAGTATATGAACCGAACGCCCCCTTAAAAAGTGCCCCACGCCAAACCGAAGCAGAGTAACCAAGCAAGTGGCGCGCGCCCCAGCGCAGCCGACGTGGTGCCCAGAGGAACAACAGCTCCTGGCTGCGCGCGTGGAGCACGGGCACGCGCTGGATTTAGCGGGCGTTAGACGTTAGTACAGCGCCGCGTCGACATGCACCCACCTTTCTCTCGCAAGCGTGGTTTCAAGGATTCCAAGTGTCACCATGCGCCTCAGAGCGGGGCAAGCGCAGTGACCGGAGTCCTGCATGATGCAGAGTTGCTGACACCGTAGAATATTTAGAGCAATTATATAATAAATCGAATAAAGAACCAAATGTTACATATATATAAACTATATCAGACAGATGAGAAGACAAATATAAAACTATACCAAGTAGGTGAAGGAACAAGTGTGAAACCATGCTTTGTCTTAAGTATGGCCTAGCAACCGAAGCATCTAAAATGTTAACCGCGACGTCTACCCCCTCCCCCCCGGCAGTAGGAGCGTCGGCGAAACGGACGTTCAAACTAGACCAGAACTCGGTGAAAACAGAAGTAGGCAACCCTTTGACGAAGATGTTAGTGTACTGAGATGACATCAGAACGTGACAAACGCAGACATCGCTAAGACCAACTCATTCCCTGACAAAGTGGAGGTCAATCTCAACATATTTGGTGCGCGAATGTTGCACCGGATTTGTTGAGAGATAGACCGCGCTGACATTATCGCAGTAGATGAGGGTAGCTCAGCGTAAAGGGCTGTGAAGTTCCTAAAGAAGTTGGCACAGCTAGTACACCTCAGCAACAACATCGACCATGGCCCGGTACTCTGTCTTCGTATTCGAACAAGAGATAGTGTGTTGCCGTTTAGAGGACCAAGAGACGATATTTTCACTCAAGAACACAGCGTAGCCCGAAGTGAACTTGAGTGTATCAGGACAACTAGCCCAGTCAGCGTCAAAGTAGACAACCAGATTTGTAGAGGCTGCTTGGTAAAAAAGAAGACCATGATTGATGGTGCCGCGAAGATACCAAAAAATGTGCTTTATGGTGGCGAGGTGCAACTCGCGAGGATCATGTATATGGAGACAAACCTATTGTACGACATAGGCAATATATGGGTGAGTGAAGGTGAGATACTGCAAAGCACCAGCAAGACTTCGGTAGAACGTCGGATCAGCCACAGAAGCGCTAGCAGTAGAGGAGACCTTAGAGTGGGTGTCAACAGGGGTACTGCAAGACTTGCAAGCGGTTATACCAGTGCGGTCCAGGATATCAAGAGTACTACTGCTGAGAGAGGAACGTGCTGCCATCACGACGACTAACAAAAACACCCAAGAAATGATAGAGTGGACTAAGATCCTTTATAGGAAAAGCCTGCTGTTGGGAGGCAATCACTCGACGGGGCACACTGTTCAAAGTAGCAGTCAGCACAATATCGTCCACATAGAGTAGTAGGTAGATACTGTCACCGTCTTGATGAGACACAAAAAGAGAGGTGTCGAACTTTGCCTCCACGAAACCGAGAGACAACAAGTAGGCTGAAAAACAGTTGTACCAGGCCCAGGGCGCCTGTTTGAGACCGTAAAGAGACTTGTTGAAGCGGCAAACGTGATCCGAGCGAGAGGAATCCACAAATCCAGCCGGCTACGAATAGATGATAGTCTCAGAGAGTGTGCCATGAAGGAGCGCATTCTTAACATCCAGTTGGTGGATAGACCAATTCCAAGATAGGGCCAGAGAGGGAACTGTGCGAATAGTGGCCGACTTGATGACTGAACTGAAAGTCTCATCAAAATCAATACCAGGACGTTGTGTGAAACCACGAAGAACCCAGATAGCCTTATAGCGGGCAAGAGTGCCACCCGAATTGAGCTTATGCCGAAAAATTCACTTCCTAGTGACCACATTAGCATTGGATAGCCGTCTGAACAAGAGTCCATGTGTTGTTAGCTTGAAGAGTAGCGTATTCCTCCTCCATGGCGTTACGCCCGGTATGTGGTCGGAACAGGAGACAGAGCGGTGACATGAAGGTTCATGCGGGTGAGTAGCTATCGAAAATCATGCTTTCCAAGAATCACCATGGTGTGGGAGTTTTTGACTGGCTAGAGCGGCACAGCACCTGGGGGAAAACTGTGGTAGAACGAACCCGCCAGGAGCTAGTGAGTCAACTGGTAGACCCGCAGAAGAAGCACCGTGTTCTTCCATTGCCATGGAAGGAGTCGTGCCTGGAGCATTGGGTGCTACCACAGATGCAAATGAAGCGACGGGCGAGGGGGGGTCCTTGCCAGTAGAGGCGCTGGCGGCCGGCGTCACGTGTGCGGGCATAATTGCACTGGGAACGCGCACGACGTCGGGAGTGGCTGACGCGTTGGGGCAGAGCACAACTAGCGCAGGGTTGGCAGCACTGTCTGGTGCTATGGCTGGTAAGAGCACAAGTGGGCGAGTCACACCAGGAGGAGCACCGAGACCTACAAGACGCAGATGCCCAATAGGCATTGGCATGTGATCAATCTCCAACAAAAAATCAAGGTCAGTGGGGGAGGGCTAGGCAGCGAGCTCAACAAAGGGAAAAGAGGACTCGTCAAACGTAACATGGTGGGAGATGATGACCCGATTGGAAGAGAGATCAAGGCATCGATATCCCTTGTGTTCGGACGGGTAACCGAGAAACACGCATATGGTGGAGCGAGGAGAAAGCTTGTGAGGAGTGGTGGCTGAAAGGTTCGGGTAACACTTGCAGTTAAAAACTCAAAGGTGAGAGTAGGCGGGGGGAAACACCAAAGAGCGCAAAAAAAGGTGTAAAAAATTGAGAGTTTTTATGAGTTGACAATTGAGAAGATAGGTAGCGGCGTGGATAGCCTCAACCTAGTAAGAGGAAGGGAGACTAGCGTGAAATATAAGAGATCGGATAATGTTATTAGTGAAACGAATAATGTGTTTGGCCTTGCCATTCTGTTGAGAGGTGCATGAACATGACATACGAAGTGCAACACCATGGGTGAGGAAAAAGGTGCGAGTGGTGTTGTCAAACTCACAGTGAGGAAACGTCCAAAGATAATAGGAGCAATCATCAAGAATAACCAAGTAGTATTTGTAACTGGATACATGGACGACAGGCGAGGTCCAAAGGTCACAATGAACTAAATCAAAATTTTTGAGAGCACGAGACTATGAAGTAGTAAAAGGTAGACGCATATGGTGACCAAGTTGACATGCATGACAGATAGTATCAGCGGGTTTATTATTGCAAGCAATAGCAGATGCACTAGCAAGACAAGATAGAGACTCATGGCTGAGGTGCCCGAGACGATGATGCCACAGGGAGGTGGAGGTGTTGGCGATGAGTGCGCACGAAAGGGGGAGGCAGATACCGGCAAATGCAAGGGGTAGAGAGGTCCGGACCTATTGCACCTGGTGATCATATTCCAGGAACGAAATCATTTATACAAAATCCAACAGGGTCAAACTCAACGGAATAGTTGTTGTCAATAGTGAATTGACAAACGAAAACAAGATTCTTGGTAAGGTGCGGAGTGACAAGAACATTATTAAGATGAAGAGGGTCAAGACTAGTGGAACCAGTAGAGGTGACAGGTAGCAGAGACCTGTCACCAACAACAATGGTGGAAGGAGTGAAGGAGTGAGGATGGGAATAGGAGAGGTTACTGTTGTCTGATGTCTTGCACGAGGTTGCACCAGAGTCCATGTACCAGTCGGTGGTTGGAGGGGAAGCAAGAGTCATGGTGTTGAAAAAGTTCGCCAAATGATTGTTGATCTCAGGAACAAGACCGAGAGGTGCAGGACCCGGACCAACCCAAGGAGGACACGACACGGGCGGCGGGTACAAGGGTAGCGAGTAGCCAACCTGGAGTTGGCCAACTGCTAATGCGTGTGGCTAGGGCGCACCACCATGGCGTAGCTGGGCGGTGCGCTATGGGCGTGCGGGCCAAGGAGGCCAAGGGCCTGGCTTAGATGGAGTTGCCTGGGCCACACCTGGATGGTGCTGGTCCAGGGGTTGTAGAAGGAGGGCGGCCAACCAAAGGTGCCGTCTCCGGAGCGACCACCCGCACCTCCGCCGTCGGTTTTGTTGTTGTTGCCGCCGTTGCTGTGGCGATTGGATCTGCTCCCACCGCCGCCAATGCCATCGGAGGGAGCGGTCTGGGGAGCGCCAGTGGAGCGGCGACTGGACGCGCTGCCACCGTCCCCAGAGACACCACTGCCGGGACCCCCATTGCCAGTAGGGGTCATGGCGATGAGGGCTATGGAGGGAGCGGAGAGACACGACGACATCATGATTTCTTCCAGTAGCAGATCGGAGCGGGCCTCGATGAACAAGGGGAACGGCTACTACCACATCAGCAGGGCTGCCATGTATGTGAATTTTGCGTTCAGGCCGTGCAGAACGGACAAAACAAGGGTGCGATCAGGCATCGGTTCACCCAAGTCAGCGAGGGTGTCGGTCATGCTCTTCAGCTTGTGGTAGTAGTTGGAGATGGAGAGGTCACCCAAGACAAAGTTGCGAAACTCCGCGTCCAGGTACAGGGCACACATCTCCTTGTTGCTAATGAACTGTTGCTCGAGGCCCACCCATACGAGCCGCGCCATGGAGGTATGAGTCATCACGATCTTGAGGAGTTTTGCGGAGATGGTGTTGTAGAGCCACAAGAGTACGAGATAATCAATCCGGACCCAATCGGTGACGTCGGGGTGGGCGTTGTCGGAGAGCACGTGGTCGGAGAGGGCGTACTTACTGAGGGTGATGAGAAAGAGGTCGCGACATTTGTTGTAGTTTAGGGAGACGAGGTCGAGGATGACAGGGACAAGGGCTTTGATGTTAAGGATACCGTACGCTTGAGCGTAGAGGGAAGCAATGGCGGTGGCCTCGGAGAGGGCCAGTGCCTGCACGACCTCCTAGCGCGCGATGCGCAGCAGTGGCAGCGGTGGCCTCCTGCTCATGGCGTGCGGCGTCTTCGCCAGCCATGGCGGTGGCCTCCTGCTCGCGACGCACGACAACGACGGCGGCGGTCTCCTGTGCGTGGCGCACGGCGGGTGGCAGTGGCCTCTTGCTCGTGGCATGCAGCGGCGACGTTGTCTACGCCGGCCATGTCGGTGGAATTAGCGGAAGGGTGCAATCACAGAAGCGATTGTGTCTGATACCATAAGAGCATAGGATATTTGTGACAATCATGCAATGAATAGAATAAAGAACCAAATGTTACATATATAGACTATACCAGGCATGTGAGGAGTAAGTGTGAAAGCATGCCAGGTAGATGAAGGAGCAGGTGTGAAATCATGCTATGCCTTAAGTATAGGCTAATAACCAAGACGTCTAACATGTTAACCAAGGCATCTAACAGTTGCAGACGACCTCCAAGCCCGCCGCATGAGAGACAAGCCTACACATTATAGCAACATGTTTGGGCTTTTGTCATAGCTTCGTCCAATAGAGTTAACCAATCCCCTTGTACATTTCGTGCCATGTGTCCTCTATAGAGTCACATGCACACACTACTCGCAACGAGGGTTGATGATTTGGGCATTTGCCATGTCTCTGGTGTTTTTAGCCTTGGGCACAACAGAGTATAATACTCCGGCTCAATTTGAATGCGGCCGGTGCCGGTGTGGTGACTGGTGACTGTGGTCCATGACCAGACGTAACACATCCGGATTAATTCATTTGGGCGAAGAAGGACAAAAGCCTCTACTACGCTAGGCCTGTACTAAGTGGCTGCTGGGCTTAAACAAGCTTTGGGCCCAGTGTGTTACATCTTCATGATGTCCCCACTAAGTGGGGCTTCCACCCGCCGTCGATCAATCACACTGGGCCGTCGGTCATGGATTTATCCTTTGGTCTCCGCAGTTCTAGACACTGGGCGTATAGGTCATATAGATTTATCTATGGTCTCCGCAGTTTGTAGTGCACCCAAATGTATGCATCCACCGTGGTTATCTTGAAAAGGAAGAAATTGGTTTGGAGAGGTGCTCATGGAGCAAATACAAGGTGAGGAACTAAACTATGATGAGCACTGAGCGGTTTATACGGATCGAGTGGAAGAGCAACTGCAACACACCCCGATGCCCAAATCCATGCCAATACTTATGATTTTGTCCCAGATTAATATAAAAGGCCAACCTAATTAATAACTTGATACTGTTTTTTAGATGAATAACTTGATACTAACCTAGACTGTCGAGTGGCAAGCATAGCTATCAATTCATAACCTGGGCACTTAGCTCGTAAGTCCACATACCAGCCCATGCAGAGCACTAGTCCGGCGTGTGGAGGACTCTTTTCAGACTTTTATCAAGCGGCACAGTTGGACGGTAATATATACCGACGCTGGGACCTCTGTAATTTGTAACAAATGACCACAGTTACCAGCTTTTGCTATAGTGAACTGAGCATAGCTGCATGGCTAGCCAAAAGTGAACCGGCTACGTAATGACCTTTTGACTTAATTCACAGCAACACACACAAAATGTTGACACACACACACACACACACACAACAATGAATTTCCGAAAGAATCCAGGATAAAAGAAAAAAACTCGCCTGTTAATTTGATGTCGAACAATCTGCTGTGTCAGTCTTGATGACTCTGGTATTATACGAACCGCAGAAGCCGCATTTGTGATACAGCCAATGGAATCGAGATCTCCCTTTTCTTTCACAGTCGTTACATAGTATATCCTGGACCAATCAGGCAACGCAATAGTAAATCCTTCGACCAATGGAAATAATGAAATCGGGAATAGGAGAATGATGTACCTGACACCGATCCCGGTATTCCTCAGGAAGCTCTTCTGCAGCGAGCAAGCCATCAAGCATGCCAAAGTACACCTGCAGAGAAACGAGACGATAAGAACTTTTACATTAGCTGCACTACTGAATTGAGAAAGGGACTGCAGAGCGTAACTCAGCAAGATCTGTAAACAGAAAAAGATGCCCAGAGAACATATTGATAGACCGTTCGAGAAGCCTGACAACATCAGACAGATACATCGAGCAAAAACATTACGAAATTTACTCTTTAGCATGTATAGTTGCCTAGATGCTGCTACTCTACAATCCAAATGAGCGTAAGAAACAGAGCTCTGTATTTGTAAAAATGAGGCCTCAAGAAGGACCAACTTCAATAGGATAGCCTGTAATGAGATCATCTTATCATAGATAGATCACCAAATGCTGTTTCTTGGCCCTTCTTAAAATGTCATTTAAATAAAGGTACTTGCCAGTTTCAAAACATGGGAGTTTTGGAAATTTCTAGTTTCCATGAAATAGAACAAGACTTAGTGGGTTACCAAGTAGAGGAAAACCAAACATATTCATCAATGGTAAGTGCAAAAACAGTCTTGGTATTTAAGTGGTGTAGCTTACCGTCATATCTCCCAAGGATTTGCAGCAGATTGGACAGGTGTAGTGAGTACAAGTGTATGCCTGAAATTGACAAACTTGTCAGAACAGACTCACAGCCAGAAAGTACATCAGAAACATGCATCATACTGCGACTAGATTATCATACCTGAAAGCAAGCTGAATGCATGAAATGGCCACAAGGAAGACCTCTAACTGCTGCACTTGATGTAAATAGGAAGTCACAACAGATTGGACAATTCATCTCTAGCATATTTTCTCGACATTTGTGTTCTATCAATTTCATGCCAAGGCAACAATTGCACTTCATACAATGGAAGAAATCGGTGCCCAATCCTTTCCCAAGACGACACAAATTACAAAAAGGGCAGTGATACACACTCCTGAAAAGTTATCAGAATTAGGAGTCTCTCCAAAATATTGCAAAAGATGGACCACATTAATCAAGATTGTAGTTCTAGGTAATGCAATGCAATTAATTAAACCAATGCAGCACATAACACATTACACAAAAAAATCAAAATTCATATATTCAGAGTCCCAAGAAAGGAAAACAGCACTATTCCAAAGAAAAATGGCAGAAATGAGCCTAACCTACAAATAAATGTACCTAACCTACAAAGACAAGTATTACTCAAAAGCAACTTAACAGAACTGGTAAGGATTCTTGAATGCAGATGACAATGTGTTTGGGGTTTCAGGCTTGACAATTAAAGTTCAGCCATCAGTAGGTATCGTACCCTTTTTTAGCTTTAAGAAGTGATAGGGGACAAGAAAAAGAGAGCTAGTAAGAGGTGTTCTCTTATAATTAGTGGACCCTCCAGGGGTTAACTAGTTCCCAAAAAGACAATAGATGCCCCATCCTGTTAACTAACATCATGTATTTGTTTCTTTGCAATCTTATGCTGATTTGTGTTGAATGCAATATTTGGTCTCATTTGTGAGGACAGAGATGAACGTTAAATCCAACACACTACACTAGCCTGCAAAAACAATACTTACCGCAAGAAAAACTAAAATCTAGCAGCTAAAACAATACTTGCTGCAAGAGAAACTAAAATCTAGCAATCACATTCAGACTTTACCTTTCATCATCAAAAAACTTGCATATACTGCAATAATACTTTGCCATGGATAGCCCATTGCAAGAAGGGGTTTGGCAATTTGGACCAACTGGTTGAACTTTCAGACATAGCATGCACATCATCTCCAACGTTGTTTTCCTAAAAATGCAGCTCCACAAAGTAAGCAATATCTTTTAGCTTTTTATCTTACAACAAATCTCTAACAACCAATACTTCATATGACAGAAAAGATATACAATAGTACACAATTTCTGTCCGCCTATCCTTAATGTGTTGTTGTATATTGCAGCACAGCTGCAATTAAAAGCTACAAACAGAGAAGTTAAGGAGAAGAAGTTCACAGGGAAAATGTTAGCCCATTACATATTTTCAACCAATTATTTCCAAGTGAATGTAACTTGCTGGAACACAACAGACAAAGGAGAAAACAAGAAAAGATAATACAAGGGCCATAAGGAGTAAGCGCTTAAAGGAATCACGTTTCCTTGCTGCTGTACACAAAAGCAAATTATCCACAAGCCTATCTAAATCGCACATTATTTATAAATCTTTGGATCACAGCATGCTTATTTGATGTTAGAAAAAAAGAACATTGAACACCACTACTGCAAGAAATACAGAAGCGTCTTGTAGCAGTAAAAAAAGATGACATTGAAGTGAATGATTATACTGAGTTTCACCTTTCCATTGTATGATCGCTAATTTTATCATGGCAGAACCTGCATGTGAACAGCTTATTGCAGCATGCAGCAACAAGCTTGCAGTTTCTTTTGTAATGCTCACAACCAAATATTTGTTCCTCTGGGTCTCGATATGACGGAAAGCATCCAGGTATCACGGTAGATCCGTTGTGATCTTCTGATCTTGGTTGTGGTGACCGTGATTTCTGCTGAGTAGCTATCCAGCGGCTGAAATTCGCATAATTAGAAACAGATGTCATTCCCACTAAGTAGGGAAATCCCATACAACTTATTTGTTGTAACTACTAAGTTTGAATAACAAACCTGGTCATGAGATTTTGGATTAAATAGGCCTTCCTCCTTGGGTCGAGAGTAGAATCTCGAGAAACCTTTCGTATCTCAGCCTCGAGCTCACTCTGGTTCATTCGGAAGATATCCTTCCAACCAGGCTTAAACATCTGGCCACTCTGGTCGAGCTTCTCCTGAAAGTGACTCTCTACAAAACCAAAGCAAGAAAGCTCAGTGACATGAAAATCCAAACTTGAAAACTGTAACGTTCCATGAATCATGGAAAAGAGATGTTTACAAGTTATTTTTTCTTTATCATAAATTTACATCCCACTCCCACTACTTTAGTTTTTTCCTTACTAGATTGCTCTAACTAATTTCAATGGTCCATATTGTCATTTTAGTTGTTGCAAAGAAATACACTGATATACTTTTCCAGCTTATTTGCCCTAAATTGAATGTTTCTCTAATATTCCCACCTGGCCATGTAAACTAACATTCTGCCTATAAGTTTATAACTTTAGAAGTCATCAGTTGCACTACTATCTGTGTCAAAAATAGGTGATAATTCTTGTGTCAAAAATAGGTGATAATTCTTGTTTAAATAACACAGCATCTAACTAATGCATGGAGCTTATATGTTACTCATTGGAAGTTATATCCACTTTTCCAAAAATCCGATGTAAGTGGTAATTCTCATATCTGCTTTGTCAAACACAGTATAAACAAATGGGGCTCAATTGAAGGTTCTCCTATGGATAAAAGACGTGACCTCGATAGTGGAAGAAAGTGAGTACATATATAACAATGGCAAACAAAAATAGAGTGGCAGAGGTAGTAGAGGGGAGAGCAGAAGAAAACCAAAGCAGACCTTCAGGAGGGGAGGAGGCCTCATTTGAAGGGCCAGATGAAGTTGGTGATCTCTTCCACCATTCATTTAGCCATTCATCAAACATTGTGTTCTTAGTTGCTTGCTTCCATGTATCCAGCATCTTGTTCTGTTCCTCTAGACTAAGTGCTGATGTAACCCAGGGCAACATTGACTGCAGAACCTCAGCTCCTGTAGTTCCAATTATATGACCTACAATCTTATCCTGCTCCTCTACAGAAAAATGTTTATCGAACAGTGGCCACAACTCAAGTTCTTCTCTACGAACATGATTAGACAGGGTAACCCGGATAGACTTGCACATCCCTTGAAGCTTTGTCAAAAGTTCATTATGCTTTCTGGACCACTCAATCTCACTATATGAACAAACATGGTTTTTTCCAGCTTCATCAGTTTCATCAAGGGGATGGCTCAAATCATTATATAGTTGTGAAAGCTGAAATAGAACGGTGGATATATCTTTAAATAATTCTTCTTCCTGCTTGTGATCAAGAGTATATGAGTGGCTGACATTGTGTAGTGTCTCTTTCGATTCAAGAGCAGGAAATACAATTTCATCTTCAGCATTGCTGTGTGCTCTATAAAGACCCCACAGTAAACGAAACCTTCCGATGAATTGGCGAAGGCAAGATTCATTCCCGTCAATGAGATTTCCAGATTCAACATCTAAGAACTCTAAATCCTTGCGAATTGCCTTATGAAATTTGAATATGGTGTCAATTGGCCTAGAAATGTTATCTGGGCCAGAAAATGTTGCATCTGTCTCCCATGAAAAAAGACTCGAGTATAATGAAGGTGCAGAATAATTGTAAGACAGCGAGCGAAAGGACTTTGCAGAAGCCAACGAATTAACAGCAAGGTTGATACTTTCTACTCTTAACCCAGGAATGTGACAAGGTCTGTTGCTACATGGAAATGCTTCAATTTCAGTAGTTTGTGAGCAGTGACTTCTGTTAATATTGGTACTAGATTCTGCATGATTTCCTCGCTTGACTGGCCTGGAACCCTTTTCTGGTTGCAAAAGTAGTGAAAAAGCTCCATTGTTATCTAATGAACACGGACAGAGTGACTGACATTTTTTAAACTCATCTCCATCCAGTGGGCAGCTCAGTGCTCCTGATGTCAAGCATATGAATTTTCCAGAGTTGGATGTGTCTTTCAAACGACCTTTGCATGCCCAACCGGAGAGAAGAGTAACCAGTGCAGTTTCAGAGGAAGGTGCTGTTCCAGGCAACTTATTAGTAAATATTAATATTTGGAGATGTTTTAAAGAGCTAGTGTGGTATAGATGCATAGAACAAATAGTAAACTTAAAATAAGAAATGTAACCTGCCAAGCACATATTCTGAAGAAACGACTGTGCATCTTCATCATCCAGATTCAATACAAACCATGGTAAGACACGCTCCAATAACTTTAACGGCATGACACAAAGACTCTTATATAAAAGTTCCCTTTGTTTCTCTGGTGAGAAATGTATTCTAGCTTGAGGAAGTACCTAGGTAATAAGGTGAACTAGAGATGAGGTTCTTGTTGGTCACTTGGTCAAGTAGACAATATTCCGACTGATAGGGCAATGATTCCAGCTTGATAACTACTAAACTAACTTTTGTTTACTCTAGAAAAACTAACCTTTGTTTCCTCACTATTGAAGTGCCTCTCAATTTTCTCCATTATCTGATCAGCTTGTGAACATAACTCAGAATAAAAATCCAGTGCAGTTGATCTGGCCCCTGCTATTTGGATTTGTTCAATTAAACTTCTAAATTTATTAAACCGTTGTTCTTCTTCAGCATGCTCCTGCTCAAAGGAGAATTCACCATTGACTGCAGGAAATATAACTTGATCCTCGGCAATACTGCATATCGACAAAAGGTGGGAAAACTGATCAAACTAAAGATACGAGATTAAGACACTTCACTTGATAAAATCAAAATTTATGACTTAGCTCTAGAAACATCCAGTTCTTTTGAGGAAAACGATACAATTTCTAAAGTGAAGCAAGCAAGAACATATTCACGACGCTAGTAATACTGCTCATTTACTGTGCTTGCCGGTATCTCGAGTTTTCACAAATTCACAGTTATTCACATGAGCTGCACCTAAAGCACTAGAACATTGAACTTGATGTCCAGACATATTCTTAGATGGATCTATATTCATTTACAATGATGACTATACCACTTAATTGTTCATATAAAAGCAACATGCTATTACATTCTGTGTAAGATATGTTATGTGCAACTGAAGAAGTATCAATAAGTTTAACATAATAGAAACAACAAGTTCAACAATTGTCACAATGCATATTGAATAAGAAATTGGTTACACATCAAGATTTTGAAACAAAGATGCACATGAGTTGAGATTCAAAGCCACATACCTGTGGAAGATGCACACATCTGCAATAAACTGAAGCCTCACATTAAAGGCTGATATATCAGAGAAGTCTCCAGACTGCTGGATCCTTCTTGTCTCCTCTACTATGTCACTCAATTCTTTCCGGATAGCATTGTGCCAACACAAAATCTCATCTATTGGATGCATGGTAAGCTGACTATGACTAGATTCTGTGCACTTTCTCTTTCCGATTGTAGAATGCTCATGTGAGCATACATGCTTGCCTGTTTGATGAGAGGTATCCTCACATCTACAACTGCCTTTTGGACAAGGATTATCATAATCTTGTGGCACTGTTCTCAATGCTTTCCCTTCAATCCATGTAAATACAACCTTCACAAATTTCAAAACTAAAATTAAGTAAAACACGAAGAGCATTGTTGATAGAAAAGGATGCATGATCATGAGGACCTGTTGGAGAAGTTTCTCTTCAGGAACTATTTTATGCAAGCAGTTAAGAATATCTTGGTGCTCATCAGGTGAAACCGAAGATGAAAGCCATGGAAGGAACTCTGCCATCATATTTACAGGGATATTGCATAAGAACTGCCAGACTAATTCAGCTTGCTCTTCGTGTAGAAACTTCTTAATTAGCAACGGGAAGACCTGAAACATTCTCAGATGATTAGACACTAACACTGTATGTGCTATGCTGGAAGGAACAGATAATGATAGAGGACACTGAATATATCATATCAATATACTGAGTAATTGCATAATTTGGAGACCATTTGAAAATACCACCAAGTGAGAAATTGCCATCAAGTACAAAATTTAAAAGAATTTCCACAGCATTTGTAAATGTTCTTATTTACAGCTAGGTTAACCCTTTTCTCTAGGTTGTTAAAAGCACTTTAATCAAAGCATCTATGCTATACTAGCACATATCTTTAAACTGCTTTGAAGTAAGGTGTTGGACAATAAACCCATATGGAATACACAGAATGTAAAGGTTCTTTCCCGTATATAGGCACCACAACAATTAGCAAGCATACCAACAGAGACATTCTACAGCTACTCTACTCCAGTACTCCACAGTTGGCTTCCAGATTACTAACTACTAAGTCTTAACAAAGAACCAGGAGTTGGATATATGGTTGAAATCAGCATTTAGGATTCGTTATACCAGCATAGTGAGTACCCAGTGACTGCAACCCTTACATTACATTGATTAGAATTGACTTCCTACAAGTGCCTAACCTTCTAGCGTTATGTACGAAATGAAGTCACTCCGTATTTGGCATGTAGTTCACTATACTGTTTGTAACTACAGATCAGAGTAGACAATACTATAGATGTGATATGAGCAACTAAAGGGTAACAGATGCGTAAGTGCATATAACTAAACAGTGTTTGTATGATTGTATCTAGTATTGTATGATATTGTTTTTTTCTTACGTAACTTATTATCTCTAATTCTCTATGACTAAAGGCATTAAATCAAAAGTTGATCATGACATATCATTCCAAACACTTTGATTAAAAACTTGCCAGCTTGATTCGACAACTTAAAACTTCCTAATCTGGAACTTCAATACACCCAATTAGACTATTACAACATGCCAACACATCTCATACTGCCAATCAATAGACAAACGGAATGGCCTTCTAGCTCATTTTAACAAACAACATACAAAGCGCAGAACATAATAAACAGGGAAACAGAAAAACCTGCTCTTCTTCCTTGGACATATGTTGGGTTATGAACGTTTGAATTGCTCCAGTACAGGATGCAAGTTCCCTCCGAAGACCATCACTGTTATGTACATCAAGCTGTAAAAGAGTGAATAGGCGGGCAAAGAGATCATTTTCCCCTTTGTGCTCAAGGGAATACGTCCCTGCTACATTCTTGACTCGAATATCGAGTGCTGGAAAGATAACCTGCAACCATCAAAAGCAAATCTTATACCCAAATATTCGCTATAGCACTATATCGTGAATCATGATAGACTTAGAGTTGGCTTAAAACGATTTCGCAAATATACCAATATACATGTTTGAAGTCAATCTACAGTAAAAGATACAAGGCCATCATGTTCATGATTTGAACGATCAACATATCACAGGCACATCCCTTCCCCATATGAACGAGGATTTGTAGTGTAAAACACATAACCTTTTTTTGCGAACGATAAAAGCAAAGAAAAAAATAAAGCGCCCATACTCCAGCAAAGTAAAGCTCCCAGCAAGTGAAACAAATCCCAGCAAAGTTAATTTTCATTTAGTGTGGGAGTAGGATTCAATGTTTTCACTTTCTAGATTGCAACCTTCATTGATTCCAGACTTCCAGTTTCTAACAGGAAGGAAATTAAAACGAATGTACCATATCCCATTGAGTAGGCACTTCACATTACCTACACTAGTCCGATTAACACAAGGAAACGATATATCCGAGATGGAACCCTGCAAATTAAATGCTCAAACACCAGTTTTATTAGTTCAGTTGAATAAATAACTAGGCCTATGCATCAGAATGCCAGTAAGATCCTGGAAATTTCCACTGGCGTAGGGATAGAATGCAGCTAATTGTTCACAGTCACATGGCCAGTACACATAAAGTCGTAAATGCGTCTCAGACTGTCAACTTGATGACCAATTGCGTAGCCACTATCTATACCTACAAACTGCATCCATTTTCAGATCATGTTGACCGAACAACGATCCAACGCGAGAGAGAAGAGGCTCTGGCTGCGCCATTAACCGTACCGCGTCCTCGGCGTCGCAGTGGTGCCTGTAGACGGAGAAGAGGAAGCGGCAGCGCCTCTCGAGCGCCGCCACGTCGCCGTCTCGCTCCGTCGCGAGCCGCACGGCTGCGGCGTGCAGCTTCTCCAACCCGGCGCGGATCGCCTTGTGGAAGTAGACGAATATCAGCACCGGCGCCTCGGCCGCCGACCCCGCGCCCCCCGCCGCCGCCGCGGCCAGCGGAGGAGGGGAGCGCGGCATCACCGCGGCGATCGGCCCCTCCCCGGCCATCGGCGTCGCCATCCTCCGCGCCCTTCGCAAGTGGCTCCTCTGTGTTGTGTGCGCGTCTGGCTCTCTTCGGCGGCTGCTCGGCTAAAAATGTTCGGTTTCTCTCTCTTTCTTTCCGTTTCCTGCGTTGCTTTCTGTGGGCTTTTATGTTTGTGACCGACGAGAGGTGGAGCGGCGCGGGTGGCCGTTCTGGTCATACTTCCACACCGGTTTAGTTTTTAAAACGGTATATTTTTTGTACTGATTTATACCGAGTGCATCGTTTCAGATTTAATATATATATTTATATTTATAAGTATATATATTTAATTATATATATACTAAATATCACTTATAATATTATTCTAAATATAAAATAGTACTACTAGATATAACATATAGTTCAATAAATGATATTATTAATTTCACGACTAAAACTGGTATTAAGGCTGGTATAATATGTAGAAGTATTTTGTATTAATTTAGATGTTTGTATAATATATATCGGTCTATATAGATTAAAATGGAACTGTATTGATAAGTATAACTTTTAGTTGGGCTTGGGCGCCGCTGTACGCTGTAATCCATTACCAGTTACCACTGGTATTGCATTTTGTAGATAGAGTGTACGAGAATCCTTCGCATGCCACTTTAGTCATTTTTCTTTTTTAAATTTATCTCTTTGATGTTGTTTTTATCAATATTTCATTTTTATAAATCCAACTCACTCCTTGAGCTCGGCAGCTGTGGTGTCACCTGCTGTGCTACCCTAACTCGGTAGAAGAGGACACCATAATAGCACCTGTTACGCAAAAGTTTGACAAGAGAATGTGACTAGCAACCAGAGCTCGGCAGGAGCACCTGTCGAGCAACTAGAGCTTATTGATTAACTTAAGTATGATTTAACACTAATTAAATATTATATTGCATGATTAACACCAATTAAGCCCTTGCAGTTGTTGGCTAACTCGACACATCGTCCTACCAAGCTCCCCTAGCTCAGTAGGTACATGCTGAGCTGGGGTAGTGTGCTAGGTGATATTTGTCATTTGCCGCTGCTGTTAAGGTGAAGGAGGAGGTTAGATTTGTAAAAATAAATTTATAATATTAAATTTTTTTTAAAAAAATAGCTACATTATCATATATGTGAAAGACTCACCGTATGGCTTCTGACCAGGCAGCGCGTAACTTGGGAAGGCGTTACAAAATATTTTACAGTCCATGTTACCGGTATAACGAATACTGTGCCAATGACAACACGGTGAATAATCTGATTGTGTGAACAAATGATTAGCTAGATCATGAACTCTTGCTAAATACCCACTGTTCTTATTTGACACTCAAAAGCAATTCGGACACATTTTTTCTTACTGAATGTACAACTACGTCCTTAGCGCGCGAGGCAGCTAGGTGGATTACAGTATCAGTTCTTCGAGACACGGACATCCTCTGGCCCCAACGACAGAATCGTCTGAACTTAGGCCCTGATCGTTTCGGCTTTTTTTCGGCTTCAGCTTCTAGTTTCAGCTTTTTTTTCACTATTCACTACACTATCCACTAACTCAGCTACAGTGTTTTTTCAGCCAGCTACAGTATTTTTTCAACTAAAAACCATCGCTATTCCGATCACCCTCTTAGTGGTGCCTTGGATTGACACAAACCCATGCACGCCATGCACATATTCCTCGCTCCTGCGTCATAAAAAAGAATAAGGCGCGCCGCGTGCCACCGAATAGATAATCTCATCGATGAATAACATGAGATGGTGACACGTACGTACGTAAATCGATCGGATCTACACTACAAATTAATAAAACACGCGATATAAAATTTACACGGCCGGTCTCTGTCTCCGACGACCTTACAGTCAACATTTTTTCGTAACTTGGATCGCTTTCGAAGAGGTTAACATAAAACTATTCCCAGAATGGAAGATGCAGCAGGGGCACACCAAACGGCGAGGCGTCTCGTTGCCTCCTCCATATTCCCAAAGGGTGCGTTCAGATAATGCCCCCTTCAAAAGTGGTGTTGAAATTATATTGTAGTGGTTGTTAAGTTTTTTAAAAATAAATAAATAATATTATTATATCTTTATAGATAATAAAAAAAGCTATATTAAAAAATTAATTTATTTTAAACAGATTTTTACTTTTGAAAGTAGAAACTATTTGGAGCGGAGCGACATAGCACTGACCTGTTCTTTTTCACTACTACATGCATCGCCAGAAAGTGGGAGAGGTATTCGGACGGCGTGCGTTCGTGCGCGCTCCCCACCCAACGCCTGGATTTGTTTACCCATTGCGTCGCGATCTCGTCGGTCACATCGATCGATTGGGTCACAAGAGAAGGAGCTGATAAACATTTCAGTTAGGTAGTCCGGCCGGGCTCCACAGTAATCTATGTTAGCATGTGCCGTCGATTTAATAATCTGCGTTAGGTCTTGAAATGGACATATATGCATGTATTCATGCACGAATGCGTGTGCTAACCTTTGCAAATTAAGGTAGCACTTTTTATTTATTTAGCAGCCATACTAGTTGAGCCAGAGCTGGCCATCACTGCAGCACAGCGTATCTGATAGCACACACCCTGCATGATTGTTAGATTGTACGTACTCTCGCGACAGAAGCTAGTAGGATCCGAGTGTACTGCGCCTTCGAGAAAGGAGGGCCAGGAATGGAGTGGTAAGTCCTGGGTAGTGGGAGGCAGAGCATCATGGTCGAAATGGTTCCAGTCACTCGCGTGCGATGCGAGGTGAGGTGACTGGACGGAAATTTGCAAATGGCGTATACCGTGGCGAGCTGATCAATCAACCGATCCACTATATATGGCCATGGTTGCAGCAATATTAGTTCGGCCGAACTGGTCGTTTTCGTTTTTAAGAAAGGAGGATAAAGACGACACGATCGGTAACGGTGATGATGATGGTATGATATAGGGTCATTCGATCTTTTTGACGTAGAATAGATACTTACGGATGTCTTGATGAATCGTATAGATCCTCTAATACCAGTGTAAGTGATGAATATTCTTTAATCCGTCAAAACACACTCGTGTTGATTTCGCCGACCACCAAGCGAAGATCTATCGTGCATCTAATTCTCAGTGAAAAGGCTGAACGATCTTGATTAGGGAACACGTTTAATTCTCCTTAGAATTTCGGCAATCACCAAGAACTCGAATAAAAAACTTTTAGTAGATTGATTTTTCTCAAATGTGGTCTGCACACATAAGGAAAGTCTTGACCGAATCAATCTCTTATTCGGTCAAAGTTTCCTAATCTAACTCCTTAAATTTAGCTATTCGGACTCCTTTAATTTCAGGTTAAGTCCCTATCTAAATACAAGATCAAAACTTTAGATGAGTTCGGATACATTTTAGCATGCAGGCCACATCTTTTTTACGCCATAGAATGTGTGATTACGTGGCTGCTTGATTTTGAACTTCCCTGACCGCATGGCAATCTCGTGAACTCCTTCCTTTAGATTTCCCGCCTAAGCTTTGCTTCCCAAGTATTCACATGAGTCATACATAATAATATATAAAATACTAGTATGAGGTAGTATCCCAAACTCATCATCAACTAAAGGAAACTCTTTAAGAAACAAAATCACTTGTTTATTTAAAAGGCTTTTGCCCTCGTCATTGGGTTCTTAGGTTTTTTCACATTCTCATGCATGCTTGGAATGAAAAATATGTATGTAACGGGGATATTCTCATCATCCTCTCCCTCTTGAAAAAGAATCATCTTCGACTCTATGTCTTCTTGCCCAAAGAAAGATAACAAATCAGTAACATTAAAAGTAGTGCTCACCACATAGTCGTCTCTCGGAAGTTCTATCTTGTATGCATTATCGTTGATCTTAACAAGTACTTTAAAAGGACCATCACCACGGAACATTAATTTTGATTTTCGCTTCTCCGAAAAGTGGTGTTTACAAAGGTCGACCCACACTAAGTCACCTAATTCAAAAAGCATTTTCGTGCAAGATTTGTTAGCTTTGGAAGTATAAGTACGTACATTCTTTTCAATTACCTATTTAGTCTTTTTTGGAGCTTTTTTCACCAAATCAGCACACTTCAAAGCCTCTACATTAGCACGTTCTTGTAAGAAAAGTGGCATTAAGTCAAATGACGTGATTGGTTTGAAGTCATACACCACCTCAAATGGATATAATTGAGTTGTAGAATGCACCGCCCTATTATATGCAAATTTAATACGCGTTAGACAATCTTCCTACTCTTTCAAATTCTTTTTGATCATCGTTCGCAGCAACATTGAGAGTGTACGGTTTACCACCTCTGTTTGTCCATCTGTTTGTAGGTAACATGTCACTGAAAACAACAATTTTATCCCCAGCTTGGCCCACAAAGTCTTTCAAAAGTAGCTCATGAACTTGACATCGTTATCTGAAACAATAGTCCAAGGCATACCATGCAATCTCATAATCTCCCTGAAAAATAGGTTAGCTACATGCGACACATCGTCGCTCTTATGATAGGGAATAAAATATGCTATCTTAGAAAACATATCTATAACAACAAAAACATAATTCCTTTCCCTCTTAGTCATAGGCAATCTCAACACAAAATACATGCTAAAGTCTTCCCAAGGAGCACTAGAAACTGGAAGTAGAGTATACAAATCATGTGGATTGAGTTTCGACTTCGCTTTATAGCATATGATGCATCATTGAACAAATCTTTCGACATCTCGCCTCATCTTAGGCTAATAGAAGTGATCGCTTAGCATCATGTATGTCTTCTCTCTTCCAAAATATCTCATCAGTCCTCCTGTATTAGACTTCTGCAATAATAGTAAACACACAGAAGAGTCTAGAATGCATAGCTTATTCATGCGAATGAGAAAACCATCATGAACATGAATCTTATCACACCATTTGCTATCTGTGCAATTAGAATATGGTGTTGAAAAGTCATAATTGAACGCATATAATTCTTTTAAGCTTTCTAATCCTAAAACCTTTACTTCCAATTGAGTGAAAAGCACATATTTTCTAGATAATACATCAACTACCATATTTTCTTTGCCTTTTTTATATTTGACAATGTAAGAAAAAGTTTCATTGAATTCTACCCACTTAGCATGTCTACGATTTAATTTTGCTTGGCTCTTCAAATATTTCAAGCTTCATGACCAGAATATATGGTAAATTTCTTAGGCTAAAGATAATGTTACCAAGTTTTTAGCTCACGTACAAGAGTATATAAATCTTTATCATAAACTGAGTAATTCAATTGTGCATCATGAAGTTTCTCACTGAAATATGTAACATATTTTTTTTACATCAAAACACCAACAATACCTATTCTACTAGCATCACATTCAATGACATGTCCGTGATGGGCTAACATGTTTTTCTATTTTTATTTTTTAAAATTTAATTAAACTAAATAAGCCACCTCAGTTACATTGAAAAATAAGCCAGCTACAGTGAAAAAACCATAAGTCATCGCTATTCTGAACGCCCCCTTTAAGCGGCTCCGGATAGTAGTTAATTACTTTCACCTGAACTCAATTGCCTTTAATTTCACCATGATGGCATAGTTGATAACTTTTATTTTAAATTAGCCCGATGGTCAAACAGTCGCGTAGTACGAATGCTAATCTAAAATTGATTAATTTGTTAAGTCAGAAGAGTACAAAGGTCTAGCTGATTCGGAAGGTCTTCGTCGTCACGACTCGATCCAGTGTCAGCTAACGAACAAAAGGCGTGTCGCCGCCTAGTTGCATAAGACCATCTTCAATGTTGTGTTTTAGCTTAGAGAGAAGATATTGAATCGATTCAATACATTAAAAAGGTCGATTCCAACAAAAAAATACATAGAACCGAACTCTATTTAGGAATCGATTCAAAGCATTAAACAATTCATGCGAGTATTAAACAACCATATAGGAGAAAGTGCAGTTGAGAGACGATATTATTATTTTGTGGTTTTTTAATATAATGTGGGTCTCAGTTATTAGTAAGAATCAGTTCAATACATTGGAGAAAAACAAGCCTAATTCTTAGAATGCTTACATGGCATAGTTTTGAACCTACCTTGATTTAATACATTGGATATGCTCTAAGAGACAAGCAATGGAATTTGTCGGCATTTGTGTACCTGATGACCCTTCCTCCAGATCCAAGGCGAAGCTGTGAGGTGTGATCTGGCAACGGTTGTTGTTAGAGAGACATGGGCAAGATCGTGTACAGTTGTGGAGCATAAAACGCATATTCTAACTGCCTTGTTAGACAAATCCGTTGTGAGAGTAGGTTAGTCAAATATAGGAGAATGATTTAAGGAGTCATAGCATAGCTTAAGACGAGATAGTCGTAGTAGATTTTATTACTAGGTAGTCGTAGTAGAATTTACGACTAGATAGTCGTAGTATGACTTATGACTGGGTCATCGTAACAGAACTTACAATTAGGTCATTGCAGCAGAAATTACATTTAGGTAGTAGTCGCAGTAAGGCTTATGACTACTCTACGGAATTTCTCCCTCTTCGTTAAGAGGTATATTCGGAGAATATAATGATGTAATAAATAGAGGGTTATTATATCTTCGTCAGATATATTTTATAATTTATTTGTAGATTTGTGATGATGGTTGAAACCAAAAAGATAGAACTTTCTTATTAGTATATCGTCTCATAGAGATGACGTTAATCCTTCTGGTGACATTGGCATCTGTGGAGAGGATTTTTTTTGGTAATGAATATTATTAAAATAAATTTGATCAATAAGAGATATCCGATGAGTGACTCAATAACTTGATAGTGTGCTACATCAAGCAGGAGATCTTTAAAATCATTGATGATGATAGAATCATAAAATATCAAAACTAAAATTTTTGGCCCTTCCTAGTTGCTTAAAGAGAAAGCAGTATAAATAAAATGTTGCATCTTGAGATTCACTGTATTCTATCTAATCATATGTGCTATACCATGATTGTGAGAAGGCTCTTTTACAATCTTTACATTGTTTGTGAGCAAATTTCATAATTGGTTGGGTTGAACTCTTTGTTATGTATGCTCTCCTCATTTGGTCTTGAATACCTACAGTATACTCACCTATTTATTTTCTAAGAGCAGGATCACAGATGATTTCATTCGGATTAAACTCATTCACCACATTAGCCCTATTTGATGGTGGTGATAGACCTTCTAGTTGATATGGTAATTGTGCTAAACTTGTACATGAGTTTTTTCTATTTCCACCACTTTTAATGCTTCTCTTAGGAACCAAAAACTTTCTTATTTCTGAATTTAACAATTCAAATTTCACTTCAGTACCAAAATAGCCTAATGCCCTAATCTATGTGACTATGTCTATGCTAAATGCCCTAAACAAAATAGCAAAAATGCAAAATTTAAATTGGGATCTAAGGTCAGGGAAGGAAGGGGGAATCACCTAATCAAACAATCAAGCTTCGGCTCTGCGTCTTCGCGGCTTCGCTATGGCCTCGTGCAGCGGCGCCTTGGCTGGCTGTCCGCCTGTCCCTGCTCGGCTGCTCCCAGTGGCCGACAGCCCGGCGTTGGCATCGCCCACGGCCTACTGGCTTCGCTCCTCTGCCCTGCCTCTTGTGGCCCTGCCCTGTCGGCGTCACCGCGTCGACGGCCTAGTGCCCTGCTGCGCCTGGCACTACTGTTCTGCTCTACGATTGTCGACTACCTTAGGCCCACCGCCCGTAGCCCGCTCTGCCCTTGGCCGGCCGCCTGCCTCACGCCACAGTCGCCTGTAGCCTATGCGAAAAATTGGCGATGGAAATTGGAATTGGATCGAGACCATGTGGGGTGGGGTGTGGATGACTGAGTCTAACCTAGACCTAGTGACCTTGTTTTGGGCCGACTGGCCAGTTCTTCATGTTCTAATGGCGGCCCGACACACTGCACAAAGGCCCAGCAGGCAGCAGCCAAGCTACCGGCCCACCGCAAGGCGCACCTGTCTTGCCTGTCGCCGGTGCCTGGGAAGACACAAATTTTTCTATTTTAGCCCTTTTTTTGAAAAATATTCACATTTAGACCCCTGACAGTTTTAATTCCGTTTTTGGACCCAAAGGTCGGCGTCGTGGGACACGGCGCCGAGATAAAACGTCTCGGCGCCGTGGTCCACGGCGCCGAGCTCGCTGCTCCGCGCTCAGCGTGCCGGCATGCGTGGCGCCGTGGTGGCACCACCTCGGCGCCGTGGGTCGTGGCGCCGACCTCGGCGCCGGGGGTCGTGGCGCCGAGGTCGGCGCCGTGGGTCGTGGCGCCGAGCTGCTGAAACCTAAAAGGGCAAATCCCCCTTGGGATCTTTGGATGGTTCGGACGCACGTGAACTAATTTTTGTATACACATTCAAGATTTTGGTTTCTTGCTACAGGTCTCAATGATCTAATGCATTGAGATTTTAAACTTATAAAAACACATATTTGATTGACATCCTGGTGAAGACGTTTAGCTTCTGGCAAGATTCGAAGGCCTTCTTGATGAAAGGTTTACTGGTGTGAATCGATACTTCATTAGCGGCCATTCTGTTGAGCATCTTTGTTTTGCCATGGAACTCTGTACTGGTAATATTTAGAATTCCACCGCTAGTCCTAACATGCATGCCTTAGGGAAAATAACTTGCTGGGTCTATTACATTTTGTCTACTGGGTGTAGCGTGGTTGTTTCCCCTTTTTGTCGCGCCCTGAAGATGGCTCCGCTGCATCCTTCTTCCTGTCACTCTTAGTCTTGAGAGCTGCCTCACGAGCTTGAAGCATTTCAACAAATCGAACATTTCCATAATCATCACTTGTCACACTGCCTCCATGATATAGGGTCACTAGGTTGTCCATCTACTTCATACATAAAACATGTTGAAATACCATCAGTAACATGTTGAAATACCATCAAGAATAAAACCATACTATGAAACAGATTGTCCACCATTGAGAAGTTATGGTTGGCAATAGCAGGTTACCTAATTTATCCAAAATTAATGAAGTTAGCATAGTTTAATCAATTCATACTACTTTAATCAATTCATACCTAATTTAGTGATTCGTCATTTATATTTGCGGATCAAACTCTATATGCTTAAACTCTTTATCTTTGCTCAATATCGAACGGTAAGACAAATCACCTAATATTTCTTCTCACGATCTCTCCATACTACTAGTCTTTACTACGCACTCAGTCACAATTCCACCACTGAACACAAAAACACCAATCTCTCCATCCTGTAATTAATACGGCTATACCGATTATTCATCCCCTTACTAATCACATATGGTACTAATTGCTTACTCAAAGCGATCACTAATCATCCGGCAAGCATTAATCTTAATAATTGGCATTTTAATGGCTACATGAATCGATAAACAACCAAAGAGGAGGGTTCCTTAGCCCGATTGATTAGATTGGGGTTCTACCTTCTTTTCCTTGGCAAACGGGTAGATCAAGATCCGGATCGATCCTCCCCTTTTCTTTCCTCCTTCTCCTTTCTCTCCTCCTCCTACAATGCACGGGTGAAAAAAAACTACTAACTGGTTGCTATGATGTAGAAGATATAAAATACAAAACATGAATAGCAAGTATTCCCACAAACAAGCAAGTCTTTCACAAGATACTAGTAACCATGCACAGCAAGTATGAATGGCAACCTACCATTGATCAAATGTAGTCATTGTTCCATCTAATAGTCATCGAGCATGTGGTACAAGAACTTCTACTAATTGACAAGTATCTAACATAACAAGAACATCCACATAACAAGAACTTCTACTACTAAGCATGAATAGCAAGTATTCCCACAAACATCGCGTACAATAGCAAGTATCAAATGTAGTCATTGTTCCATCTAGTCATCGAGCATGTGGTACAAGAACATCTACAATCGCACTATCGAGTTAACATGCAATGTCCTGTGCTCACGTGTATATCGCGACGTGTGGTAGTCATGCACCACGGACGTGGGAGGGGAGGGGAGGGGGAGGAGGGGGGCGGGAGAGGCCGGGAGAGGAGGGAGGCGGCGGGGGAGGACGGGAGGGGAGGGGTGGGGAGGCCGGGTGGGGAGGAGGGTGGGCGGAGGAGGGGGGGGGAGGGGTGGGGAGGCGGGTGGGCGGCGGGTGGGAGGCCGGGTGGGGAGGAGGCCGGCCGGGGAGGGAGGGTGGGCGCGGGGAGGCCGGGGGGGAGGGAGGGTGGGCGAGGGGCGGCGGGGAGGCCGGGTGGGGAGGAGGAGGCGGGGAGGCCGGGAGGGGGAGGGAGGCGCGGAGGAGGCCGGGAGGGGGAGGTTGGGCGGGGGCGGCGGGGGACGCGGGAGGAGGAGGGAGGCGGCGGGGAGGCCGGGAGGGGGCGGCGGGGGGGGGGGACGCGGGAGGGGAGGGAGGCGGCGGGGAGGTCAGGAGGAGAGGGGTGGGCAGAGGGGGCGGGAGATCGGGGCGGGGATTTTGCTATTTTTAGGTTTAGCTAGCTCGGCGCCAAGATCCACGGCGCCGAGGTCGGCGCCAGGACACACGGCGCCGAGGTCGGCGCCACGACCAACGGCGCCGAGGTCGGCGCCACCTCGGCGCCACGTAGGACGGCACGCTGGAGCGGGTACGGGACCTCGGCGCCGTGTCCCACGGCGCCGAGACGTTTTATCTCGGCGCCGTGTCCCACGGCGCCGACCTTTGGGTCCAAAAATGGAATTAAAACTGCCAGGGGTCTAAATGTGAATATTTTTCAAAAAAGGGCTAAAATAGAAAAATTTCGGCCGGGAAGAGGCAGCTGCATCACCGGCGAGACTCACCGGAGGTCTAAGGGCCCAACGCCGATAAGCTCGGGCAGGATCCCATCCTGCTCGGATGGTTGCCTCCGTCCCTGACCACGTGAATGACGTCTGGCGGGCATGGCCGCCACCCATGGTGGGTGTACAACCACCTGCTGGACGCGCGGCTCCGAGAAAACTGGGTCAGGGTGGTGGAGCTAGCGCATGACATGTTGACAGCATGCAGAAGGACAACGGCGTCGAGCCTGTTGAGGAACTCTCGCTGGCGACCAGTCCGAGCGATTCCTCTGCTTAGAATAAGAACGAATCAATCACAGAAACACAGAATAATATATTGAACACAGAGAGGTAGAGAGAACTCCTGGTCTTTCTTTATTGCTTCATATGCATTGGGTATAAAATCAGCCATATGGCTCTCTATTTATAGGGGGTGGGATGAGGTGCCCATTATGGATAAGGACTCGTTTAAACGGAGAGGATCCGTTTAAACAGGGATCCTTATCTTTAGTTTTCCAATACTCCCCCTTGGGCACTCATCCGACATACTCATGCCTCATTAAAACTCCATAAAAACCCAGTGGGAAAAATTTAGAGAAAGAGTACATGATGCATGTTATGCTGCGATTGCACGAATTGCCTCATTAAAAACCTTGATCGAGAAACTTCAGGAAAACTCGTCAAGGGAAAAAGAGTACAATTCACCCAACTTCATTTAGTCTTCAGGACTTTTATTCTTTGGGTACTTGATCTTGGGATCAAGATTTACTAACGGACTTGAGAGAATTCTCCCCTGAATTCTGCACTTCTCTAAGTCTCATCATACCGATCCTCGCACGCACCTTTCAAAGCTAGATGCGGGAGGGACTTTGTGAATAAATCGCTAGATTTTCACAAGACTTAGTATGCGGTACTTTAATCTCGTCCATCTTTTGCAATTCATGAGCATAGAAGAACTTGGGGTTGATATGCTTTGTGAGATGACTCTTCACATAGCCCGTTTGTACTTGTGCAACGCAAGCGGCATTATCTTCATAGATAATTGTGGGGTTTTGCACAATGTTCATTCCACATGATGCTGGATGTGGTGTACCATTCGGCGTAGCAAGCGCATTCACGTGCGGCTTCATACAGCGCTATTATTTACGAGTGGTTCGTCGAGGTAGCTACAAGGCTTTGCTTAGACGATTTTCAGGAAATTGCAGTTCCACCACACAGAAATACATAGCCTGTTTGTGACTTTGCGGTATGCGGGTCAGACAGGTACCCAGCATCTGCATAGCCAATCAAGTTCAGATCTTGATTCTTTCAGAGAACAATCCAAGGTCCTTGATTCCTTGGAGATATCGGAAGATGTCCTTTATGCCCCGCCAATGCCTTTTGGTGGGCTCTGCACTATACCTTGCTAATAGGTTCACGGCAAAGGCAATATCCGGTCTAGTGCGGTTTGTTAAGTACATGAGTGCTCCAACCGCACTCAAGTATGGGAATTCCGGTCCCGTGACTTCCTCCCCTCTTCCCTAGGTCGGAAAGGATCTTTTCTTGCTGCAAAGATCTCCGATCATCGGTACTTTGATGGGAATGCTTTCTCAAAGCCGAATCTTTCTAGCACCTTCAGGTGTAGGTCGTGATGTACCAAGACTCCTCCAGGACATGCTCAAGCTGCAGCCTAAGCGTAACTTGGTCTTGCCTAAATCTTTCATTTCAAACTCGACTCCAAGTAGGAGCTTGCTTCTTTTATATCATCCATCGTCCCGATGATATTCATATCATCTACATACACCGAGATTATCTGAGAATCCATTCAGGATCGCCGTATAAATACACAAGGACAGTCTTCATTGTTTGTGTAGCCTTTCTTGCAGAGAAAGTCGCTTAAGCGATTATACCACGATCGCAGATTGCTTGATCCATACAGGACTTTCTAAGCTTCACACTGCATGATTTCTATTTGCTCTGTCTTGGTTCGGAGAGGAATTCCTTGAGGACTTTCATATAAATTTCGAATCCAAGTTACCATAAAGATATGCATCACAACATCCATCGTTTCATTTCTAAATTCAAGTTCACCGCCATTGAGATCAAGTATCTAAAGGTAATTCCACTCATGGTGGGAGTAGGTTTCTTCATAATCAACTCCGGGACGTTGAGTGAAACCTTGTGCTACTGACCTTGCTTTGTATCTCACTACTTCGTTTCTTTCATTTCTCTTTCGAACAAATACCCACTTGTGCCTCTGAGGTGCACATGGGGAGGAGTGCGACATACGGGCCCAAACACTTCTCTTTTGTTCGAGATAGCAATTCGGTTGCTATTGCCTTCTTCCAATCTTCCCAATCTGATCTTTTCTTACATTCAATGAGCGATGCGTGCTCGGGATCAAGATCAATGATTGTGGCAATTTTCTTTGCGAAGTAGATATCGACATTGGTCGTTGTCCGATTCGAGGACTCTCCGTGTGCACATAATTTATAGCTATTTCTTCATGAGTTGCTTCTTCGGAGCTTCATCTTGCGCGACGCTTCTTTCCATTGCGGTGGCAAGTCCTTTAGTTTTTCGGCTCCGATGTGTGCGCACACATCCATGCCGATGGGGATATTCAGATCCGGTATGTCCTTTACAACAGTGTCATACTTGTGCCAGTCTCAACGGCTCCCCTTCTCATTCTCGGGGACTTGGTGATCGGTGTGATAAGTCCTTCTTATCTTTTTCGCCAGCGCCCCGGTTACTTTGGATTCGAGGAGCGGAGTTCTCGCCCTTTATTACGAGGCCTCGGGCGGGATTAGGATACCTTCAATTTTCTTTGGTATTTCGACCCTCTCCGGTGCATTGCGTGCGAGCACATGCGACTTAGTCACGCTCTTCAAATCACTAAAGTGATCGGGCGGTTGATTTGCTAATGCTTGCAAATCGATGATCTTCGGACCTCTTTTTCAGTTTCACCGGTCGCGGGTCATGTGCAGGAATTCCGTGGCTTCCCACGTAATTTCCGACATTTTTCATCAACGGGTTGATTTCCTCCCCCTAATGTCGGAAAATTATCCTCATCAAAAATGCAACATCGTGGCGGCAAGATGCAAATCTCCGACATGGGTTCCAAATACCTGATTATGGATGCAGTCTCATAACCAACGTATATCCCAGTCTTACGGAGAGAGCCCATTGCAGTTCGCTGCGGAGGGGGTATAGGTACATAAACCTTGCATCCAAACCTCCTGAGATGAGAAATTTTCGGTGGTGACCCTTGCGCTAGTTGCATAGGTGAATGGATGTTGTAGGCCGAAGGTCTAAAATTGATGAGATTCGCTGCATGTAGGACTGCGTGTCCCCAACATGTAGCTGGCAAATTACAATTCTGCAAGAGGGGTCGGGCAATAAATTTAATTCTCTTAATCAATGCCTCTGCCAAACCATTCTGGGTATGGACATGTGGTACCGAATGCTCAACTGCAATTCCCATCGCCATGCAATAATCATCAAATGCTTTTGAAGTAAATTCTCCGGCATTGTCCATTCTGATGGACTTGATGCGATGATCAGGGAACACATTTCTGATGCGAATGATCTGCGAGATCAATTTGGCGAAAGGATGGTTTCTTGTGGATAATAAACCCACATATGACCACTTTGAGGAAGCATCAATGAGCACCATGAAATACCTAAATGGACTGAGATGGGCTGGATAGGACCACAAATGTCTCCTGGATGCGTTCCAGAATACAGGACTTCATCCTTCACTTTTGAGTGGATGGTCTAGTGATTAATTTCCGGTGGCACATGCGGGGCACACAAAATCTTCAGATTCGGAAATTCTTCACATTAATATTATGCCCGTGAGAATTGTTAATTATATTTCTCATCATCCTAAGACACAGGTGGCCTAATCTGTCGTGCGAGAGCAGAATAGTTCGAGCTTCGAATCTTGTCTTGGGGCGATTATGTAGCCGCAGCGCCTTAATGTTGGTATAATATAGCCACACGTGTTCATGCCATTATAAACTGAATAAATGAATGAATTATTTTAAAATCATCCAACCATTACGAGAAGACAAAAATAAAGTACCATCCATGTAAGATCTAACTTGTCCATTTAATGCAAAATAAATGACAATTAACGTCTCATGCATTCGTGCATCGACGGAATCAACTAGAAAGTCATTGACTTCTTCGCTATCTTTTCAGAGTGATGTTCTCTTCGAGAGAAATCATGGAGGTGGTCGCCTCTAAGTCGTAAGGGGGTCTTGCTACGGATGGACTCAACCTCCATCATTTCGAGCGCGGCTCATGATGCTCCCCCTCAACAGTGCAAAGTTAGCTTCAGTGCCTTTGCCATTGTTCTTCCGGGCTTGGTGGGCATCAATGACATATTGCGATGCTTTCTGAGATCCGCGACCAATGCCCCCACTTGCCACACTTGTAGCAACCTTGGTTCTGCGGCCATAGGTTTTGCCACTCTCCTTAGCCCTTTTGTCATTTGGAGCATCGACTTGCCTTTCGGGCAACGGTCTTACCCTTCTTCCCCTTCTTTTCATCAAGGGCTTTCGCACCTTATAGCTCCCAAAGATTGGCTTCACGGCGGCGGAGCTCCCAATGGCCGAGTGACGTAATTCTTGCGGAGAAGTTCGTCCCGAGCCTCCGCTACTGCATCATATCAATCAATTCGCGTACTCCTTGTAGCCGTCTTGACGATAGTTGCGGGCGGATCAGTATATAGCATTGGGGTGAAAGGTGGACAGGGTCTTCTCAATCTTCTGCTCATCTGTGATCTGCTTGCCACAGAGTTGAAGATTGGTACAAATTCTGTGCAATGCAGAATTATACTCCCCGACCGTCTTGAAATCGGCAAATCTTAGTCCGATCCACTCCTGCTCTGCTTGAGGAAGAATGGTGTACTTTAGCCTCTCAAACCGCTTCTTGAGTGCGGTCCAGAGTGCTAGCGCGCTTTTCTCCGCCATATACTCATTCTTGAGAGTAATGCAGAGGTGGTGCCTGAGGAAATGAAGTGCCTGATCATTTTCCTCAGGTGTAGGTTTGGCGTCATGCCTTCCGCCAATCCCAATAGCTGCGCGGAGCTTCCTGGCTCCAAGTACTATCTCGACATCGGATGCCCACGTCAGATAGTTCTTGCCATGCTGGGCAAGCTCCTCGAACTCCCGGTTCGTGATGCCAGTCATCTACATGTGATGAATGGAACATATAAGTTTACTTCATGTAAACATGCATGGAATTATTTACTGCAGGTAAATAAATGGTACAATAAATTCTCGTAATGTTCCATAATTTTCTATGTATTTTTCATAATTTACTGCTAATTTTCAGTGATTAAAAGCAATTAAATAATTACAATTAATCAAAACAGTAAATAAATACAGAAAATACATAAAACAATAATGGCATAACGTGCGGGGCGGCGGCCGTGCGGGGCCGGCCGGCGGCAGCAATGGAGCCGCGCGTGGGAGAGGAGGCCGACGGCGGCGGCCGTGGGGGGCTGCGCGGGCGGCCATGCGGGCGGCGGCCGTCGGGCAGGCGCTGGGCGGCCATGCGGGCGGCGGCGGCGTGCGGGGGCAGCGCGGCGGCCATGCATGCGGGCGGCGGCCGTCGGCGGGGCGGGCGGCGGGGCGGTGGCCCGAGGCCGTCTGTGGAGGGAGCGGCGCCACCCGTCGCGAGCGGCGGCGCGCTGTTGGGCGCGGAGAAGCTGGCTGCGGCGGCGGGCGCGAGGCGGCGGCGATGCCATGCGGGCACGTGGCGCCGGGCAGGCGGCGGCGCCATGCGGGCGCGCGCGAGGAGGCCGGACGCGGGAGGCGGTGGCGGCGAAGCGCGCGCGCGCGCGCGCGGGAGCCGAGGCCGATGGCGGCGGCGTGCGTGCGGCGGCGAGGCCGGTGAGGCGGCGCGCCGTTCGGGGCGCGGGCGTGGCGACGACGGCGGTGCCTCGTGCGGGAGGCGGCGGTCGGTATGCGCGCACGAGAGGCGAGGCCAACCAAGCGAAAAAGCAATGCAAAAGAAATTTTGTTTCTCATCTACGATGCAATCAACATCTACCCCGTTTTATAATCTACCGATCGACATTGTGTCGGCGACTTCGTGTCTGCTCGCGGTAGATTAGGGCGGATTTGCATCGTTTCTACAGTGCAATCAACATCTACCCCGTTTCACAATCTACCGATCGACATTGTGCCGGCGACTTCAAGTCTGCTTGCGGTAGATTAGGGGGATTTGCACCGTAGAAAAACAATCTAGAACGCGAAGAAAAGCAAATTCAAAGCGATCTAGAAAAACCAATCTATTAAGTGCTTCGATGATTACCTTCGTTCACCGGAGCGATTCGTGCTGATAACGTGTTGAGGAACTCTCGCTGGCGACCAGTCCGAGCGATTCCTCTGCTTAGAATAAGAACGAATCAATCACAGAAACACAGAATAATATATTGAACACAGAGAGGTAGAGAGAACTCCTGGTCTTTCTTTATTGCTTCATATGCATTGGGTACAAAATCAGCCATATGGCTCTCTATTTATAGGGGGTGGGATGAGGTGCCTATTATGGATAAGGACTCGTTTAAACGGAGAGGATCCGTTTAAACGGGGATCCTTATCTTTAGTTTCCCAATAGAGCCCAGTGTGCTCACCTACAACCTGCAGATGGAGGGGCTGTGCCACAACGACCGGGTGGACGCAGCGCACGAGATGCGCGACGAAACGGTCAGTGTTAGGAGCGTCCCCCGGACACGGTGAGCCATGCCATGATCGCCGCCGCTTCATGCAAGATTGGCCGGCTGGCCGCAAGGCCAGAGCGTCCTGTGAACATTGATACTATCACTCTATCAGTCTAGCGCACACTGTAGCTGCTGCTAGTTTCGGATGTTCCGCATGGCAATCTGACACGACGAAACTGCACTCTCCAGGAACACCAGAGTGAATAGGGCCGCGGAACTCTGTGCCTATCAGAATTACTCATCCATCGTTGCTTTAGAGGTCCGAGTTCTTTGTTCCAAGCCTCGAATCCTTGATGTTTTGTTCGCGGGGATATCTATTTCTCACATTTTCAACCAATGGATCCATCTAGAATTAGACACATACAAGCCTCAAAAGTTAAGCAAAAAAAAAAAAACAGGCAACTTAGAACTAGCAAACACATTTGTTCACAGGATTCAAATTGCAATAGTAGAACGATCTCCTTTTTTAAAAAAAAATAAAAAATAGAACAACCACATAAGAAACGGTTACTAGTTGCCAGGTGCCATTCGTATCGTATACGATCGCTATTTCTATGTACATTCCCGCTGTTCCGAAAGGCCCAAGAGAAACATAATTTACACCAACTGGAGGCCAGAAATCACCACTACTTCACTGGCTAATGCTCGGCGTCGTGCTCATGCTGTCCCACGCAGCGTGCACGGTGTCAGGAGAGCAGGGCGCGATGAGCACATCTTTCTTCCCGTCTTTCTCCGCTCTGCACTCGTCCTGTATGCCCCTGAGGACGTCGAGCACCTCCCTGATCGGCGGCCGCATCTCGCCGTTCTGCTGCAGGCACCGGAACGCCAGCTCGGCGATCATCGTCATCATCTTCCTCGTCGCTTGATCGGAGTTGTACCCGAGCTCGACGTCCACCAGCTGGTCCACCTGGCACCTCTGGATCTTGTTGATGGCCATGCCGGCCAGGTTGATCTCGTTGCGGTCCCGGGTGACGTCGACGGCGGGCTTCGACGAGATGAGCTCCACGAGGACGACGCCGAAACTGTACACGTCGCTCTTGTCGGTGAGCTGGTAGCACTGGTGATACTCTGGATCCACATACCTGTATGTCAGACACAAACAAGAGCATGAGTTTCTTATGGAACCACATGTCATCGACAACGACGAGACTGGTTTGGTATAAATTGGAACTGTGCAGTACTCATGGCGTACCCTGGCGTGCCCTGCGGGGCCGTGGAGACGTGCGTGACGTCGAGCGGGAAGAGGCGTGAGAGCCCGAAGTCGGCGACCTTGACGTGGAAGTTGGCATCGAGAAGGATGTTGTTGGTCTTGACATCTCGGTGCATGATCGGCGGCTCGACGGCGTGGAGGTACGCGAGCGCGGCGGCCGCCTCGACGGCAATGTTCAGGCGGAGCGGCCACGTCAGTGCGCCCTCCGGTGCGCGATCGCCGTGCAGGTGGTCCGCGACCGTGCCGTTGGGCACGAACTCGTAGACCAGCAGGAGCTCCCGGCTGCGGCTGGACGTGCAGCCGTAGAACGTGACGAGGTTCGGGTGGCGCAGCCGGGAGAGGATGGCAGCCTCGTTCAGGAACTGCTCCACACGCCGGCAGCTGTTGTTGTACAGGCGCTTCACGGCCACGACGCGCCCATCCCGGAGATGTCCTGAACAGATCAAATCAACCCAATCCAACGTAATCAAGTAGACGTCAAACTCAAAATCTTGGCTAATTGGCCTAGGAGTATGTCAGCGCCTGTACCTTTGTACACGGTGCCGAAGCCTCCATCGCCGAGCTCCCTGGTGTCATTGAAGCCTTCGGTCGCCTCCTCCAGCTCCTCGTAGGCGAAGTGGTGCGTCGGCAGGTTGTGGACGCTGCCGGACTCCAAGTCGCTGCTGCCTCTGGAACGCGGCGTCCCGCCAGAGGCGGTGTACTTAAGGAGCCTCGAGGACGAGGTCATCTTGTATTGCCTTGTCTTGCGGATGTACAAGAACGACACGACGACGAGAAGCAAGAACAAAACCCCGGCAGATATGGAGGCTGAAGCTGCAAGTGGTAATGAAGTTGATCAGGAAAGAAAATAGGCATCGATGCTTGAAGTTGTAGGAGAACATTATAGGTTAGTGGCAATCCAACCTAGTTTTCTTGCTTACTCTCCCGCACTTTGCACTTGCAAAATATACAATCAGTTCACTAATCACCGTTTTAATGTGATTTTATCTGTCATGTTTTCAGTTACGACTGTATAGATAACTAGTGCAAATCTTCCAGAAAAGATAATCGATCTGTGTGCCGCTGACTCATGGTTTTTTTCCTGACTGCATGGGCTAACAATCAACGTGAAGGTCTTCAAAATAACAGATACTTCACAAAACAGTGAAAATTTTACAGTTCAGATGCATGACATATTTTAATAAAAACTGGCAAGGAAGCAGAGTTTCATATATTTACCTACTGCGACTGCCCTTTTCCCCGATTTCTTCTTCGATCCTGCAAAATCAGGAAACAATTTTAACACTGCATTCTGTCAAAAAATTGTAACAACGCACAAATCAATTCTAATGAGAGATCACTTCATACCACAATAAAAATCCCCAGGGGTTATGTCTTATTGCAATTCATGCTGGTTAGTATTTTATCTCACTGTGAGTTAGGTCCTTTGTTAGTATGTGCTACTGTAATGCCAAGAATTAGCACATCACATATGTGTTCCTTCTGTTAAAGTATCAAAACATACTTAACTCTCATCAGAGCTCAAATCTCAGCAACACGGATAACGTGAACTAGCTTTTTGACCAAATGGACATTGAACATGTTCTTTCAGAGAAACTCAAGATATTGCACTAAAAGTGGATCAAGGTTAGTCTTCTTTTTCTTCGTATTGTTTGTTATTAAGACATTCCGTAATTTTGTGCAGTATGAGATGAGGAAATTATGCATTCAGGAAAAGATCTAGTCAATAGTACTCGGGTTGCCTTATGTCATGAGCTTAATTAACTAACTCTTCTATATGCCCTAATCCCCTAGTCAAAGAGTTAATCTTCTAGGTGAAGTGTCAACATCAAAGAAGAAAGTCTCTAAAGATATGTAAAGAGACCAATTCAAGAGATATATGAATTTTGCATAGACTTTCGCAAGTAACGTAAGCGAATACTCGGTGTCATTTGAACCATGGTTGATAATGGTCCGAGAAATGGTTAATTTCTGTAACTAAGAAAGCTCCAACATTTGCATATATCCGGTCAGAACAAAGCGTCATCAATCTTAACTTATCTAAGATGAGACAAAAAGGTCAGACTAAATAGCATGACCAGAGTATTTTGGATCAAAGATTGTTGTCCTAACAAAAACAGATAACCTAGATGACAGCCTTGATACCAACCTGGACTTGTCTCAAGTTTAGATAATAGATAGAGGGTACCTGAAGAACATGATCCAATAGCTAGCCCATGAGGGCAGTAACATGTCTGATCAATAGGTGAGCTGACAATATACCCACAGTGCCCTCCGGAAAACTTACAGTTACAGTCTCCACACCACCTCACACCCACCTTCCACTTCACCGTAGAGCCGCCTTTTATCGCATCCTCAAGGCTAGAATTCCCGGTAGCCAACGAGTTTGCCATCATTGAATTGTAAGGAACAGCCAATGTTGAGCTACATACCCCCAGCACATCTGGCGCCAATGTGTTATCCAGCCTATAGTAGGAGCTGCCCCAGAAAAGCAGGAGAAAAGATCGTAGACCAAAGGAAAAGAAGATGATTTGGCGCTACAATTGACATATACGGTCAAGAACTGATCACAGTCGGTGTACATGAACATGGCGTCATTGATGGTGGTTGAGAGCATGCAATCACGCTATCTATTCGTTGGTTCAAATCACAAAGGATTACACACATATATATAGCATAATATGGCTAATGGGAACATATAACTAATGTGAACACAAGATTAGTATGAACATAATACAAGATTAATGTGGACACAAGATGTTGAGCACAAAACACGAGAAGGTAAGGCGTTCGGTAACCAAAGAGTTGGGCTAACACGCCCTTGTAGTCTAAGCGTCGGTAATGCGGACGTTCAGGTTGGATCTGAACTCCATGAAAACAGAGGTAGGCAACCTATTAGTGAAGATATCTGTGAACTGTGATGACATCAGTACTTAAAGAATGCGGGTATGATCGAGGACGACGCGCTCCTGGTGGTGCGATGGCTCGTGCTCACGGATGACGGGCCAACGATGATAATCTAGTATGATGACGATGGTAGACGGGGCGCTCAGAAAGCCGCGGAGGGAGGGTCATGTCGACAAACGCGCTGCGTCATGCCACGATGTCATCAGGATGCACCAGAGAGGTCAAAGCTAAGGCGGTAAAGTCCAGAGCCGAGGAACATCAACGGGTCGGTAGGGCGACACAAATCGATCTATGATAAAAAAAAGTAGAGAAAAATCAATTTGAAAATGACCAGAAAAAACTCTAATTGATAGGCGATCAGATGATTGGTGACACGACTTAAACTACGAGTTGTGCAGCCCTCGGGAAAGATCATGGAGACAAGATCATTTCCCAGTGGCGGCGTGGTGGAAGCTATAGAGGTAGCGGTTCAGGAGCGGCATCGCTCTAATACCATGAGAGTATGAAATATTTGAGGCAACCACGCTATGTAGTACATTAACTCTAATTGATAGCCGATTAGATAATCGGTATCTAATCGGCGACACGACTTAAATTATGAGTTATGTAGCCCTTAGGAGAGATCATCAAGACAAGATCATCTCCTAGGGGTGACGCGGCGGAAGCTATGAAAGCGACGGCTCAGGAGCGGTACCGCTATGATACCATAAGAGTGTACAATCAAACTATCTATTTGTTGATTCAAGTCACAAAAGGTTATATATATATATAGCCTAGCATGGCTAATGAAAACATAACACTAGTGTGAACACAACACAAGGTTAATATGAACACAAGAGATTAAGTACAAAGCACGAGAAGGTAAGACGTTCGGTAAACAAAAAGTCAGACTAACAGTGATGTTGCGGCATCTCTACAGACATGTCTCCCGGGCTAGATTCTGATCGATGACTGTGAGGAGGTGGCTGTTGTGGTCAACATTAGGAACCCGGAAGCTGGCGGAATTCATGTAGATCACTAGTGTGCTATGTGTGCAGAAGAGGCGGTACCCTGGGTAAGAGCAATAGTCTGGTCGGTTTACGCCGTTCATGGAGAACGGGTAATCGATGTCGAACTTGACTGACCCGCACTGGTAAGGAGTGGGGGTGCAATCACTGTACCGGAAGTGGACATTGGATTGTGCCTTGGAAGGTGGCACTGATGATAGAAGTAGGATGATTAGGGGTGGTAGCACATGTAGACAATGCATCTGCTCCAAAGAGCTCTTTTATAGTGTCTTAAAATAAATATGAGCCGTTTAATCTTTATAATCTAATAATCTAGATTAATTAATATTTAATTATACTGTAACTCACACTACTAGTAGTAGAATCTTTAAAGAGGATAAAATTATAAATGAAACAAGTGGCATAAACTACCACGCCAGCCAGAGAAAGAAAGCCGAAGGAAGCAGCAGCAGCGAAGCGAGCTGAAAGCAAATTGCATAGGAGGAAGGAAGGGAAGCGCGCGAAGCAGGGACTGCCGGTGTTGTTGATGAGGATGTCAAGCCTGCCATCGAATAGGTCACGGACCGTGGCGATGAGCCCCTCCCTGTCACGACATACAGAGACACCGCAGACAGAGGCAGTGACCGAGTGGTGGCCCTTGGTCTGCTGCCAACGCCGGCGGTAGTCGTGGAGGTCGGTGGCGGTGCGAGGGCAGGTGTGCACCCTGACGCCAAGCCTAGCAACCTCCTCCATGATCGCATGCCTACACAAGAACAAGCTAGCTGGCTAGCATCACATGCATGCATGAAACTTGCATCCATCGATCCGTAAGTATGTACCCGATTCCTTTGGTTCCTCTAGTGACAAGCGCTATCTTGCCGGCCAGGCTCCATCGGAGGCTCTAGCTCATCTCCTCCTCGCTACTCCTGCTTCTTGTGGTCGGCGCCATCAATCGATCTCAATAGACCAGCTATCCACTTAATTAGCTCCGTATGTACAGGATGCCTTGTATATATGTTTGGTTTTGTGAATACGCGCAACGTAGTATTGCTAATTAATTAACTGCTGATCAATGGATCTGATGACCCATCGAGCTGATTTTGTTGGTCTTAACATCCTCCGACGAGGCCTTCGTGCTCTTCGGCGCAGGGTATGGATAGGCGGGCGGGATGTAGGGAATGAATATGTAATTGTGATTTACACATTCATATGAGATAATCTAAAATACTCTTCGAAAGAACTAGATTGAAAAACAAAAGTCTATAATATCCTCACAAATCAACGGTTAAATTTTATTTTTACTATCATATTTGTACTATCAGTATAATATAATGTAAAAAAAATCCCCACTCCAGGCTTCCAAATTCAAATACTTGATGAACAACTGCAAAGGGAGAGGAAGTAGCAAGATCTATGGAGGAGAAATAGTAGCAGGGTGTGCTTACTTAAGATGGCCGTTTTGTCATTGTAGTGGTCATGGTCCATTGTGACAGGTCAAAAGGGGATGGCTGAGTAGAATTCAGGAAACAGAACACCGTCGAGCTATTTAATGGGTTCGTTTATTTTTTTTTTCTCCTTACCTGACGGCTCAAGCAGAAGAAATTTCCGGTACAGTGAGGTTAAAGTCAAAGATCTGAATCAAATTTGGGTTCGCAGTACGCTAGACTAGGTCAGAACTGACGACGACCACCGTTTACAGTTCGTGAGCAATGGGTTGTTTACTTGGTTTGGTACCCAGAGCAGAGCAGCTGCCCACCAGCTCTGACTAGTTCACAAACCAGTTCGCCGCATGGTTGTGCACCACAAGCACCACAATTCACAAACCGCTGCTGCCTAGAGCCCTAGTGGCCGGGAAACAGATGGAGGAGAAGAGAACCGAGCACCCGAGCAGAGCAGGCGGCAAATGGAGAAGAAAGACGTCAAAATCAGAAGAGTTCCGCAGTTAACAAACAGTAACAAGATGTCCTCTTTTAGTTTACTCAACAAGGTGTGTGATGGAGTGCCTGGCTATCATCCTAAACTCCCAGAACAGCAGTACTTGACATGGCACAATGCAATTATGCAACAGTGTACAACGAAAGTTACCGCTAAATAGAAGTGAAAAGTAAATTGCTTTCCTGAAAGTAAATACGTTTGCAGGAGGAAGAGACTTACCACAGTCCGGCTTGCGCACACGCCCATCGGAGCACAAGCAACCCAGGAATCCGCCGCTCTGGTTGTAGCTGCACTGCCCCTTGGATTGCTCGCAGTCCAAGCACGGACCTGCGCTCGGGTCCCATATCAACTGGAATCCCTGCTTCAGCACCTCACCGTACCCGCCCTCCAAAAACTGCGAATCATTCTGCGAACTCCAGAGGATATCTCTGAGCACAGGCACGTCGTAGGCTTCCTTGCACGCGCGTGGCCAGCCTCCGTCAGGCACGTAAGGTCGCGCAAACACGTAAGACAATCCAGTTCCTCCGTCAAATCCTCTGCAGTTGATCGGCTCGACGTCCACCGGCTGGGGGATGGCCGGCGTGAAAGTGCAGTTAAAGAAGAAGAACAGGTAGTCGGTGACAGCTTCGGGGAACTTCATCAGGGGGACAAGAGGTGGCGGGATGGTCACGTTGTGGCGGACCCTGGGGCAGCTTCCGCCGTCGAGAGCGTCCGTGTCGGCGAGGGAGACGGTGTTGTTGCCGTAGTCGATATTGAGAACGGTGTAGCTGTCGTTGTTGAGGTGCAGGACAGGGTGGCCGCGCACGCAGGCGATCGCCATGCCGGGGTAACCGCAGTAGGAATAGTCGATTCCGTCCAAGACCTCGGATTCATTGGAAAGGTAGAAAGGGTAGTGGATATCGACGTGGTCGCCGCACGAGAGGGACCTCGGGCACATGCTGGCGTTGTACGTGTCGCCGGCCGTCGGCTCGCCGGCGGAAGGGGCGAGGGAGACGGCGACGAGGAGGAGGTGGAAGAGGAGAGGCATGGCGAGGAATCGAGAAACACAGTGGCACGGCACGTACTACTATGGCTGCTTAGCTTAGCTGGTTCGATACGCGCGCTCGATCGATCGTTTGGTGGTGACCGCAGGCAGCCTACTAAGCTCAATCCTTGGACCGCACGAGTTTGACTTGCCCGGAGAAGGTTGGTGAGGTTGGGGACTGGTGGCGGGGTACGTGGCGGCGCGCGATTGGTTGCGATGGAGCAGTTGGGTCTCCGGTCGCTGGTGGCACGCCACCGGCCGATGACCTCATGTGCGTGCAACTGTACGCCCGGTGGGGGCTAGGGCTGCGCGCCTATTCCATTCCCTTCTCACTGCAAATAAACATATTCCTCGTTTCAGATTTCTCTCTGCCTGATTTTTTTGCTACTTTTTGTTTGGATTTCTGTTACTCTTAACACGAAGGAAGCATCCGGTCCGTGTCAGTGTGGAATAAAATGCTCTTTAGAAACAAGTGGGAGAAAGGGCCGAGCAGATGTTCTTTATTAGGTTTACTGACATGACCTGCCGTTGCTATTGCTACCAGCGTGAAGTTGCGAACGCGTGAAAACCGTAGGGGAGGAGCAGCAAAAATCGGCATGATGTTCATAATGGATACGGCAATATCACACTCGGGCACACTTGTCAACTCAGCCTGCTTCTTCTATGAGATTCGGGCTGAATAACTTGCCAGTTATCAGAAGCTTTGTTCACCCCTTGTATCTGAATTAGTCGTAGACTTGTAGTTGATGTAATATAGACAGTCCAGCCTACCGTACGCGGTACGCCTAGAGTATGAACAAGTGAGACATACACGAATCTTCTACTGAGCATCCAGTCTTTTTTACTTAGCTTGGTAAATCGTCAGATTGTAGAGAAGAAAAGAAAGCCTGCAAAGTTTGCACTACAACCAACCCTCAAGTCCAACGTATGCTGGATCTCCCGCTCAACACGGGCTTGAAGAGCCAATGGTCACTTGACTCGTAGACCGGAAAAAACATGTTGATTAGTACACCGACGACTCTTGTCTGTTCTGCATGCGAAGGAGCAGCATCGCACGGTTTGAGCACAAACATGAGAGACGCTCTCTGTTCTTGGAATCTCACGGTAAGATAGGGGTGATCGCCCGATCTGGCACATGTGGCATCCGGCCCGGGTGTGCTATATGGGCTTCTCTAAATTCGGACTAATCAATCCCAGGCCTTCATTTCTCCGGCCGAAATCAGGAGGTCGCTCTCTATCTTGGGCTTAGGTCTGGGCTTACCTGGAACTCAGGGAAGGTCCACGTCCGAGTTCCGATCCTCCTCTCAAAATGAAGCTCCGACCTTCCAGACTTCCAGATGCGCATGCATGAGCATGACAAAATTTTGTAGGAAAACAGTGGAATCCTTATGAAAAGTTCGAAATCATGGGCATGATTCCATCAATTACCATGGACTGGTGCGATAATGTGTCATGGACGGCCTCTTTGTTTTGTTACACACGTGATAGTCTTCCTCTCTTTTCCTGCTTATGAAAGAAGTAGGTATCATTAGCTCTAAGCTCTGTTTGACTGACCGCTTCTTTTTGAACCGACTGATTGATCGGTTGTCTGTTATTAATATTAGTCCTGTGACCATGTGTTGCAACAGAAAAACAAAACTTAGAAATAAATATTGTGCTGCAGTTATATATTCTTGCTAAACGCAAAAAACTTGTGCATATATTGTACCTCCTCCTTTATATACATGTATAATATGATCTGCGCGCATGCCAAGCATTTCCCTTGGTTCATGGACAAGCTTATCTATTTGTGGTACAGTGCAGTATCAAAAAATGCCATCCACATTAAACCGATAAATTAACAATGCTAACTATTCCCATGTTCATTAATATTTGTAAGTTCGAACCATAGTACTCTGCCAACCCCCTAGATATGCAAAAGAGAATCTAACAAAAGCACAAAATATTGGAAAAAGCATGGTATTAAAGTGCAGCACTTACAGTTTCCTTCGACTTGCAATATTTGGAGAAACATTCCTAATGTATTATTTTCTCTTTTCCTTGTGTAAGGGTTTAATGTAATTGACAAGCTTGGAACAGTCAAGCTTGCACTGGGAGCATATAACGCGTTCTATTTGAAACAATGCGTAGAAATTATTTAACAAGCATATGCTTTATTATATAGTTCACAATGTTTGTACGTATAACTGGCAAATTAGATTTATTTGTACAGTAGGAAAACTTCAAACTTTGTTTATCTATACTAATAGCAGAAGGAGATAATGATACTTGCAAAAATAAACTAAAATATGTACGACAAATTCAAGCTAGAGCCATCTACTAATTGGAGCAAGATGCTTGCAGTGGCCACACCTGTAGAACAAATTAGCACCCAATCAATTATATTCATTTGGGAAAAGATCAGGGTTTCATGGTGCAAAAGATAATGGAGGCAAAGTAAATCAACTAATTAAACCTACCATGGAGCATAGAACTCAACAAGAACATCTTTTGTTTCATCGAGGACAACTGAGTCAAAGGTCTCAGGGGTGAGCACCACAACGCTCGAAGGAACGGTTGCCAGCTTTAGGGCCTTTGCAAATACTGTTTTGATCTGCATTTGGGAGCATTAGGGTCTTTGCAAAGGTTTTATCTTCAGAAGGATTTCTATTGCTATTTCAGGAGAAGGGTAGGCAGGGTGAGAAATTGTCTTTCCTGCATGAGGCAGTTGTTGAGAATTGGTCGAGTAAAGATTTCACCTTCTCATACAGTGTGAGTTAATTCTGCTATGACATTTTTCTTTTTTAGATGTACTCAGTACGCACTCTTTAATATTTGTGAGCTCACTGGTTCCTGTGTGAATCTGCTTTTCCATGGCATCTTGAAGAAAAATGTTCTTCAAAAGTATTCATTAGTAGGGAGCAAAAGGAAGATGATGAACTATCATGCAAATCCATCACAATATTTAATGGTCCAAACTTGCAATATTGCTGAATATGCTTTCCTTTGCCTAATTTGTGTTCACGTCTATAGGTTTACTCTGGTGACTTGGCTGGTGGTGTGCTCGCGCAACCCTCAACATTACGTGACTATGATGATAGAGATAGGTTATGCGTTTTTCTTTTACCTGGAAGTGGCAACAGAAAGGTTAGTTGCTTTTACTTGCGGTCTTGTTGTGCTCCTATAGGTCATGTAATATCAAGAAATACATCTTCCTTGATTGAGATATCCTCAATGGAAAGTTGTTGTTAGATCATGTGGTCATATCTAGGCTATTTTAGCTGATGAATAATTGACAACGTTGGTTATGATATTATTTATGGTGTGTTACGCGTGTACGGATTGACGTTAGTCAAGTTCGGATGAACTTGTGCCAGAAAAATATTCTTTGATCTTTGTATGTGTAGGTTAAGCATGAAGGCGATCGTAGTCGATGACGAGGAGGATCAGGACTAGGATAGGGAGATCTGATGTCAGGCGGTCAAGAGAGTCACGAGATGGTCGAGCTCATGCTTGGGCGCATGAAGATCAAATGTGGATGATGCGTGAAAAAGATATAAAAGGTGCGGTCCTAGAGGTTTCGATACAAGATAAGCTGAAAAAATCGGAAACGTAAAAATAATTTAAAAAGCTCATATTATAAAGGGTCTTGGGTCTATTAAAAAGTAGTTTGCCAAAAAATCTGGTTAAGGCAAAAAGGCTCAAGATGAGTTGTATTAGGGTTAATGACGTATTGAAGTAGGTTAAGAATTTTTAGAAGGACTAACGGAGGCCGTAGGAGTATAAAAGAAAAACCCGTCGTTATGTACAAATGATGAAACCAATGAGCGATTAAAAAGTAGTTTGCCAAAAAATCTAGTTAAGGTAAAAAGACTCAAGATGAGTTGTATTAGGATTAATAACGTATTGGAGTAGGTTAAGAATTTTTAGAAGGACTAACGGAGGCCGTAGGAGTATAAAAGAAAAACCCATCGTTATGTACAAATGATGAAACCAATGAGCGACTAGATGATATGAATTGTGCTTGCGGCTGTTCATAGTCCGTGGCTTTTAGAGAAAATAAAGAGAGCGTGCGGCTGTTTGGTTTGCATGATGACTTTCGAAAAAAAAAAGGAAAAAGCTACAGGCGGCGCGGGTGATCTCTGAAGAAAAGAAGACTGTGGCCGGCGGCTGTTGTTTTGCATCTGGCCGTGACTTTTTGGAAAGAAATAACGCGAGGCAGCGGCTTAGTTTCTTGTACGCCGTGATTTTCTGGAGAAGCGAATTAACGGCGAGAGCAAACGAGACTCGTTGTGAGCGGCGGCCGCAGGGTCTGCGAAGACGTCGGGCTGCTGGCTGAGGAGTTTTGGTTTCGCCTTGGACACTCGCGATCAATGGTCCATGAATCGTTTTCTGTGGTAAGCTTTAAACTTGTATCTTTTTAGATCGCTAGTCTCATGTATGCTTTCTATTAAACATATCTGGTCATTTCGAAATTTGATCTATGGGTGTGAAATTATGTTTCGCGGCATGTCATACACTTCAGTGACTGTTTAATTCCTGTCCAAGCAAAAAGTGAGTATTTGAATGTTATACTAAATCAACAAAGGGCAAGGATCTAATTATTGCTCTTGCTTTCCATCAATCTTGCTAAGAGTCCTGGCGGAGTAGTTTTTTGCATGCATGTGTTTTGTCCTCGGCAAGACTTGGTGATTAGGTAAGTCATTAAGGGTTAATGAGGTTTGCTAATTATATTTTGTTTTGCGTGATGTTGATTAAACATTACGAGGTTGCATGCATGATTTCCTTCGTTGGATTCTGCTTGACTGTGCGGGATCAGAGATAATCAAGTCGTGAGTTTTTGTTTTTGGTGAGAAAAAGTGATTAGGGGCTAATAGAATATTATGGAACCAGTATGCACAACTAGATAAACGAGATAGAGGCGGACGACTCTTCATTAGCCGAGGCTTTTTGAAAAAAAATAGAAAGGGCTGTTTTCTTGTGCCGTGTTTTTGGGAAGAAAGAAGAGATAGGACTAGATAATTTAGAGCCGTGACTTTTCAGATGAAATAGGTTGTTGCGGCGGAATAGAAGAAAACGAGAAATCCAGTCGAGAGCTTGTTGGGAAGAAAAAGTGATTAGAGGCTAATAGATTATTAGATTCTGGCGGCTGGTTCTAACGCAAGAAAAACAAGGGGCTGCATGCATGTATTGCTCGTGTGATATTTTGACATTCTGAGGAGTTCGAAGTCCGCGGCAAGTACGACGACCAAGTTGCAGAGGAGTTCGAAGGCCGCTTGCCCCGATCAGGTTTCGTGCGCCGACATACTAGCCGTCGCCGCATGAGACGCGATCATCCTGGTACACACACAGAGATTTTGAAGAAAAAGTTTTCTTTGTAGATTACAATCAATCACCCCCTCTGATCGTCATCGACGATCCTACAGTTTTTATTTTAAGGCGGAGACCTCTTGCAGTAACTTTCCTGATTAAGCTAATGCAATACTATTGTTACCATGAAACAAGTCTAAATTGCCATTCAATTCTGTTTTGCCCTAGAGAAATGTTAACTGCATACAAAGTCCTAGATTGATGTCTTGCTACTGTACATCATTGAAGTCACAAGAAACAATGATGTTATATAAGTAGCCTTTTTCATATCAATTTAATAAAGGTGATACATGGAGTACAAAAGTGTGTTGAGTGTACAAGGTAGCATTATCAGACAAATACTTTCTAATACAAATAGCGTACATCAAAACTACCTAAGAGAAGATATGCCATGCACTTCCAACAAAATTTCTGCAACGATAGATAGTAAACCAACACTTGTGGCAACAGAATAGGAAACAAAATAAGAACTGACAAGCCACAGAATAGGAAACAAAATAAGAACTGACAAGCACTAAAAGGACAAAGTATAAGGAGTACACAGGATACATAAATACAAGCAGAATAACTATAGAGTTTAATTTGCATGAGTTATGTAGTAAGAATACATAACCAACATCACACTGATTGCCATGTATGAAAAGTGAAAAGAAAGTGAACCAGGACCTGGAATTAGCCCAAATACTATAGCAGTGCCGATTGTGGTTTGTCCAATGTATCTTATCTTCAGCAATCTAGGGCATGTGACATAAAAGTCAGAACAGTAAGATATTGAACATTTGAAATTTTAGTGTAACTTTATGAATTTTCTGGGCTCCTGAGAACAATCATCACAGTAGAAATAGACTGGCCATTGATTAAGTAATATCTAGCTTCACTGAATTGAAGTTATTGAGAATCAAAATAAAATAACAAGAGAGTATTAGAGGTTCAACTGATAGCAAAAATATTTGTGCAAAACAAAATAGTGAAATTGATTCACTTCTACAGTTGTAATGAACTTAGCTGCTGGCTTCCGAATGAATACAAATTTGAGTCTTTTTATTTCTCTTTTCTAAACACAAGCTAGTCACAGCAAAAGTCCAATTAGAAGTGAAGGTTTTCAAATAGTTCAATTGCCCCCCTTTTCTTGCGAAGCAAAACTTTAGACTCCCCTTGCAATTGTAATTGTTTTAACTTTAGAGAAATTTCATTCAACTAGCGATGGTAAAGTTTACTCTTTAGCCACTTGTATTTCTATGCTCAATGGTTAACTTTCATTGGACAGATAGTGGACACCTGCATTGCAATGAAACATTGATATGTAGTTTCAACGCATGAGAAATGCATACAGCAAATTATTCTCACTTTTGACATTGCTTAAACACTCCGATGAATGAATTTGTTCGAACTACTTTTGATGATATTATTGGTTCCGAACTTAATAAACAAGGAAAGTTGGACTAATTCACTATATATGTTACTACATTCTGTTTCTGGTAGAAGTACACGACATTCTTGTGATATCCATCAGTTCTTTGACTTTTTACTATCTGAACATGTGTATGTCAGGTTATTCTTGGAATAAGATATTTCAGAATGGATGAGAGGACTCCATTAATTGTACTGATCTTTCACCAATGGGATTTAAACTGGTCCTTATCTAATATATCTACATTACAGGCGTAACAAGTTGAAGATTTAGTTTTCTCAATGAAAGCCATTTGAGAGTCTGAAAATTAAAAAGGGAAGAAAACCATTTGACCTTAGCAACAGTATATCTCAGTATATGTAGACACAAATGCCTTGGACTTACCATCACCTTATATATCCTAAACAAATTTAAAGATCCAACTTGCAATTCATTTGAGCATATCATAAAGTATGGTGTTGGATCCTGAAACAACAACTCCGGAATCATATGTGTAAATTGCACTATCCTAAGAAAAACTAGTGTATACAGAGTTAACAGGGATACATATCATACATAACAACCCAACTTTATTATAAAATAAGTCTATGGGCTTTATGATTAAATTTACAATAAAATGACTCATGACCAAACATAAAGATAAATCAACAAAAAATAAACAATAAAGGAGCAACCCATCGATTCCTTCCAAGCAAAAGAGAATGATCAAATACAGAATAATACAAATAATAGATTGAACACAGAAATATGAGAGGAGAACTCTTTTCTTTATTGCCTTTTCTATTCAAATATATGTTACAGTGATTAAAACCCCTTATTTATAGACTAGGTAGTGAGGTGACCAAACTTGCAGATCCAGACCTAGATTTCCCAACCAGGTCATCTGCCGGTGGCGTGTCACTAGCAACCGAAGACCAATCACGCGCCACCACGCACCCCACCATCAGTCCCCAACAAGAATAATACATCTAAATACAAAGTTATAAAAAGTAATAGTCAAAGTCGTATTTCAGAACCTATAAAAAACAAAAAAATGTCAAGTAAAAAGAACAGAGGAAGTATACATGCTCTCTAAAAAAAATGCTATATGCGAAAAATATGTACCTTAGCTGCATATATGCCGCAAGCATACTTAACAAAAAAAAAAAAAGCAAAAAAACTCATGTGCCCACGTTCTGTCAAGTTTTCCTGACACTTTCTTTCTTTCGTTGCGACGGAAAGGAGGTCATATATTAGTAAGAGGGGTGTAGCTTACAATCATCGCAGACAAGCGACGGAATGTACTGTTCGTCGAGCTAATTTTTATTTTTTAAACGACTTTTCGTCTAGCTAGTTGGTCAAGTTCATGAGCGACGGTGTTCTGACTGCTGCTTATTTTCATGATCTTGATCTCTTGTCCACTCGTCATAATTATCCGCTTCACCTCCTAACCACGAAGTAAAACATGGGCATATCAGCCCACGCCCACGCCCACGCCAACGCCACGTCCCTGCCATTCAGTCAAGAGTCGTACACCTCGCCTGCGGTGTCTCTGACTACCTTTAAACGCCACTTGGCCGCGCGTCGCGCCGTTCGGGCCAAACCAGTCACCGTCGCCTAATTTTCTTCGACAGCCGACCACCTCTCTCTCTCAGTCGACCTGACTGGTCTCAACACCTTTTGACTGCCCCAATGCACTCCCCAAGGCTTCCAGTACCTCTCCCCGGTCAGCTGAGCCGTGCCCTCCTGCAAATTCCCGAAGCCCACCGAATCCATCCCGCTGCCAGTATCAGGACATGGCCAAACTCGCTGACCGCCCCTATTTAAACCCCAGCACCCCTTCCGCAACAAACCACACATGGAAAGCAACCCCCTTGCACCACCGATTGCTCTGTAACCCACTCTGCTGCCTGAGATCGCCGGAGAGCCCGAGGTGAGCCCTATCTCTCAATCCGACAATCCACCCAATTACTTTTTGATTGCATTCACCAGTAGCTTCTACTAGACCCTAGGAGTACCCTCAAAGCAGAGCCAAAAGCTCCTGAGCTCCCCATTGCTCTGATCTAGGATTCCAAGGAAAACAAATTGATCGAATACACTGATCTGCAAGGCAAATCACATATTTTTAAACATATTGACCCTACATGTCTTTAAATATTTATTTATCAGTATTTCCATTATGCTATTTATGTACTATTATTTTATGTACAATGATAGTTTAGAATGACATGTTATTAGCTATGTCCTACCACTCGACAAAAGCTTAGTTTAATTTCATAGCCACATTCACCTTGATAAGACTTAATAACATAAAATATACTATTTAAAAGTAAACACGATGGTGTAGGGAACTTACATGTTTTACACTACTAAGTGACCCAGCGCTTGCCAGTAGGATTTCAAAGAAAATGGTTAGAGGATAAGGAATTATCACGAGAAGCCATGAGATGGTTGGATCCTTTGATCTTACTCTAGAAGGAGGTATGGAATAAAAAGAGATGCAGTACGGTTCGTGCTGGCCTAGTATTGGAAGATACTAGTGCATGGGGTTGTGGTTGATAGTGCCTCAGTCAAGATGTAAGGACTAGAATCTTATGCCAAGTAAAAAACACAGTGACTGCTCAACCACAAGCGTTAATTCATCAAACCTGGGTTAGTAACCACTCAATTCGATTGAACCTCTATAAGGGTGGTCGTAGTATGGACTTACTACAATGGTAGATCCTCACAAATCGGGTCAAGCTTTCCGACTTTGGCCCGTCAGATCCCCGAGTTTGTGTAGGCTAATAATCTATCGGGTAGAGACTATATAAAGAATCGAGCAGTGAAAAGCCTTATTTTCTTAACTCAGTCATGAGAATTAAGAAATCTTGTGGGTAAATCTAAACAGCTCTGCAGAGTCAAATACAAATGGTATTCCAATACGTCGTGCTTCTAGTAAACAAAGCTATGCTTATTGGGTGATTCCATAAATGAAGTATAAGTAGATTTGAAAGGATTTTGGTAATGATGAGTAATGAAAAATCAAGTTTGAAACTCTAATTATTAAGAAGTTTTTGACTTCCTTGTTTTAAACTCAAAGGATTTGCGAAATAAAACTGCATCCACATAAAATAATAAAACCACTATACCTCGTTCATTGAAATTCTCTGCATGTAATTATTTAACGCTTCCGCATGTGACTTATTGAGTACGGTGATTTGTACTCATACTTGTAAATAATATAAACAGACAACGTGTCACAAGAATATGAAGAAGTCTATGAAGTCGAGGATGAAGACGCGTATGACGAATTTGATGTATGGTTTTAAGAGTTGTTCTGCACTCAGACCTGCCTATGGTGCCTTTTTGTTGTATGTTTTGTAAGAGTCGCTGCCCCGTTGTAAAACTTGGCTGTTAGGCCACTACTTTGTAATAAAGTTGGCTTGTACTTTAAGCATGTGTTGGCAATGATGTACACTCATCTACAGTATCTTACAGCTGAACAATCCTGTGCAGCTGTGGGATGAACAGCGGAAACGCCTTTGGAAGTGGGGGCATTACATTGATTAGACATGTTACTGCCCTCATGGGCTAGCTATTGGATCATGTTCTTCAGGTACCCTCTATCTATTATCTAAACTTGAGACAAGTCAAGGTTGGTATCAAGGCTGTCATCTAGGTTATCTGTCAAGGTTGGTATCAAGGCTGTCATCTAGGTTATCTGTTTTTGTTAAGACAACAATCTTTGATCCAAAATACTCTGGTCGTGCTATTTAGGTCTGACCTTTTAGTCTCATCTTAGATAAGTTAAGATTGATGACGCTTTGTTCTGACCGGATATATGCAAATGTTGGAGCTTTCTTAGTTACAGAAATTAACCATTTCTCGGACCATTATCAACCATGGTTCAAATGACACCGAGTATTCGCTTACGTTACTTGCGAAAGTCTATGCAAAATTCATATATCTCTTGAATTGGTCTCTTCACATATCTTTAGAGACTTTTTCTTCTTTGATGTTGACACTTCACGTAGAAGCTTTAACTCTTTGACTGGGGGATTAGGACATATAGAAGAGTTAGTTAATTAAGCTCATGACATAAGGCAACCCGAGTACTATTGACTAGATCTTTTCCTGAATGCATAATTTCCTCATCTCATACTGCACAAGATTACGGAATGTCTTAATAACAAACAATACGAAGAAAAAGAAGACTAACCTTGATCCACTTTTAGTGCAATATCTTGAGTTTCTCTGAAAGAACATGTTCAATGTCCATTTGGTCAAAAAGTTAGTTCACGTTATCCGTGTTGCTTATATTTGAGCTCTGATGAGAGTTAAGCATGTTTTGATACTTTAACAGAAGGAACACATACGTGATGTGCTAATTCTTGGCATTACAGTAGCACACACTAACAAAGCACCTAACTAACAGTGAGATAAAATACTAACCAGCATGAATTGCAATAAGACGTAACCCCTGGGGATTTTTATTGTGGTATGAAGTGATTTCTCATTAGAATTGATTTGTGCGTTGTTACAATTTTTTTGACAGAATGCAGTGTTAAAATTGTTTCCTGAGTTTGCGGGATCGCAGAAGAAATCGGGGAAAAGGGCAGTCGCAGTAGGTAAAAGGGCATCTGAACTGTAAAATTTTCACGGTGAAGTGGAAGGTGGGTGTGGGGTGGTGTGGAGACTGTAAGCATTCCGCCGGGGGCACTGTGGGTATATTGTCAGCTCACCTAATGATCACACATGTTACTGCCCTCATGAGCTAGCTATTGGATCTTGTTCTTCAGGTACCCTCTGTCTTCTAAATCAAACTTGAGACAAGTCAAGGTTGATACCAAGGCTATTATATTTGTAGTTTTTATTTTGTTTGATTACTCCAGCAACCTTTGATTCAATCTGCTCTGAACATAGCACTTTAAATAGTTACGATTAATCAAAATAGTAAATAAATATAGAAAAGCATAGAAAATAATAACAATAGTGCTAAACATGCTTCAAATGCGAAAATGACTTACAAATTGAATTCCCGAAGCCCTTTTATACTAGAATATGAATTTTCAGCGAATTCTACAAATTTTCACTTAATTTTCAGAAAGTTAGGGGCATATCCAAAAAATCAGGGCACCCTCCCGTAATTTTCATAATTTAGAGGGCCTTTTGCAAATTTTGGGCGTTGGCTCCCCCTTACCCCCCTTTTTTTTTCTCGGCCGGGCCTCCTTCTTCTTTTTCCCTCTGGCCCATTCGAGCCCATATCGGCCTACTTAAAGGAGGGGGTAGGGAAACCCCTACCCCCTATTCATGGGGTGGCGGTGGGCGTGCTAGGAGATGGTGGTCCGTGTAGGGTGCGACGTAGTGATGGCCAGGAGGCCGATGGCGGCGGTGTATGGGCCAAGCGGTGGCTCATCGAGTGGCAGCGGCGTGCACGGGTCACGCGGCGGCGGCCAGGAGGCCGGCAGTAGTGGCGGCGACCATGTGGGGCGGCCGCATGCACAGGTTACGCGGTGACGGCCATGCAGGGCAGTGACGGCGCTATCTTGGGGCCGTGTGGCGGCGCTGCCTCGGGGCTGTGCGGTAGCGCTGCCTCAGAACCGTATGGCGGCAGTCCGGCGTAGCTGCAAGCCGGTGTAGCGGCGGTCCAACCAGCACGATGGTACGTCGATGGTTGGGCCTCTACGAGAGGCAGCGACGGCGGCTTCACCTGAAGCTGAGCGGCGATGGCGTCTCATGCGGGAGACGGTGACAGTGGTTGCGATTGTGTGTGCGGGTGATGGCGTGGCCAGGGTCGGCTTACAAGTTGCCTTGCGGGTGGCAAGGCGGCCATGGCCACGTATGGGCGGTGTGGCACAAATTTTTTCTCATTTTTTCAATCTATAGTGTAATCAATATCTACTCTTTTTATGTGAATCTACCGATCAGTTTGGCCGGCAACTTCAGGTCTACTCACGATAGATTTATAGTGGATTTGCATCATAGACGATAATTTAGAAAGCAAAATTTGCGGAATTAAAAGCAATCTAGATAGGTAATTTAATCTGCAAATATTGTGCTTCGATGATTACCTTGTGATCCACCGGAGTGATTCGTACTGATAACGTATTGATGAATCATCATTGGCAAATCCAGTCCAATCGATTCTTTCTAAGCAAAAGAGAAGGATCAAATACAAAATAATGCAAATAATAGATTGAATACAGATTTATGAGAGGGAAACTTCTTTTTTATTGTTTTTTTGTTCAAATACATATTACAATAATTGACTTTCTATTTATAAATTATGTTATGAGATATTCACTATGGATCAGACTTACAGATCTAAACCAAGTTTCCCAACGAGATCATCTTCCCGTGGCGTGTCACCAGCAACCGAAGACCAATCGCGCGCCACTACGTACCCCGCCACCAGTCCCCAACCTCGCCTTCTCCGGGTAAGTACAATATGTTTAGTAGGCTGCCAGCGGCCACCACCAAACGATCGACCGAGCACATGTATCGAACCAGCTAAGCTAGGCAGCCACAGTAGTAAGTGCCGTGCCACTGTGTTTCTCAATTCCTCACCATGTTTCTCCTCTTCCACCTCCTCCTCGTCGCCGTCTCCCTCGCCCCTTCCGCCGGCGAGCCGACGGCCGGCGACACGTACAACGCCAGCATGTGCCCGACGTCCCTCTCGTGCGGCGACCACGTCGATATCCGCTACCCTTTCTACCTTTCCAATGAACCCGAGGTCATGGACGGAATCGCCTATTCCTACTGCGGTTACCCCGGCATGGCGATCGCCTGCGTGCGCGGCCACCCTGTCCTGCACCTCAACAACGACAGCTACACCGTTCTCAATATCGACTACGGCAACAACACCGTCTCCCTCGTCGACACGGACGCTCTCGACGGCGGAAGCTGCCCCAGGGTCCGCCACAACGTGACCATCCCGCCACCTCTTGGCCCCCTGGTGAAGTTCCCCGTCGCCGCCACTGACTACCTGTCCTTCTTCTTTAACTGCACTTTCACGCCGGACATCCCCAAGCCGTCGGACGTCGAGCCGATCAACTGCAGAGGATTTGACGGAGGAACTGGATTGTCTTACGTGTTTGCGCAACCTAACGTGCCTGCCGGAGGCTGGCCACGTGCGTGCAAGGAAGCCTACGACGTGCCTGTGCTCGGAGATAGCCTCTGGAGTTCTCAGAATTATTCGCAATTTTTGGAGGGCGGGTACGGTGCGTTGCTGAAGCAGGGGTTCCAGTTGACATGGGACCCGAGCACAGGTCCGTGCTTGGACTGCGAGCAATCCAAGGGGCAGTGCAGCTACAACCAGAGCGGCGGATTCCTGGGTTGCATGTGCTCCGATGGGTCGGTGCGCAATCCGCACTGCGGTAAGTCTCTTTCTCCTGAAAACGTATTTACTTTCAGGAAAGCAATTTACTTTTCACTTCTATTTAGCGGTAACTTTCGTTGTACACTGTTGCATAATTGCTTTGTGCCATGTCAAGTACTGCTGTTCTAGGAGTTTAGGATGATAGTCAGGCACTCCTTCACTCACCTTGTTGAGTAAACTAAAAGAGGACATCTTGTTAAATTGTTTATTAAATTGTTCGTCTTGTTCGAGGAGTTTATTAAATTGTTTGATGTCAAATTTCTACGTTCAACCAAGGCATATCAACTGTAAGCATTGAGAGATTAGGATGCTAGGCATACCTTGAACGGCTGTTTTGCGAACCGTCTTGAGGAACGAGTCAAACACGGCTGGATAGCACAACTTAACATGATTTTATTTTCCTCGAAACATTTGCGGTTAATTATACTATCTCATTTACATGATGACGGTTAAAATACTACTCCTTAAATTCTTTTTTACTTGGCGTATGAGAATCTATACTATCAAAATTTCTAAAGTTTGATCGTCAATAAGTTTAAAATTATCTAGATTAGCTACATAAAAATTTTATTATTACATTTATCATTAAAATTACTTTCATAATACTATAATAATATTACAATCTTATTAGTACAAGAATAATACATCTAAATACAAAGTTATAAAAAGTAATAGTCAAAGTCGTATTTCAGAACCTATAAAAAACAAAAAATGTTAAGTAAAAAGAACAGAGGAAGTATACATGCTCTCTAAAAAAAATGCTATATGCGAAAAATATGTACCTTAGCTGCATATATGCCGCAAGCATACTTAACAAAAAAAAAAGCAAAAAAACTCATGTGCCCACGTTCTGTCAAGTTTTCCTGACACTTTCTTTCTTTCGTTGCGACGGAAAGGAGGTCATATATTAGTAAGAGGGGTGTAGCTTACAATCATCGCAGACAAGCGACGGAATGTACTGTTCGTCGAGCTAATTTTTATTTTTTGAACGACTTTTCGTCTAGCTAGTTGGTCAAGTTCATGAGCGACGGTGTTCTGACTGCTGCTTATTTTCATGATCTTGATCTCTTGTCCACTCGTCATAATTATCCGCTTCACCTCCTAACCACGAAGTAAAACATGGGCACCAGACAAGGGCAATCCGATTCGACGACAAATGGATGCTGCACCGCCGATTGTAGAGCCAGGTTAAGAGCCTAGATTTCAGAGTTGCAACTTCCTGGAGATGTCTCTACATGTGATTCGCATCTGTCGTGTAGCCGCACTTCTACTCTGCCATGACGATGAGCATCGCTGTTCAATCTGTCTCCTTTTCTGTTCAGTTCTCTTCTCCCCTATCTGGTTCCCTATTGGTGGGCAGCATTGTAATTTGTAAACGTTTGTAGTTGTCGGTTCTGAGTTCTGACCGAGTCGAATATTTGGTTCAGATGAAGGACGCGATCGAAATAAGTGTGATGCTTGTCCTATCGACTCAACTATAGCCTCACTTTACCAAAATTTCTTCTTGGGCCATCAGGGATGGAGAAAAACGACCAATAACGCAACCAGTCAACAGGTCAACTTCCTGTCACGATATCCTGTCAGACGTGCTAACTCAGCCACCCTTTCTTGACCTGGAGGTTGGAGTACATGACTTGCCTAGTACAGGTATTTCTCATCATCTGTATGTCTTGGTTTTGCTTTTGCTGCTCCTCTCTGCTTTGATATTGGTTCATCAAGCACTGACACGTTTTGAGCAAATGCATTGTCTACATGTGCTACCACCCGTCATCATCCTACTTCCATCATCAGTGCCACCTTCCAAGGCACAATCCAATGTCTACTTCCGGTACAGCGATTGCACCCCCACTCCTTACCAGTGCGGGTCAGTCAAGTTCGACATCGATTACCCGTTCTCCGTGAACGGCGTAAACCGGCCAGACTATTGCTCTTACCCAGGGTACCGCCTCTTCTGCACAAATGGCACGCTGGTGTTCTACATGAATTCCGCCAGGTTCCAGGTTACCAATGTCGACCACGACAACCACCTCCTCACAGTCATCGATCGGATTCTAGCCCAGGAGACATGCCTGCAGAGCTACCGCAAGACCACCATCAATGACGCCATGTTCATGTACACCGACCGTGATCAGTTCTTGACCGTTTATGTCAATTGTAGCGCCAAATCATCTTCTTTTCCTTTGGTCTACGATCTTTTCTCCTGCTTTTCTGGGGGCAGCTCCTGCTATAGGCTGGATAACACATTGGCTCCAGATGTGCTGGGGGTACGTAGCTCAACATTGGCTGTTCCTGACAACTCAATGATGGCAAACTCGTTGGCTACCGGGAATTCTAGCCTTGAGGATGCGATAAAAGGCGGCTTCACGGGTGAAGTGGAAGGTGGGTGTGGGGTGGTGTGGTGTGGTGTGGAGACTAAGTATTCCGGAGGGCACTGTGGGCATATTGTCAGCTCACCAACATGTTACTGCCCTGATGGGCTAGCTATTGGATCATGTTCTTCAGGTACCCTCTGTCTTCGAAATCAAACTTGAGACAAGTCAAGGTTGATGCCAAGGCTATTATATTTGTAGTTTTTACTTTGTTTGATTACTCCAGCAACCTTTGATTCAATCTGCTCTGAACATAGCACTTTGTTCTGTTTAGTCTAATCATAGACAAGTTAAGATGATGGTGCGGTGATTCCGAGTGCATATAAAATCGTTGAAGATTTCTTTTAACGAGATGATGTAAAATTTCTTCAGATGCACAGAGTTATAACCAGGTAGTGTGATGTGGTAATTCGTGGTATTACATTTATCAAATACTAACAGAGGAACTAGCTGAGAATGGGAAATTAGAAACTACTCAGCTCGAACTGGAATAAGACATAACACCTCTGGATTTATCTTGTGGCATTAATTCAGTGGTTAGGCTTGATTTTTTTGTCTTGTGACAGTTGTTTTCCTGATTTTGCAGGACTGAAGAATTTGAGGAAGAATTTGAAGAAAAATGGAATCTTGATAGGTGAATACATGATATAACTCTGCCTACTTTATTAATATATTTGTGAAATCTGACAAAATGGACATACGGTATACTTTTTTTTTCGTAGATTAGTTCACTCTCTGTTATTTTGAAGACTTCACTGTTGATTGTTAGGCCATCTAGTCAGATAAATGTAGGCGTCAGCTATGCAATGATCAATGATCTTTTTCTGAAATTCTGGCAATAGTTGTTTTCCACCGGTGATTAGACCATATAAGGGGGCTCTCTCCCTGCTCTCTCACCAACCGGATGTGTGTGATTTGGCCCCGCTTAAGTTAGCTTTTTTTCGGTTTCAGCTTCTAGCTTCAGTTTTTTTTCACTATTCACTACACTATTCACTAACTCAGCTATAGTAAAAAAAGCCAGCTACAGTGAAATTTCAGCTAAAAGCCAAAAGCCATCGCTAAAACGATATATTTGTAAACGTAGGGAGTAGTTTATATTGCTGGTGTGAAATGTCAGGTTCATAACTTTACCTGTTGTAACATTTGTCAGTAACGTGACGATCTATCACGTTTTGGAGAGCTTACTTCGTCAAAAAGTATAGGAAATAAAAACATGTGAGGAATAGCTCTCTGATACTAGCTTAACTCCTTTAATGGTTTTGTTCCCTTTCTACTTGGCTGTCATACAGCTGTAGTAAATTCTAATGCAACAGAACGAGTAACAAGTTCATGCAATTTGTTGAATAAGCTGCTGCAAAAAGATACAATCTAGCTAGGGGTGAAAAATGGATACGAATTATCCATATTATTTGGTTACCGTATTCGATAGGATGCGAATATGGTATACATTTTTCCATCTGATTAACAATTTCTACTCTATTCGTATTCGAATTTGAATTTACATAAAAATATGGATGCGAATATGGTATAGACTTTTACAATCCGAAATGTTATTTTATTCGGACTGTCCGTATCTATATTTGACGAAGCAATATGCATATTTTATTACAATACGACTAATTAGTTGAACAAGTTTTTTAATTAAACGTCACTTCGCATTTCTTTAGGTGAAGTAAATGAATTAGAATTCGATGCCATGTTTTAAATAGAAGAGACCACAAATAATTATTGAAATCTAAAAAATAGTCGAATTCGATCCGATTTTGAGTATAATCTGATCTAAATTTGTATCTGACATTTGTCCAGTTTGCATTCGTATCCAATGTTTGTCCGATCCATATTCGAATCCGAGAAAAAAATATAGATACAAATATAGTTTGAGTACTATCCAATCCGTTTTCATGGCAGGTCACTGCCTCGTTGGTTACATACATGTGAAATTTGGTTCCATCTCCTATAAGTACAAACACTCGTTGTTATAGCACTATGAATCTGTCTTTTGCATAATTCGCATGACTTCAGTTGCATATCTGAATATGTTGATTCTTTTCATGTTGCAGTATTCCTTAGTTATAATATGTTGATTCTTTTCATGTTGCAGTATTCCTTAGTTATACTTCAAAAAAAAATTCTACACATTACAAATGGCATGACGTCCGTACGGCATTTCTCCTCTTAAAATGTTATGCAGGTATCGTATCGTCTTTTTCAGGTGCAATTTTGCTGTCTCTGCTTCTGTTGTGTGTCCAGTGTCGTAAGAAATTTCACGGTGTATGGTCCTGGAAAGGGGGATCAAAACGCAAACCAAGCATTGAATCCTTCTTGCAAAAGCATGAAGCTCAGCATCCAAAAAGATATACGTATTCAGAAGTGAAACGAATGACCAAATCCTTCACCCAGAAGCTAGGCCAAGGTGGTTTTGGTACTGTTTACAAGGGCAACCTGCCAAATGGCCAGCAGATAGCAGTGAAGCTTCTCAAGTCCTGCAAGGGTGATGGGCAGGAATTTATGAATGAGGTAGCAAGCATCAGCAGAACTTCTCATGTTAATGTTGTGACTTTGTTAGGATATTGTCTGCAAGAATCAAAAAGAGCTCTTATATACGAGTACATGCCTAATGGTTCACTTGAAAGATTTACTGTTGGGCGTAACTCTGAAGGGGAAAATTCGCTAAGTTGGGAGAAGTTGTTCGATATTGCAGTTGGCGTTGCTCGGGGACTTGAATATCTCCATCGAGGGTGCAATACTCGTATTGTGCATTTTGATATTAAACCCCACAATGTCCTACTAGACCAAGATTTTTGTCCCAAGATATCTGATTTTGGATTGGCAAAGTCGTGCGCACAAAAGGAGAGTATTATATCTATCGATGGTGCAAGAGGAACAATTGGCTACATTGCCCCAGAGGTATTTTCAAAGCAATTCGGAACGGCAAGCAGCAAGTCTGATGTGTACAGTTACGGGATGATGATCCTTGAGATGGTTGGAGCAAGGAAGAATATCAACGTGAGTGCAGATGCCAGCAGCAAATATTTCCCTCAATGGATTTATGAACATTTGGAGGAATATTGTGTCAATGCTTGTGACATCAGTGTTGATACCGGTGAGCTTGTAAGGAGGATGATAATAGTCGGTCTATGGTGTATACAGTTGCTGCCTAACAATCGGCCTTCAATGACTAGAGTGGTTGAAATGTTAGAAAGCTGTGCAAATGATCTGCAGATTCCACCACAGAATCTCTTGAGTTAAAAGCTTCAGTTTTAATTTGTCAACATTTCTGTATTGTATAACTGTAACTTCATGATTTTGTATGATGAACTGCAATTCGGCGCAGCAAGTCTGATTAGAAGTGGAGACAAGAATTAGAGATAACAGGGAACAAAGGAGTTACACAATGTAACTATAACATCCTGCTTTTCAGAGATCTTTTAAAACTTTTAAAGTAAAATTCACCATTTGTATTTTTCTAGAATTAATTAAAGCTTAAATTAAATTTTTATTAATTAAAAGGATTTAATGTGACTAAATTATACTTCAATTATAGTTGAAAGTATTTTATTTGGGTTCCTTGAGCATTAAAATTTTTTTCTGGAATTTTTTCAAGTTCATTTGTTATTTTTTAGAGCTCAATTAAATTTCTAGCAATTTCTGGAATTAGAAAACCTCTAAAAACCCTAAAAAGACAAATGGGCCAAAACCCATTTCTCCCGCCGGCCTGGTCCGCCTCGGCTTGCATTGCGCTTGCCACGCTCGAGCATCTAGCCATCGCATTGTTCGCCAGATAGCTGCCACGTGTTGCCATCCGAGCTAGTCATGCCAGCCAATCTGACGGTCCTCGTCTGTCTCATCCTCAGCCGCTCACTAGGCCATGTGTCACGCATCCAGTGGTGCGTGCACTATGCATCTTCCCTGTTCGTCACCGTCGTGCGCGAGACAAACTTGTCTTGGCGTCTGCGTCTGTCACCGGCCGTCTTCGCCCTGGACTTGGTGTCTGTGTCCGCCATGGCCTCTCGATGTCCGCGCCTTAAATAGTCACCGCCTCCCTCATTTTCCTCATCTCCACAACCGCTCACTCTCGCCCATGCGCCATCGTTCGTGTCGAGCTCGCCGTCAAAGTTCGTCGTTCGGTCACCGCTGCCATCTTCATCTTCGCCATTGTCATTGTCCGCCTTCACTCGATGCCGCCGGTGGGTCAGTAGTGAGTTGCCGTCCCGTCGTCTTGCCGCCGTCTGCATGCGCCGTCGGTTAGCCCCGCCATCTCCTTGTCACCTACGTCGTGCGACGCTTCGCTCACCAAACCGACGTCTCGGTTCCCACGCGCCGCCGCCGTCAGCCGGCCGACGTCAACAGTGACGCCAGCTCGCACCCATGCCTGGCGACTCTTTGCCTTCCTTGTGGAATGAGTCCACCGTGCACCGAGCCTTTGACCTATGGGTCCCACATGTCAACCGTACTATGCAATGAACCTATGAGCTGAGCTGAGTCAGCAGCCACGCAAGCTGTCCACGTCAGCCCTAATTTGACTTGTCTGCCACGTGTCAATCTATGTGGGTGCGACATCAGCACCTGAGTTGTTCCATATGCCACGTGGTAGTGCCACATCAGCGCCATAACACCATGTGTTATGCCACATTATCTTGCCATCTCAGCCCTAGTGCAATAGTGATAAGAGACAATTTTGATGTGCGCATTCCTTCTAGTAGTATTTCTGAGGTCAAGTTTGTCGATATTACGATCCTAATTAGGATCATTGCTATAGAATAGATGTAGAATATAGGGTAGTAACATGAATTGCTAGCTACTCTGGCAACCTTGTGAAGGGCCATCCCACTGAGTACAAGGGTGTGGGTTAGAACCACTTTTTTTTTTTAAAAAAAAAAACAAAGATGCGCAGATCCTCCCATCAATATGTATTGCTACTATTACTGTTACCAGTTTGCCATCATTTATGCATCAAAGAGCTAGGAGTATCAGCACACAGACATAATTGCACACATCATTGTTACCGCCTTTACTCATACACATATCATCCAAACTCCAAAGAAGTCGCGTAGATACAGATACTGGAGTACAGCAACACCATGGTAACCACACACACGGTAAGTACGGAAGCAGGCAAACACAACACACTGTGCCTCTGTCAAGTGGCCCATGCCACAGACTAGCGTTACACGCAGAGGTCAGCCAAGCGAGGCCACGGGGCCGTGTGCCCGTGCGCGCGGGTTGGATTTAGCAGGTGGGCACGGGCACATTGCACGCGGCCATGACCTTCTTGCCGTTAGGCGAGTTGACGTAGCGCTGCAGGTTGGGGTCGCGCGCGTACTGGCACAGGCACGGCTGCTGCTGCTCCATCCTGCTGCAGCACGCCGCCGTCGGCGCCGCGTTCCCGATGATGGCGCCCGCGCACGGGGTCAGCTGCGTCGCGTCGCACGCAGCGTCCGCCCCCGGCGCGGCCACGCACAGCAGGACGACCGCCCAGGCGGCCAGGAGCACGACGAGCAGCTGAGGCGGCTTCATTGCGTACGTGAAACTCAAGAGAAAATTAGATCGAGCGTACGTACGTGTAGCTACTACCAGTTGGTTCAAGGATCGGTAGGATTTGGGTGGTGGAAGTGTTGGGAGGGAGACCGGTGGTATTTATAGTCTTCAAGAATCAAGAGAGTGGCAGTGTCGCATTTTGGAGAGAGACCGGTGGTATTTATAGTCTACAAGAATCAAGAGAGTGGCAGTGTCACGTTTTGAATTCAAGGGCTCCGTTCTTTTCAGTTTGTATCTTACATTTTATAGTTTTTTTGAACAAACAAATGAGGTGAATTTTCACCATCGTTTCAAAGCTGTTTATCGGAATAGACTTTTTAAAGATGGTATCAGTCACAACTGAAAACAATATGGCAATATGGCTCAAGTACAGACATGGCTATGGCTAGTGCAGTACAGGTGTGAAACGCAGATTGCAAAAATTCTTATATGCTTTGTCAGGAGCACAACGCATGTATGCGCCACTACGGAAGACAGGATGACGAGCAAAATGGTCTGTGCACTACTCAATGGAAAACTGAAAAGGAGAACAATGAAAATTTTCGTATAGGATCGTCGCGCTGAAAGCGACTCAACTCGCATAATAAAACTGAACGCACTCTGCAAGTGTTCACACCCTAGCTAAAAGCAGGTTTGGACGTTTGGTGGACTGCCCATGATAAGGTTTACTAAACTGGGTTGCTCATTGTTCTGATCATGTCAGATTAGTTGAGCTGATTAAAGCACAGCAAAAAGTTCAATTTCTTTGGTTACTCTACGAAGTAAAAGAAACATAAGACATCTGGTAAAGAAGTAAGTGTAAAAGGTAAAATGATTAGTGATGGAAGGCTCAGGGTACGACAAAACTAGCTTTGAATGCCTAGTTGAATATCTTCAGAACATTTGTTCAGAGAAAAAACAGATCTTTTGTTCCTTTTACCTTTACCCATAAAACTACCATTTTATTGACTGTATACAACACATTCCATTCACAATATTATGCTAGCTAAAACAAAAAGTGTAGAGAAATTGTACTCATAATGCCCCAAAAATCATCATTTTGACATGCTAATGCCCACTCCCCAGTGTATCCTTTCTCAACAACAACACAGACATGTTGACATCTTGTAGAAAGTTAAAAGGGCCACAGATCAAGTGCGCCATGTTCTCAGACATGTTCTCACCGCTGGCAGCCGGAGGTGGGCCCCTGGCTTTCTGTTGACTTCCAAAATTCTCCGCTCCAAATATCCCACTACTTGTGCCTGTTGTTTTTTTAACCAAAAGTAAGTCTTGGTAGTGCTTTCTATGCTGGTGAATTGTCAATGTGTGGGGATGTTAGAAATAGGGGGAAATACCTTTTTAGGTGTTTCATACTTGTCACACAAAACCTGTTCAATGCAAAGTTAATGCACTTGTTGTTAGTAAACAAAGAATTTCATTGCGGATAACACAATGTACAGCATTACTATGAAGATAGCCCAAATACAAATGTTATTATGCTTAAAATAGTTAATGGTGACTGAAATAGTCACTCTGCTGTGGAATTTCTCAGCACTAAGAATTTGGAGGGGGGAAATACACAACTAGGAAGCTTATTTCTCAGCAACGGCAGTGAATGGGAAACCAAGATGCTTATCACAGTTTGTCGAATGGAGGATCAGCTATTCATGATAATTCTAAACTACCAACAAAGGAACTTCAGAAAGGAAATGACTAGAAACTCAAATTTGACAGAACCATCATCAAGCTTCTAATTCACTTGCTTGTAAATTTTGGGCTTTGCATAAGATGAAAGCAAACATTTTGTTTCCTTCAGCTTAAACTAGTCCTTTCTTGAATTTAATGCAAAGAGCAAGCACATTTCCAATCACTAAATTTAGTTTTTCAGCAAAATTATACATGGATCCATCGATCACCAAATTTTGAATTCCAATTTACAGAAGTTTGTATATACATCCCCATTATGTCACCGACTAATCAAGCAAAACATTGAAATTCTCCATGCCCACTGCATTATAATCACCTTCAAATGCACCATGCTCACCAATTTCTTACATATTAATACTCCATCTAAAATGCGTTGTGGAGTTGTAAACAAGGAATTTTCTTATTATGCTTCTCTGAATGTCTCCTTCTGGTTTATAAACTGAACTTAATGGATGATACTCTGAACGACCTATTGGATGGAACTGAAAGTTTGGATCAAACAAATCCAATCAAGAAATGGAATGGCTGAGTCCACAGTACAAAAATTACTTATAGCTGGTCAAACATTAACAGAAATTGTAGCTTTTTTTATTGGAATGGATATACTATAGGTTTAATATGAGACATCTATCCTAAGAGGAAAAATGTTGTATGTGCTTCATGGTTCATGAACCAAAACAATATGAATGTGCATGTGGTTCCACATAAAACCATAAACCATATTCCAAATCTACGGTGTTGCTTTTCCAATCCTATGTTATGCTTGTTGCTTTGTTCTTTAGCATCATAATGCATATCACTTCTTAGTTCTACAGTACTACTAGCACTCCATTAGTAAATTTATATTTGTAAATTGGAATTCTACACCAAGAAACTACTACGTTAGTGAATCACCAAATAGCACAAGCCATAATCTGTACCACATAATGAGACTACGATCAACCAGAACTTACCTACGAGTTCAATTCGTCATGTAAATCTGCCGCGACGCCGCTCGCTACTGCCCTGACTGCTTGGTCGCTGACCCGCCGGCCGCTCCGGGATCACCGTGGGGCCGATATCCCGTTGCCCTGGGCCTTGCTTCCACGCCACACGCCACCAAATCCTAGGGCTTCGAGTTGGATATGGTGAGGAAGGACAAGAGGGAGTAAGTCGTTGGCCGCCACCTGCTGCTCCAGAATCATCGTGAGGAGCCCTGAGATCCCATCGCCCCAATACCGATCATAGCACCACGGATCACGGAGTGGATGGATTAGATTCGCCAAACTGGCTCCTAAACTAAAATACTTGGTCTCTCCTAACCAGAGTACATTTGTTAAAGGAAGGTGCATCTATGATAATTTTTTATTGATACAACAAACGGCAAGACTGCTCCACAAGTAAAAAGAGCCTCGAGTGCTCCTCAAATTGGATATATCTAAAGCCTTCGACACAGTATCTTGGGCTTTCCTTATGCAAGTTTTGAGACACCTGGAGTTCGACCCTTTTTGGTGCAACACTCTATCCAAGCTCTTGAGGTCTTCTTCAATAAGAGTGTTGGTGAATGGAGTGCCAGGAGAAATAATTTATCATCAACGGGGGTTACGACAAGATGATCCTTTATCCCCAATGTTGTTCATTATTGTCATGGATGTGCTTAATGCTCTTGTTAGCAAGGCAAGCAAGGATGGCCTGATACAGCCCCATCTCACATGAGGTGAAAGCCAGCGGGTTTCCCTTTATGCTAATGACGTAGTACTGTTCTTGAGGCCATGTATAGAAGAATTGGAAATGATTAAAGAAATTTTCCGAGTCTTTGGGGAAGCATCGGGGCTGGTCACCAATATTAGTAAATGCTCGGTAAATCCAATCCAATGCTGAGTGCAGGATATTCAGGCAGTGCAAACATCCATTCCTTGCAAAGTACATGATTTTCCCTGTAAGTATCTTGGGCTTTCTTTGTCCATCAAAAGGTTTTCCAAGGCTGATTTCTATGCAATCATCGACAAGATAGCAAATAAACTGCCTGGGAGGAAAGCAGCCATGATGCATCCGGTTGGGAGAGAGCAAATAAACTGCCTGGGAGGAAAGCAGCCATGATGCATCCAGTTGGGAGAGCCACTCTTGTTCGCGCAGTTCTCACGGCAATGCCTATTTATCAGCTCTTTGCATTGGATTTTCTCAAATGGGCTATCAAAACCATTGACAAGATTTGAAGAGCTTTTCTATGGAAAAGTCACAAGGAAGTGAACGGTGGACATTGCCTTGTTGCTTGGGGGCGAGTAAAGAGGCCAATTGATCTAGGTGGACTGGGAATACTCGATCTAGAAGTGCTTGGCTAGGCTTTGAAGATGATATGGTTATGGCTAAAAAAGACTCAACCTGATCGTCCTTGGGCTAGACTTGATATCTAAGTGCATCCCAATTCAGTTGCTTTGTTCACCATATCAATCATATCAATTATAGGTGATGGTTGCAGAACACTTTTTTTGGTGTGACAAATGGTTACATGGAAAATCCTTGCTCGACCTTGCACCATCTCTGTGCAAGCATGTGAAGAGGAAAATTGCAAACTGCAGATCTGTGCAGGAGGCTTTAACTGATACTACTTGGGTCCGTGATATTAGTGGTGGTCTGTCCACAAATGTGCTTTTGGAGTTTTTTCAGCTTTGGGATTTGTTGGCTAAGGTGAATCTTACTCCTGGAGTAGAGGATCAGCACTTACGGGTTCCTTCACTATCGGGTGAGTTCTCCACCAGATCAGTCTATAGGCGCTTCTTTGTGGGAGCTACTGAGTTTGAGCCATGGAAAGAGATATGAAAGTCTTGAGCCCCCCTCGCTGTAAATTTTCCATCTGGTTGGCCTCACTTAATCGATGTTGGACCGCCGACCGTCTGGCTTGTCGTGGACTGAACCATTCCGAAAAATGCCCACTTTGTGATCAAGAGGAGGAGGATGTTCAGCATCTGCTCGCCACCTGTGTGTTCTCAAGAACAGTATGGTTCACAGTTTTATCCATGGTTGGCATGCGACACCATGCATCTGGACCTACTGATTCTAATCTTTTTGTTTGGTGGCGCCAAGTTTTGCGGCAACTACATAAGCAATACCAAAAGGGTTTTAATTCCTTAGTCCTATTAGTGGTTTGGTGGATTTGGAAGCACCGAAATAAATGTATTTTTGAGGGGGCCTCCCCTAACTCTAGTGTTTTAGTGTAAGAGATTAGAGATAAGGCAAAAATGTGGTGTGTGACTGGAGCCAAAGACCTCAAACGTATTTGTCCTTAGCTTAGTTGTGTGGGTGGTCCTCTGTATTCCTGGCCCTTTTGGGCTTGTTTGAGTCTTTTGACTCCTTTTTCTTTTTAATATAATGATACGTAATTTTTCTGCGTGTTCGAAAAAAAAAGATTTGGTGTTGTTTTTTGAGTGAGAGGTACGTTTTTTGGATGAAAGTACCTCCGAATTATCTTAGCTAACCCACGGATCACACTCAGGGCACCTAAGTCAAGCAATGTTGTGACAGATCCTCCTGTTCTCGAACCATCTAGTCCTAATGGTCAGAACTCAGAATAAAGCTTATACAGTCTGGAATCTGAATCTAACAAAGTTCATTCGTTTAGGTTAAAAACTCACTTTGCGTTTTTACCCCGAGGATAGGCAATGCATATCCCCTTCTCTAAGTAAAGTAGAAATGCTTTTGACAAAGAAGCACAAATGCAGCAATCAACACCATCCAAAATGTAACATAGTGATTAGAAAACTATGTAACTATCAAATGCAGCAATCAACACGATCCAAAATGTAACGTAGTGATCACAGAGCTATTTAACTACTAGAATGTGGCTTGAAGGCTCTAGCAAGGAATCTCCTCGGTTCTTAGAAAACCTCTGGCTGAAGCAAATCTTGCCCCAGTATTCGTTCATTCCCCTGTACCCCCTGCACAAGCTATTCTTTCCTTGCCAAGCTAGGCTCCTTTGTCCTAGTATAAAAGTGCTTATAAGGGCAACAGTTTTTGTAACCTGACCAATTAAACATACCTGCCAAATACCACAAGAACAACTCAGAACCCATGGTTCCTCCTGTTCAGAGTGATTCTGATGATGATCGAGCAACAACAAGACTATTTAGTAGGCAGAGATCAGTTCATGAGGTCCTTGGTGAACGGAAAGGTGCAATATTTCTCTATGTAATTCTTTCTAGAATTTCTCTATGTAAATTATTCTATATCAGCAACATTTCAGGGATGTATGAATCAGTTTCATCACGATATGTGGACTGTTTTGGCTTTGCAGTTGCGGACATCCTGCTATGGAGGAACAGGAACTTATCGGCAGGGATCCTTGCAGGGGCCACATTGATATGGTTCCTATTCGATGTGGTCGAATACAACATAGTAACGCTCCTTTGCCACATTGCACTCTTCGGAATGCTTCTGCTCTTCATTTGGTCCAATGCCGCACCTCTCTTCGACAGGTTGCATTACTGTACTGTGCAATATTTCACAATCCAATATCATCAAATGAAGATGATGCACTGACGGCCTTGAATTCAGATCTTTAGCAAAGCTGTTTATTTGCCTTTTGGTCTCTGAGTACTTATTTTAAAGAAACTTCAACTCTAACGTCTCAGTTCTAACCACTCGTGATTTGCAGGGCCCCTCCACAGATCCCAGAAGTCATCGTTTCTGAACATGCCTTCAGGGAAATTGCACTGACCATCCATTCCAAACTGGCGCAGTTTGGATCAGTCCTATATGACATTGCGTGCGGGAAGGATCTGAAGAAGTTCCTTGTGGTACATAACGTTTTGCTTCTTTTTCTGATCTCGTTGTTCAATGTGATAAGTCCTATGATAGCTGCAACGCTGCCTGATATGCATCAGATTCAGAGATCTACCTACTTGCACAAGATGACATAAAGATATCTCAAACTTCGATCAGATTAGAGAACATTCATTAAGCTAATATGAACTTACCAAATAAACATACACCATTATTTTGCTGTTGCAATTAGCTTGGTGAACTAATAACTCCCATGCTGTTCTTTTCAACATAAGGTGATCGGATCTCTGTGGATACTGGCAGTAATTGGAGAAACTTGCAGCTTCACAACTCTAGTATATGTTGGTAAGTAGTGAAACACTGAACTTCGACAAAAGTGTAAAGGCAAAACAAAATAAAGACACAAGATGGGATCATGTAAATGCACGTACACAAGCATGTAAAATAACAACTTTTCACTATCTACTGACAATTTACCATGTCTTGACCAGGATTTTTGTGTGCTCTCACTTTCCCTGTGCTGTACGAAACATACGAGACTGAAGTGGACCATCTGGTAGCCAAGGGTGGTGAAGACCTCAAGAAGTTCTACAAGAGGATCGATTCCAATGTGCTCAATAAGATACCAAGAGGCCCTGTCAAGGCAAAAGTTCACTAAAATGTATTATAAGAAGGTGTCAGTTCATACAAATAGTTCCATCAACAAGAGGATTATCAGTTACTGGAATTGATTTCAGGGAAAATGAACTGGAATTGATTTAAGGAAAAATGAACTTAGTACTCCAGTTCAGTTTAAGTCTACTGTACCTGTTTGACTGTTAGTGTACAGATGATGGATCCATCATAGTTCATGAGGATTCAACGGTCTCTTAACTGTCCCCTGTACAAATACTACTCCCAATAAAAAGTAAGTGTTACAACAAAGACAAATGGCAAAACGTGGCTGATTAACTACTATAGAAGGACATTCTCACATTTGAAACCTACACCTTGATATTTTTGGTGTTTATTCACCCCATAAACTGCCTCATTCTACAAAATCTCCATTGACGCCACTTGATCCGCTACTTATAGCAAATAACATTAAAAACCTTTAAACACAGTCGAAAATATGCGTTCGCACGTGGACTACGATTTCCGGGTGAACTTCATTGTTCTCCTTTTTGATCTCCTTGAGGTCGCTTCCCTCTCTCTCTCACATCTACAACCTGAGCTTTGCATAGCTACATACTCAAATGAGAGTGATGAGAGGATGGATGTCAACGATTTTTTTTCACTTTTTATCCTTCCTTTTACATTATAAGTGGAGTTGGCAAACAAATGGAACTTGTGAGTAAATGCCACGAAAAAGGGAGTAGATATTTATTTCCAATTATTGAAATAAACATTACGTGACATCATATTTTTCTGTGGTTTTACCTAGATAAACAAAGAGTAGATATTTACTTCCAATTTTTTAAAATAAACACTGAAATTTGGAATGTTTGGTTTGCTATCTCAACAGGATGCCAGCAAGACCGCGAGCAAACAAAACAGGAAAAATTGGGTATATGACATCCCTTAGTTTGGCTATTTTAGTAATATATTTTTAATTAATATTATATAAATATATCATCGCTAAAAAAATTACATAAATAACCTACTATTACCATTTCAAATAGTGACATAACTCTATCGCTATTTGAAATAATGACAATCCTACATAGAGTCCTGTGAGAGAACTTGTCATCAACTTAACATCGATAGAGACCCTGTCGCCAATTAAAATGGCGAGAGAGTCTTTGGATTACATTTTTAAAATTTTTAAATAATACATTTTTTATTAATAAAAAATATTATTTAAAAAATTCTTGCATTTTTTGTTTGAGTAGTTTTGAAATAATAGATAATTATTAAAGAGAGAATTTGACAAGTGCACCTCAGGTTGCATTAATGATTTTTGTTTAAATAAACTATTTCAAGCTCGACATAACACTTCATAATGAATGTGTGAATTACACGGTGCGTAGGTTTTGCTTAGATGCATATGTTTGCCTCACTACTCCGACGATACAAATGACAACATATACGAACTATCAATCTGAACTACACCTAAGATATATGTGCACCTTTTGAGATCGAAAACACTTGAGATAGAAAAGAATTCATGCTTATGGTCATACATCCTATGCATCAAGGTCCATCGGTGTCTTTCCCTTATCTCCCCCGTGGGCACATGCTTTGGCCTTCCTCCATTGATCCTCATACATGAAAACCTAATATTCGTCTTCTCAGTCTATAGGCTTGTCCGAGTCCAAAATGACCTCATATTCAGGAGGGGCATCAGGGCCATCGCGTGCCTTTTCCTTGTCTTCCCCTCTCGGCTTTCCCTTGTCCTCTGGGGTGTAAGGTTTTTAATGGGTGAAGTTCTCGAGTGCAAATGTGTAGTTGAGCATGTATTTTTGTTGGATGAATACCCTATCATACTTCTCCGGGTTGTCGATCTATTGGAAGAAGTAGCAATGCTTCGATGGCTGCCATTATGTACGAAGAAAGTTAGCGATATGTAAATGCAACATGCATTGTGAAATATCAATACGTGACATTCACTTACACAGTAATCCCCGTATGTGTAGTACACCTAGGCGACGGTGTCTAGATCTAGATGTGTGGATTGAATCATATTTGCCGGATTACCACAATCGCACTGTGAGTGTGGAAACTTTGGTAGTCCATGTGCATTCTTGCAAGAAGAATCAGGGTAGGTTCCCACCTTATTGGCAACTCACTTTTGCTTTCGAAGCATGTCTTTATAGTCTGACATCCCCAACCCTGGCAGAGTGTGACCTCATCTACTTTTGTTCTCCCTCCCCTCTTCCTATTTTCGAGTTTGACTGGAGTGTTGGCTGTGGTCATGGAGTGTGGCCCGATTTTATGGGCGATCAGTGTGCAGTGTTAGGGAGTAAACTTTGGTGAATAGAAGTGCACTCACATTTGCGAGAGTGAATTTTTGGGCACAGGAAAGGTCACGTTGTTGTCAAATTATTGAGAAAATCTGGTGCGTGTTGTCAATTCACAAAGAATAGTTAGTGAGAGTAGTCAAATTACTGAGAAAAGCTAGTGCAACTATCAATTCACTGAGAAAAATAGGCAAGAGAAGTCAAATCACTAGGAAAAACTAGCATGTTATAGTACATTCAGTCAAAAAAGGTGAAATATCGATGGTATGTTGTAGTAAATGACATGTTTTAGTTACATGGTTAGGCCATGAAGCATTAATACATAGCTATACCTACGTTACAAACGGCAAGACACACAACCCAATCAGTCCCACTACAACTAAGATACATGTGTGCCTTGTGGAATGTAAACGATATGATGGTTGTCGATCTAATAGGGCTTCTGGGTAAACGCCCCTAAGAAAAAAATGGAACCGTAGGGTACCTACATGGAGTGGTGATCGTTAAGGTGGTAGGGATGTGGTTGGTTGTCTCGGGTTGGTGCAGCAGCAGTACTGGTGGTTGTCGCTGCTGAGGTGGACCACCTCCTCATTGTTCCTCTCCCTAATTCTATGCCTGTAGAGCTTGTCGTTGTTGATCTTCTCAGTCTGGAGCTCCTTCCGCAACTCTTCTATAAGGATTTGGAGAGTGTGTGTAAATCTAGGTAGATATTGGATACGATTGATCTACCCACCTAGTGAACTTGCAATATGCAGTCTGCAAGGAAGACGAGGTGATTACAAGTGATGCATGTGTGAAAGTATAGATAGGAAATAAACTACTTACCATGAATAGAGGGCAGCGAAAAAAAATCAATGTCCTGGGTTTCCCACGTCGTCAGAAACCTGGACCACCACGTCAAGTTTATGCTTTCATTACGGCCAAGGCTCGGAGATGTATGGGTAGTTGTTGAGGGGATTTCTAGGGGTATAGGACTCTCTGGTTTCAAGTAGTAAATCAGGGATTGAGTTGCAGTTCAAGGTCTAAGGGATCGTAGATGCATGTGTCTTCTACGTAAGGGTCATAGCCTCGAAGCCCAGTCTGTGCCTGTTGTCTCCTACCACGCCTTGAGTTACCCGTCCTGTCTGTCAAGTTGTGGTTGGAGGAGTATGTTAGAAATATGTGGGTTCTTTATGTAGGACAATTTGTAGGCCATCTTGGATGTGAGCAATGGACTTAAGGCACGTAGAGTGTGTGGCGAGCAAGGTGCAATGATATAAGTCTCACCAATAAACGATAAATGCATCTATGATGTAATAAAAACTGAAGGAGAATACAGTAACACATCAAAAGGGTGCAATAAAAGCACTAGGCATATCCCAAACATAGTAAAACCTCTATGTGCGTTTATTATGTCATTGCAATAGAATTTCCGTGACCTCTTTGTGTGTTTATTGCACCTCTATCACTTATTTATTATAACCTCCTAATGTTTAATACAGTACTAAAAGAGATTTATTGTGATCTCCATATGTGTTTACTGCACCATTACGAAAGATTTTTATGATCTTATTGTACGTTTACCAAACCTATACAACTGATTTACTGTAATCACCTTCTACATTTACAACACTATTACAATATATTTACTACAACCATCATTGTGCCTTTTTTATGAAGTTACTGCGATCTTCTTATTCATTTATTGCACCTTTACAAGACAGACACTATGCATATCTCAAACGTAGTAAAACCTCTCTGTGCATTTACTATGTCATTGCAACAGAATTACCGTGACCTCTTTGTGTACTTATTGCACATCTATCACATATTTACTGCAACCTCCTAATGTTTACTCATCACTAAAAGATATTTATTGCGACCTTCATATGTGTTTACTACACTATTACAAAATATTTTTATGAATTCATTGTGCGTTTACCAAACCTGGACAATAGATTTATTGTAATATCCTTCTATGTTTATAGTACCATTACAAGATATTATTGTGACCTTCATTGTGCCTTTTTGAGAAAAATATTGTGATCTTCTTATTCGTTTGCTGCACCTTTATAAGACAGACACTGGGCATATCCTAAACATAGTAAAACCTCTTTGTGCATCTACTGTGTCATTGCAACGGAATTATCGCGAACTCTTTGTGTACTTATTAAAGTTCTATCACACATTTACTACAACCTTATAATATTTAATGCATCACTAAAAGAGATTTAATGTGACATCCATATTAGTTTACTGCATGGTTACAAAAGATTTTTATGACATCATTGTACATTTACTGAACCTGTACAAAGATTTACTGCAACCTCCTTCTGCGTTTATAGTACCGTTATAAGATATTTACTTCAGCCTTCATTGTGCCGTTTTTGAGAAAATTATTGCAATCTTCTTGTTCGTTTACTGCACCTTTACAAGACAGATACTATCACACTTAGTGTTACTACACTTTTTATGCCTTTACTATGTCTTTATCGGAGATTCACTGCCACGATGAGCACAGAGGGGCGGGTGTAGGGAGAAACGTGGATTGATTGCAAACTTTAAACCATGATATCTCTTAAAATATTTATCCTATTTACAACACTGTTTGAAGCGTTTTTGCTGGATAAAATGTGCTTAACAACAAGATATCCATGATGAATATGTCATTAACTCTGTAAAAATTATTATTGCACCGAAAGTTCAGGTTTACCATACCTAAGCCGATCAATTACTGCATCATTTGAGTATGAAAAAAGTGGATGAAGAATGGCGTAGTAATTGGAGGTGTGAGGTGGTGGGTTTTCCTCAACCAGCCTTATGACAGGCCTAGAGCTCTCTTTTTTTCTCCTCATTTTTTTTCTCATGTTCCTGGCTCTACTGATCTGGTGCTACTCCACGTACCTCAGTGTCGGCTTCTCCACAAAATCCAACTGGTCCCGGCCGAGAAAATGTAGTAAGCGTTACGTAGTGGTAGAGCTGAGGAAAGTAGTAGATTAGCTAGCTGTGAAAAAAATCATAGCTAGTAGTAAAAAAAGAGAAATTTATCACATCAATTTCTTTACCTCCATCAGCAAGGGAGAACAGATAATGACCAACAAAAGTGGAGCAGTAGATTGTGACATGCATGCTGATGCAGTACTGACCTGAAATATTCCTAGGTGGCAGGCGAGGCTGGAGGTCGCGGCAAAGCGGCCCGGTTCCTCTTCTTTCCAGTGACCTGTGGCTCGTCGCTCTCGCCGGTCGTCAGCCTCACGTCGGAAGCCAGCGTCAAGCACCATGTCTGGCTAGCCAACATTGTTGCGGCCATCTTCACCGTTCATGGCATCTGCTTCATTACATTCTAGGCTGCCACTAATCAAATCCACGAGGTAGTAACAAAGTTCATGTTTGTTGGATTAGTAAGGCCCAAATTAAACTGGACATGCATGTCATACGTGCAGATGGTGAGATGGGCAAGAACAGACGCTGCGAACATCGCTGGGAGCTGGCCTCGCTCGCCGTGCTAACGACGTGGGCGACGGCGCGGCCCCCCGTCCAACGAAGGATTTTCGAGCTCTTCATCTGGCAGTTAATCATTCAAAAAACAGGATTTAAATTATAAAGCATTTTGCCAGATGGAGCTGTGAAAATTTCAGATTGGTAAGAGTCCTTCGAGAAGGCTGGTTTGACACTTTGGTAGTATTGATCCTCTGGCAAGCGTGGAAGTAAAGGAATGCAAGGGTGTTTAACAACAAATATGGCAACTTGCAAGGAATTCTGGACGAGATCAGAAGTGAAGGATCGCTTTGGAGTCAAGCCGGACTTTCCTGTTTGGATCCATGGATTTTGTTGCCCCCAAGCGTTGTTTTTTTAGCTGTTGTTCTGTTGACTGTTGTGTTACTGTTCTGTTGATTGATTGTTTGTTTCAGCTACTTGGTGGATGCCCTCTTTGCGACGCCGCCCTCACTCACTCACTCTGTTTGAAAGCTAAGTATTGTAAAAAAGTATTAGAAGCCGATACAAATAGGACATATCGGTATCTATATATAGTCTTTTATATATAGACTACCAGTATTTATAAGCGAACGAATGGATGTTGTGTGTCTGTATTTTATAACAATCGTATATTATGTAAAGCATCAAAGGGTCCTACAAATTAGAAGAACAAAAACTTTTCACATATTAATACAAGTATACTATGGAGATTTCATGTTTTTGAGACGACGAGCTTGCAAACCGGGCAAACGTTCTTCCGAGAAAGCCACTGTTTTATGCAATGCACATGATAGTTGTGGCCACAGTTCAGCCTCCCTCATTTGCATCAAACTCTTCCTGAAATATGCAATGGAAATTATTGAATATGTTTATGTTAGTCAGCAACGTTAATGCGAAGACATGTTCATGTTAGGCACCGATGCTGACGTGAATACAAGAGGCAAGAGAAAAGAGGTCTATCATACTTGACAAATGCTACAGTTCGTTTCCATTTCTTTTGAAAAATGCTTGGGGTTTAATGTCGAGTATTTGACCATCCTAATGCTGCGAATGATCTCATTCTCACGCAGTCCTGTGCTTACGTATCCAATTCTGTCCTCAAGAGCGAGTAGCTCCTGTCAAATGATACAATGGGAGATAATGATGGTAATGTACACTTGGCTTAAAAAAACGGCAATGCAAAAAACTTTTTGTTGCACATGATGTGTGGAGAGGGTACCTCATATGTCATGTTATCAACGTCAACGCGCCAATCCTGATACTGATCATACATACGCATTCTTCCCGATAACAGTCTTGTTCGAAACATCGTGATCTACAGATTGTAGACAAACAACATGAGTTCATACTCTCTGGAGAAGCACATGCTGCCTATATCTATCTATTATATTATTAAAAAAAAGTAAAAAGAAATCAAGAGGCTCGCTCTCAAATGCTAGGAATTACCACGTTAATAAGAGGAATAGGAGAAATATTTGCACCGTCAATCATGGTGAGTTCAGATTATAACGGTGTAAATTAATCAAGTGTAGATATAAGAGCTGATACAGTTGTATAAGAAATACAACTATATTATTGCGATAAGTATTAGAGTTGTATAACAAGTATAACTCTATTTCGATATAAACATATACATTATAATATCTATCTGTGAAATTGTGCGGGTTCGTCCATAATAGAAGCACTTAAGGGATCAATGACGTTCATGGGTGGCTGAACTTGGAGCCATCAAATGATCTGGTGTCAACGTCTAGTGTAGAACAAATGAAATTAGCTCCAGAATTGATTAGTACTAAAATGGCATGGCAATTGTGGAAACAGTTGCGCCCCATTAACAACAAACTAGCAAAAAAAACAACACATTTCTCTGAAAACTCCATTACTACCACTACATATCATAATGTCCGCTTGAACCAAAACGGCGGATTCTTTTAATCGTTTATCGGGCATTCAACTCCTTCATTGCTCCCGGCCCGTTCTAGAAGAGCACAGTAAACAACAAAACAACCATCCATTTCAGAAACACGGTAGGTAGTTAACCAAAAAAAACCAGCAACACGTTGTTCAGTTCAGCACAATGATTCAGCATCGATGCGTGTAAACAGCAAGGAAATTAAAGGGAACTCTGCACCTACACTCAAAGGGCCTCTTCCTCACCTAACGTATCTATCTATTCATGACCCATGTTCCATTGTCACGTGCTCTCATGTGCCTCCACTCCTATCTGCCACTGAGTTCACCAAATAATCACCAAACAAACCAGCCAAGTCAGCATGGACCGCTAACTACCTATGAGAAGGATTCTTATGCAGAACCAACCTATCAAGTATCAACATGAAGGCTCACCACATTGTAAAGTTTTATGGGCAAGGATTGGCAACAGAAAAGGCATAGATCAAATGTTGCGTTGTACCTCTTCCTCGATCCCAGCGTGAGAGTGGCGGACTCCACTACTCATATGGCGATGGTGGCCTGAAGGTAGCAGGTCGGCATCAAGGAACGGCATGTCAAGGCGTGGCGGCGAGTCCATGAACGACGAAGATATGTGCTCCGGCATGGTGACCCTGCGAGTCCGAGGAGCGCCGGGCCTCTGTTAACGAGCAATCACGGTCAATTCGACATAACACTATGGAAAATTAGTTGGTTTCAGAAGAAAACAAGTGCAAATGCTGGGTTTACAGCAAGCAACAAAGATTTTGGAACGGATGAACATCAAGCATGACTAAATTTGACCAGACTAACACGCGATGACATCCTACAAAAAGTTCAAAATTTTAGTATGGACAGATGCACGGGAAAACTCTTTCGTTTTGGGAAAAAATCGCCGGCCAGCGAAAGGGACGAAATGGACGAAATTTTCAAACGCGTTTGATTTCTCTACTGAAATTTGAAGAAAATTTGGGCAAAATTTAACCAAAATTTATAGCTGGGTCAATTCAAATGAAAACGAGGATTGGTTTTGTTTCGGAGGGTACCGAAATGGACGGAAAAACGAAATTTCGCTGACATTTTGAACTTGACAGTCTCACCTACAGAACTAAATCCACAAGAAACGAGGAGAAATTAATAATGCAATACCTCTCTGTGCCGCCTCTCTGCCTCCCCGCGGCGGCCCGTACTTACCACCGTCTGGTGCCGCGCCACGACGCAGTCCACCGACGATGCCTCGGCGGCGAACGGTGTCCCTGGTGTGCACGTGCACCACACGTCCCCAGCAACCCCTCTACCCGCCGCAAGGGCGCCTCCCACGCCGCCTCCGCCCCTCGCCTTCCGCCTGTCCTTCCCCTTCCGCCGCCGCCTCCCGTGCCGGTCCTCCGACGACCGCATTACCTCCACCGCAGCAACTGGCGCGTGAGCCTGCGACGCGGCGGCCGACGCGCACCTGAGCCCGCGCAGCGCCGCCGACGCGAGCCCCTTGTTCCGCCGCGCCTCCTCCGCCGGGGGCGGAGAGGACGAGGAGGCCTCTCCAAGGGCGAGGATGATACGCAGTGACACTCTCCAGCGCTCCACCGACGGCGAACCACCGCCGCCGTCGCGGGCCATTCAAAGCTCCTTGCTTGGGGCTCCTGCCTTCTGCTTCGCAAAAGGCAGAAGTTAGAAGTTATGGGTGAGCACAGAGCAGTCGATAAAACACGAGTCATCGAACCGTCCCGATCTCCGCTGACCGTCCGATCCGCACAATCGTTATTGATCGGACGGTCATGAACTGGCCTCGACACAGAGATGGTCCCGAGTACTACGGGTAGTCAAAAGTAGCACACGTCACCAACCAAACTGCGAAGAGCACCAGGCTAACCCTAACCTTAAGCTTCTGGAAAAGCCGGAAGATTAATTAATGTGATTAAGCTGTCCATCTCAATTACCTCACCTGTCCCCTTCGGCAACCAACCATGGCTCGCGGGAATAAAAGGGGTGAGCTCTTGCAACACGGCAAGTCAATCAATTGGCTGCAAGTATCTGATGGGAATGTCATCGACCATTCTCTGGAACTTGGTTCGAAACAATGTCATCTTCCGAAACTTACCTCAAAGCATCTCACTGGTCACATTGCAACTTCGTGCTCAATTCATTTCTCAATCGGATAATCATGGCTCAAATTGGCTGTTACTATTAGGTAAGTAAATTTGTAAGGTTTACGTGGTTGCGACCTTGCTGGTTATGATATTGAGGATCACGTGAGAAGGTACAGTATATTATGTGGTTAATTATTGTTAAGTTTGTGAAATTGAAATTTGTATTTTGCATTGTTTGCCTTTCTCAGAAGTTTCTGTCAGGGAAACCGGTCAGACCGGTCGGCTAGGTGATCAGATCGCGGGGCGGTATGATCGAGGTTTTAATGACAATTGCATTTTTCCAAAGAGGGGTGTTTTGCGTTGGGCTCAACCGATCTGACTGGCCTCTAGTTGGTGGTCAGACCGGCCCGGAGGATTGTCTCTTGGATATTGGGAAATAGGTTTTGAATTGAATTGAAATATGTTTGGTCACTATATTTATATTGTATGAAGCATGTTTTGACTAATATGGGTCAAGTTATGCTTGAAAATGATTTCATTGTCTTTGGATATGTAGAAAAGCTTAAAGTCAACTATGATCAACGGCGAGGATCAGGACTACGCTCATAAAGGAGCCGAGATCCAGAATGGTGAAGAATGCCGGGTAGGATAGTTGATATCAAGCATGGCACAGGAAATGTTGAAGGGAAAGTTCGAGTAATGAGTTGCACTAAGTGGCTTATTCGGTCCAAATAAGATACGGCTCAGTGGAATCTGAATAGGAGAGACTTGTCAATATGTGATAAGCTATTGGTACACCTACACATGTTAAGCATGGTGATTACGTGCAAGCTAAGGAAGTGACTAGGTAAATGAAGGGTACTTTGGTAAGGAAATCAAATATTGGAAACCATATGGATCAAAACCGTGACGTATGAGCGGCGCTTGAGAGTGCGGTTTTGATCAAGAAAATACTGAGGAGATCAAGTGTATCAAAGGCACATAACTTAGTGGATTTGGGCTCATGTGCATTGAAAAACGTGAATAAGTTAAGTGTGTGAGTAAAACCCGTATTGTGTAGGGTAACAGGTTTTCCCTAATTGTTCTAGTAGATAGTATTCATTAGGATTAATGTGGGTTGGTTATCTCATCTATTTAGTGGATAGGGTGGAGGCTTGCATACTAACCATTCTAATCATCTCAACTTTGAGTTCTAGGGTCAGGGTTAAAGAAGAGTGAGTGATGTGGTGTGATCTCTTGTCCTCCATTTGGAGTGGTTGTAAAACATTTATCTTCAAATAGCAATAAATCAACTTTATTTATCACTCACGGTGTTTTCTTATTTTAATTGACTTGCTCTTATTCTGGTTGGTTTTGATTGCTTCACTTTCTTTTTTTAATCTTGTTGTACGTTAAGAACGTGTAAATGATAGAGATAACTTATGGAGATTAAATCTCATCTAGTTAAGTACCAAGTCTTGATTTTCTTTGGAAAAGGTTGAAACTTTGATAAGGATCCATGCAATTTTTCAATGTAATAGGTTTCTGAGACCATAAATAAGGTGTGTGTTGATGGGTTGACCTCCACCTGTCCCGTTCGGCCCACATAGCCCAATAGCCTAGTAAAATATGTATGTACATATGGCACTGTAGGTGTGACAGAGACGTGTAAAGGACATGTGTGTTTTAGAGCAACACCTGTAACCGAGGGTAAAATTGTAAAAGGGATATGAGGGATATATAAGGCTCCGAAAAGGAGATCCGGGGGAGAGCCTTCGAGAGACAAAAATTCTCTCTAGTTCTTAGTCCTACTGTAATTCTCTCTAGTTCTTAGTTCTACTGTTTGGTCTGAAACTACGACAGTGTGCGTAAAACTTTATCTCTTTTTGTTGAGGATTTTGAGATACTTAAACTAATTTTCTGTTCTGAAAAATAGAGAAGCGATCATACCGCTTCTAAGCCTTGTCAAACCGATCATCGGTCAGACCGCCGTAGTCAAGCCGATCAGACTGTATCCTCTATGATGTTTAGAACGGTGAGGTTCTCTTTAGTTTTTGAGGTCGTTCTTTTGTTCTAATATTTTAATTTTAATCTTTGTAGCTCTATTGTTACTGTAGTAAAGAATTTACTGATACTTGAATGAAAATTTATAAAGCATTATCCATCCCATCTATGTCATTTTCGGCCCTACAAACGTACACTGGCACTGACTACTGTGTACGTTAGGATGAAGATGAAACTTTTGGAAAATGTTTCTTTTCTCAACTCTCAAGTTGTCATGAAGGAGACGTCACAATCATTCATTAAATGTACATGAATTGATCATCTGTGTCCGGTGGTGGCTGTAGAGGCATTGATGATAAACGTACCGTACGTATTAATGTATGTGTTGGTGCGCAAGTGTGCTGTGTGCATGCTATGATTGGCTGAGCAGTGTACGTGAACTTTACAATTGCTGTAGTCGCATGTACGGCCGAAATGGGGTGACTACCGAAGCAAGACGTGTGTGGGGCTACATTGTGTTGCATAGGCCTCAAGGTCGTCAAGGTTTCTTACCTATACAAATTATACGGTAACAGAGAAAAGTAAAAAAATCTTTAAATCTTCTTTTAAGTATATGTCGATCTTCACTTCAATAATTATAAAAAATTATAAAAATCAGAGACCAATCACTCACGAAAAAATCTAAGCGAAAACTGAGCAAAATTATCCTCGACATGCCCAATGGTCGGATCGGATGAATAGTATCCTGTCTGACTGGTAAACAGTATATGGCCAGATCACTACAATAAAATCATCACGGGATTAATGAAAACAATACTATTTCAAACTAAAAACCCATAAAAATTTTGATCCGAAGATTCAAATGACATGAAACTTAGCGTATACTTTCTCTATAATATCACAAATCTATTCCCACCAAACATCGAGAGAATCGCTATGAAAGTTGTGACCTTTTTTATTTGAAAGAAGGTTGCACTAAAAATAGGTAAAATAAAAAATGTTGGCAAAAATGGCTCTAAATGTATTCTTATATATCACAACAATTTAGAATACCAAAGGAATCGAGATAAAAATAACTGGATCAAGAAATCACTTGAAGAGACTAAATTAAGCAAAAATAAGGCAACTTCAAGAACTTATCAAACCTGATACCTATTTACATCTCCATCATTAACTCATCCTTGTCATCCAGTAAAATCAAAAAGAGAAAAAAGATTAAAACTAACCAAATCAAGAGCAAATCAATCAAAATAAGAAAATCCATCGGATACAAACAAAGTTTATATATTGCTAATTGAGGATAAATATTTTACAATCACTTCACCTAAAGGACAAGAGAGCACATACAACACTCACATTTCTCAAAATCTAACTCTAGAACACTTGGTTTCAATAGCAAGAGTTTGATGGATGGATGGTTAACTAGCAAATCTTTATTCTAACCTGTTAAATAAATAGGCAACCAGCATATATCTAAGCTTAATAGATACTATCCATTTAGCACATATGGAAAAAACTAGTTAACCCCACACAACATAGATTTTACTCACACACTACATTTATACACGCTTTACAAACACACATAAAACCAAATCCGTTAAGTCCTTAGCCTCGATCCAACTTGATCTTTTTTAGTTTCTCCTTAATCCAAACGCTATGATTTTGATCCAAGATCGTTTCTGTTATTTTGTTCAACTTAACAAATAACATTTTCTTGACCCAGTCTTCCCCTTCCATCGTAGACGATCGTCATACTTGCCACATGTACTTACCTCGTGTTGGTAAGTCCCTTCTGTTCCGGTTCTATCAGACCTCACCTCACTTGAACCAACTAAGCCCCATGGTACAGCCCGTCGCTTAAACTTTCCTTCAATAGGACTATGGTTGACTCCAAGCGACTCTATACATCTAAAGATAAAGAAATCGTTTTCGGATATAAATCCTTTATAACTTGACCACATTATCTAAAACATGCATCATGCAACATATATATATTGATCTAGGTTAAACCAAAACATCCTACGACTAAAATTCCTAAAATCACAAAATTAGTCAAACTAGAAACAGACTTGTCGGTCTAACCGCCTGCCCTGGCCGGTCTAACCATTAGTAAGGGGCGGTCTGACTGGTATCTCTGGCCAATCAAACCGCCTAGTCTACAAGTAGTCCAGAAAATCCGATAAATTTGTAACTTTTAATTTTCACTATTCTCGAATGGCAATAGTTTATCATAATATAACTCTAGATATTTCCACATGGTCCTTCACAAGTTTATTGTGAATCCTCTCTCAAGGAAGGAGCTCTCTCAAAGGAGGAGGAGAGTTCATGATTGTTAGAATGGTTGTTTGGAGAAACACGGCTAGGATTTGCATCACATACTAACTCTAGCTTATCTCATGTTTCAAACGTGTTCATAATCATCGTGTATACGCTTGTACCCTATATATACCGAAGCAATACAATGAGAACAGTGTATCGTGCAATTATATGTTTCTTCATAGTAATAAGGCCGGTTCACATCTAGATCAATTGCTAGACACCACAAATCTCCGCTGCGGCGCTGCCATCGGGGGGAGACGTTCAAATCTTCTGGGGCTGCGCTAACAAATTCTAGCCGAGCCTATCTACAAAGACCGTGAGCATCGTAACAGTCATGACCTTCGACGCCGTCCGTGTAATACAATCCAATGGTTTATACTTCCTTAATCATTAAGAATCAACAATGGAACAAACTAAGAAAACAGGAAACATTTATCTTCAACTGAAAGCACATTTTTTTCTCTAGAATCAAAGCCCAGTTCTTTTTATTGACTCCGAGGCTGCACCTGGACTGAATCACAGAAACAGCCAGTAGTAATTGTTGAGGAATCATCGCAGGTGAGTATAGTCCGCTCAATTTCTCCTATACAAAAGAGATAGATCAAACACAGAATAGTGTAAACAATAATAAATTCAACACAAAGAAATATAGGGAGAAATCCTATCTTTTTTATTACTTTCTTCTTCACCAGTATGCTTTATAATGATTGAGATCTCTATTTACAGACTAAGTGGAGGGTGCCCACTAATAAACTAGATTTGTAGATTCAAATCCATATTTTCCAACAGTAATTACTTCCCCCGGTGAAGCTGTTATGAATATTGTGTGTGTTGATATGAGACCCAAATGACCATATATATAGAAGAGTACAAGGGGTATATACCATATAGAGATAAGATATATATAAAATAAAATACAAACTCTATATCCTAATACAACTCTACCTCTGTCTCTTTACAGAAGCAAAGGCAGCCACGACTCACGAGTAAAGCAGCACCAAGTCCGCAAAAGCCGAGAGACCTCACCTGCCTCCCGCTCTCGCCTACGACCCCGGTCGATATACATGCTCACCAATCGTTTTAGTGGATACACGCATATACATGTTAAGCGAAACAGTATGCATATACTTCGCTTCGAAGATCTTAGATAAGCATTCTCGTCCACCAACCGGCGGCTTACAACCCCCGTACCCGTCTCAACCTCTCCCCAGTTGATAATCAGTTTTTCCCTAGAAAAACATTAAAAAAAAAGTAGTACAAGAAACTGACAGGAAACTCTCTTATGTCCCTTCATTACTCTCTTGTGCGGTGCAGGAGAGGAGAAGTGGGGAGGAGGTCGTCCCCGATCGAGGCCGTTGACTTGTGCAGTGCAGGAAGCAACTCTCTTCCGCCGCCGCCTCTGTGAGTAGCCCCTCCTCTGTCCCAGTGTCCCTTCGTTACTCTGTTCATGTGTGCACGCTAAGTATGCATTGGTCACAAACTTGCCAAGAAATTCGCCCGGGCGGATGCTTGAATTCCCTCTTTTGCTCAGGACAAGATGCCGCCGCCGCCGCCGGCGACCATTCGTCTGGGAGCTCCGCATCCATACCTGAAAACTCATGGAACCAAAGTCGCAAGATTGCACCTGTTCGACTGGATCGTGCTTGTTCTTCTTGTCGTGATAGATGTGGTGCTTAACCTGATAGAGCCGTATCACCGGTTCGTCGGAGAAGACATGATGACGACCCTCCGGTACCCCATGAAGGACAACACGGTGCCCATCTGGGCCGTGCCGGTACGCCTACCTTCCCTGCAAAAGATTGCTCTCGTTTCTAATTACGCCAATCAAACATGTATGTATGTATGTACCTTTCCCTGGATTAAACCTTGCTCGTCGATGGCGCAGATATACGCGGTCGTCGGACCGATGATCATCTTCACTGGAATATACATGAAGAGGAGGAATGTGTATGATCTGCATCATGCCATACTAGGCAAGTTCTTGCGCTGCCACTCTTGTTCTGCAACTGCATGCGCCTGGTGTCTTCGTTCATGGTCGTCAGTTCTGACATGTATACGGCCATGCAGGCCTTCTGTTTTCTGTGCTTATAACCGCCGTCCTGACCGATGCGATCAAGGATGGCGTTGGCCGGCCTCGCCCGAATTTCTTTTGGCGCTGCTTTCCTGACGGAGTGCCGGTGAGTTATCACTTCTATTGCCTGATGATTCGATCAGTCCGTAGCTTCTTCAGAACATGTCTCTTCTGATATATTGCCACACTGAAACTTACCGATTAGTCACTCCATTCAGAAGTACGACAACATCACCAGAGGAGTAATATGCCACGGAGAAGCGAGTGTTATCAAAGAAGGGCACAAGAGCTTCCCAAGTGGTCATACTTCATGTAAGTGATGGCCACCTGCAATTCTGAAAACACATTTGCTCCCTGCATAATACAGTGTACCACTGAATACTGAACTTGCTGGCTTAAACTATTTGGCTAAATTGTCTCCATTTTGCAACTAAATATATAGTGGCTTTCTTTCTTGTTCCCTTGCTCTTGTTCCCTTGCAGGGTCTTTTGCCGGGCTAGGCTTCCTGTCATGGTACCTGGCCGGCAAAATCAAAGCGTTCGATCGAGGCGGACATGTAGCCAAGCTCTGCATTGTCCTTCTGCCTCTGCTCCTCGCAACGATGGTTGGGGTTTCACGGGTGGATGACTACTGGCATCACTGGCAAGATGTGTTTACTGGTGGAATGCTTGGTAGGTTTCAACTTCCATTAGAGTTACCTTCTACCCCTCATAATACAGTATCACACTGTCAGACCGACCTGTTGGTATGAATGACTCTGCAGGACTGGTGGTTGCTTCATTTTGCTACCTGCAGTTTTTCCCACCTCCCTCTGGTGAACAAGGTATGATTCTTAAGTCGTGATGCATACATCATACTAGTACTTTTTTCGGTCAGCTGTAACCGCAGTGAGCAGGCCTAAGCGTCTTTCTTTGGACTTGGGCTAGGCCAGAAAACCCTGGTTGTATTAGACCAGCCTAGTCCGACCCTGTCGGCCCATATACATGGTTGGGCATATTGGGCTTTGGCTGGCCCGTGTTCTGAAAGTCAGACTAGGCAGAATTAAACCTAATCAGGCTACGCAGTTAGAAGGCCGAATTATGTTCTAAAACTGAAGTCATCTTTTGCTATCATTGTCAAGAATTTTCTTCTTCTTCTTCTTAGGGAAAGATTGTATTGATCTGCTGTTATCTGCTGAATTTCAGGGCTGTGGCCTCATGCATACTTTCATCACATTCTTAACCCTGAAGTTGAGAGCCAAGTGCAGTCAAGAACTACCTCTAATCACCATCAAGCTCTGCCGCATGATTTGTCTCGAGGCCCTGTTGCAATGGAGATGAGGACCACTAGCCAATCATTAGAGTCCATGGAATCAGGCCGTAGAGTTCGGTGATTTGTGAATACTACTATTACGAAGTGGAGTTCATAGTTCATACAGTTTGTCATTGTGGGCATACCCCACATGAGAAACACCTAAAAAGTGAGAGAAATTGTAGGAATCTTTTGCACACTTATTTTCTTATTAGGTTAGGTGCTACACTGCTACCTATGGATCTTTGTATAGATAAGTGAAAATTGCATGATTTTCATTCATAATTGCCATGTAGTAAAAGCAAATTGATGTGATCGATGGCGATGCCTTCTACATGATTAAAATAACGGAATCGTGCGTTAAATTCAGAGTCCTTGTCCAGGATGCGTAGATCCCACCTACCAGATAAGATTGCCAAAACATGAACGTGATATATAATCTTTTTCGCATAGTCTCTCGCAATTCAGGTGTTTCATCAGTGAGACAACCGGTGAACATTAGTTTTAGGGGAGATGTCGTAGTCTTAGTGTAGGTTCAGAGAGAGTGAAGTTGCCTCGGTCTTTAGCTACGGAGCGTCTATCACGACTAGTCCAGCTGTTGTATTTTGACTTGTACACACCACCATTGTAAAGACTAGTACTGCAGCCAAATGAAAATGTCTGTACGACTGTACTATCCATTGCAAGCAGCCTATGATCTCTATGGCATAATGACTTCATTGGTCCAGGTCAACCGCTGCATAATCGTACTTTTCGTAGTGCCATGTGCTCTGAATTTCCAAGGCCCCGGCAATGGCACTGGAGAGGCAGAGGCTCCAAAAACTTTGCACTGTTAAGATACCAGTAGACTATATGAGCGTAGATTATAAATTTTTATCATATAAATTAGAAAATTATACGAGTAAGAGATTATAGATCGTTACTATTAAACGTGCAGTGCAGCAGAAATAGAGTTAAAGCGGCAGGTTCAACGAAAAACGCGTCCATGTAGTGGATGTAATAAATCGTTCTCTGGCCAACCGTTTCCTCCTGTCAATCATCCCGATCAGCATCGCAGTCACAACAGCACCTCTACCGTTGCCCACACGTCAGGGATGGAACGCCGTGTGTCGGTGTGCTAGCACCCACGTGCACAGTAGAAGTTCTAAGATATGGTGGTTAGGGTTTTGATGAGTATGTCTTGGGATGACTCCCTTAGCCCCCGTACCTTCCTTTATATAGTCTCTAATCGAATCTTTATCTGATACGATCAGATATCGTATCTAACTTAGAAAACCTCAGGCTATATCTTTATCCAATACAAATAGATATCGTATCACACTCGGAGAACCTCGAACTGGATCTAATATGAGTAGAGACCGCATCCCACTCGGAGTCTATCATTCGGATCCTTATCGTTCTGACCCGTTAAGTGTATGATCCAGTAGGTTCATATATATTTAGCCATAGGCCGAAAAGTCAGTAGCGACCCTTAGCAAGACATAACAACTTTCAAATATACATAAAAATGAAATCGGACAAACCTATATAGTACTTATGTACCGATTCCTTTGCCTCATGATATAAGATCAAATTCAATGCGAGAAGTGTGCTATTCTATGATAGCTCAATTCTTCACTCGAACTTGTAGTGGATTACTCAGTTGTGATTGACTCCTCAACCATATTTGGCATGCCCATACACTTTCTTAATCCAATCATATCGAGGGGCTTAGAGATATCTCTCCCGCTATATAGGAGGACCAATTCTGTCTTGATTACTCACATTCATCCCCATATTTCATAGTAAACTAGAAAGTTGCCTTTATAATCACCTAGTTACGGAATAGTGTTTGGTAACCTCTAAGTAAACCATTATATATGTAGAAAAACTGTGACGATCTCAGGTCTAAAGATCCTATATACACTATGTATGAGATCAACTGATTACACTTACAAATATAATAATTCTCGCAGTGTCTCATGGTAGGCCAATCTAATACCATATTCTCTAACATGTGTCCATATTATTAATCTGATATCCGCATATTCATGATCTGTGAAACGTGATCATCAATTAATATATATGTTGATCTTTAAATCATAATTATCCCACATAATGATATAAAATCAATGATAATTTAGAATAACATCAAAACATGATTAAAAAGTTCCACGAACAAATCACATATATGTTAATTATTATGAAAGACGTTTATTTAAGGAACAAAATAATATATTATTCAAAAGATCATAAATATAGAAGTGATATAATCATCTTCATGATTATCTCTAGAGCATATCACTAACATGCACGGCATATGGGAATGATTGGTTTGGGGCCTGGTGACTCCTAGACTCACACATGTTGCTTTTCTTTTTCTTCTTCAACATGATTCCCTTCTATTTTCTTGAGGGAATGATTACTCTAACATTGTGGTGGTCTGCCTACCATGTGATTTAGGTGTTTAACATTAGCATGCAGTGTGGCACCCCACGCCATTATCCCTAGGATAATCGCGTGGAGGCGTACGGATTATTATTTGCCTGATCAGTAGAACACTGCTTCAGCAAATAACAAGCCTTTACTAGAGTCACGCAGCAGAGCAATAATATAGATAATGTATCCTTTATTACAGCATTCGCCACGATGGCTAAGGTTTTACATACAAAAGTACATAAGCAAAAGGTACTGAATAATACCCCAGGCCCCTCTTGCCTGATCCGCTAGGTCGCCTACTCATCCAAGCCAAAGTAAGGGTGAATACTAATATACTCAGCAAGCATAATATTAGCAAATGTGCACTTGTATGCTTCTCATGTTCTTAGGTCCATGTTCTACTCATCCTTGCTTAAAAATAGACTTAAGAAATTAATTGCCATCTTTTAACTATGAAAATTCTACTATTCACTTAGTAAAAAAAGATTCCTAGTGATCACCGTAGTCCCCAATCCAAAGGACTGACATAAATTTATGATTTTATTAAGCACTGCGCAGGCTTGTGCCACTGTACCCATGACTACTCTGAATCATCTAAACTAGGCTTTCCACACTACCTTTGGTGTGGGGTCAAACTCAAAGTACAGAACCTTTTCCGAGTTACGTTGCTTCATTCACCAGCCCATCTATTATCCATCGATATATTGGGTCGCTCACCCGGGCTCTACCGATTTTCAATAGTGTTTGGTTGGCACCGGCTCCCGGCCCAACACTCTGCCTAACGCATATAGCGTCTGGGGACTTACTCACTTCCAGACTTGCGATACTGGTTTTGAGCTTCATCCATCCCTTTACTTACACATATTTACTTACCTGATATGGAGAGATGAATAACGTAACAGGGTATTATTTTCTACCTGTCCAAGATGGAGGGATGGTTGGCACGATATATACGGTCCTCGACCCGAGTGAGAGTTGGGTAGATCCTTATATATTATCCGTATGTAAAGGGGACTTGCCTGCCATCTCTCTTCCTTTCCAAGGTCCCCTTTACCCGCCGTATACACATACTTTTAGTCCCACTGCTCCTCTCAGCCGGACTACTACTAGCATCTTTTCTCGCTTTTCTTTCTCTTTATTTTCTCATCTTTTCTTTTCTCAAAACTCTTTACTTAAACTCTTCACTGATTTAATTTTCTTCGAAAGCCATCTTTCAGATGCATATATACATAGCGGTGATATGGAAGATAATTTGTATATTTAACATAGCTAGGTGCATGATCAATATTTAACATCCTCAGCTTGAGCTTGCTCGGGCTCTACATAGCCGGCACACGCCTCGATGAGAAATTAATTAACTAAGGCTAATAGTTTTCGAGGAAAACTCCCCTTTTTATTCTACCCCGAAAAGAGCTACAAAATATCTACAATTACTCTACCTAACTCGGTAAAGATCTACTGAAAAAGAACAAAAGGGAAAAAAAGAATATTATTGGCTGAAAAGAGAAGAAAAACAATGAAGAAATGGGCCTCCTGGCTCAAAATTTTCCTCGGACTAAAGCCTCCTCGGCCTACCCAACCACTGGGCCGCGCGGCTGCTCGGCCTACCGTTTTCACCTGGCCCACGGCCTTTACACGGCGCACGGCTCCTCGGTTCATGCCGCCTCATAACTCGGCTACCTTAACCACCACCTGCTCCTCTCCCCTTTAGTCGCCTCTTCACTCCCGACTGCTCTTCTCCTGCGGTTGCCTCCTACTCCCGATGATTCCTCTCCTTTACTCGGCCTTCCCTTCTCACTCAGCCTGTCCTCCTCTCTACTACTCTCGGTGGTTCCTCTCCTGCCGCTACTCTCTCACTACGGCGGCTCCTCCTTTTCGGCCCAAATCCGGGCGGATCTGGCCTCAGCCTGCTCGCCTCACTGGATCTACGACTACCGGCCTTTGATGGCTGGGATTCGGTGGTGGCTTCGCTGGATCGGGTGAAGACTCGCCGGATCTAGTGAGGTTTTGCTTCCTCAGGCGCCGGCTCCTCCTACGCTCGGCCACTCCAACCATGGGCTGTGAGATTGATCGGCAACTTGGACTACTCTACTGCTCCACGGTGCTATCCCCCTTTACCTTGGTTTACTTTCTACTTTGGTACTTTCTGCTATGGTTTCTTAATGTCTTGACTTGCCACACCCAGTTTTGGAAGAATCCTAGTGTCTCGGTGTTGGAACTGGGGTTTTAGGGGGTTTCTCGACTCCGAGAGCCGTCCCAACTCGAGGGCGCTTCGAGGCTCTAGGGTCATCGTCGGTCGCTGTGGTAGCCACCGGTTGGGCTAGGTTGGTTTCCTTCCCCCTCGCTCGATCGGTTAAGCCGAGGAGGAGTAGTACCGAGTTGTGTGGCTTGAACCCAGATGAAACCAAAAGGGAAAGAGGGAAAGGGAGGGAACAATGGGCCTACTTGCTTATCGGGCTGTGAACGGAAAGGTTCGGTTGGTGGGGGGCAATAGTGGTCCTCACGCGATCGCTGTCGGGGAAGAAGACATGGCCTATAGGACTTGTCGGGGTCGGGTACCGCCTCATACTGGTCCACCTTGGTGACCTCCTTGCTCCTCGGTCCTTGCTTGCTTCACTTCCAATGGTTGCTTGACCCTTCTTCTTTGTGGCTTCTTCTCAGTCCTTGCTGTGATGTGGTGCTAGCCTTACTTCTTGGCCTCTGGCCGAGAGTAAGAGGGGATGGACAGGCTATCTTGTCTTGGCTATGATGGCTCTCGGCTATGTTTGCTCTTGGTTGTGGTGGCTGTCTACGCAGTGGGACTGGAGGTGTTTTGAGCTTTCGGGGAAGGTTGTTTTCGGCCTCCTCTTACATGGGGGCTGTGATGAAGCTGTATGCAGCTGGCTCCGCGTGCTTATCCTCTTCTGAGTCTTTCTCTCCTGTGGCGAAGGACCTTCGGTCCTGAGGGTGGTTTGCACACTGTTGCTATGGGTTGGGCTGAAATGAATTGGAGGAATTTTGTGGGCTTTGGGCTGAAATGAATTGGATATATTTGTGGGCTTTGGGTTGAGGTAAGTTAAAAAAGACTTGTTTGCTTTGAGCTTTTGAAAATTGCCGAATGATGAGGCCCACTGAGGGTGAGAGGCGCCAACCGTCCCGAGACGATCTGAGAACCTCTAAGACTCCCTAATTTGGCCCTAGCAGCCTAAGGGTACTGACGGCAATCTACTTCTTACTATACTTTATTCTCTCTTGGATTGCTATTTATATGGCCTTCTAATTACTAAAAAGAGTCGGAGCTCGGGTTGGCACTAACGATATCTATTCGCAGAGAAGAACAAGAGAAGAGCAAGCACTAGCTCCCCCAAGCTGAAGATTTAGAAATTAGATCATTTTCTTTCTCCATTTTGTACAAATCTTTTTGTAAAGAGGATGTAAATTTTATTGATGCAATGATAAAGAATGTACTTTGAGTTGTAATCAACAAGTTGTAATACAGCTTAATAAATTTTGATTATTTGCTAATTATATTACTTAGCTAGAAATTAGAGCTAGGGTTCTTTCATGCAGTAGCAAGGGGATGCAGATCCTCTGCCATTGCAACTGTGTGGATTACAGACATCTTATCGAAAAACTTATACACCGATGTGCCACAATTGCCACAGTAAATTGTTGCAGTAGCCGATCCAGCCTAGAGCGCAGCTTCTGTTGAGGAACCGTCGCTGGTGAGTCCAGTCCGAGCGACTCCTCTTAGGCAAGAAAGATAGATCAATCACAGAATAATGCAAGAAATAATATATTGAACATAAGAGATAGGGGAACTCCTCTTCTTTTCTTTATTATTTTCTCCTTCAAAAGGTACAAATTATAATGATTAAGATTCTCTATTTATAGACTGAGTGGTGAGGTGTCTACCATGGGCCAAACTTGCAGGTCTAGGCTCAGATTTCCCAACAGTTTCAACACCTTAGCTTCACGGTGGCAGCCATGCCATTATTTTAAGATGGTAGAGGATACGAATATGCCATCGAAAATTGCGTTTATTTCTTCAACCTAAATATCTTATGAGCCTCATTTAAAGCTACATTTCTTCTACTCCCTATATCTCAAAATATAAGTCCGATATATATATATATATATATATATATATATATATATATATATATATATATATATATATATATATATATATATATATATATATAACACATTAGTTAAATAATGTTTAATAAGATTGGACTGTAGTCACTTCTATTAGATAGATATAGTACTATTCTTTCTATTAGAGATAAATACTATCTAATTTTGTTAAATATTACTTAAATAGTATACCTCATAGGTATACATATCAAACTTATATTACGGGAGGAGTATAATCCGCGCCTTTGTGACGGATACTATCTGTCTAATTCTTTCGTGTATGCTACTTAGTATTTACACTTGCGTATGTGACGCTAGGTCATAAACCCATCTGTCATGGAGAGAGAAACGCATACGGACACAAAGGAAAGGGGAACAAAAATCGACAAATACAAAAGCTTCCTTTTCCTTGCGTGGCCGGCTTGGTCCTGTCAGTGGCTCTCAGCTGTCCAGACCAACACCGTTTGAACGCAGACTATTGTAGCGATAAGGTTTGAATGGATCTATCAGGCGTCTCTCTCTCCGCGCAACTTGACTAAATTGGACTTGTACACCTGTACCGGATCGATCGCCCACATGTAAACACAGAAAACTGCGAACTTTTACTTAACCTGACACGACGACTTGACTTTTAACTTTCTTTGCCCGGAAGGCTGAATAATACTGATTAGTGGATGTTTCTGTAGTCCACAGATTCGATTTGGACCATGGAACATTAGTGCCGGACTTGTCATTTTTTGCCACCATTTGTCTCGAAACATTGAACATTTGAGATTGCTATTTAGCTATGTATCGACGAAAATTCGTTAACCTCACTTCTTAGAAATTATATGCTCTTTCTAATAAAATTGGCAGCAGGGCGTTTCGCGCCCGTTTGACCTAGACTTCAAAGGATCTGTTCTTTTCAGCTTCTCAAAACGGTTTTTGGTTTTTGCTACAATACCTAACTTTCAAATAGAGTATTTTTTAAGATGATGTCTATAAGTTAATTATATTACACGTTAAAACCCCAACATCTGTATCATCCAAAATCGCAAGCGAGTATCTCTCTCCGTAATCTCTGTCGTAAACAGCTAAAATTCAAAAAATTTAGCCAAAACACATAAGCCACAGCAAAAAAGAATAGACCCAAAGACTTTCTCGTCATTCCTTTTAATAGCCCACGCTTTCAATTAACTTTAAGTGATAAATTATAAAACTAAACAAAATTAATTAAATAACTAATAAATAAATTGCAAGGTAAATTAAGTTTTCCGAGGGATCAAGCCAAATTAAAACATAAGAACAATAAATAAATAGGATGCATTCACCGGTCTCACTTCAATGAAATAATACAACATAAACACACCAAATTAAGAACTACAATTAACCAAGCAAACCAACACATTAGTCAAGGGACAATAAAAAGTATTTTTCAAATCAAATAAAAATGTAACAATCCATATTACAATAGTTAATCAATTACAATTCGATTACATCAATTTACAAGTCTCGATCTCAATCAAGACAATCGTCTTTAGAATATAAATAATTACATCGATATTTGTTACGCTTGAGTAGCAGACATTTGTTAATTGCAAGTAGAGCTAGTAACAAGAGACCGAAAAAGACCGAACAAAAGAAATGAATGAAAGTCAAATTATCGTCAAAATCCTCGATAGGTTAATTAAAAAGGGTGATTTGCTCATCAAAATACCAGACCGTCCGGGACCAATTGGCACCTCTCGCAGTTGTAGAGTTTCATCATTCGTCATTAGAAACAAATCTAAATCCATTCCAAATTCCTTTTTCAATGCTAGCAAGCCCAGTAAAAATAGGGTTTACCAAATTACTAGAGCCCACCCCACTGTTAAAGTAAAAATCCCCCAACATAGTCTCAGCACAGGAGAGAAAATGATAAGGCTGAGCAAGAGACCGCAGAGGGAGAGAGTCCAACATTTTCACCCATAATTGCAGCCAGCACAACCATAACCGAGCCATAGCCAGCAAGCAACGCCACCACCATATCCACTCCATTTCCCCAAATCCCTAAGCCAACCGAGAAGAAGGAGCATGGAGTGAAGCACGGCAATTGGGCCAGAGGAGAGCAGTGCCAAGAGGAGGAGGAGGAGCCAGCAAAGGAGAAGAGCAGCGCCAAGAGGAGGAGAGCATCCAAACCATGCACAAGCCAACCAAGAAGACTGAACTTCGATTCTACTCTAATCGAGCACAACATCACCCAACAAGGCATCCCCACAATCCTTTTTTATCATTGCATTACCATTAAGGGACCACACGCACATGCATCATCACATTCACATGCATCTCACCGAAGCCATAGTAGACTAGAGTAGTAGACGGCCACCCACACTCCTAAGCATGTGAGAAAACCTCGAGCCCCGTCACAGCAAGCCAACCAGTTCAACCACCGCCGCCAACTCAACCTTATTCTTTGTCAAAAACAACTTCAAATCAAAGAGTAAATTGCATGTAAAATACAAGAACAAAAAGTAAATAAAGGGGGAACATGAGTAGAGGGAGGAGCATCGGATCCTGGCGGACAGAGTCAAATCCACGATGCTAGAGCCCAGATCTGGCCGATAGAGAGTCGAGGAAGCAGCCAGGGAGCTGGTAGCAACCGAGCTTCTAGGGGCGGCGACCAGGTAGATGGGAACCAAGGCACAATAGTAGGGCATGAAGGGGAGGAGAGTTGGTCGGGAGAGGGGTCGACGGCGTGGCACCAAGAAGCTAGTAACCTACTGGCTAGGGAGTCAACACAGGGAGGCATTGGCATTAGTGATGAGAAGGAGTCACCGAGATAGAGAAAATGAGAGAGAGGGAGGCGAAGGTGCTGTTGGTGGAATGGAGTGAGAGAGTGATGTGGGCATAAGCATGCTTTGCATTTTTTTAAGTTCAAGATGCTCAAGCAATTGATTTTCTAGAAGGAGTTATTGAGCCAAATAAAAAAATTATCAGGTGAATTTTTAAGTTCAAGATGCTATGCCATTGATTTTTTGGAAGGTGTTATTGAGCCAAATAAAAAAATTATTAGGTAAATTCCTTCCCTAATGAATCTACACATGATAGTATTAAGAATTGGTTACTACCTAATGCATATATATATATATATATATATATATATATATATATATATATATATATATATATATATATATATATATATATATATTATCTACTCATGTTTGAATCTATTCTTGACTTGAAAGCCAAGAGTGAACGATGTGAGCTTGCTATCCACGAAGTTCAAGAAGATATCCATAGAAAACTCATAAGAGTGTATATTGAATCCATAGAAAACTCAGAAGAGTATATGTCAAATTATCTTTCTTGTCTCACAAGCAAGACAAATGCACTATAGCACCAACATATACTATAGTGGCGAATTACTGCTCCGCTGAGTGACTATAGCAACCTCCATCCTATAGCTAGTGTAGTATAGACCTAAATATGCTATAAATATGAGAGTACCCTTCCGTGTAACATAACTTCAAAAATTTTAGAATTATACTTTTTTGTTCTAGGGTTTGAGTGAAGCATTTTCACCCCCCTTGGAATTGGAAAATATTTGAGATTCTTATCTCTGTCGTTCTTGTATTTGCCTCTATGATTGCAAGGACATGTTTACTCCACGTGAGCGAGTAGACAAAGAGATCAAAGCATGTGGTTGGGTAAATCGAGTGTCACAGGTTGTCATAATAGAGACGGTGGTTGGTGATACCATTTATCAGGATGTTCGGGTCCACTTATCTCCAATCCTACGTCATAAAGATTAGACAACACCCCCACTCTATATCAAAGAGGCATATAGAGATAGAGAGAGATAAGGAGGGGAGGGAGCGCACGCTAGCTGGGCTGGCGATGGGCCCGACTGGCATTGGGCCGAGGGAGAGTCAGGCCAACTGTGGGCTGAAGCCCATTCAGCCGGTAGTGAAAAAAGGGAGGAAAGGGTAGAGAATATATGCATGTATATATATAATCACTATTCTGTGCACTGGTGTAAAATGTGCATTAGAAAGTTACAATCGTTTATGAGTAAAGTACTTGTCAAACAGATATAGAGTTACCGTCAGTACACAACTAGTTAGTAACTCCACATATATTTGATAGTAACTTCCCTTACAAACGATAATAACTTTCTAGCACGCAAACTGGCGCGCACGCACAGATTAGCATAGCCGTATGTATATACATATATGTATATATACATATATGTATATATATTGGCCTTTTTCTACTCCCGAGTATAGTTACTCCCAATGTTGGATCTCGTAAAGTATCGAGTATCTAACATAACGAAAGGTATGTACGTGTAGTATATAAGATCATCTAAGTGGTATGTATACTTTTTTTAAGTGGTATATACAGTTTTTTTGAACATACTCATTTTTATGTATGAATATAAAAGTCTTAGCAAAATATGCCTAAAACCATGTGCTCCCTTGCAATTTTTTCATGTGGCTAGCATTGGAGTATCTTAGAATTAGTATATGAATACACACACATACATAGAGAGAGAGAGAGTACTCTGATACACGTATAATTGCATCCGTAATCAATTAGGAAATATTTAACTTGCAAAACTCAGGCAATAATTGTTCATAGGTATTAAACTACAATAATCTGACATTAATAAATTGTTTCAAGTTGCAGTATAAGATAGCATTTAATTGTAAATTCTGCAATCGGCTAAATTGACCTCTGGAATTGCATGGGAACGCATCTACATAGTGTATATTTTGTGTTTGTAAATTAAATCATAGCATATGCATCAAATGTAGGAAACAAACCAGGTCCAGAGAAAGGGTTTCACCCGAGCACACCTAAGACGGAGACTTACTACCAACTCACAGGCAAGCATGCCTTTGATCATTTTGATTAGAGTAAATTCGCGTAAAAAAATATTTTGTACTAGACTAATATCAAAATATTTTGTACTAGGCTAATATCATTCTCTACATAAAATAGATTTTGGAATAAATCATGTGATTGATGTGAATAATGATAAATATGAAAGGATAGGCAGTTGATGGAGCAACTATCCTACAAATAAATAACCGGTGGGTAGAGGGTGCCCTGAAAAGGAAGGATAGTGGCAGGTGTGGGGCCCTCTACATATGAATATTATATAAGGATAAACCCACTCTCATTCATGTAATGGGCCGTATTTATCGTATCAGCCATGGTTTAGTTGAAGACAAACAGAGCTCAATTACATATTTATCGTATCAACCATGGTCTAGTCGAAGACGAACGGAGCTCAATTATCTTATCAAGTTGCTATACGCTACACAGGGCTAATAAGTATATGATTGTGAGGTTGGGTAAGGGAAGAGAAGGCAAAACCCAGGCACCTATAAGTAGTGTGGTGGAGTGTCAGATGAAGGCGAGATCGGCCTGGCCCAATGGCTAGGGATATACTAGCCAGGTGAAGATATAGTATACAGAAATAAGGAAAACAACTCTATACTCTGACTTCAGCATCGCATCTAAGAAAATGTATGAAAACCGATTGCAATTAAAGTCAGAGTAGTTATGGGTACAGTGATACCAACATACGCAGGGTTTAAAATGTGATTCACGCCTTTCTCCTAGACTAGAGGCTACGGGAGCCTATCGGTGACCTTATCTCTGAATATGAGTGATTAGCATATTTATATATTTTAATTAGAACTTTTACAATAAAAAACCTACTTTCGAAATGATAATGAATGACATAGGATTGTTGAGCTAATAAATTGTTGGTATGAAAACCGTATGTTATTATTAATGCTTGATGAGTATTTTTGTACGCACTCTTGCTATTATTTTTCCTTGTGTAGGGGTAAGTCAGTCCGGGGATTTACTCGATTCGAGTAGAACTTGTTAAGCCCTATTAAAGATTGTAACCCTGCGTTGCAATAGTATTGTAATAATATTGTATCATCTCTAGCTATTGTCCTGTTGCAACACTCTGATGTGGCTTATTATTCGATAAAATGGGAATTTATTATATTTTATCGGGTAATAACCATAGACTAGTGTCATTATCTAAGGTAGTGATGACAATGGTCGTCACATTCCCCACCACCAAGAACATTAAAGACCAATTGTACTCTAGTTATCAAAGATGCGTAAACTATATATGTACCTTGTATTGCTTGTAGCATCATGGTTTTCTTTGCGACACAAAGTTGCACTTGCTCAAACTTCACAAGCAAGAGATTCATGATTATCAGTCCAATTAATTGGTCCAATTTGGTGCCTCCAGTACGTGGACAATGACGAAATTTCCATCTTGTTTGAATTGTTTGTGACTCTATATATATGAGAAGCATAAGGTGAAGTAACATAGGCACAGATTTGGTCACTATCTGCGTTCCTACTTGTCAGTGTCTTAGCTGCCGCTGTGTTACTAGAGTTCTTCGACCTCCCCGTCTGGCACCCGATGCTAGCTTGCCAAAGCGCCACAGAATCCACACAAGACAAAACAAGCAGCGCATGGCTTTGGACCAATGAGGTGGCTATCTAGGAAGGAATACCATGGATGGCTACGCGTTGGAAAACTCTTAAATTTGGCTCGAAAAATGCTCCATCCATCGATAGCTAGTTTGTCTAGTAGCCAAGATGCGTGGAACTGTAGATAGATACCACTTGCACTGATTTAACAAATAATTATGACTCTGAAGACCTGGATGAAATTAGGTCACCTTTAGGATGGAACTGGAGATTGACGACAAATTGGTGTGTCATGATACACGCCTGTGGTCTGTGGGTTATATAGTTTCTCATGGGCAGAAACTAGCAAAACACTTTTGTTGGTATGCGAGGTGACTTCATGTTCAGTGCGAGACAGTTTTCTGAAGCTGACAGGGGCGCACATTGCCGCTGCTGATGATCAGTATAAAATTCCATGGCAATTTGTCAGCATTGTGCTCGATAGATGTTGATTCCGAACAATTATTTTTTTTATCTGCCGAAAGCACATGAGAAGAGATATGGAACATTAAGATTTCGTCATCTGTTTAGGGCAAGCAGCGGGGTTCGTTCACACACTGTTCTATCACTGATGAACAAGTCCATTGAGATCTCGCCAAAAGGCACATCCATGTGAATAATCTAAACTTATACCCGTACGTTGCATATGGTCGAATGGTTTGTAGAAAGCTATTACTATTGGATTTCACACATGGGAAAATAATTTCAGTACACATTTTCTCCTTAATGATGAAATGATACACAGCTCTCGTACATGTTCTCGAAAAAAAATTCACCATGCATTTAGCTAGTGCGGTACAACTTTAGGAGAAACAAAGGCATAAAACCTCTGGTCAAAGTGAGACTGCTCGAGCAGTTTTCAACAAAACCATGCAATAACTAATCATAAATCAGTAATGGGGTTTAAGCACTTGACCAAGTTTTGCTTTTGATGCGCTAAGCATGTGCTGTGAAGTTTGACGATTGTCCACTCCACCTAATGGCATTGCATGTTCTCCCAACATACATCGATGTATACCTATCCATCCATTTTTAAAAAGTAGCATTATCACCGTCAATGGCATGCTGTTTATTTACCGCGTCTTTCGTGCTCCCCAAGAACCAACAAAATATTCTCCAACTTGTACAATATCTCCTTAGAGAAACAGGCAAAGTAAAACCTGGATTGCTTCTTGATCCGGCTAGTAACAACCGTGTTGAGGTAGGTTTAATATTCCAAATCAACTTACAGTACTTTTTACACTAAATCACACCGAAATTATTTTACTCAAATTTCACTCCTTAGTGTCTCTAACGATCTGACACCCTGTTAATCCGGCTTTTTTAAGCAGCTTCTTACTCTCATCTTGTCTTTTAGCTAAAATTACACTATAGTTGCTATTAGTTTTTTTGAGTCATTCAAATAAAGAAAAATGAAAATAAGATAAAAAAATAGCAAACACCTTTATATCTCTACGACAATACAAAGAAAAAAATTAAAATTAAGAAGCTAGCACATTAGCCGAAATGAACGGGGCCAACCTCTTGTACACATGCAAGAGTGAGTTTACCAAAGTACAAGGGCTTGCATGGAAAAAAGAAGATATGGAAGAGAGCAACGAAAACGACCTAAACCGGTGCGGAGATCTGAGCCACGGAGTCAGTCAGCAGCAATGTAGCCAGTCAGGGCAGTGAGCCAGGTCGCGAGGGCATTGCAATGCATGGTTGACTTGTCATAAATGGCCAACCTCTCCACGTGCAGAGATCGCGGCATGCACATACGACACATCTCCTCCCCTCTACCCGCTGCGCAGTTTGAACCAGTCCCAGTTTCAGCTGCGTGCCACTAGCTTCCTTGCGTTCGCTGAACAAAAGCACGAACACCTCGTGCGACTTGCATGTCTGTGTGGCAGCGCCGCGCCCAGCTCCACCCGCGGGCGCTGTTGCAAACTTAACTGCAGCTAGGTGGCGAGTTTCTGAATTCTTATCTCTATTTCAACGTGCAGGCAGCTACTGGTCCAAGCTTTGTCAATGGTCGCCAAAGTCGGGCTGTCCCCTCTAGAGTCAGCTGGTGTGCTGTCCTTGACACACACACACACACTCTCTCTCTCTCTCTCTCTCTCTCTCTCAGTTTGTGTGTGTTTGTGTTCCTCGCCTGTCTAAGTGTCGCTAGCTCGCTGGTGGGTGTGTGTAAATATCTCGCGGACGTCGCTGGGAGAAACTTCCAAGGACGAAAACTGTAGTGCCAGTTCTTTCAGAGTAAATAATGGCATATAGGTTGTGTACATCATCGAGGCCGGCTATGTTTGAGAAGCTTCAATACCAACTTGTATGGCTTATAAGTTCGTTTTTTTTCTACTGTAGCAGCTAAAAATATACTATAATAGCTTTTAACTTTTTTAGTAATTAAATTTAAAAAAATTATATCATCACAGACAATGCAAAGAATTAAGGAGAAAAAAAAGTAAAAAACCTAAAAAAACAAAATTAAAAAGACAGAAGTTAAAGATGATTGGAGTGAAGCTCTTAAAAAAAGTGTGACTTCTAGGCTTCCTGCGGAGCTTAAGGCCCTGTTTGGGAATCGAGGACTGTAACTTCCTCTAAAATCCTGTTTCTCTGAGAAGTTAATACTTCTCTAATAAACCAGAAAACCCACACGCTGTCTGGGGAGTTCATGCTTTATATGGTTTGAGGATAAAGCTGAAGCCCCGCCAATAAATCCTAAGCCCTCTTTGGACTAAGAAGTCGAAGCTCTCCCATCCATCAATATTTCTCGAAACGACATATCTAAACTCGCAAACAAGGTTTCGTTGAGTAGATTTAATCGTCGAGGCACTACATGTTGCTGTTCATAGCTAAACGGAGCATCCATTGTGTGTGTAAGGAAAAAAAGCATCCATTTTTCTTGTTTGTTACAGAGACTAAGAGAGGTACCTACATATTAATTATCTGGTGACGAAGGGGGAAGTGTGCGTGCCGTCGTGCATGTATGCAGCCAGCCCCCCTCACCTGTTACCGCATGCGGATTAACTGATCGTATTGTACGAAGCGGCATGCGGATTTAATCGTATTGTGCCTTTCCTCTTGAAGAGCCGTGTAGGCGCGTCCATCTGTACAAATGGCGGCGAAAGTTTATCAGTTTCAGGAGTCAGCGAACCTGGCCGTCGGATTACCTCATGACAGCCCGCCCTGCAAGCTTATCCAGCAAAGGGCTTTCATTACCGGTTTTATTTTTATTTTTTACCGGGGGCACCGATTTTACTGATAATTAGGAGATTTTTGCCATAAATTTCAAATCAAAATTATTTGGCTTAGATTCAAATTTTACGAAATTATTTGGCTGGTACCTATTAATTTTACCCTAGATACCGATAAAACAGATGATCGGTCGATTTTTTTGCTGATTATCAGAACCCTGATCCGGACTAAAATTGTTTTGAAGCGTTGCTCGTTTCTCTTCCCATTGGAATTTACCTCCCATCAAAACCATATACAAGCAAGGGCTTAATCGGTAGAGTTCTTACTCCCAACTTCTTTGTTGAACCTAGTGAAGCTGTGGCAAACAACCAGCTTCTCCAAATCACTTGATTCTGCTTCTTGTGAGAAGCAGAGTCAAAAATAAACTAAACAGGAGAAGCAGCCCTGAGGTGTATTCTCGTGGGGAGCCAACACACTCAAACCGTAATTATATTAACCCTGGAAGTTGAAGCTATTTAACATGGTTTAGCATTAACAAAAACAAGTTAGCGTACATAGAGCATTCCCTATGTCAACTAATTAACTAGCATATATTCTAGAAACCGGCGTGTGCTTCCTAGATTCCGCTCACTGTAAATCTCCTTTTCTTTCTCGGTCGAAATATCAAAACTAACATTCCGTTGTTTCAATCAGATACCAAGATTCACAATAAAGGAATAATCTTATTACATTCTGAGCTGAAATTCGTAAACATTACATCGCAATAATGTGATTATATCTGATGCATATGCCTAAAGATCACCCCTTTGTATACATAGCAAGCTGCATTCAGACAATAGATTATAAACTATTAAGTTTCATATGCTGCCCAACTAACACATTAGACTTAAGTTGTAGAGAAAAAAAATGGAAAATCTACTTGTACTTCGACATGAACATACAGCACCTCGATCGGACGTACTTAAATTATGTAATTTGTGAATGGCCGCTCATGCTTTATCAAATAGTACAGTGCATTGTTATTTCCAGATTATTCTCTGTTGGTAGCCCTATCCATCTATATATCTCGCCGTGAAAGTATCAGTCCACTTTAATTTTCGGCTGTTGCTGAGTATATTAGCATGTAGATCGTATCGCATCACTATATTAGGTGCATGCATGCAATTATGGCCACTTTCCTCTCCATTCCATGAGGATCAGATAACCCCCGAAGCTTTTCGCACAAAGTCTGTTACATGCAATGCATCTGGGGTGTAGCACACATCACATCATTAACCACATGAAAGCACCAAAACAAAAGAGTCAAATTGCAATATGTAGCCACAAGTTGACATCTCTTTACAATCGTAATTAATTAAGGAGGAAGGAGCCAGACAAAGGGTTCCAAACATTGCTTCTTCTGGGCATGTCCTCTCTAGGGCATAACATAATTAGTACGCACTTGCCAAAACAAAAAAAAAGAAGCTTAATTTACGGCAAATTAAACAAGATTGGAGCATATATATATAAGAAGAAATAAAGCAAACGATTCAAGCAAGAGATCAAGAGCTCTAAGCTACCATGGCTGCATCCGAGCGAAGCAATTCAAGCAACCAGGGAGCAAAAACGCTAGCTAGGTTAGCGCGAACTCTATGCATTGCTTCTTAAAAACCACGTGTGGTTGAGACGCTGCTACGGCGTCCCTAGCTCTCTTGCTGTTGGTCATGTCGTCCTGCTGCGTGGCCGCCGCGGATCTCGGCGCCGTCGTGAGCAACTCGACGCCGAAAAGCCGCACCGCCTTCACGGGGGCCGGCGCGGCCACCGCGTTGGAAAAGGTGGTGGTCTCTGGCCGGAGCTTGCAGTCGATGAAGAGCTGCTTGCCCGCGGAGCGGTAGAACCCGACGGCGTCGCCGGCGTGCAGGCCTTTCTCCTTGACGAAGCGGCTCCACCCCTTGGTGAGCACGTAGCTCTGGCTGCTGTTCCAGTAGGAGTACCGGAACCTCCACACCTTCCCCGCGGCGTCCTCGAAGTTGAGGAGCACGCCCTTGCACTCGCCAGAGCCGACGCCGGAGGTGGCGGCGGCCGGGAGTTGCAGCGGGAAGTGCTTCTCCGCGTGCTGCTTCGGTATCACCAGCCGGTTCAGCTTCCCCACGTCGCTAGGCGTCACTGTCTTGTCGAAGAGGTGCTCTCGTGCCGCCGCGGAGAGCGCCGGAGGCGACGGGTTCTTGGGAGGCGACGGGGAGGAGGCAGCGAAGGCGCGCTTGTTCTGCGCGAGCTCGTCGAGGTAGGTGTGCTTGCGGAGCATGTCGACGACCTCGACCTTGGACCGGGCGGCGAGGAACCGGAGCTCGGCGGCGGCCTCCGGGTAGGACTCGGCGAGCGGGCGGAAGTTGGTGACGGCGTCGCGGCCGCGGAAGCGCTGCGCAGCCACGTCATAGGCGCGCGCCGCCTCCGCCTCCCCCGTGAACGTGCCGAGCCACACGCGCTGGTGCCGCTCGTAGATCTGCGCGCCCCACCGCCCGTTCGGCTGTGGCACCACGCCCTTGTACTTGGACGACGGCAGCTTCCCTCCTCCACCCCCGCCACCCCGGCGCCCCGCGCCGCCCGAATCCGCCTCCGCGCCCGGCTCCGCCGCGTCCATCACCGCGCTCGCGCCGCTGCCCACGCGCTGCAACGGCTTCACCGCCGGCGCCGGCGCCTTCTTGCCCGTGGAGGCGGCGCTGCTCGCCTCGTCCACGAGGCAGCTCGTGCTGTCCATCCGATCACTAAGATGGATGCTCAGAGAGAGTAGTAGCTAGCCAAAGCTGTGTGGAAGCGGTGAGGAGAGGAGAAATGAAGGTGTGTGATATATAGGAGGTTAGTTTAGCTAGTATAAACCATAACCAGTTAACTGCCCTGTGTTTTTTTTTTTTTTGCTTTTTATGGACTTTTATTTTTAGTTTTTTTAGTAACCATAATTTATTAGATTAATAAACTATAGTAAAAAATTACAAGTTACAACTCTAACCAATAGACCCAACCACACTATATACTATGTGTGTATGGACATATGGTTTTGTTGTTTATGTTTTATATTTGTAGCTTTGTAGTATTATTTATAGGGTTATATATGCCATGGCCTCATGCGAGTGTCTCATGGACTTGTGTTGATGTGGGTCAACTGAAGGGAGGATGATTCGCCGTACTTTTTCGTTTTTTAACTGATTTTTAATTTTTAATTTTTTAATAATTATTATTTATTAGACTAATAAATGGTAATAAAAAAGAATAGAGAAGATATGAGGATGTACCCATTGGGCATGCACTTGTGTGGGTGTGGTAAATTTGTGGTGTCATCCTTGCAATTTTTGTTGTGTGTTAGCTTGGGAGGAGAAAAGTAGTAGTGCCTGGATTAACGTGGAATTGCTTATTCATTTTTGGCGTTTATGCTATAGGTACGTGGTGCGCTGGAGGTCTCTGTGAAAGTAAATGGTGATGGTGATGGTGTGGCAGAGTTTTCTGGAAGTTCTAGATGGGATAGTATTCTGCGTGTCCAGGTCGACAGTTTTCTTGATTCCTACTTTTACTCGACTATTCACTGTAAATGCTGCGTCTTGCTTGATTACCCCTTTTTTTGTTTTTTAGGATTGGTCAACTAGATTTTGGTTTTTGTAAATACCTGCTCAAAGAACTAAATATTCCTGTTTAATTTTAATTCTTCTCATAGCAAGAATTAATTAGGATATATACGAACTATGTGATAGCTCAAGCAGTTAAACTTGGCTCTGATCTAAAAGGTCACAATTATATAGTATGGTGTGTTGAGACTAAAGAAATCAAATTAGCTTCTTTTTTTTTGCGAGGAAGTAGATCGATTGTTTAGCTTAATAGTTCTTAACCATTCTATAAACAATAAAAAACAAAAATAGAAAAACCATTCGCCGGGACTGCACTGGCCAGGGTTGTTTTTGCTGGTAGCCCAGTTCTATTCGCACTCGATCCGCACATGTCAGCACTGTGAATGCGACACGTGCCACATGCGCGCGCGCGCCTTCTGACGGAGATGCAGCGGATCCATCGGTGAAGGGAAAAGCTAGCGAAGGCCGCCAAGGCCACAGGGCCAGGCGGACGGGCAATCATGTTTGCCCCGTTGGTATGGGTTGTGTTCACATGAAGTGTGGACCATGATCGGCCGATATGCCATCCATGCATGCCGATTCCTCATATGCATCCCCCCTGAAACATTGTTGTAATCTCGTACCTGTATTCCCAACAGTACGTCGCCATAGCTATAGCCCATAGCAAGCTGATGTACTGCCCATCGACCTGACACGGATTTTTTGACACTTTTAACCTATTTTAGCATCATATTTGTAAAGATAATCGTAGTTACATGACAAATGTAAAAAAATGTTACTTTTACCGCATGACGACCGAGTAGCAGCGCCATGAAGTTGACACATGGCTAGCAGTGTCTTGTGGCCGTGCGGCAAGTGTCTGCTGCATGGTTATAAGGCGGCAGGTAATTAAAACGGCTAAATTTATTGTCTTAATTATTAGTTTATGTTTACCGTTTGTTTAAATTTTTAAATATAGCAAATGAACTTAAAAAAATTTATATACGACCTTCCGACATAACATACTTAATTGTGTGATTTTTTTTAATAATTTTATCCACTCTGAATATTGCTTGAAAATTCATACAGTTATGATGATTGTAGGAGTTGTTACATATAGCAAACAAAATCTAAAAATTACAAAATTTTATATGCAGTCCTCCGACACAGTTGACCTAACTATCTAATTTTTTAAAAATTTTATGTGCTCTAAATTTGTCATATTAATTTATGTTAATTTAATCATAATTAGTTATATGCGATACTCATTTAAATTGTGGTTTAAATCATAGGCCACACGGCCACTATGCGGTGGTCATCTTTTGCAATCTGTGACATCCCTCATTCGCACATATGTCATTCCCAGCTGCTATCCCCATTTCCCCCTCTCTCCTTCGGACATATGTTGGCTCGTCCATGCTGTCCCCTTTGCCCGCTCCCTTACCTGCATATATATCACTTTGTCCAGTCCCCCCTTGTCCACTCTCTTGTCCGCACATATGTCACTCTTACCATGTCGTCCCCCTCGCACGCGGTGCAGTGCATCGACAACGAGTCCGTAATTTCCAATAGCAACGCACCGGGTTCCTCTTTTCGCTCGGCCACAAATACGAAACTCTCCACTACTACAGAAACCATTATCGCAGACGGTTCAAAAACATCATCACAGACGGTTTTCTGAACCGTCTGACTTTATGGGTCAGTGATAATCAAAGGTTATCACAAACGATTTTCAAACCGTCTATGGAGTATATATCACAGACGGTTGGTAACTACAAACCATCTGTGATAGCTAGCATCACAGACGGTTTGTAAGAAACAACCGTCTGTGATATAGGCATGGTAAGAGTGACATATGTGTGGACGAGGGAGTGGACAAGGGGGGACGATATGAACAAAGTAACATATGTGCGGACGAGTGAGCAAGTAAGGAGTGATGGTATAGTCGAGCTAACATATGTCCGAAGGAGAAAGGGGAAAAGGAGAGATAGCAGCAAGGGAGCAATGTATGTGCGAAGGAGGGATATCATGTACCACAAAATATGGCAACCGCATGGTGGCCATGCGGCCTACGATTTAAACCATGATTTAAATGAGCATTGCATATCGTTAATTATGATTAAATTAATATAAATTAACATAAAAATTTAGAGCACATAAAATTCCTGAAAAATTAGGCAAATAGGTCGACTATGTTAGGAGGCTACACATTAAATTTTATAATTTTTTAATCTCGTTTGCTATATGTAACAACTTCTATAAACAGTATAATTGTATAGATTTTTGAGCAACATTCAGAGTAGATAAAATTATAAAAAATTACACAATCAAGTATGTTGTGTCAAAAGGCCGCATATAAAATTTCGTAATTTTTTGAGATCATATGCTATATTTAAAATTTTAAATAAATAGTAAATATAAACTAGTAATTAATGCATGTAATTAAACTGGCTTAATTATCTTCCGCCTCGTGACCGAGCGGCAACCTTTTTGCCGCACGATGGCCAAGCGGCAGGGCCCTGCTGCACAGCTACGTGTTAGCTCTATGACGCTGCCGCTCGGTCGTCATGCTGCAAAAGTGACATTTTTATATTTATTGTGCAACTACGATCATTCTTGTAAATACGATACCTAGATAGGCTAAAAGTGTCAAAAAGTCCATATTCTACGAAGCGTGTGTATGTTTTAACTACTAAACATACTTACATATACGTATACATTTCTTTTTTTAAAATCTAGCCCAAGAAAATAAATAGGATCGAACTCAAGAGTCAGGACAATGATTCCAAACACTCAGGGGGTGCTCTCTTTAGAGCTTATTTGACATCGTCGTGTTATGTGCGTGGTATGTACATGAATAGTCACTGATTTGTGCCGGTGATGCCAATCATCACCGTCCCCGTGTATTCCTCAGAATCACGACGTACTATATCATGAAAACAAAACGAACTGTAGACGACACACGCCCATTTTGTATGTGTGCCAAGTGCTTACGTTGCATATTATCGTTAACTTCCGATGAATTCTAAAAATCATTTTTCTTCTTCTTTCCTGTCGGAAAAAAAATCGATTTCCTTCTTGTTGCAGTCTGACATGCCGGTATATGGACTAATTTCTTGTCTCATTGGTTGCATTTGCATGTGGACTTAGGTTCCTCCTACCATGACGTTTATTTGACATTGCATCCGGTTGGAAATAAACTTGGCATGTACTGGCCTGACACACCCTAGACTACAGATGCAAATTGGCAGAAAATTTAACTAGTACTCCTACTAGACCTTGCATGAATATTAATTGGTTATATACGGCACAAAACATATACTAGTACTATACTAACTCCTGTTTGGATCTTTCCAGGAAGTTTCAGCATGCTAGTATTTGGGACCGGAAGGAGCTTATGCAAGTTACGCCAGGTCATTGCATTGACCTACAATTAAGTTGGAGTAAAGCCCCACATTACTCAATTCAGAGCGACTGGCCAGCGGTAGTAGTTGATCTTGACCTCGGGCACTGTAGGGTGAAAAGTCCAGAGAGGAAAAACTATCTCAGTTACGTATTAGCCAGCAGATTACCTAAAAAATATATTTATTTGAGCTTAATTATGTGATCATAGTACATGAGAACAGAGCATTCTCTAGAAAACTTATAAGTAGATAAGAAAGTAGTTTATACAATTTAATAATACAAACAACACTGCTCTGAACTGCATGCTGACTGTTCTGGTAGATCAGTTCTATGATGTGTACATGGGTTATAAGTCTATCACAGAGTTATGGAATGCACTAGAGCACAAATATGCAGAGGCAGGTATTGGCTCTACATGCGTGAGCAATTTTTTGACTTTAGTATGGATAAGGTTAAGTCCATAATTAGATAAGCTCATGACCTTCAGCTACTAGTCAGTGAGATTGTGCACCTATAATGTGTGTTGTCTCCTAAGTTTGTAGCTGTGAGTATTGTTGCTAAACTCCATACTTCTTGGTAGAATTTTGCCACTAGCTTGAAACACAAGAGAGAAGATATTTTTGTTGAGGATCTTATTACTATCCTCAATGTGAAAGAAAAGTAAGAACAAAGGATACACCAAGCACCTCTGGTCAGAATAATGTAAATTTCATAGAGAAAAAGATTGTGACAAAAAAGTACAAATCTAACAAACTTAATAAGACAACTAGCTTTAAGAAGAAGTATGATAAAAAGGATTTGAGAGATATCACCTATTTTATGTGTGGAAAAGATGGTCATATGACGAAGGACTGTCGCTTCCGCAAAATCAGAAATGGTGAACAACCAAAGAAGAAGGCTGTCAACGTGATTATAGACGAGGTCTCGACTTTAGGAGGGTATGATAATTCACCTATTATTTTTTCAGCATGCCAATCCACTGATTAGTGGGTTGATACTATTACTAATATTCATGTATGTTTTGATATTTTTTATTTTCTTTTTACCAGGTAGCAGGGGTTTCCTCTATCCTAATGGAAAATGGCTTACTTGCTTTTGTTTTTGGTGTTGGTGTGGTGAATCTGAAGCTTACTCTAGAAAATATTGTCCACTTGAAGAACGTGAAGCATGCTCTTACAATAAACAAGAACCCTATTAGTGGTTCTCTTCTATGTAGAGATGGTTATAAACTAATTTTTGAGTTAAATAAAATTATATTGTCTAAGTTCGAAAACTTTGTTGGTAAAGACTATGAGAGCTGAGGTTTGTTTTGCCTAAATACTTTAGAGTTTTGTTATAATCTGAATGTTGCAACAGGTTTAAATAAATATGAGACAAATATTTAGTATTCTCGTTTCTGTCATATTGGTTTTGATAGTATTACTAGAATATCCAGATTAGATTTAATTCTAAAATATGAAATTATCAAAGGTTCAAAGTGTCAGTCATATGTGCAAACAAAGCAGCCTCAAAAACCCTTTAATTGATTAGAGAATGAAAAGAACTTAGCACCGTTAGATCTTGTTCATTTAGATTTGTGTGAAATTAATAGATTGTTGACAAAAGGAGGCAAAAGATATTTTCTAACTTTTATTGATGATGCAACACACTACTGCTTTGTGCATTTGCTAAAAACTAATGATAAAATTTTAAACTACTTTAAGACTAAGGTCGAGGTTGAGAACCAACTAAAAAATAAAATAAAAAAATTAAGATTTGATCGTAGAGAAGAGTACATCTATCATAAATTTTTCTAATTCAATTCTGAGCCATGGTCAGATCGGAGCAATCAAAGAAGGAGACCACAGGAAGGAGACTGCAGCTTCTTCCACCTGCATGGCTTTGCTTTCAGCGGCTCAAGGACCGCGATGTACTTTTTTTATTTTGTTTTAGTCTTTTTTCTTCAGAACCAAGGACCGTTCGGTAAGTTTCTACCTTCTCAAGGACCCTTGTATAAAGTTCAGGATGGCTGTACTTTCGCTCTCGTATTAATCCAGAACTAAATGGGCTACGACCCGTGTTTGCCTTTTAAAAGAAAGTACTGTGTAACGTAAAAACATATGTACTACGTACGTACTGTCAGATCGACGGGTAGAGTAGGTTCGGTTCGATGGAGTCGTGTATGCTTTTCGTCTGAACGAAAAGAACATGCGCACGCGTATGTACGTACACACACATATCTGCGTCACGAACCGGTCGTCTGTTTCGTCACATGCCGAGGCAGAGCTTCATCCTTACACTCGCCGATAAACTAGGGGGCCAACGCTGATCTCCAGCAAATCGGCGCGGTAACTTCGCTGCCGTTGCTCACATATATACAATTTTTGACCGTGTAAAGTAGGCATGCGTTGGTGCGTGGTAAGTTGCGTCGTCATGCCGCGTTGCTCGTCGCACGGCAATGCACGGCCATTTCAAACATGAAACAGCAGCTGGCTGGTTGGTCACGACGTGTCGTTCTTCTTTCTTTTTTTTTTCACCTCCCGAGTTAAAAATGAAGCGTACGTACTCACGGTCCCTGTGGGAAGTCATGAGATTGAGATGAATTTGTTTGACGCAGCGTTACTTGTCCGTGATTTAAGCGGCAACCGCGTGGAGCGTGCCACGCCAGCACCGATCTTCGCACCACGGAAATGAGATCACTACAGGTATACCCATTTGGACATTTTTGATATAGGTATGTTCTTTTCCGCTATGTCGGATGGTTTTCAGTCCTAACATAAATATTTATATGAATAAAACAAATATTTATAAAATGATAAACTATTTTAAAAAAATTATCCGATAAACCGTTTTAAAACTGATAAACTGCTTCAAGTAACAGCCCAGCCACGCCCTCCTCGCCAGCGGCCAGCCCGTGTCGCCGCCCACACCGCGCGGCCAGCTCAGGAGAAAAGGCAAATCACCTCTTCATTCGGCTCCGCCGCACGGCCGGCACCGCAGGAGACGTGGGCACCAAACCAGCTTCCGCGTCTCGGCTTTTAGCCCGCGCAGTAGGCGGTCGCGCCGGCGGCTACGTCTACAGCCCGCGCCGGCTGTACCTTGTAGCCGAAACGATTGGGCCGGCCGCGAGCCCAGTGTTGGGGAAAGGGTCCCTTTTTCGGCCTGATCTGCTCCCGGGCAACACGATCTTACGCAAATGCGGCTCATACATTTTGCAGTGCACAATGATTAACTTCTCAAGCTTTAGTCACATTTTTCGCAGTACTTTGCTTAACGACAGAAGCCTGCTGCTGTCGCTAGATCTACAACTGCGCTGTAATAAACGACGATCTGCTTAATTTTTTCGGCGTGTCTGAAGTATAGAAGGAACAAAATACAGTGTCACCAAGCTATGTACAGGGCACCAGCACAAACGAATGTCTATTTATGTGCAGCAAGGATGAGAACCTTATTAACTCAGACATCAAAACTACAGTTACAACTCTCGGCAAAAATGAGGTAAACTGGAAGGCTGGCACCACGTACCACCACATGATACTGTCAGTGTCACTGGAACCACATTAAGGCCGTCATTCATTAGCCGGCAAAGCCAAATAACAATCTATATCGCAGTGAAAATCTTCGACAAGCCAACGCACAATGGAGTAAATGGACTAAATGATTATTCAATCGAACAGCAAGACAATCGCTTATTATACATAGAACACAAGATAGTACGAGAGATAACCTCACCCCAGTTCCCACTCCCCGCTGAAGCCTACAAGAGCCTCACATAAAAGATTTCAAATCTTGGGTTCATTGCTCCACAGCCACCCAGAATCAGACGCAGAAGACAATTGACATACACTAACCAATTGGAGGGGTTAGCTAAACACAGGCTCAGAGCTTACCCTTGAGCCTCTTCTTCAGGACGTCCATGACGGCACCGAAGTCGGCCTTCACACTGACCGGCGGATTAGCATACTTGCAGGCCATGTCCTCAATCTTGCTATCATGGTAGTTGATCTTGGACTGAGAGAACTTCAGACCGTGCGCAGTGCTGATGACCACCGTGCGGTCATTCGGACCAATGATGCGCTGGTCCCGGAGCTTGAACAGAGCTGCGAGCGCAACCCCAGTATGTGGGCAAGCAAACATCCCAGTGCGGTCAGCGAGTGACATTGCATTCATGAGCTCCCCCTCTGTTGCCTCCTCGACAATGCCATTGGTTGCCTTGAGTGCAACCACCGCACGGTCGACAGACACCGGGTCACCAATCTGAATGGCCGATGCAAATGTCGGCTCAGCCACTTGCGGCTGGAACTCAGTCCACCCTGACTTGTAATACCGGTACAGCGGGTTCGCATTGGCAGCCTGCGCGCAGACAAGCCGTGGCACACGATCAACAAGACCAAGAACACGGCACATCTCAAATCCCTTGTAGAATGCATATATGTTCCCGAGATTGCCTCCAGGAACAATGACCCAATCTGGCACCTCCCAATCGAACTGCTGCAGTATCTCAATGGCCGCCGTCTTCTGTCCCTCGAGCCGAAGGGAATTGAGCGAATTGGCAAGGTAAATCGGCAACTCCGCAGTCACCTCCCTGATGAGCCGCATGCAGCCGTCAAAGTCCGTGTCCAGAGAGAGTACGGTGGCGCCGTTGGCGATCGGCTGGATGAGCTGCTCGAGCGAGATGCGGTTGGCCGGGAGGAAGACAATGGCTGGGATCCCCGCGGCGGCGCAGTAGGCGGAGAGCGCGGCGGAGGTATCCCCCGTGGACGCGCACCCAACACCGGCGATGGGGCGCGAGAGCGGAGCGCGGCGGAGGCGGTTGACCTGGCTGACGAGCACGGTCATGCCGAGGTCCTTGAAGGATCCGGTGTGGGAGATGCCGCAGTGCTTGACCCAGAGGTCGTTCATCCCGCCGAGGTGGTCGCGGCCGAGGCGCTCGGCCCAGAAGAGGTTGGAGTTGCCCTCGAAGAGGGAGACGATGTGGTCGGAGTCGATCTCGGGGAGGACGAACTCCTTCTTGGACCAGACGCCGGAGCCGTAGGGCCAGGTGGTGCGGCCGACGCGGGAGTCGAAGAGGTCGCGCCAGTAGGATCCCGGGAAGCGCGCGAGCGCGTCCATGTCGTGGCGTACGTCGAGGAGGCCACCGGAGCTGGAGCGGTAGACGATCTCATCCAGGGAGTAGCGCTCGTCGGGGTCGCCGTTGGGGGTGGGCGGGAACGGCTCGTACCACGCGAAGAAGTTGTGGTTCGGGGCGCGGTGCCGCGCGGCCTCCTCGCGGATGTTCTCATCCGCCGCGCGCCGGTGCTTGGTGGCGGCGGGCTGGGGCGCGGCAGCGGAGGCGTCGGTGGCGCAGCGCACACCGTGGGCGGCGTGGCGAGGGCGGGGCAGGAGGTGGCGTTTGGTGGTGGCGGAGTGGGGGTGGGAGAGGAGGAGGGAGGAGAGGAGGCGTGGGTGGTGACCGCCATGGTGGGCGAAGTTGGCGGCGGCGGCGGGATTGGGAGGAGTGAAATGTAGACGGTGGAGAAGGGTTTTTTCTAGGGAGAGGACGAGAGGTCGATATGTCGAAGGGGTTGGTGGAACAGCACGGACGGTCGTGATTTAATTGATATCTGACGGGTGTATCTGCTCCATCCAACATGTTGGAGAATTAGCCTGCTGTGATTCTGATAACCAAGACTGAACTCCTCGAGAGTTCGATTGCAGCAACAAGCACTGAAATTTGCAAGAATGAATCAACCAATAAGTCATAAAGAAGCATATCCACGAACAACATCGGCTGATCGCATGAGAACAAATAAAAGCTTTAGTTTTGAACCAAGAACAGACAGAAAGATAGGACTCGATCCAGTTGTATCTTGAAAATAATCATGTACAAATTAATGCAATGAACAAAATTTGTGGTGTTCTCCAATGAACACCTATACAAATCGATCCGGGTACATATACTCAAGGACAATGGTCCGTGTGCTTTGTGCAGCCATCTGAAATGATTCTAGCCACAACAGCTAATTTACACTGTCAATGTGAATAGCTTTCATCTATTCAACATTTCGGATGGCTGCGGAGTGTTCACTAAAGTTGCAGTCTTGTTGAATCCTTCGAGTAGCATTATCCTTACTGTGTTTGCAAGCCCCTGTGGAATGTGAAATCAAGCTGCAAAAGATGGGGGTGAAGAGTTAACTGCTGTTCTGCGTGTATATATCGATATTTCAGATTTTAAGTTTTCAGAGGTCACGGACTGTTTAGGAGAATGATTATACCACAATCAACCAGTTGCTCTGTGTTGCTCTATCTATTCCTTTCGGTGGCTACAAGAAGAGAGCATCATGACGACAATAGTCAGAAAGTGCACCGGACCGACCTTGCCCCGCTAGTTTTGTCCCTCCCACTGACGCTGAGACACTAGGATCGACGGTAGCTGCCTCCTGCTTTGAGCTTGCGGCGTTGCCACCGCCCACACAATGACGTCCATGAGTGAGAGCTAAGAGGAAATAGGGGTGGGATTCGGTGTGTTTTTGTTTGAAAGGAATTCGATGGTGGGAACTCACTCACCGTCGGATCCAACATCAAAACGCAGCATACGGAGTTAGTGCTCGGATCGGATGTCTAGCGCTAGTTGCTCACAAATAATAAAACGTTTGAGTGACAAATGCATTTAATGTAGAACAAGACTTTTCAGCCCATCCAACTTTAGACTGTTAATTGTTCATTTTTGGGGCATGAAGCAGGATACAAAAGCTATGCGGTAAATCAAGAGCTTTTCGCGCATCAAGGGAAAATATGACACGAGATGCCCTGATATGTATGGCTTTGCAAGTCGATATGTATGGCTTACAAGTTGAGCAATACAAATAAAAAACTCCGTGTCGTTTTGAGTCAGGATCGGATACCTGCTTGACCTCTTCTCTTCACTATATGAACCCTCGCATTGGGCGGTGGTGCTTCACTATAAGATGGTGCAAGTTGAGGAATCACAATTCACATTAGTGCATATATATTAAAGAATTCACAAAATATTCAATATTACTTCGAAGGAAATTCATACTTCTGAGTTCTGATCTTGCACACTCCTCCTTTGTGACAGGAGAGAGCAGTTTCAACGCAAAACAAAAACAAAACAAACACAAAGAGAAAGAGAAGGAGAAAGAGAAAAACGCACAACTGTATGTACAACCGGTACCACATTGACCGATAGATTGACATAAACATAAACCAGTTTCACCGATGCATATATCAATGAACGTGTATTACATCGGCGCATGCTTTTTCAGCCAAGCAAATCCGCAAGGAACCTAAGCATACCGAAGACTCCTGTTCTGCCTCTCGGATGTCATGTCGAACGGCCCGTTGGGGAAGAGCTGATTGCAGAGCTCCATGTACGTGGAGTAGAGCACCCGGTCCTTGGCACCAGTGCGGTGCTGCTTGGTGTGGGCGCAAAAGTACTTGAGCTGCTCCAGGGTGCACAGTCCCAGCGTCTGGCCGAGCAGCAAAAAAATCCAGTTGATCTTCTCTTTCTTTGTCGGGATAAGAGGTTTCAAGCAGTTTGTCTGACCGCAGTCGTCGCAATCTGGCAAAGTGGGGCTTGTCCACCTTGCCGGTGCCCGGTCGTCCATGTCGTGGATGTTGGACAATATGAAGTCCGCTACCTCCTTGAATTTGGCTTCAATGTCGTAGGAGATCGTCTTGTGGGTGTTACAGCGCCTGCACTCGGCGTCGCCCTGGATGGTCGTGATGCCCCGGTTGCATAGCTCGGTGAAGGAGTGGTGAACAGCCACACGGTTTGTGGCCCAGGGGAACGGTGGGTTCTCAAGCAGGCCGCCGTTGTTCGGTGCCTCGCCGCCATGGGCGCAGTTGCCGTTATTGGCCGGTGGATCGCCGTTGCTGCTAGCCGCACGCTGTGGCGCACCGTTCGAAGATCCACCACTGCCACTGGAGCTTGCCGAGGAGCGGTCGGTGCGGCGGCGAGTCGAACGCTGCGGGGGACGTGTCAATGAGGTGTGGTTTCGCTGCAGCTGCGAGGTTAACGGTAAGGACCGAGGTGCCGCGCCCTGTTTTGCCGGAAGAGGAGAAGCGGACAGACGGATGCATCGTGAAGGTATATGGAGGGGACCAGGTTGAGCTAGAGCTGAAATATTGCTGGTGCCAGGAACCGGGACCGGTACCTGGACGGCAGCATTACCATCTCCAGCGATCGGGACGGAGACAGCACCATCACCATCCCCGGAAAATGGCGAGGGTAGAGAGGAAGCAAGATGCGTTGGTGTTAGGACACTGGATGCGAGGAAAGCATTGCCATTGCCATTAAGCACCGGGGTAGCAAAGCACGGCGCAAAAGCGGGAGCAGAGGCGTTACCGGCAGCTATAGGTGGTTGGTGAGTCGCGGCGGCGGACGGTGTACCCAGCACGTCCATCTGCGGCACCGGCCGCTCCGGCAGCGCCGGCGTCACCGGGGTGCAGGAGTCGCGAGCCAACGTAGGAGACGCGCTCGCCGCGGCCGCGCTGCTGTAGATGGAGCCGAGCGACAGCCAGCGGGGGTCGTCCTCCTGCTCCTCCTCGTCCGTGCCCTTCCGCTTCTGCCCGGAGGAGGACCCGGCTCCGCGCACCTCCGGGGCCTTCTCCCCCATGGAGAGTGCGTGTTCTTTTTGGACCTAGGACGGCTACTTTGGCAGATGCAATCGCGTACGCATGCGCCGTGCAGGAACAGGCGAACGGCCGCGGTGGCGTGGAGGTTTTTATGGAGAGGATAGGATTACCTCGGGGAGGCGAAGCCGCCACACGTCGGTTCGTTGAGATTAATGCGGAGGAGGGGGTGCAAAATCTTTTCGAACGGAGGCCGGTTTCGTTTGAACAACCGGGAGAGATATCCTCACGCGACGCGACGCTTGCTCGCGCTTGGGCTTCCCGAGCTAGCAGCCGCAGCGCGTGCAGGAACGAGCGTCGCGCGCGTGCATGGCTGCACGAGGGGTTCGGTCCAAAGGGGAGTCTGAACCGCGTTTAACCCGCTGATGATTCACATCCTGTGGTCCGGCCGGGTAAATACGGTCTTCGGCTCAAACAATGAGAATTACTACACTACACTGATTCCAATGGCAACCGCAGAGGGACATGCGTGCACGGTTGCCCGTCACAGAGAGAGAGAGAGAGACAAACTCATTGGAAAACTAGCAAATAGATGGGCCGGTTGGAGCCTGAGACGGTGGAACCCGCGTGTCAATGGGCCACGTTTTGCAGATGAACCTGCAGGGTGTTGGTGTTTCGTTCAGTTTAATGGCTAAAATGCGATGGCAGGAGTTCGAAAAAAAAATAGGATTTTTTTCTGCTGACCTGTGATCCTATTTGTTAGGATTCGTACCATGCTAGTTTATCTCATCGAACAGATTAATCCTGTCAGAAGCTGGCATGTGACCATATAGTTAGCCGTGTATGATGTACATCTAACCTACTAGAGCTCAAGTTCTAGACTTACGACTGATGTCCATCGATTTTAAGATTGCACACATATGTACACGTTTAGTGGGATAGTTTATACTCGTGCTTTCTGAGAACTTGAGTGTCTCAGATAAATTTTTAGCGTGTGTAGAGTAGGGAAGATATGAGTGTGTTGTAAGAGAACAGATTAACCCTGTCCTTGTTTAATTTTGTGAAGTATACTCTATATCCAATAGTGGCGATGCAAAGAATATATGACTGATCTTATGTTCAATGATGTGAAATGAGCGGTGGGCCTGGTACCGGGCCTTAATTTCCTCGTTACCCAGGCGTTCAAGCACATCTAGTAGACGTCTTTTGCCAGTCGGTCAATACGGTCCGGCCCAACCAAGGAGAGTTAGTAGTGCTCCTCTGCTCCAATGCACTGATTAAAGCTCTGTTTTAAAGTGATGTAATTTTTAATTTTTAGCTAAAATGTAATTGCTGTTAGTTTTTTAAAAAATATTTAATTAAATGAAAAACACTGTTATATATCCAGAGATAATAGGAAGAAAAAAAGATAACAGTCAAAGCAAGTCCCAAGAATACCCCAACCGTTTCTCTGCTTTAGACTATGGTCAAAAGCATTGTGGCTTTTGGCTTACTATGAGATATGAAGGGAATAAGAAACACTTGCATTAAGAAACTACTTTATTCAAAGGCAAGTTAAGAAACTATTTTATTTAAAGTAGTTTATATAGTGACTTCTACAAATAATTTATAGAAACTATCTAAAGAAACATCTCCGTTCAAAAACCGGTTTCTAAAAGTCAAAAAGCTAGAAGTGGTATAGACAATTGTTGTCTATAATATTTTCTATATCATATATAAATGGCTCATACAATAGATTATCTTTTTTGTATATTTTTATAAACAACTTTATCATAACACAATATATTTTATTTATTATGTTATAGTCAGTACTACATAATAGATGATTTAATTCTCTATACTTCTCTTTTTTCTCTACACCATCTCATATTCTAGGCGATAAATAAAATTTATAAACAGCTAGGCATCGCGCCGTAGAGAGCGCCAAAAACCAGCAGAAGCTTGCGCGTGCGGTCCTTCGTCCTTGACGCGCGACCGTGCGCGCTGACAGCTGCATTACTGCGCTTCAGATAAATATGACATGAGACGAGCAAAAAAATATAGTGATACGTCGGTCCGAAGTCTAGACGAGAGGGGGTCTTGTTTCAAAGTACCGTGCCTTCTTTTTTTTTTCTTCTAAAATAATACTATAGTGATCGGTGATTTTTTTTCTAAGATATTTAATTAAAAATAAAATATCATTATATCTTTACAAATAATATAAAAAATAAAAGACTAACACATTTTAAACGGATTTTGGCTTCTAAAACAGGGAGGGTGGTTCTTGTTTCAAAGTGTTGTACCTTCTTATTTTTTGCTAAAATAATATTATAGCTGCTGTTAGTTTTTCTGAGATATTTAATTAAAAATAAAAAATATTATATCTTCATAGATAATATAAAGAAAAAAATCTTATTAAATAGCTATCATATTTTAAACGGGTTTTAGCTTATAGAACAGGGACACCATGGGCCATCGGCCGAAGGCCACTACAATCGAAATGTCGAATCTTAACAGACAGGCTTCGCTCGAGTCTCTCTTTCCGAAGCGTCACAAGATCCACCAAAACAAAGAAAGCGCCACCATAGGGTTTTTGCCTGACCGCAGAATGGAGGGCTGGGAGTAACTCTACACGGGAAGCCAACAAAACCACGATGGTCCGATCCGGCCTTTCCTTTCTTCCGTCTAACGCTTTCAGTCGTGCACATAGGTTCCAAAAATCCTCACTTCGAATTGGTCCTCAAAATTCGAATTTCTTTTTCGGTACATACTTGTATGATTACTGGTTGAATCAGTTTGACTCACCACCAATAGCAAACAAGCTCCAGCTCATGAGCGACAACCCCCGACCAACCAAACACTTTGATATGCCTTTATCCGAGCAATGGCTTCTGACTTTTCTCTAAACTTGCTATCGGACTCTAAACGAAATTAGTTTTAAGTCAACTTGAGCAGCCTCTAAACAATACTATCGGGCTATTTGACCCTTCTCCCTTCAGTGAACCTGTGTGATGGTGATGACCTTTTTCAAGTATTTGACTTTACAATAGTGCGAGCAGTCACATACAATGAGAACTTCTCACTGCAGATGCTATGAGCTGTGGTCAAACATTTTGATATTCTGAAATGCGAACAATGCAGAGTGATGTCTAATCTTCTACAGCATCAAATCCTCACCATATCTTTCGAAGAAGCGACTCGCCCTGATCCTGCAGCATTTCTGCAAATCTTTCAGAGGTCGTTATAGCTAATCAACCATGTGTCATCTTCTGCTATTGATTACGGTCTGGAGACCAGCAAACTAGATTAACAGGTTTACATAGTTCATGTGTTAGTTCTTTCATTCATAATCCTAGATGTGCGGGATGGCACGCGACCCAAGCAGTTCATGCCGCGCATGTAGGATGGCCTCAACAGCCAAGTCTCAGTTTACTTCTATAAATAGCACGAGAAAACCAAAAGTAGCAGCTATTTGAACAACGCAAGATCCTTGTGTGTGTGTTCTCATTTCCTTCTCTGAACTAGGGCAGTAAACGAGTCGAGCTCAAGCGAGTTTGGCATTCTAGGCTTGAGCTCGATAGAAATTCAAGCTGAGCTCGAGTTGGGGTCCGAGCCTGAACCTGAGTTCGAGCTCGGTTCAGTCTAAGATCGAGTAGACTCGAGCTCGGCTCGTTGAAGCTCGATAACAATTAAAATAATTTATTATACATTAATTTTTAAAAATAAGAATGATTCGAGTTTGAACTCAACTCGAGTAAACTCAATAACAGTCAAAATAATTCAAATATACACTAATTTTCAACAATAAGAAAAGCTCAAGCTTGAGTTTGACTCAGATAAGCTCGGTAAGAATTAATATATATCACTATTTAAGCTCAAATCGAGACTCACGAATTATTCGAGCTCGGCTCGGTGAAGCTCGTGAGTTCGAAATCAAGCTCGAGCCGAGTTCGAATCAAGTCTAGAACGAACCAAGCTTGAGTAGTTCACGAGCCTCAAGATTTTTTACAGCCTTACTCTAAACCAGTATGTGTTTGTGTTGTGTGTGTCCAAGTGAAAGTGTGAGTAGTTTGAGGCAGGCATTACTTACATTTAGTATGAGAGCCTGGTTAGCTTGATCCACAATGCTGCGCTCAAGGTCTGTGTCGCCCCAGCGCACCCAGTCATCATCGTCGCATCCCAGAGGCCGCTCTGAAGGAGACAGCGGTGCTCTGGTGGTACAACTGGTCATGAAGAAGGTTGGGGGAACGGCGTTTTATCCAATGTTGACACAGATCAACTACGACGACTAGTCCCTTGTGATGAAGGTGATGCTCCAGGTGTGTGGTCTCTGGGATGCTGTCAAGACCAGTGATGCTGGACTGTAGGAGGACAGGATGGCACTAAAAGCCATCCAACGCGCCGTCCCGCTGGAGATGATCTCCACACTTGCCGTCAAGGCGAGCACCAAGGAGGCTTGGAACACTATCAAGACCATGCATGTCGACATTGATTGAGTGCGCAAGGCCAAGGCGCAGCAGCTACGGAAGGAGTATGAAGGCATCGGCTTCCACGATGGCGAGACAGTAGATGACTTTGCGATGCGGCTCAGCGGCCTCGTCAACCAGTTGAGCATCCTCGGCGATCCGGAGCCATCTCAGAAAGTTGTCGAGAAGTTCCTACTTGTGGTGCCTGTTGAAATTAGGCCCAAGGCCTATTTTCTATAATTCCAAAGCACGCAAGGTTTAGTACCATATTGCTTAGGCAAAGTGGGGGAGACCAATTTATAAGGTGGAGTCCATCCCACTCCTTGAATTATGGAAGTGGATGGTGGCTTTGGCTAAACACACGCGCACGCGCGCGCGCGCGCTGCCAGATTCAGCGTATTTTCGCGTGAAAATCGCGTGACTTGTGACTTGCGACGCGACCGCGCCGTGACATGGTGCGCCACTTGGCGACCATGTCCACCTTGTTTTGCTAAACCTTGTCTTGTCTCTCTTTTTTACTGGTCATGAGACCATTTATTTTTGGTTTGAATACGGCGATTACGGTGAATAATGGAGTCGATTACGAGGAATAATGGAGTCGATTCGGTGAATAATAGCGCCGATTCGGTGAATAATAGCGTCGATTACTAGAGAGTAATTGAGGCGTCTATAAAAGGCACAGAGCGTCGAGTTTGAACCGATCTTCTTCACTCCTTTCTCCCATTGTCTTCTTCCACTCTTGTGCGAAGTGTTGAGCTATCGAACCTCGTCGACCTTTCTTCTCGGCGTGCAGGAAGAGAGGAGAGCGGGATCTCGAACCATTGTCGCAGAGAGAACACGCGGGCGGCAATAAGGTTTCGGGCGGCGCATCTGCGCGACCGCTCCTACTACATCCTCGCGCTGCGTCAAGTCTTCACTTGCATCACGCTGCGCTGCTTCTGTTCTTCATCAAGCCCAACGATGAAGTCGTTCGTGTGATCGTGCGACTTTGATACTATATTTTTCTTGTGTTTATTCAGTATGATGAGTAGCCTCATCGTTAGTAGTTAGTTGTGCATCACTAGTATATTGTTTTTGTCTCCTACTAAAACTTGGAATTAAAATATTGCCTACATATTCAACAATCCGAAACCTTATTATGGAATTTGTTGCAATCTGAAATGGTTAGCGCTTCTGATGCGATGAAACCTGAGAGGTTTTGTGGTCAGAACTTTCGTAGATGGCAGACTAGAGTCAAGTTTTGGCTCATGTCTTTGGGGCTGTGGTGGGTTGTCCATCCGCAGTATCCATTTACGATTGAGCGATACATGCAATTTGATAGTGCAAACAATCTGCTCTTGGTTGCATCTTGACTGCTCGCAGATCGGCTCTACGATGTGTACATGGACTATAAGTCCGCCACGAGTTGTGGAATGCACTAGAGCACAAATATGCAGAGGAGAGGTGGTGGCTCTACATGTGTGAGCAATTTTTCGACTTTAGCATGGATGAGACTAAGTCTATAGTTGGACAAGCTCATGACCTCCGGCTACTAGTCGGTGAGATTGCGCACTGGGGTGTGTGTTACCTCCTAAGTTTGTGGTGCTGGTATTGTTGCTAAACTCCCACCTTCTTGGCGGGATTTTGCCACTAGCTGAAACACAAGAGAGAAGAGATTTCTGTTGAAGATCTCATTGCTGCCCTCGATGTGGAAGAAAAGCTAGAGCAAAGGATGCACCAAGCACATCCGGCGAACAATGCAAACTTCATCGAGAAAAGACTATAGCAAAGAAGTACAAATCCAACAAACCGAACAAGACAACTAGCTTTAAGAAGAAGAAAGCGAGAAAAAGGATTTCAAGGACATCACACGCTTTGTGTGCGGAAAAGATGGTCATATGGCGAAGGATTGTCGATTCCGCAAAATCGAGATGATGAGCGACCAAAGAAGAAGGTCATCAACGTGATAATAGGCGAGGCCTCAACCGGGAGGGTATGGTAATCCACTGTTGTTTTTTCAGCATGTCAATCCAGCGATTGGTGGGTGGATCTTGGTGCTAATGTTCACGTATGTTCGATATTTCCTTGTTTTCTTCTTACCAGCAAGCGAGGGCTTCCTCCGTCCTAATGGGAAGCGGCTCGCATGCTACATTCTTGGTGTTGTACGGTGGATCTGAAGTCGACTTCGGGAAGATTGTCCACTTAAAGAGCGTGCGACATGCTCCTATAATAAATAAGAACCTCATTAGTGGTTCTCTTCTATGTAGGAATGGTTATAAGCTAGTTTTTGAGTCGAATAAAATTGTATTGTCTAAGTTTGGAAATTTTGTTGGTAAAGGCTACGAGAGCGGAGGCTTGTTCCGCCTAAGTACTTTAGAGTATTGTTATAATCTGAATGTTGCAACAAATTTAAATAAATGTGAGGCAAATATTTGGCATTCCGTTTCTGTCATATTAGTTTTGATAGTATTGTGAGAATGTCCAAATTAGATTTAATTCAAAATGTGAAATTATCAAAGGATCAAAATGCAGTCTTGTGTGCAAGCAAAACAGACCTCGAAAACCTTTTAAGAGATTAGAGGATGAAAAGAATCGCACCATTAGATCTTATTCATTGATTTGTGTGAAATGAATGGACTATTGACAAAAGGAGGCAAAAGATATTTTCTAACTTTTATTGATGATGCAACACGCTCTTTGCTATGTGTATTTGCTAAAAACTAAGGATGAAGCTTTAAACTACTTTAAAACTTATAAGGTGAGGTTGAGAACCAACTAGAAAAGAAAATAAAAGATTGAGATCGATCGTGGAGGAGAATATATCTCTCATGAGTTCTCCCAGTGCATTACGAGCATGGAATAATCCATGAGTTCACACCACCATACTCACCCCAATCAAATGGGATAGTGAGAGGAAAAACCGGACACTAACGGACTTGGTCAATGCCATGTTAGAGAGTTAGGTATGCCTAAGGCATGGTGGGGAAGCTATATTGACAACAACTTTAGTCCTAAATAGAGTAATCACTAAAAGGAGTGAAATTAGTCCATATGAGGATGGAAGGAGAAAACCTAATGTTAATTTTCTGCGAACTTGGGGTGTTTGGCAAAAGTCAATATACCATTGCGAAAAAAGAAAACTTGGACCAAAAGCAATCGATTGTATTTTTTAGGATATGCTCAAAATAGCACGGCCTATAGATTGTTAGTAGTTAAATCGAAACTCCCGAGATTATTGTTAATACAATAATGGAGTCTAGAGATGCTTCATTTTTGAGAATATCTTTCCTATGAGAACAGAGGCGTACTTCAACACGGATGAGAATGTTCACATCGATAATATCGAAAATGAGAACAATCAAACTTTGAACTTTCCACCATTTCGAACCATTTTATGATATCCCGAGGAGGACAACAATTTAGTCACGAAGCTCCTCGAAGAAGCAAGAGACAAAGGGTTGAGAAAACCTTTGGTGATGACTTTATTGTATACCTCGTGGATGATGTGCCAAAGACTCTTTGGAAGCTTATGCATCTTACGATCTTGAGTATTGGAAAGAGGCGATCCATGAGATGGATTCAATCATGGCTAATGAGACTTGGGAGATCACCAATATTCCTATTGGGTGCAAACCTGTTGGATGTAAGTGGATTTTTAAAAGAAGCGAGGCCCGATGGTACTATTGAGAAGTACAAAGCAAGACTTGTAGCTAAGGGTTACACCGAGAAAGAGGAGAAAATTTCTTGATACCTATTCTCCTGTCGCTAGATTAACCACCATCAGTACTCCTTGCATTAGCATCTTCCTATGGTGCGTATGTTCATCAAATGGGCGTAAAGACAGCTTTCCTTAATGGAGAGTTGGAGGAAGAAATTTATATGGATCAACCCGATGGTTTTGTGATTTACAGACAGGAAAATAAGGTATGCAGACTATTAAAATCCTTGTATGGTTTAAAGCAAGCACCTAAACAATGGCACGAAAAGTTTGATAAGACTTTGACAACACGGCTTTATTGTGAATGAAGGTGATAAATGTGTATATTACCGCTATGGTGGGGTCAAGGAGTAATTTTGTGTTTGTATGTAGATGACATACTTATATTTGGAACAAACACTACCGTAATTGTGAGGTCAAATCTTTCCTATCCGATGTTTTGATATGAAAGATTTAGGAGAGGCGAGATGTTATTTTGAATATTAAATTGATCAAGAATGAGAATGGGATTACTTTGAGCCAATCTCATTATCTTTGAGAAAATATTGAGCCGCCGGCTTTGAAAATTGTAAAGTTTCTCCAACACCCTATGATGCGAGCATTAAGCTTGAAAGAATCAAGGGTTAGGAAAAGATCAATTGAAATATTCACAAATTATTGGGTCACTTATGTATTTAGTTGGTGCCACAAGACTGACATTTCATTTCTTTGTGAGCAAATTAAGTCGGTTTACTTCTAACCAGGAGATGATCATTGGGAGGCACTTGAAAGAGTGTTGCGCTACTTGAGAGGCACAACATCTTTTGGAATTCATTATCTTGGATATCATACGTATTAGAAGGGTACATTGACTCAATTGGATCTCGATCTTGATGAGATCAAAGCTACAAGTGGTTATGTGTTTACTTTAGTTGGTCTTTGCAGGTTTCATGGAGGTCTTGTAAACAGACTATATTGACGAGGTCAACCATGGAAGCGGAACTTGTAGCACTTGACACAGCAACTGTTGAGGCTGAATGGCTAAGAGAGCTTCTGATGGACTTACCGTTGGTTGAGAAACTAATACCGCAATCCTGATGTACTGTGATAATCAAACTGTGTTGGCCAAAGTCACAAGTACAAAGGATAATATGAAGTCCTCTAGACATGTGAAGCGTAGGCTTAAATCTGTCAGAAAATTGAGAAACTCCGGAGTAATAGCTGTGAATTATATTAACACTGAGAAAAATCTGGCAGACCCTTTTACCAAGGGATTAGCACGGAGAGCGATTTCCGTTGCTTCTATGGATATGGGAATGAGGCCCATTTAGTTACATCACAATGGTAACCCATGCCTTCATGAACGGAGATCCGTGACTTAGGTAATGGGAAAAACAAGTTGATATTGTAACAAGAGAGTACATATTAATTGTACCCATATCCAAAATAAATAAAGTACTCTCAAGCGTATGGAAGGTTGGTATAAAACCTTAATGTATTCATGAGGAAAGGTATTAGCTGCAGGATACCTAGAAAGAATACACCTACTTGAGCTTAAGCTGTTTGGTCGCAGATTCACGAGCAGGGCATTCTCTAGAAAGCTCATGAGCGGATAAGGAGCATGACCATATAACGCTCCGTTTAGGCGTGGTTCATTGATAGCCTAGTATCGTTGAGGTTTCAAGTGAAGTCGATTACTGAAAAGTTGTGAATTCAAGGCATAGTCCATTCATTAGCTGTGAGAAGATGAATCTTGCTAATCTAGGTGTAAGTTCAACCCATATGGGACTTACATTATAAGACTGGTATATTAAACAACACTTAAGTACAATTTTTTGTTTTGACATATTTGTGCTGCCTGCTTTGGAATTGGTGGGGGACTGTTGAAATTAGGCCCAAGGCCTATTTTCTATAATTCCAAAGCACGCAAGGTTTAGTACCATATTGCTTAGACAAAGTGGGGGAGACCAATTTATAAGGTGGAGTCCATCCCACTCCTTGAATTATGGAAGTGGATGGTGGCTTTGGCTAAACACACACGCGCGCATGCGCCGCAGCGCTGTGCAGATTCAGCGTATTTTCGCGTGAAAATCGCGTGACTTGTGACTTGCGACGCGCGACCGCGCCGTGGCGTGGTGCGCCACTTGGCGGACCATGTCCACCTTGTTTTGCTAAACCTTGTCTGTCTCTCTTTTTTCACGGTCATGAGCTGTTTATTTTTCGGTTTGAATACGGCGATTACGATGAATAATGGAGTCGATTACGAGGAATAATGGAGTCGATTACGGTGAATAATAGCGCCGATTCGGTGAATAATAGCGTCGATTACTAGAGAGTAATTGAGGCGTCTATAAAGGCACAGACGCGTCGAGTTTGAACCGATCTCCTTCACTCCTTTCTCCCATTGTCTTCTTCCACTCTTGTACGAAGTGTTGAGCTATCGAACCTCGTCGACCTTTCTTCTCGGCGTGCACCGGGAAGAGAGGAGAGCGGGATCTCGAACCATTGTCGCGAGAGAGAACGCACGGGCGGCAATAAGGTTTTCGGGCGGCGCATCTGCGCGACCGCTCATACTACATCTGCGCTGCGTCAAGTCTTCATCGCATCACGCTGCGTTGCTTCTGTTCTTCATCAAGCCCAACGATGAAGTCGTTCGTGTGATCGTACGACTTTGATACTATATTTTTCTTGTGTTTATTCCGAAGTATGATGAGTAGCCTACTGTTAGTAGTTAGTTGTGCATCACTAGTATATTGTTTTTGTCTCCTACTAAAACTTGGAATTAAAATATTGCCTACATATTCAACAGTGCCCTCCATATACTCCCAAATCACTCACGCTATTGAGACCCTGCTCGATCTCTCAACACTCTCAGTGGAAGAGGTGACTGGGAGGCTCAAGACGGTCAAGGATCAGCTTCCGGCAGTAGGCACAAAAGGCGCCGATGGAAAGCTTTTGCTCTCGAAGGAGGAGTGGATTGCACGGACGAAGAAGCGGCAGCAGGGGGAAGGATCCTCCAACGGCTCCAGGACAGGGAATCGACGCCGCAAAGGAAGTCTGACAACGGCGGCGCAAGCGATGAAAGGGCTGGATCGGGATCGGGTGGGGGCGTGATGTCTCCAAAGATAAATGCCGGAGCTGTGGCAAAGTGGGCCACTGGGCCAAAAATCCTGTGCATTTCCTATCAGTTTGTTAGTTTCCGTTACTTTTGGTCCTATGCACGGCTGATTACTGGCTGTCAGGCTGTGCACAATGTTTGTCTGAGTCACACGGTATGAACTGGACGTGCGGGATGGCGCACGACGCAAGCAGTTCATGATGCGCATGTAGGATGGCCTCAACGGCCAAGTCCTAGTTTACTTCTATAAATAGCAAAGAGAAAACCCGAAAAGTAGCAGCGATTTGAGCAGCACAGAATCCTGGTGTGCGTGTGCGTGTTCTCCAATCCTTTTCTGAACCAGTACATGTTCGTGTTGTATGTCCAAGTGAAAGCATGAGTAGTTTGAGGCGGGCATTACTTACATCATGCAGATACCTGATTGCATATTTGCATTTGGTTTCTCGAAGACAATGTTAAGTTTTGGTTTCTCGAAGACAATGCTAAGTTGCTGACTCAGATACCAACCAATTGCTTATCTCTTTTCTGAGTCTTTACGATAGCAACTGAAAAGGCAACGCGTGATGCCGCTGTGGGAGCTGTGAAGGTAGAGGTTCAGATCTTTGATTCGCAGCAATTGCCCAAACTTCAGAGCTACCAGTACAAAGATTAGCACTTTACAGTGTCTCCCGCTCCACTAGAGAGTAAGTAAGCTGTTCCAAGATTTAATTTACAGCAATGGCCTAAACTTGGACATGGTTCATGAGGGAAGTACAGCAAGTGGTTGTAGGATAAGCGTTTCTGTTGCGGCCTCCAGTGGCAGGTAAAACGCTGGTTTTGCCGACCATAGGGACTAAAAAAAGAACAACTTGTTTGGAACCGAGCCAATTTGTACTAAAGTAATTTTTCTCTGAAATAAACAAAGCATCCTACAAGCTTGTTACAGGTTGAGGCATTAAGGCCCGTTCAGTGCAAGAGGAGCAGTGAGTCACTGCTCACTGGTTAAGGGGCATTCCAAACTGTGGTTGCAAATGCAAGAACTGTCTGTAACTTCATTTTTTCTTCGCAAGAAAGTCCATCAAAGATAATATTTGCGAAGATATTTGGTTAAGATATCTGAACTTCCTTAGTCGCAATGCACAAATCAGCATGTTCCATAGATAATTTTTTAATAGTTAGCTTGATTAGTCATCCAACCATCTAGTCGTTGTGAGCAATGAAGATAATAACGCATATTAACACCGGATGAGATCTGCCAGGCTTCTGTTCGCAATGAGCTGCGCGTCTCAAAAATTAAGGCCAAGAGGCAGGTCATTTGTAGCACCAATGCTGCATGTATGCAAGTACCTTGAAACTTTTCATTTTTGTGGTCCAGTACTGCCAGTATACCTTTTTTGCCAGGTTTTTATGGTTAATTTTTTAAAGATGGATATTGCGAACCAATGTTCACAACACTGTATACAACCAATTTGGGTGCTTTACATGCCGCCTGAAAACTAGGAAGTCACGTATATAATTGCTCAGTGTGACTGCAAATTGGACAAAGGGTAAGATGAACCTTGCCATTTCCAAGTTCCAACCCATCTGTGCAATACTAAAATACTGAATTAAAAAAATGCAAGTAAAAATTTGCACCACAAAACACATGTGAAGAAACTGCCAATTTTCAGAGGATCGCACTCGGCATGATGGAAATGTTACTGCTATATTCAGAAATCAGAGTTAGTATATATTGAATTTTCATTTGGATGTGTGCACAACTATTTGAACAGAACAAAGATATAGACTATTCTAGTCAGTTTCATCTGGATATTAGCTCAAACTCCACGTTTTCTTAGCAAAATTGCTCAAACTATCGTATCCAATTGAACGAAGAAAGAACACATTTCTCATAGGTTGCATAATTGCATTAACAAATAGGTTGTTAGTCAGAGGCTCCCAATCATGCATCATCAGTACAGACAAAAGGAAATACCAAGAGACAACGTTTTTGATCTTGCATTTCTGAAATTTGATAGAGCAAATACACAAGAAAGATACATCCTTGCCACTGTAGGACTTAGGAGTACCACAACACAGTGACACACAAAAGTTAAGATATCAAAACCGTCAGTAGATATCTGAACTATCCTATGTACATCAAAGAATTGTTCGCCTAAATCCTAAAAACGAAAATCAAAGCAAGAACACCTAGAGTCAATGACCAGAAAGAATAGCAAAGATGGCAGATCAGTCATGGTAGCAAAGGAGCATGACGACGCATCGCCGGATGATGTAGAACCTGGCCTTCTGCTCCCTCAGCATCCTGCTAAGGCCTCCTCCCCTGAGCTTCCCCTGGCTCCTCAGTTTATTCATCTTCAGTGAATAGAGAGAGGAGGGTGGGAGCTGAGAGAAAAAGGCTCTATTCCACTGCTACTGGATCTACTTATGCTGTGGTGTGGTCAAGTGTGCAGCAATTGGTATGCTTATATAGGGGGCAAATGCTCTCACATCTTTGCCCTTGCCTTCCCCAAGCATTGCCTACTCGTGCATATCGTAAGCACCATTTCTTGGAAGTGTGAAGCTGCCACTTCAGACACATGCGGCCTCCTGTCAAGTTGCACGAATTTTGATGACGCTCCAGGGGGCAATGCCTCTGAAGCTTGTAGACCAACGGTCCCTCTTGACATCGAATTGATTCCATAATTAGGATGCCTAATACTAGCTTAGCTTCCTCTGTGATTCATGTCCTGCTAAATATCCATGCCTGCTGCTAGTAGCTATTTTGAGATGAATGAAATTGATTCGATGACGATGCTAGTAGCTAGCTAGGCACCTCTGTTTGCAGCACTGTCGTGGTCGGGTGCACACAATCCTGGTTCAGTCCTCAACTTGGAACATAATATTGATTAATGATATTGTGTATATCGGTACATGTGAGGTCCTAATATTCCATCAGAAATTCAAGAGAGTACTTTTCTATTCATGAATGAATGATTTCGTTGAGCTGTTAATAGTATGAAGCCGTACAAATATGCATCTGAAAGGAAAGATTAGATGATGTGAACTACAATAGTGATCATTTATGCACTGCAGTACTAAAATGCATATGCGTGTGTGAATGACATGTTAATTGCACCGGCAAAACTCAAATAAGAACAGCTCGTTTTAACTTCCAGCATAGTTGCAGTCTTGCGTGCAGACGAATGCTTCTATTATCTATACCGCATCGAATGAAAATTATTCAGAACTTAAAAATGCTGAGGACAATGCATGCTGAAACTGTAGTTGCAAAACAACCATCCCAGAAAACTGCTGCGCAACTCATGTGTAGCCGGATTAATGGAGTAGGAACAGTCAAGTCGTGCTCCGTCTGCTCGGGTCATGTGACAATCACATGCGCAGATTCTATGCTTAAGCTGCGTTTTCGTACGACGGAAACGCCGCTAAAAACGTATTATTGCCCCTTGTTTTATGGGTGACGGTACGACAATCTTCGAAAACCACCAGTGTCACATGGGAGCCGCGTCTGAACACAGCTAGCCTCCTCGCTACCTCGTGGCTCCTGCTGCTTGGTGCTATCTTATGCTATTATGTGCGCAGGGACAGCTCCATTTTGTTTCGGAGTTCTGATAAGAGATTCCTATATGGATTATTGCTGTCGCCATGTTTGTTTCATGGAAGGATCAGTCATACATTTTGAATCAGTTTCCAAAGAAAACATCCATTGTCAAGTCAAGAAATTGCATCCATGATTTATTCTGATGCTAGCTATAGGTGGATAATATATATATATAACTGAGAAATATATGCATATAAGTGCATCCTGTATTTAAAGGACAAAACTTTTTTTTTTTGCTCAATTGAAACTGAAGCATATTTCTGTCATGGGCCGCCACAAAGGAACAAAGTTTCAAGTTTAGAGCCAAAACTCAGAAGATATTTTTGTCTAGTATCCTAACAAACTATGATATATCTTTAAATAATTCTAGGATATACATTACTATAGATTCTATCTACAAGCTAGCTTCATTAATTAGAAGGATCCTAGTCTTCCCAGGGACAATAAATCATATCCAGGATATCTGAACATTTTGTTGTGCTATAGACTACAGGGTTTTTTTTTTTTTTGCGAGAAATCAAGCTATAAGCATTGAGAGTTTTTTTCCAACTTTACAAAAGGTACCAGGAGGTACATACAAATTCTTGGTACCTCTTGGTACTAAGAATTTATATAAAAGGTACAAAAAATTTATATGTAATTTGGTGACGAGTTACCGGTACTAGGAGGTACCAAGAATTTATATGTAATTTGATAATAAAGTACCGGTACATTCTGGTACCTTCTAATGATGGTAAAAACTCTCATAGGCATTATGTAATAACTATGAAATTGTGTGCATAGTTTATTTTCATGATATAATTTTCATTTATACTCAAAAGAAATAACATCATAATTCAGTTTTGAGAAAGTATTCAGGTCACCTAGAGCCAAATTAAACGCTAAGTAACAAAAACTACAAGGAAGAAGGAATGTGTCCAGCTATATCTCTTTAACAGAAGGAATGTGTTTAAATACTATTCTATTTTGCACTGTGGACTACGTGACCTTGTGATCTGGCTGATGCACTATACAATGCTGAAATATCTAAACAAGAACAGCATCAATATTTCATTTCACGTATTGCAAACTTTGCATAAGCTACTCTCCATTGACTGCAAAAAAAAAAAAAACATTTTGTATTCGGGAGCACAGCAAGCATGCACCGCAATAAACAATGGACAGAATGCATGCATGCCAGTTAATGTACAGGAAATTTTGTTTTAGCTCTGCTCCATTGCACGAACAGCTTAGTTACATTTGACCGCGATAAACAAGTACTTGCGCCTATGTTGTGGCATGCTAGCATTCCATGATCCGATGATCAATGATATTTTATTCCACCGACCTGCACGCAGGTACGCAAAAACTAGTTTATCACAAGGTAACGGTAGAGGTAGCATTTGCTATTTGATTAAATTGAACATTCCAAGCAGATGCACGCTGCTGACGTTTGTATCGGCTTTTGCTAATGATATTTAGTTAAAAATTATAATAATAACTGAAAAAAATGAATTTAAAAAGAAGGGTACAAATGGTGAAAAAAAAGAGAAAGATACGTACGTATGACAGGAGTGAGAAGAGTGGGTACGTGATGTAACTATGACCTCTTGCCTTATCTCTAGAGCAAAATAGTAACGAGAAGAGTGAAGTAAACACTTTAAAAAACTGTATGTTTATATTAAATTATGATTTTTCTAAATAAAAACTAGAAAACAGAAGTTTAATATGAACAAATGCCTTAGAGCATTTATCTCCACAAGAGAATCGTGAGTCTAACCTCGAGCTCACTCAATTTGTACGTGTCTGTATGTCTAGTGGAGGGGCCTCATGTGTGCTTGCGTCTAGTTTTTATTTTTAAACTCAAGCGTACTCCTCGGATTCAGTCCAAGGTTATGCCCTGTTCGATATAGCTTCTAAAAACTATTTTTCTATAATAAATTTTTTTATAGTATCTAATTTTTAAATATGATATATTTTTAAGATAAAGTCTACTAATTAATTATAGTACACTCTATAATGACTTTATATATGAGTCAAAATTACACATAAGTATTTCTTTCTATAAATTTCTCTATAAATTATTACTATTTATAAACTAAATCTAAAAGTTATTAGTAAAAGTTAATATGAATGTAGAGCTGACGCGGGCCAAAATTGTGATGTATTCATAAAACTGCAAGGGCCAGCCTAAAACCCTAATTAAAATGGTTAATTAGGCCGGACCCTTACTACCAGTCTACCACAAGCCAGATTATGTTAGATGACCCATGGGCCATGCTCACGTGAATTGGGCCCATCTAGGAGATGGCAATGGAAAAAGCCCTTTAAGCACTGAAGTAGGGACAACTTAAACCGACTTACCAAGGTAAGTTATTTTTGACTGTGACTTATATTTTACAATTGCGGTTGATAATTTTTTATTTTAGTATAATTGTTTATATAAATGAATTGAAAATCGATAAATCACTTTTGAAAAGATTATCTTGATAAGTTATTTTGAAATGATGATAAAGAAATATTTTATTTATTTATTAAAGAGAAATTATAAATTATAAGCTAAAAAGAAATCGGTCCATCCATTCGACCTCCTCGTCAACCTACCTACCGAAAGTTTGTAATCTTATGACGAAAGTATTGTTGTTGATAAACATTATGCATTTGATGCAAGCATAGTGGTCGTACGAGTAACATTTGATGGAAGCACAGTTGTTGATTAATATCTGGGTAGTTGCATCCCAGATATTTTTTCACTGCGCAAGTTCGACCAGTAGTCCGACGAGTCAATCGCACCCAAGAATTGACTGGCCTGTCTTGTATCAGCTTCCGAGCGCTAATAGTAGCCACTAGTTCACCGAAGCAGATGTTTCTCTCCTTGTCTATCTTCCCTGAGCCACAAATTATCACCTCTTTTTTTTGTGTGTATTTTTTGCACAAAACTGAAGTTATAGCCAAAAAATCTGAAGAGCTTCTCCAATGCCTCATAGTAATAGTAACCGAATAATTGATAGTTAAGAGTGAATTAATACAGAATAAAAACAGCAACATAACCAAATTATCAGTTATACTTGTACAGTCACTGACATGTGGGGCAAATGACATGTAACCCAACGCTCGAGAAATTCAGCTGCCTTTTCTGAAGAAGAAAAATTGACGATATCTACCAAGCGCAGGCTCGGAGCCCGCGCGCCAGGCCACTTGCATTTTAGCAACTGACAGGTGGACCCAATACCACGTGGCAAGCCCTTCTGATCCCACACGTTTGAATTAGTATCTCGCGACGATAGTTCGAAAAACAAAACGTACACAAGAATAAATGGTGTAAGGCGTATTTTTGAACAAGAAAAAAGAAAGGAAAAACAGAATGGCCACGAGTAGCCTTGGCCTCTCCACCTCCTTCCTCCCCGGCCACGACACCCTCCTCCGCCGCCGGCGCCGGCTGCCGCGGAGCCCCGCCGCGTCGTTCCGGCCGGTGACGGCGGAGCTTGGCGCGGACCTGGGGCGGCAGCTGGTGGAGGCGGTGGGCGTGGGGCTCCCCTGCACCGTGATGGCCTGCGGCGACGTCATCTACCGCAGCACGCTCCCCCGCAACGACGGCCTCACCATCACCGCCCCCGGCGTCGCGCTCGCCCTCGCCGCCGCGTCCTACCTCTGGTCCACCCCCGGCGTCGCCCCGGGCTTCTTCGACATGTTCGTCCTCGCATTCGCCGAGCGCCTCTTCCGCCCCACATTCCGCAAGGTGCGCGCTTCACACTTCCGAGCCCTATGTCCTTTACGCTTCTTCGGTTCGTGCTGATTTGGCTGCTCGGGCAGGACGACTTCGTGCTTGGGAAGAAGCTCGGCGAGGGCGCGTTCGGGGTCGTGTACAAGGCGTCGCTGGCTGACCCCAAAGCGGCGGAGAAGGTAAACACCAATGCGCATCTGCATGTATAAACTTCAATTTTGTACTAGAATTTTGGTTGCTGATGGTTGCTGCTTGCCTTAGTGGAGAAATTGGAGTAACCGGGTAAATTGAAGTGTTATAGACTTGGACAAACTGAGGTTGCTCATGAAGGAAGTGAAAAATGTGTTTGTGAGTACATGTTGATAGTACCATGTAAACAAGGGGGGGACTGCGCAATATTATGGTTTTTGTGATATGTACATCAGTTGCGTAGTTTTGTTGTATCAAAAACCCTATGAAAGTTTTGTGAAACAAGCTTTTGAAGAGCACTAAAAGAGTATAACGTATTCAGTTTATTTATGTGTCAGTTAAGCGGATGTGCTATAGGACATGCGTACTAATGGCTATGACATGTTTTGTTCATCTTGAAGCAAGGCGATGTGGTCGTGAAGAAGGCAACGGAGTATGGCGCGGTGGAGATATGGATGAATGAGCGCGTCAGGAGGGCATGCGCTACCAGCTGTGCAGATTTTGTTTATGGCTTCCGTGAGGTATACTATCAGTTGGGTGCTTATGTTACAGTTTGTTTTCCATCCTCTTATATACTTAGTTTTGTTGACTTAGACACTTGGTTTTGTTTGCTTTAATTTTATCGATTAGTAAAACTCACATTGCATATTGCTTTCTAGAGCAAAGCTAAGGGTAAGGGAGCTGATGAATATTGGCTTATTTGGCGTTATGAAGGTGAGGATACGCTTTTTGATCTCATGCAAAGCAAGGAGTTCCCTTACAATGTAAGTGCTACCACCAGACTTGAATGATAATGTTAGGTCAGTCGGGTTGCTTGCTTGCATTGACCTCAGTCAACCTTTGTTATGCTATTTGCTTGTCTGCATCAACTGCGGTCAATGAACCGATTATAGCCACTTGATGATGAGACAATTATATTTGTTTGGAACTGTGTTAACTTACTGAGATGCACTAGAATGATGCAGTTAGTTGGCCAATTCTTGTTAACTGGATGCTGAGAGTTCAGTTATATTTGCCCGGGACTGTGCTACCTTACTGACCTAAACTGGAGTTTTTGACCTTATTAGGGGTCATCAGCTCTAGCTTATGATGAAATGCCTTACTAGAGGGCATGTGGGAACTGACTGCAGTTAGTGAGAACACTCAGATAGGTTCATTTTATTAACGTCATCATTCTCATCGCATGGCAACCTTTTCTTCTCTCATCTATTTGTAAGGAGGCAGGTTAAGTCCATGTCATTCATTTCAACTCAACAAAAGTCATAACTAAATTGCATTGAATCATGCTAGCGCACGGTATACCGTTAGAAAGAATTCTAATGGTATAGGCAATTTTCATCAAGTTTCATCTAAATTTCATAATTTCACAAGGTTTCAGAGAGTTTCGAATGTACATCATAAAACTTAGTCAATTTAGATATAAAACCACATGAAATTTTACGAAACCCCACGAAATACCATGAAATTTAGACATAAAACCTTATAAAAATTAGTCAATTTAGACAAGAAACCTCCTAAAATTTTCTGAAACTTACTTAAACACTATGAAATTTAGTCATAAAACCTCCTGAAACTTTATAAAACCTCATGAAACTTAGAGTTCAACTTTATGAACCCACTACAAAAAAAACTTTCAACTTCATGAATCCGTTGCAAAAAACTTTATAAAACCTCATGAAACAGAACCACTCATACGCGCAGAGCACCGAGGTGAGCAAATCAGTAGCTCTGATCTTCTCCTCCATTTCCAATTCCAACGCTCCTTCTATGAATCAAGAACAAAATCGCAGCAACAAATGTCAAGCTAACTAACTAACTAGTAGGAAAACAAAGCACACATCATCTGTAGTAGCGACGATGCTTGTGGTGATGTGGAGCGCGACAACACAGTCGCCGGCGGTAGCGACCTTGGCGAGCGCCTAGGTGAGCTGCCGGCGGCATCCTCTGAACCCCAATTGCCTTTCCACTGGTGACAACAAGGACAGGTGCGGCATGCGTTGTGAGGTCGATAACCTGAGCTTTATACCGCCGGTGCTTCTTGAGGCGCTGCTCTGCTCTGCTTTGTTTCTTGGATCAGAGACAGGGAGAAGAAGAGCAAGTGGTGGTTGCATTATATGCGCATGTTGTCGTTGCCGTTAACGCGAAGAGAGAAGGAGCGTAAGAACAAAGCTAAAGTGAATGGATAAGGAGCGGATGGATGAGGAGCGCATCGAACTATTTGAACATGTCATATAGCTTTTAAGCAATGGTTGGATGGTATGCCGTCAGGATGGACTCAGACGGTATACCGTCCATTAGATTTTCCCAATTAAATTACCATGGAGTACTTGTTCTTTAGTTAACACTTGACTGTTCAAATTTGTTTACGGTTATTCAGGCTGAGACAAAGATTCTTGGAGATGTTCAAGATTTGCCAAAGGGAATAGCGAGAGAGAATAAGATTATTCAAACAGTGATGAGACAACTCTTATTTGCTCTTGACGGACTTCATTCGACGGGGATTGTCCACAGGGACATAAAACCCCAAAATGTGATATTTTCAGAAGGTAATAGCCAACATATATATTGTTTGCAATCTCTTGCTAAAACATTTTGCACTAATCTTTTCAATTTTTGTCTACTGATAGGATCTCGTACCTTCAAAATTATCGATCTTGGAGCAGCAGCTGACTTACGAGTGGGCATCAACTATATTCCTAAGGAGTTCCTTCTGGATCCAAGGTACTCACAGCTACCTTCATGATCAGGAACTGAACTGCTGGCAGAAAAATTCAAAGATAACTGTTACCTTTTGAAGTTTAGGGTATAGTGTACTAAAACATAGTTTGACTAGGGATTTGGTTGAAGTTTTATCAATACTTTGCAGGTATACAGCTCCAGAGCAATATATCATGAGCACACAAACTCCCTCTGCTCCTTCTGCTCCAGTTGCAGCTGCTTTATCTCCAGTCCTGTGGCAGGTATTCTTTAAATCCTTGACTAAACTGTTTTATTTTCTGTCAGTTCTCTAAGATAATTGTTCCAATCAAGATAATTGTTTGAGCTAATGAAGCAATTTTTTCATTGACAGCTGAACCTTCCTGACAGATTTGACATATATAGCTTGGGCCTCATATTCTTACAGATGGTATGTGATTACAGGAAATTGTATTTATGTGTTTGCCACGTTTGTGTCCTTTTGTTTTAGTAAACCCAGAGGGGGCCGGGGTACCCTTATGCATCCAAAAGTAGTATACCAAGCTATTACAATATAGTGAAGAGCATGTAAATGTCTAGCACGCAACTATGGAACCGCAAATTTTTAGTTGCACTACAAGTTCTTCAACTATCCTCCCACTCTCCAAACTAACAGTGAAGCTTCTTATCTCTTGATTTGAATATCATAATACTTCTCCCCTCTATACTACATTGTTATTTGGACAGGCTCTTCTACTCTGTTCATCTCTTGTTGATATCTTCCTGTTTCTAGCTATAAGCTTCCAGTGGTGGTTGTGTTGCTGACTTGCAAGATGAGTCAATATTGCTCATCTGGTCACTACAGTCATAGTTATCAACATGGGAGATCATAGTTGAGTATTGAGTTTGTGTTGATCTCTACGCCACATAACTTGAGATAACGATACCGTGCTATATTATTTGCAACTTGCAAGTGTATATTTTCCCTTTCTTCCTTTGACCTCCATTTCTACCTCTGCTAGCCCAGCTAGCACATTCTGCACGTGTCATGTTAGTATTTGTGAAACATGTTCTAGTGTTAGCTGCATCTCCACACTTTGCTTCAGCTAGCACCATCCATACATGTCAAGGACATCAAATGTAACATGTGTGAGCTGTAAGGATTGTTCTGTGGTGGTGCATGTCGTTACAACGAAGCTATTCCTTGGAAAGATAGGAACATTACAGTAACTATTGTTTTTTTCCAAAGCAACTATTGTTTTTTTTCCAAAGCAACTATTGTTTTTTTTCAAAGCACTGCATGACTCCATCTTGATCTTGATTTTTATAGAGTTCCATAAAAACCGTTGTAGTTGTTGATGCTATTTAACACATCATTCTTTTGTAGGCATTTCCAGCATTGAGAACTGACAGTAGCCTCATACAATTTAACCGCCAACTGAAGAGATGCAACTACGACTTAGAAGCTTGGAGGAATTTGGTAGAACCACGAGCTACCCCAGAGCTTCGGAGGGGCTTTGACATCTTGGATTTAGATGGTGGTATTGGATGGGAACTTCTCACGTCGATGGTCCGGTACAAAGCGCGGCAAAGGACCAGTGCTAAGGCTGCATTGGCGCATCCGTATTTCAACCGTGAAGGGCTCCTTGGCCTCTCTGTCATGCAGAACTTGAGGCTGCAACTGTTTCGTGCAACCCAAAAGGACTACAGCGAAGCAGCTCGGTGGGTCGTCGGCCTCATGGCAAGATCAGGAACGGAGACAGAAGGGGGCTTTACAGAAGCTCAACTTCAAGAGCTTAGGGTACGTATGTGTATGACATCATGACAAGAACATACTGGTTATTAAAGATAGGAGTTGTTGAAGCAGTTTGCCGTCAAACATTTCATTGCGTTTTCAGAATTCTGACCTGAGGAATAGTGGGATAAACATATGATCTGGTTAGGAGAAACACTGACCACTTGTGTGTTTTTTCTGTACAGGAAATCAAACCGAAGAAAGGCAGCGCTCAGCGCAACGTGCTTGCGTCCTTGCTGCGTGTGCAGCGAAAGATCGTGAGAACAATCAACGAGAGCATGGATGAACTTAACAGCCAGCGGAAAAGCATCTGGTGGAGCCGGTGGATACCGAGGGAGGAGTAGGCAGGCGCAGTTCTGTACGTTGCCCATTTCTTCTGTAAAAACGTCGGAGACGGATCCTATCTGTCCTCCCCATAGGACGTCCTCCCCTGGCTCTACCGTCCATGTTGTTCTCGATATTTGTGCTCGTATTTTAGCCTACCTTGCAATACCGTCTGCGTATTGCTGCCGTTTTGTATATACGGAACACTTTATACTGCGCTCTCATGTGGCATCCAGCCACCCTCGGTTCCCTCGTTTCAAATCCACACGTCATACTTTTCCATAGGTGCAATCCATGACATGTGGACCATGCTAGGACATGGCCCGATGGTACATGTTGTAATGATGGGGCCAACATTATACCAAAGATAGAAAGGATATATTTTGTACTTGTCGAGACCCACACTATTCTCCTCCCCTGCTCCACGTTACGTTGACGGTGAGAAATGAGAGATCGCTGGAAGACTCTTTCAGTGACACGGGGGCCTAAAATGCGTGGGATCATATGTAAGAAATAAATTATACGTATGTTGTATATTTACTTTCTACAGCGGACGGGCTTATATTTTGCTTTCTACAGTGAACGGGCCCACACTCTCCGGTCTCTCGCCTCACTGTCTCTATCTTTCTCTCGCCGGCTGCACACTCTCTCCCTAGATATGAAATGTCCGAGTGATAAGAAATTTCCGGAGCCTGGGCAAGCCTTATCATAGCCAATAAACACGAACAAATCCACGTATATAGGACGGAAGCAAAGAATTGCAATAGTTTTAAACTAAAAGTATAGTCCAATACACTATCTACGTCCACAGATGATTAAGCAAGAAAGAAAAAAATCAATTCAACTTAGGCCTCTTACCGGCGCCGGTCTCATCCTACTGCCCTATCTGGCCACCCTTACCGTGGGCGTCTCGCGCCTGCCTCACCAGGGCGCCGGTGCACCGCCCGCCTTGCCATATGGTGCATGTGGAGTTCCTCCCTGCGCGGTTGCGCACTGCTCCCACCTCCCCCTTGGCCCTCGCCAGTCCTCGTGTCCGCCGAGCCGACAGCGCTGCCCGGGCACTGGCTTCCTAGGGTTTTTGGTAAGGATGAGTGGTGGTGAACGAGGAGGCGAGCAGGGAATTGGTGATATTGTAAATGAATCGATCGATCGAATGATTGGAGGCGAATGCCTGGGGTTGGGTGACGCCTGTTACGGGCTGCGGCCGGCGACTGAGGCTCATGTAACGGCCCATCCACCAGGCGAGACGCCACCAACGATGGTCCAGACACAAGGATGCGACCCATCAAGGCCGAAGCACGCCCCACGGCGCGGCTTGCCCGGAAATCATCTGGTGTCATCGTGTTTGGTGGTGGCAAGGGTATACTAGAGTTCAAACAATGGCTACTCGGCGAGCCCGGCAACCGCCCAGAGTTGCTGGGAGGTGGCCCCGCCACTATGTCCCAGACACAGATTCTATCCTATACATACGGGACATCTTGTGACTAAACATCCTATAACATGTGGAGACACCATGAGTCTTAGGTCTATTTATATTAGTTTTTAAAAACTGTTTTTTTTATACCTAGCTTTTAAATAGAGTGTTTTTTCAAGATAGTATCTATTAGTCGATTGTAATACATTGTAGTAACTTCATTTATATCGATTAAAATCGCATACGAGTATCTCTCTCTGTAAACTTCTCTACAAGCTATTATTATTTATAAACCAAAGCTAAAAGCTAAAATAAAAAAAGCAATATGAACAAACCCTTAGCCCACTTGTAAGCAAGAGGTGGGTGTAAACATCTCGGTAGACTATATGTCATGTGTCCTCTCTCTCTCCTCCGCTATTCTCCCTGCACTCCTCCCAACTAGCCTCGTCTCTCTCCTCTCTCCCTCACATGCTCTCTCATGTGGAGCCAATGACGTGGGACAATAAAAGTCGCAGACCTATATGTGAGTTAAGAGGGTGAGAAGTCACACTTTTACTCTCTCCGTTCCGTAAAATAAGTTTGACATATATACCTAGAAAATATATTAGTTAAGTAATATTTAATAAACTTAGATCATAGTACACTAGGTAAGTTGTCAATGAATCTTGCTGCGCACTAGCAAGCTACTCTCTTGATTTCTTCAAGTGTCGCATTCTCTTTTCCATAGGTGATGTTCTCGTTGTAGAGGTCATAAAGAGCAACGGTTCTTGCCTAACAAGACCAATCTTCTGTCTTATCCAGTCTAGCTTAAAATTCTTGATGTTAATTCCATCTATGCAAACTTCACCAGCCTGTGGACCATAAAATCTTTCAACTAGATTGATCACAGTTGACTTGCCACTGCCATTCTCCCCAACTATTGCCGCTGTTTTGCCACTGACACATGTATTGAAAGTCCATCAAATATTTAGTGGATTCTTTTAGTCTGTACTTATAGTTTTTAAATTCTGTTTGTTCGTGAAAGACAATATATATAAAGAAAAATAATTGCATGTGATTTTGGTCGGTATAGTTGAACTCGGTACAGTGTATACTACGATCTACCTATAAACTTCACCTTGAAAAAACCCATCGCTTAAAAGTTAATTACTGTAACAATAAAAATCAAAACTAAAATATAAGTGTAAAAGAACCCACCCCATCAGTTGCCTACACCTGCTTGGGTAACTGAAGTACACATCCTTCAGCACCACATCACCCTTGTGTCTTCTAACACCATACCGCTAGTATCATCAGAATCAATCTCCGGCTTCCTCTTAATTGTTTTAAACAATCTGTAAGCAGCAGCCCTTCCCTCCGTGACGGTAGCAATGAAGGGGTCATATCACCTAAAGAACTATCTCATCTAGTTGAATATTTGTAAAATGAATCGGATAGTGTCCAAACCACATCTATATTCGTATTTGTAAACGAATATGAATATAAATCCAAATATTTTCAAAGAATATGAATACGAATTGAATATTATAGCGAATGCGAATTCAAATCGAATATCTACTCAATTCGGTCGACTTCGGATATCCTTATAACTTATGTACTATGAAAATATTAATGATATTTTATCCTCGTGCAATCATACTTAATCATTCTAATTCATTTTACTTCACCTAAAGAAACACAAATTCACGTTCATTTAAAAAATGTATCCGACTAATTAGTCGTATTGTAATAAAATATGCATATTGCTTCGTCAAATACAAATACGGATACGAAAAGTCTGACTAAAATAACATTTTGGGTGGTAAAAGTTCATACCATATTCATATCTATATTTTTTTATGTGAATTCAAATACAAATAAGATATAAATTATTAATCATATGAGAAAATCTATACCATATTTACATCCAATCGAATACGGTAACCGAATAATACAGATAGTTTGTATCAACTTTTCACCCCTATTTTCACATAAGTAGACAAAGATAGAAAAAATGTGGATACACATAAATTTATCAGCACAGGACGAAAATGAGCTATTTTTATCGAAAATATAGAACATATCTTCCTTTAATAAGTGCTAGAATATCTGGTTATTTATTGAGCCTAGCTTACAAGTGGGTTACATATTTTTAGCATTAAGACTCACCATCCACCTGTCATGATAGCAAACAAAATGCTCACGATATCTCCTCCATTGTATCCTGTACTCAGGGTTAACTTAATTAGTGCCATGCCAAATGACTAATCCAAAGGTAGAGAAATAGACGAAGGAAAGGGATCCAATTCCAAAGCCCTTGTAGCAATTTAAGATAGAGTTCAGTTTGGTATTATCTTATGACTTTTTTTATTATAACTGGGTTGACTTATTTGACATAATTAAATTTAAAAAAAATAAAAATAGAAAAAACATATTAACCTATCACAGATAATGCAAATGAATACAGGAAAAAAGACAAAAAAATCTAAAAAATAGAAAAAAATAAAATTATTGAATAGTAAAAAAATAAAAGTTAGCTTTAAACCGTTTTAAACGGTGCCTAAATCGTCTTTAGATCTATGTCAACTTGTAAGGCTATAAGTGGACTTTGGATGCAATAGTAGCTTAGATATGCTAGGGATGAAGTTTTATAAAACTACGAGGCCGTAAAATCTGTTACGTGCCGCATGTAAAAAACTATAGTTTTCCATAACTATATCCATAAAACCTAAGATTTTATAGAATTTACTTTAAAAAAATCACTGACTCTTCCTAACCCGCCAAGGCTTCGCGGGTCCCACTTCCAACCACCTCAGGATTCCAGGAAGCCCAACAATAAAATACGCGAGCCGCGAGACCATCCCAACCCTTAGTGCAGACGAGGAGGCACGGAATGGAGGCAGTGAACCAAGCCACCAGCGAGAGCGGCATGAGGGACATCGCGGCGGACATGGCCGGAGCGGGAGGCGCCGCCTCCGGGGGTAGCGGGAACTTCCCCCTCGCCGCCGAGGCCACGATGCTCAACCCCCGCGCCACCGACCTCGACAACGAGGAGCTCCCCGAGGTGATGAATTGAAACATATAGGAGTACATGCCTGCATGATCCTCTCCTCTCTCTCTCTCTTGTTATTTATATCCTTTTATTGTTGTTAAATGTTGTCTTCTGGTTCGTTGTTACTGTTGATCTTGTGATATCTTTGCATATTCGTGGAGAAACGAATGACTGGTCATTAGTGTCGGTGTACTTGTATGGACTTTTGCTCCCTGAAAAAAGTTGATGGCAATCGCTGGGAGAGACAGGATTTGGGAGAAATTTGTTTTGGGGGCATATGATTCGGGAATTTGTTCAATGGTGCTATCTGTTAAGGATAGAATAAGATTAGGATTAGGACTCCTAGTTGTTTCCTAATATGCTACTTCCTTTTATGCTGTGTTGTATTCCTTTTGTACATCCCCTTGTACCTGTATATATATTGCCCCTTGGGCCTCATGAATAGATGCACACAATATTCTTAACATGGTATCAGAGCCAAAATTAGGGTTTTGGCTTGCCTAGGATTCCGTGCGCCGTCGTCGACTCTGCCGTACCGTCGCCGACTCCCGCGTGTTGACGCCGCCTCGGCCTCCCGTGCCGGCCCGTCGCCTCCTCCCGCGCCGGCGCGCTCGGCGCGCGTGCGCCTCCTGCGCGCGCCGCCGCCTCTCACGCCGCCGCGCATCTCCACGCCGTCGGCCGCTCCGCCTCGTCGGCTCCCTCCCGCACCGCCTCAAGCCCGCGGCCGCCGTCGGCTCCTCCGCCGAACAGCCTCGGCGCGGCGAGCTTCGTCCGATCCGGCGGGCGCGGCTCCTCGCTCGAACAGCCTCGGCGCGGCGAGCTCGTCCGATCCGCCGGCGCCGGCTCCCCGCCGCCCTCCAGCTCCGCGCTGGCTGGTCGCCGGCTGCGCCCGCCGCCGGACCATCGCGCGCGCCACTCCGACGCGCGCGCCGCCGGCCGTCGCCGCTGCCGCCCCGCCGCCGGACCACCAGCGCGCGCCACTCGGGCGCGCGCGCCGCCGGCCGCCCCACGCGAGGCCCAAGTCTTCGCCCGTGAGGTCTCTGTGCGAGAATAGCTTCCAAGGGAAGCTAAGTAAGTAGCTTCCAAGGGAAGCCAAAAAAAAAAAAAAAAAAAAAAAAAAAAAAAAAAAAAAAAAAAAAAAAAAAAACAAAACGTCGATCTAACCGCCGCGCCGTTGGCGCCGCTGTTAGACTTCGTTGTATTGGTCGCGCGCCGTCGGCGCCGCCTACCAATGGGCACCGCTTCCCTCCTCGCTGCCGGTGGTTTTGATGGTGTTAATTACACCGACTTCGTGTCTCACATGCGCATTCACATGCGTGGTTTACGTCTCTGGGGCGTCCTCTCTGGCGATGTCACCTGCCCGCCTTGCCCTATTCCTCCGACGGAGCCCACGCCTGTTGCATTGCCCCCGACAGCCGACAAGATTGCTCACGAAGCCGCTCATTGTTGATGATGAAGCGCCTCGCCTACCAGAGGCTCGGATCTCTACAAGGACCGTCTGACCACCTACACTCAGTGGTGCGATGACGACGCTCGAGCTGCTGCTGTCTTCATCGCCAGTCTCCAGCCTCAGTTCTCTTCTGAGGTTGTGGGACTCCCTTCGGCTTCCCAGATGTGGACTCATCTTCGTCAGCGCTACGAGCCCTCTGGTGATGCCCTGTACCTGTCCGTGGTTCGCCAAGAGCACTCTCTTCAGCAGGGTGATGCTACTGTTGATGCCTTTTACGCTCAGAGCTCTGCTGTCTGGCGTCAGTTGGACTCTCTCCGCACCGCCTGGCCGCTCGTTCTGCCGTCTTTGCTTGGATATACGTGCTGACTTGGAGTTTCAGCGGGTCTACGAGTTCCTTACTCGCCTTCGTCCTGAGTTCGAGCAACGGCGTGCTCAGCTTCTTGCACGCCACCCTCGTGTCACTCTCCTGGAGGCTCTCACCGAGATACGCGCAGAGGAGACTCGTCTGAGTGGTGCTGGTCTGATGCCACTCCCCTCTGTGCTCGCCGCTCGTCTACCGCTGCTCGCCTTCTTGGCGCCGCCACGGTGGTGGTGGCCGTCATCCGTCTGAGGTGGCCGTCCTCACTGTTCCTACTGCGACAAGGCCGGCCACATTGAGTCCCAGTGCTATAAGAAGAAGCGGCATCTTTCACGCCGTTCTTCTATTGGCACCGGTGCTTCTACGACGACGTCTGCATCGACTTCTTCAGCAGCTTCTTTCACCGAGCAGGAGATAGCCAGACTTCGCCGCTTGCTTGCCGCTTGAGTTCTCCTCGGCGTGTTCTGCGAGTTACGCTCATCGACTCTTGAGCAGCGAGAAACCACCCTCTACACAGTCAGGTACCTCCCCGTGGATTCTTGATTCTGGAGCATCTTTTCACATGACTCTCGATGCTTCTACTCGTCTTCTATTACACCTCTTGATTCTCCCGTCGTGTTCTTACTGCGATGGTACATCTCTTTCTGTCTCTAGTCGAGGATCTCTTAGCAACTCATCCTTTCATGTTCCTTATGTTGCTCATATTCCTCGCCTCACTATGCAGCTTCTCTCTGCTGGACAGATTACTGACCTTGGTTATCAGGTCATTCTCGACTCTGACTCTTGTTGTGTTCAGGACCGCCACACGGAGCTCGGTTGGTTCGGCCTCGGCGCCGTGACTCACGGCGTCTCTGGGAGCTTGGCGCTTCACCTTCCTTCCGCCGCCACCGCCGCCGCGGTCTCCGCTTACGCCGCCGTCTACCGGCTCTTTTCAGCGGTGGCATCACCGTCTTGGTCATCGTGTGGATCTACTTTGTCATCCTTAGTTCGTCGTGGTCTTCTGGGGTCTGTCTCAGGAGACGTGTCTTTAGATTGTCAGGGCTGTAAGTTAGGTAAACAAATTCAGCTTCCCTATCCTCACAGTGAGTCTGTGTCCCAGCGTCCTTTTGATCTTGTTCATTCAGATGTTTGGGGTCGGCTCCTTCGTTTGAAAGGGGTCATCGTTATTATATCATATTTATAGATGATTTCTCTCGCCACACTTGGATATATTTCATGTCTTCTCGTAGTGAGGTCTTGTCTATCTATAAACAATTTGCCACTATGATCCACACACAGTTCTCCACTCCTATTCGTGTTTTTCGTGCTGATTCTGCTGGCGAGTACCTTTCTCGTTACCTGCGCAGTTTCCTTGCTGCGCAGGGGACTCTCGCTCAGTTCTCTTGTCCTGGTGCTCATGCTCAGAATGGTGTCGCTGAGCGCAAGCATCGTCACCTCCTTGAGACGGCTCGTACTCTGATGATCGCCGCCTCTACCCCACCTCACTTTTGGGCCGAGGCTGTTTCCACCGCCACCTATCTCATCAACATCCAGCCATCTTACGCTCTTGTGGTGCGATCCCCGTTGAGCGTCTCGTGGTCTTCGCACGACTACTCTGCCCTTCATATGTTTGGCTGCGTTTGCTACGTTCTCCTCGCCCCTCGCGAACGTACCAAACTAACCGCTCAGTCTGTTGAGTGTGTCTTTTTGGGATACAGTGCCGAGCACAAGGGCTATCGGTGTTGGGATCCGGTTGGTCGAAGGATGCGGGTTTCTCGGGATGTGACTTTCGACGAGTCTCGCCCATTCTACCCACGTCCTGCCTCTCCTTCGACTCCCTCTGCGGAGTCTCTGTCTTTCTTGACCTTTCCAGATACACCTATATCTGCTTTGCCCTCGTCCACTTGTCCCACTGAGTCTCCACATATTCCCCCTGTGGCCTCTCCACCGTTGTCACCGCCTGCGTCGTCTCCTCTGACTCCCCAGGCTCCTCTCCCTACAGTACCTCCCCTTCTCTTTTACACTCGTCGACCTCGTATTGAGGCTTCTCCAGCTGAGTCCTCTTCTCCTGATGATCCACCTTCTTCTGATGCTCCATCGTCCCCTGATGGGTCATCTTCTCCTCGCTACGCTCTCCGCGATCGCCGGTCGATTCGGCCTCCTGCCCGCTTTGCCTTCGCTGGCGCAGCTACTCGTGAGCTTTGTCTCCTCAGGGATGTTGCTACTCACCCTGAGTGGCAGCTTGCCATGGCCGAGGAGATTGCTGCCCTCGAGCGTACTGGTACTTGGGATCTTGTTCCTTTGCCATCTCATTCTCGTCCCATCACGTGTAAGTGGGTCTATAAAATTAAGACTCGCTCTGATGGCTCTCTTGAGCGCTACAAGGCGCGTCTTGTTGCTCGTGGCTTCCAGCAGGAGCATGGCGTTGACTATGACGAGACTTTTGCTCCCGTGGCCCACATGACCACTGTTCGCACTCTTCTGTCAGTGGCGTCTGTTCGCCACTGGTCTGTTTCTCAGCTTGATGTCAAGAATGCCTTTCTTAATGGTGAGTTGCGTGAGGAGGTCTACATGCATCCGCCACCTGGGTATTCTGTTCCCGAGGGCATGGTCTGTCGCCTTCGTCGCTCTCTCTATGGCCTTAAGCAAGCCCCTCGTGCTTGGTTTGAGCGCTTCTCCTCTGTGGTCACTGCTGCTGGCTTTTCCGCTAGTGATCATGATCCTGCGCTCTTTGTCCACACTTCGTCCCGTGGTCGGACTCTTCTTCTTCTGTATGTAGATGATATGATCATTACGGGAGATGATTCTGAGTACATTGCCTTTGTCAAGGCTCGTCTTAGTGAGCAGTTTCTTATGTCGGATCTTGGTCCTCTCAGTTATTTCCTTGGGATTGAGGTTACTTCCACTCCAGATGGTTTCTTTATGTCCCAAGAGAAATATATTCAGGATCTTCTTGATCGCGCTCTCTCATCGATCAACAGATCTTTGTTGAGACTCCCATGGAGCTCAATGTCCACCTCCGACCCTCGGATGGCGAGCCTCTTTACGATCCGACTCGCTATCGTCACCTTGTTGGGAGTCTTGTTTATCTTTCTTTGTTACTCGTCCGGATATCACCTATCCCGTTCATATTTCGAGTCGGTTTGTTTCAGCTCCCACTCGGTCCACTACACCACCTTCTTCGAGTTCTGCGATACCTTCGTGGGACTATCTCTCGCCGTCTCTTCTTTCCACGTTCCGATTCGTTCTGACTTGAGGCCTATTCGATGCTACTTGGGCGGCGATCCCTCCGATCGCCGGTCTCTCTCGCCTCTTGTGTTTTTCTTGGTGGTTCTCTTATTGCACGGAAGGCGAAGAAGCAGATCGCAGTGTCCGTTCGAGTGCAGAGGCCGAGTTGCGAGCTATGGCTCTCTTGACGGCAGAGATTACTTGGCTACGGTGGTTACTTGAGGATTTCGGTGTTTACGTCACTACACCGACTCCTCTCTTGTCGACGAAGACAGTGCTATCGGATTGCTCGTGATCCCTGTGAAGCATGAGCTCACCAAGCATATTGGTGTTGATGCTTCCTTCATGAGGTCTTGTGTGCAAGATCAGGTGATTACTCTTCAGTATGTGCCTTCGGAGCTTCAGATAGCGGATTTCTTCACGAAGGCCCAGACTCGAGCACAAGACGACTTTACCTCTCCAAACTCGGTGTTGTTGATCCACCATGAGTTTGAGGGGGGGTGTTAAGGATAGAATAAGATTAGGATTAGGACTCCTAGTTGTTTCCTAATATGCTACTTCCTTTTATGCTGTGTTGTATTCCTTTTGTACATCCCCTTGTACCTGTATATATATTGCCCCTTGGGCCTCATGAATAGATGCACACAATATTCTTAACACTATCAAGTAGACAAGTACTGAAGCTGAGACAGACAGGCTGATGCTGAAGCTTGCTCTGTTAGCATGTCACTTGATTTCTTCTCTAGGACAATTGTGCGCCCGGAGATTACCTCAAATCTTAATGATGGGGAGCTTCCCAAAAGTTGACAGCTAGAAATTTATATTCGACTGTATGTGGGGAATTGTCTGTGTCAATTTCCAGTATGATTCCAAAAGATCTACCAGCAGAAATTTGCTGATTTTGGCTTGGACAAAAATAAGAACTTCTGTTGGAGGTCAACTTGCTTGGTAATGCGAGCCATTTTTCCCCCTACCACACTTTGTGGTGGCATATGCCGAAGTGGGAACTTTGTAATGCCGTATCTCGAAACCGTGAACTTTGCAACGACATATATCTAGTTTTCCCTATAGTATTCTATTTGAAACTAGTGAATGCATGAGCCCACCGCACATACAAAATATCTAGCTTGTACCCATCTTCACCACCTCTGACTCTTAACTGCCCCTTATTTTGTTCACTATCATGATACTTTAGCATTTTAACTCCCTAATGGTCACGTAGAGCATGCTTTCACTGTGACTGCATAGTACCATCGTAAACATATTGTTACTAAAATCGCTTTCATCCACCATGGTTTATCTAATATTTGGCTTGGACATTATAATCATATTGTTACTGCACATCGCTTCTTTCCACCTTGGTTTATCTAAAATTTCTCTTGGAGCTCTCCTTTTTAACTGAGTAATTGTATTTTTCTCACTGGACTAGTTTACACTATTGATCTGCAGGTCCTGTCTTTACTTCCATCTTACAAAGGGAAATCAGTACTAGAGCTTGGTGCTGGAATAGGAAGCTTTACTGGAGAACTGGCAAAAGAAGCTGATCATGTTCTAGCACTGGATTTCATTGAAAGTGTGATTGAGAAGGTGGATTTTGTCATTTCAAAATTTCATGTTTGACAGCTGGAATGTGCTAACTTATGCCTAGTTCCATGAGTTTTCACTACTTTCTCTTCTTGTAGAATGAAAACATAAATGGGCATCACAAGAACATTACTTTTATGTGTGCTGATGTAACTTCTCCAGAACTGAAGATTGAAGATAATTCCATTGATCTTATATTTTCAAACTTTCTACTAATGAACCGTTCGGATGAGGAGGTAAGATCAGGCAATACTTATGAATAAAAAACTTCAATACAAAAAAGAATAAAATGTTATGCTTGACTCTGTCTTACGAATTTTTTCTAACGGTTGTAAGTGATATCTCTTACTGTAGGTTGAGAAGATAGTAGGAAGAATTGTAAAATGGTTAAAGGTTGGTGGCCATATATTCTTTAGGGAATCTTGTTATCACCGATCTGGAGATTCCAAAAGGAAAGGGAATCTGCCACATTATCGGGAACCAAGGTTTTATACTAAGGTTTAAAGTTCTACTCAATTTTTTTCTGTACTTTCAGTCTGTCTTAAGAATGGAATGTTGTCTACTGTGCTGCAACTTTCCACTATCTTTTAGTCGTATCTCTTTAACTGGAACCTATTTTACTGGCCGTGGCATTGCATCTCTAGATTTGTATAAACAATTACCTTTAGCATTTTGTGAGATAACAAATGAGTAACTGTTTTATTTTGTGATAGCCGCATCTTAACATTTCAATGCTTTGCTCTTAGTTTTCATGTCCGTGGTTACTTACAGAGAATATTCTTTCATTGTCTCCCCAGTAGCTAACTTTTTTCATTTACAAATAGGTATTTAGAGAATATCATTCCTATGATCATGATGGGAATTATTTTGCGCTTTCTCTAGTAACTTGCAAGTGCATTGGAGCTTATGTGGAAGGCAAGAATGATCAAAATCAGGTATTCTTCTTTCCCCATATGCACATAGACACTCTTGCATCGGTGCTGTTCAAGAGAGGTGATTGACGAACCTTATGCTTCATAGATATGCTGGTTATGGGAAAAGGTTAAGTCGACAGAAGACAGCGGATTTCAAAGATTCTTGGACAATGTTCAGTACAAAACCAGTGGAATCTTACGTTATGAACGTATCTTTGGAGAGGGTTTTGTTAGCACTGGTGGAATCGGTGGGTTGACCAATTTCCTTGCCTCACTATAAAATTTTCAAACATTTACTACATCATATAATATTAAGCATGCTTATTTAAAATACAGAAACCACAAAAGAATTTGTGGATAAGCTGGATCTTAAACCTGGCCAGAAAGTGCTTGATGTTGGATGTGGAATTGGAGGAGGCGACTTTTATATGGCTGAAAACTATGATGTCCATGTTCTTGGTATTGATCTTTCTATTAACATGGTTTCATTTGCAATTGAACGTGCCATTGGACGCAAGTGCTTGGTTGAGTTTGAAGTTGCTGATTGCACCACAAAGGAATACCCAGAAAATACATTTGATGTCATCTACAGCCGTGACACCATCCTTCATATACAAGTATGTTTCATTGCATAGAATTTTTTTTTGTTCTTTATAAGGATCCTTACTACTTTACACGATTATACTATGATCTAACTGGTAGCCAACATAAATTAGATAATGAAATGGTGGAATGCATCTCCAGACAAAAAGGATTATGTTGTGCAACTCTTAATTGTTCATTGTATACTGAACAAATTGTTTTCTGAAAAAAATGGGGGCAGCAGGAGGACTGCCATCATTAATGAAAGAGGTAGAAGAAATAAGAGTTTGAGGTTTTTGCTGCGAATTACAGGAAATAAAGTGAATCTGGACTAGACAGTGAAAAAACTAGCTATAAGCTTGAGTCAACTAGCTGCTCTAACTCTAAGTGCCTCGTGTTAAGAATAGTGTTTTTATTCATTATGAGGCTAATGGACTAATAGATATACAAGTACAAGTATGACATATATGCAGAAATCTCTTTATACAACAGGGAAAATACACAACTAATAATACACATCTAATACACCTCTTAAACTTATGGTGGATCAACAACATGAAGCTTAGAGATAAAGAAGCTGTGTTAGGCTCTGTTCTATGTCTTCATGAAAAAGTCTACCACCTAAAGCTCTAAAATCACATACTAAAGAGTAACAATTTGGTCCTGCACATGTGCCTGCACGTAGGAAACATCAACACAAATATGTTTGGTAAGTTCATACTTCACCGGATCTTTAGCAATGCTAATAGCACATGTACTGTCAGACAAAAGAGGAATCAGTGTAGAAATAATAACAGGACCACCGATGCCACCGCTTCCCTTGGATGTTTGGTAATTTTGGTCATGAGCACTGAGTCCCACCAGTCCTGTGTTGACGTGAATGGTTGCCCAGCGGCTGGTCTCAGGGAATCACAGGCGGTCCACTACGCGATGGATGTCCCGAGAGTTGTACTCCAAGTTGGAAGTTTGAAAAATAATTGATACTCTGACCTTTAGATACTTGGTAACAACTGTGTACTGTAAAAAGTTATAATTTTGACAAGTGCTACACTTGCTTTTACAGGATAAACCTGCTTTGTTCAGAAGCTTCTTCAAATGGCTAAAAACCGGGGGCAAAGTCCTGATAAGTGATTACTGTAGGAGTCCTGGGAAACCATCAGAAGAATTTGCTGCATACATTAAGCAGAGAGGCTATGACCTCCATGATGTGAAGGCTTATGGACAGGTTTGCTTCTACAGTAACAGCCGCTTACCAGCAAATCCAGTTGCTTTGGTAGATTTGAGTCAAATGGGTGAAGTATTCTAACGTCTGTTTATACAACAACCCAGATGCTTGAGAATGCTGGTTTCAATGATGTCATTGCCGAAGACCGCACCGACCAGGTTATTTTCCTCTCTGAGTTCCTTTCAATGTTGTGCGCTTCCTAATCCTTTTCTTCTGCAATGCTTGGACAAATGTAATTCCCTCGGGACTAATATAATCACTGTCATATGCTATGTTTCAGTTCCTGAGGGTTCTGCAAAGGGAACTAGTTGAAGTTGAAAAGAACAAAGATGCTTTCTTGTCAGACTTCACCCAGGTGATACAACGAAGCACTTCAATTCTTTCAACCGTGGAATGCCAGTCCTGAAGCCTGCTTTGTGCTTCTGCTTCTTCTGAGCATCTCTCAATTTTCATCCATCTATTACCACTTACCAGGAAGACTATGATGATATTGTGAACGGCTGGAACGCGAAGCTGAAGCGGAGCTCTGCCGGTGAGCAGAGGTGGGGGCTGTTCATTGCAACCAAATGATCCAACCAACGATATGATCTGGGGAGAAGAGGGGCTTCGGAATAAAATGGGTGCTCGTGTTTGGCCATGTTACTTGATTTGTTGTTGCAGTAGCTCAAGCGTGCACCCTATTAGTAGAATCTTTACTGTACGTTTTGTTCCATGCAATGTGACGCACGAGCTCTCTTTGAACCCCGGTAATGTTAGAGTTAATCTTGTTTTAGTAGACTTGGTTTATTTTTTGAATAGTTTGTTTAGTATTTACAAAGTATACGTATAAAAGTAGAGAAAGAAAATAGGAATCCAAGTAGAATTATGAGTCCGTGTGCTAAGCTTAAAATTAGCCTTTATAAGGCACAATAGTCATGTAATTGAAGCAAAAGGAAAACGAGAGGCGAGGAAGAGAAATAAGAAGAAAAGAGGGAGCGGTTAGTGCTCTAGAAAAGTATATCATCGTGTACAAGAGATGAGCGGGAGTTAAAATTCCTACAATTGGTATCATAGCTTGTTGATCTTAGTGGTGTCTGAAGAATATGAGCGAGAAGACGAAGGCTCAGGGTGGGCTAATCTCCAGTACCCTTTCCTGATGACCGACAATTACCCGGTGTGAGCAATGAAGATGAAGTCGAACATGCGCGCCTAGAGAGTCTGGGGTGCAGTCGATCCGAAGGGGAAGGACAAGGAGCTGGAAGACAAGGTGGATCAGACGGCTTTGGCTATCATCTACCAAGCGATGTCAGACTCGATGATGCTTCAGCTCGTCGGGAAGGAGACAGCACGAGAGGCGTGGAAGACGCTTCAGAAGATGCACGAGGGAGTTTATCGTGTGAAGGAGGTGCGGCTCCAGAATTTACGGAGCGAGTTCGAGAATCTCCAGATGGGAGAGACCCAGTCGGTGGACGAGTTCGCTGGTAAGTTGACTTCGCTATACAATCAGATGATTTCTCTTGGTGACAAGATGAAGGAATCTATAGCAGTGAAGAAATACCTGCGCGTGCTACCAGAAAAGTATGTGCATGTCGTCAGCACGTTCATGTACTCTCCTGACTTGGAGAAAAAGAAGATCGAGAAGATCACCGGCTCTCTCAAGACGCACGAGGAGTTACTAAAGGGGTTTCTATCTCATACTGAGCAGAAGTTTCAGTCTCATAATCAGCAGGTGTTGCTGATAAAGGGAGATACAAGGAGCGGTGGCTCATCAAGCAGTCGTGGGCGATGGCACGAGCGAGGTGGCCAGAGTGGTCGAGGGGGCAGAGGTAGCCGTGGAGATAACGCCTGGCAAGGCGGTGGTGACAGATCCCGTGATAAGTCACATATCAAGTGCTTTGAATGTGGCAAATACGGGCACTACGCGTCACAGCACATAAAGTGCTTCAACTGCAACGAGTATAGGCATTATGCTTCGTATTGCCAAAGCAAAAAGAAGAACGGGAAGGCAAACCTCATCCAAGGCGAAGAAGACAAACCAGTATTATTTCTCTATTCATATGTTGAAAAGGGACCGACCATGGTGATACTAAACGAAAAGAACGTAGTTCCAAAACTACGCACGAAGGAAGACAACCACGATCACTCGGATCTATGGTATTTGGATATTGGAGCAAACAATCACATGAAGGGAGATCGCTCCATGTTCCATGAGCTCAACGAGAAGGTTTGGGGCAAGGTCTAGTTTGGCGATGGCTCTATGGTAGAGATAAGAGGCAAATGGACGATGATGTTGCAATGCAAGAACAGAGATAAGAAGTTGTTGACAGAAATTTACTATATACCAAGTCTGTGCAACAACATACTTAGTCTCAGACAGATGACAGAAAAAGGATGCTGAGTGGTGTTGCAAGATGAGTTCTTGCGTATCTATACCAAGAACAATGATCTGTTGATGAAGGTGAAAAGATCTCCAAACCGATTGTACAAAAATTTCTTTGAAAATTTATAAGCAGGTTTGTCTAAAGAGCAGTTTGGAAGAGTCAGGAGATGGTATGACCCAAGGGCGAGACTCGCTGAGCGTAGCTGGGGGTAGCCAAACAAAGCATGCAGAAGGCCAAGATGGCATGACTCAGGTGCGGCACGTGCACGCTCAGGGGGTGCATATGGAGAGCGGTTCGGACGCACAAGGTGGCAGCCCTAGGGCTAGAGCAGATGCATGCGAAATTGAAGGTGTCGCGCATACAGCTGCGAACGGTGGATTTCGTGCGGGCAGTAGGCTCTCAGGAGGAAAAAGTGCACAAGTTCCAAGAGGAAGACTTGGAGTACAAGTTGGTGCAATTTTTGTGGTTTTGCAGATGGAACGTGGTCAGCGTTGGAGACAGGATGCACGAGTGCGGGAGTGAGAGGCGGTGTAGCCTCAGCTAAAATGTGCATGAAAAGCGGACGAATTTGGTCCAAGAGAGAGGAGCAGGAGGCTCTAGTAACGGCGAAGCCAAAGCAGTTGTGAGAGCAGGTGCTCCAGCCTAGGCAGGCGTGCAAAGAAGGAATAATTCAGTCCAGGTGCGAGGCACGGCAAGCATCGGATTATACAAGGCTCATGATGGAGCAAGTGCAAACGGTAGGACAGTGATGGCTCAGGAAGGAACGATACACAGGAGTGCAAGTAAAACGAAGAAACAAAAGACAAAGAGAAGATCGGTGTGATCAAGACGGAGAAACAAGATTAAGGGGGTGATTGTTAAAGTTAATCTTATGTTTAGTAGGCTTGGTTTATTTTTTGGAGAGTTTATTTAGTATTTACAAAGTATGTGTATAAGAGTAGAGAAATGAAATAGAAATCCAAGTAGGATTATGAGTCAGAATCCAAATAGGATTATGAGTCAGAATCCAAGTAGAATTATGAGTCCGGGTGTTAGGTTTGAAATTAGCCTTTATAAGGCACAATAGTCATGTAATTGAGGCAAAGGAAAAACGAGAGGAGAGGAAGAGAAATAAAAAGAAAAGAGGGAGCGGTTGGTGCTCTGGAAAAGTACATCATCGTGTGTAAGAGATGAACATGAGTTAAAATTCCTACATGTAAGGCGGTTAGACTATGTTTCAAGTCTATGTTGCGGGACGTTTGATTCAGACCGTCTGAAAGTTTGATCGATTTGGTGTTATTCTTTTGTATGAATTGCTATACAACTGTTGATTGTTTTTATCTTTGAAAAACAATCGAATTTCTAACCTTGCAATTTGCTTAGAGACTGGTGCTCCGGACGTGATTTTAGCTGTATAATTGAAATTAATATATTGATGAGGACATGGCCCCAGTGGATACAACCAACATATCAAGACCAAGTTAATATCTGCCCTAGCTCTTCCTTATGGTTACCACGTTACTTTTGGACCAATTCAAGGAAGAGTTCAAGTGGGACACGTTTTGGAATCCAATTCGGCCTCCAGATCAGTTCGGATTCAGCCTGATAGGTTTAACTTCAAACGAGCATAATTTTCACATACGGAGTTCGTTTGAGGTCTATGAGTACTTGATGGAAAGTTTTTCTCATCCTCTTTCCAACGGATCCAGCCTTGCCAGCAAATTCCTTCTGTACCGCCCGCAATCATCAAAAGAAGTTACTACATTACTTATTTAGGCCAAATTGGACCTTGTAACGCATGGGCCAAAGAGGAAGGTGCTACCCCCACAATTTATGGGCGTGCTACTGTTCACGTGAACAGTAAATTTGTACCACCCCTTGTTTTCTTAGTTTTGTGTGGCTTCCACTCTCCTATTTAAGGAGGTCGCACCCCTCTAGTTTTCTTGGATTTCGTTTATGTTTAGTTTGCCTGTGTTGCAACTTGTATCTTCAGTTGTGTCGGACGACCACCTGTTAAGATCGTTATTCGGAATCCCACCAAATTCAAGTATTTCAATCCTATTTGCAATTTGAGATTGCTTTTTATCTTGTTCTTGCGTGTTCTTCGGTTGTATGCAGGAATAGACCTTCGTGGTCAGGTCAACCGCGTTCTTGGCACGGTTGCTAACAACTCAGAGTGTGGTTTAGCGATTGCTTGGCGTTCTGGTCGTGACCGGTTAGTAGCCGCATCGTCAAAGTTGTTCTCCCTCAAATCGAAATTACCATCCTATCGGAAGATCGGGATCCTGTCACCTCATCATATATTATCTAATATAATTGATTTGTAGATGCTAAAATGATGTACTGTTTAAAATTTTGAAAGCTAGTTATTATAGCAAAAATTAAATCATAAGCAGTAAGTTCAAAAGAACTCAGCCAGCCTATGGGCCGCGCTTCCGCCGCTAATCAGTGGGCGCCGCGCCAAGTTGGGCCGCGCACGAGCGGCGCGGGCCAACCCAACCCATCGGCAATCCGTCTCCGTCCTTGCTCTGCCAATGCACACGCCGCGCGCGAACATCCTGAAGCACGGCTCGATCCGATCGTGCGTACTCGGTGGCCGAGGGAACGAATGTCTCTGCGTGTTCCTGCCTCTCCGAGGAGTTACCACCGGACACGGACGAGGCGTACCAGCGGCAGGACCACGACGCGCGCCGCCGAGGAGAGGAGAGCACGAGCACCGTCACGTACGCACGCTTCGTACGTCCCAGGCTGGCTGCCGGCCGTGACGACCGCGCCATCATGCCGGCACATGCACGGAACGAAGCGCACGCCGCATGCGTCCAGCTCGCCGCACGGCGGGCAGGCACGGGCGGGCGCCACCACTCCGTGGCCCACCCACGGAGACGACAGCCGTGCGCGCGCGTGCCGGTTCGCAGCTCACCTGCCTCCGTGAGTGACCAAACGCCGGGCCTAACAGCTGCCAAGACCGGAAGCGTAACAGCTGAAGAACATCATATCCAACTATACATTTCGTGAGGCTGCAGAACAGTGGCTAGGGAAAGAATCACCCTGGTACTTGTCAAATCTTAACCTCAGAAGCTAGGATTTATATCAACTGTTAACTTATCGAATGTTACACAAAAATATTACTATGTAAACTACGTGCTCCCGGACCGATACGGCTTCATTCCCTACTTGGTCTACTCATGCCATCCTCATCCTCCACCTCCTCGTCGTGCAAGTAGATTGAGAGGTGCTGTGGACTTGCGGCTCTGCGATAGGCGGATGCAACGCTACTAGTGATCACCATGGATTTGTCACCTGCAAACGCAAGAAGATTGTGACTTGTGAGGCGGGCCTGCTTCAAAGGGCTTATAAACCAGGGCTTATGCTTTTTTTTTTTGTGTTATGGCTGTAAATGTAGTAGTTGTTAGCTTCTTATGAGTTATAAAAATAAAAAATAATAGTAAAAAATTCAGAAATTTGAAAAACACTACTATATCTTTAGGGATAATACAAAGGAATAAAAGAAAAACAGAAAAAGCAAAAAAAAAAGGCCAAACAGTAAAAAAAAAGAAAGCTAAAATTTAGAAGCCGAAAGGTTGAAACCGTTTGGAGCGTCGCAGCTTCCGTTTCTAAACTAAAACAGGTTTTGAAAAGATGGTCAGTGTTACTTCTCTCTGCAATGATATGATTGCGCAGCATTTAGGACCCAACATGCAAATCATGTACAGGCAAACGGCAACGACAATTGGAAGACATGAAAACCAAAATGGACCACATCAATCTAGGGACGTCGTACATACAATTAGTTCTGGAGACAATCCAGAAAAAAAAATGAGTGCATTGATAGCACAGCACTACAGCAGTGCCAAGTAACACCTGTGCATTGAGGTATTTAGCTTTGTTAGGGCAAACATCTTAAGAAAAAGAAACGCACAGATCTATGGGTTGTAGATGGAGGGCAAACTAGAAGAGAACTTTTCATGGCTATCACATCTAATGAAACTAGAAGTCGTTTGCAACTTCATCTCACAAGCAGCTGGCAAATGCTAGTTGTGTAACTTCCCGTCTCATGATCTATTATCATAACCCTTCCATGCATCAAAAGATTAACACAGACAGACAGAAAAAAAAACTCAATGATGGGAAAGATTTATAATTCGATAACCTTCTTGTGATCGACTACAACAACCTCAAGGCACGCAGATGAAATTAAGCAGTAAAAAGCACAAGTCACATCTCTTTGCAGCTTCATCTTTACCATTCTAAAGCACTAATGCACTCAACTATTTCCTTCATAGATCGATTAGCTCAATTGGATGCATCATCACAAACCAAACAGACGCTTTAAAACCAAAAATATCAATCAAGAACCATGGAAAATTTGCTACCATTGAAGTAATCTGTCTCCAAAAATGGATTAATCATTGATGTTCTCGTTTCTCTGGATGGCTGATCACAAAGTATGCCCAATGCAATAACCAGCTCATAATACTCGCATATCAAGATTGTTCTAAGCAACAAAGGATCTAGCTAGTCATGCATCTCCTAATTTGTGTGTGTACTTATACCATCTGGAAAGAAAGCTACTAGACCTATGATACATTGTCCCGAAAAGAAGGCTTGTATATATTCTACATGCACACACAAACCTTAGCCTCTGTTCTAAAGAGCACACAAACAAATATTTTCCGAGAAATCCATGGCATTTTCTGCGCTTCTTCGGTTCTTCCTTCACTACGACAGGTAACCAAACAACATAACAGAAGCAGGAAAGGCAAAAGACAAGCAAGGATATGAGATGTGACTTGGACTAGTAATGTTTGCACGCTGACCTGCAGCTCATCCTCTTGCTCGTGCTGAGGCCATGGAGGCCCGGGTGCAGTTTGGCAGGCACCACCTGCCGCGACGAGCTGCGGCGTCGCCATTGCCGTTCCTTCCCCTTGCGCCACTGGGGCTAATGAGTGATGAGAAACGAAGGCGCAGCCAAGCAAGCAGCTGGAGCAGAACAAAGTGTGTGCGTCTTCCAACGAAAGGAAGCAGTGGTAGTACTTTGTAGAGAAGCAAGGGCCAAAAGGAAAGGAAGGGGGCAATGGCTGTCAGCTATTTTTGCTGCTTTTTCCTCGGTCTGCAGTGTTTCACTGCTCACTGCATTTACCTGTCTGCCTGCAAGCCTAAGAACGATGCATGGTCTCTAGCCCACTCGCCATGCCATGGTGATTAGTCACTGAAAGTGGGCTATCTACCTGGACCAGCTGTCAGTGACTGTGTTACATTGCCACTAAACATCAGAACCACATGCTCGCCAGAGAAAGGAGAATTATTACTGTCCTGAAATTTATAGCTGCAGTTCAGATGCATTGTTGCTTGCTTTGCTGCTCTACTCTTTTGGTGTTAGTAGGGAAGTGTGTGACTGGCACGTTCTTTTGGTGTTTTTTTTTGTTTTTGCAAAAGTTAAAATAAATGGTATGGATTTTATAAATAGTTTTTTGAAATTAAAACCGTATGTATTATCCGTATCTGCGTCTTTGTCGTCCACTATTATCTCAAAAAAACATAGCCAAAAATCATTATCCGTAGCCTAAAAGAACAGGGGTGTGTTTTTTTTCGGCTGCGACATATGGCTTTTAGTCTTAACATGAGCGTTTGTGTGAATGAATTAAATACCGTAAGTAATTTCAAAAAGACTATCTTGATAATATACTTTAAAACAACAATATTAAAATCATCCTATATATTTATCTGAAGAAGTTATAAGCCAAGAGCTCAAAATAACGGGACGCTGGGCTTCGTATCCGGCCCACATGTAAAGTCAAAGAAACTCTTCTTTTCGGTTTGCCCTCTCTGAACCGTGGCATGCATGCATGGACATGGAGCACACAAACCACTTTGGTTTCTCTCTCTTCTGTCTGCCTGCCGGCTGCCGCTTTTATCGTGTCTCAGGAAACGGAGGGAGATAGGCACGGATCCTGAGAGATAGGGAAAGATTTGTCCCTGATTTTCTTTGAATTTTGGTTAGGAGGTTAGGCCCCTGGTATAGGTGACATTTTAGCTGTGCTTGGGGCTTCTGGTGTAGCCGTGTAGGTGACACTAGGGAGAGGGGAGAACAGGTTTTAGTTTCACTTCGTCCTTTGTTCTTTGTGGGCACACTGGCCAAACGGCGGCACCGCACGGCACGGGCCTCGGCCATATCCTATTTAGATACACCTATTTGATATGATTTTATATTTTTTTCTCATCTAGTATATTTGCCTCTGGTATGACTTTTATATATATATATATATATATATATATATATATATATATATATATGTAACATTTAGTTTTTCATTTTATTCATAGTATGATTGTCATAAATATTCCATACTCTTATGGTATTAGATACGATCGCTCCTGTGACCGCACCCTTCCATTAATTTCACCATCATAGCAGGTACAGACAACACTGCCGCTACCGCACGCCACAAGCAGGAGGCCACCGACAACGTTGTCGTGTGCCACAAGCAGGAGGCCACCGCTATGGCCGGCAAAGACAACACCGCCACTGCATCACGTCGCAAGCAAGGGGCCGCCGCCGCCACTACCGCGCACCGCGTGTAGGGTACTACCGCACACCAGGAGGCCGCGCAGGCACTGGCCCTCTCCGAGGCCGCCGGCGTTGCTTCTCTCCACGCCTAGGCGTATGGTGTTCTTAACATAAGGCCCTCGTCCCTGTCGTCCTCGACCTCGCCTCTCCAAACTATAACAAATGGCACGACCTCTTCCTCGTCACCCTCGACAAGTATGCCCTCTCCGACCACGTGCTTGTTGGATTAATTGGGCTTAGTCCATTTAATTTAGCAATTAATCAAATGAAATTCCTAGGCCCACATAGAAAAACTGTTTAGTCCCATATGGAGAGTTGAATGGGAGTTACACCACTTTAAAAGGTGGAACGTGGAAACCCCCTTTTGGAATTGGAAAAAGCCAATACACGCGCGCGCCCTCGCTCGCTCGCCTCGCCACGCCGAGCCGAGCCGAGCCGTGCCGTGCCGTGCGTGTGCGTGTGCGTGTGCGCGCAGGCGTGTCGGGTGCGTGCACGTTTTTCTTTATCTATTCGAAAATCGTAACGCACTGACTCGCAGTAAATAGTATTAACGAATGGCTGGCAGTAACGGTACAGTTACTAGTGTATTATGGCTACGGTTACTTTCGAGTAATGGCTACAGTTACTAGTGACTGATGTCTGCAGTTACTCTGGCTCTTCGTTTTTGCTGTTACAGTACAGAGGGGCTCTCCACTATATACGGGATAAAAGATAGTATTCTGGTTCTGTTTTTGTAAGCTGTGCTCAATAATCTCCGGTCCAGAACCTTGCGCGCAAAGGGTTCTGGGCGAGTAGGCCTCCGAAACTCCGTCCGTTTGCGTACCTGCACGGGTAGACGGGCAATCAAGTTTTTGGGGAGCGCATTGGCGCGACTACTCAATCTGCGAAGTACTTCATCTACTTCCTGGTGGTGAACTGTTCGCGAGACTGCACGGCGAACATCTTCCTGCATCACGCCTCGTCCTGCATCACGCCTCGATCGACTACATCAAATAGACCATCATGTCGACTGATGGTAACGGCGCCTCCGGTGTCACCGACACTGGCCCCACCCGAGGGTATAACCTGAAAACTTCTCTGATGTATTTGTTTCTTGTGCTATGAATATGTTAATAGGTGTTGCTGTTAGCTTGTTCGTAAGCGAATATGAATACATCATTGTTCAATCACTCATGCTTTTGTATGTCATGTTTTATATGCTGAATTTTTGGATTAAAATATGCCGAAAATTGACTAGATATTCAACAATCCAAAAACTTGATAGGTCTTTTTCGGTAGTTGGCTTTGCTGCGTCGCTTAAGCCGCACCCTCCGTTTGATGGTTCCAATTTTAAGAGATGGCGTGCACGTGCGATCCTGTGGTTTACTGCCATGGAATGTTTTCATGTTACACAAGGCAAGCTCGCTGAGCCTCTATCTGCTGAGGACGAACGCAAGTTCAATGTAGCGAATAACTTGTTTCGAGGTGCACTTGTTAACATACTGGCAGATAACATTGTGGATGTGTACATGCATTTGCCTACGGGCAGAGAGATGTGGAATGCACTTGAGGCCAAGTTCGGAGTTTCTGATGCTGGCAGTGAGCTGTATGTCATGGAGCAGTTCTATGACTACAAGATGGTTGATGACCGTTCTGTAGTAGAACAAGCTCATGAGATTCAGGCGCTGGCAAATGAGCTTGAGAACAATAAGTATGAGTTACCAGACAAGTTTGTGGATGGCGGTATTATCGCCAAATTACCACCTTCTTGGTCGGATTTTGCTACCTCTCTAAAACACAAGAGGCAGGAGTTCAGTGTTACTGATCTCGTTGGCTCTCTTGGTGTTGAAGAGAAGGCGAGGGCAAAAGATACTCGTGGCAAGAAAGTTGCTGCTGAGGGAGGTTCTAGTGCCAATTTGGTGCAGAAAAAGAACCCTCAGGCTTTCCACAATAAGAAGAAAAATAAGCTTATTGTAAAGCCCAAGGCTACTACTGAGTTTAAGAAGAAAAGCAAATGAAAGGGCGGCTGCTTTGTGTGCGGTGATTCTGGCCATTGGGCTAATGATTGTCCAGACCGCAAGGATAAGCAAAAGAAGTCTGCCAACATGGTTATTAGTGATGCTAGAGGAACATCGGGGTACGGTAATTATTTACCTACAATTCTTTCTGATTGTCAATCACCTGAGTGGTGGGTTGACACTGGTGCTAATATTCATGTGTGTGCTGATATTTCCTTGTTTTCATCTTATCAGGTCTATCGAGGTTCCTCCTTGTTGATAGGAAGCGGATCGCATGCAGTTGTTCATGGTGTTGGTACGGTCGATCCAAGTTTACGGGAAAGACCGTGCACCAAGAATGTGCAGCATGTCCCCTCCATAAAGAAGAATCTCGTCAGCGGATCTCTATTGTGTAGAGATGGTTTTAGGCTTGCATTTGAGTCCAATAAATGTGTCGTGTCTAAGTATGGAACATTTGTTGGTAAAGGCTATGAGAGCGGAGGCTTGTTCCGTTTTTCTTCGATGGATTTCTATAATAAATTTGTGAACCATGTGTGTAACGATGATGATGAATCTAATGTTTGGCATTCACGACTTTGTCATGTTAATTTTGGGTGTATGACACGCTTAGCAAATATGAGTTTAATCCCGAAATTCACTTTGGTCAAAGGTTCTAAGTGCCATACGTGTGTTCAATCGAAACAACCTCGCAAGCCTCACAAGGCAGCGAAAGAGGCGAGGAATTTGGCACCGTTAGAATTCATTCATTCCGATTTGTGCGAGATGAATGGCGTGTTGACTAAAGGTGGGAAGAAATATTTTATGACGCTTATAGATGATTGCACTAGATTTTGCTATGTGTACTTATTGAAAACAAAAGATGAAGCGTTAAATTACTTTAAGATCTATAAAGTTGAGGTAGAAAACCAACTTGAGAGAAAAATCAAGCGGGTAAGGTCTGATCGTGGGGGAGAGTATTTTTCGAATGAGTTTATTTTATTCTGCGAGGAATATGGAATTATTCATGAGAGGACGCCTCCCTATTCTCCCGAATCAAACGGGGTTGCCGAAAGAAAGAACCGCACTATAACTGATTTAGTTAACGCTATGTTAGACACTGCGGGACTTTCTAAGGAATGGTGGGGTGAGGCTATATTGATCGCGTGTCATATCCTGAATAGAGTTCCTACAAAGAATAAAGAAGTAACACCATTCGAGGAATGGGAAAAGAAGAAATTGTCTCTCTCATACTTGCGCACTTGGGGATGTTTGGCCAAAGTTAACGTGCCAATTGTCAAGAAGCGCAAACTTGGACCAAAAACCGTAGATTGTGTATTTCTTGGTTATGCTATGCACAGCGTGGGTTATAGGTTCTTAATTATAAAAACTGGAGTACCTGACATGTGTGTTGGTACAATCATAGAGTCCAGAGACGCCACATTTTTTGAGAATGAATTTCCTATGAAATGTGATGTACCTAGCTCATCTAGTCAAGGACCTATAATTTTCCTTGATTCTTTTGTGTCGATAGAACATGCTGAGGAAACGCCTATGGAAAATCCTGAGGAGGATAACAATGAGGTTACTCGAAAGAGTAAGAGACAGAGGATTGCAAAGTCCTTTGGTGATGATTTCATTGTATACCTCGTGGATGACACTCCAAGAACCATGGAAGAGGCATATTCTTCTCCTGACGCTGACTATTGGAAGGAAGCAGTACGGAGTGAGATGGACTCTATTATGTCTAATGGAACTTGGGAGATCGTTGACCGTCTTTATGGGTGTAAACCTGTAGGATGTAAATGGATTTTCAAGAAAAAGCTTAGGCCTGATGGTACAATTGAAAAGTACAAGGCAAGACTTGTGGCCAAGGGTTATACCCAGAAAGAAGGCGAGGACTTCTTTGATACTTATTCACCTGTTGCCCGATTGACCACAATTCGAGTACTACTTGCCCTGGCTGCCTCTCATGGTCTCCTCGTTCATCAAATGGACGTTAAGACAGCTTTCCTAAATGGAGAGTTGGAGGAGGAGATTTATATGGATCAACCAGACGGGTTTGTGGTAAAAGGTCAAGAAGGAAAAGTGTGCAAGTTGTTAAAGTCTTTGTATGGCCTAAAGCAAGCACCTAAGCAGTGGCATGAGAAATTCGACAGAACTTTGACATCCGCTGGCTTTGTTGTGAATGAAGCCGACAGATGTGTGTACTATCGCTATGGTGTGGGAGAAGGAATGATCTTGTGCTTGTATGTTGATGACATATTGATTTTTGGGACCAACCTCAATGTAGTTGAGGAGGTCAAGGACTTTCTGTCCAAGAGTTTTGAGATGAAAGATTTGAGAGTGGCTGATGTGATTCTTAACATTAAGTTACTGAGAGGAGGTGATGGTGGGGTTACACTTGTGCAATCTCACTATGTAGAGAAGGTCTTGAGTTGCTTTGGTTATAGTGACTGCAAGCCTGCTTCTACTCCTTATGATCCTAGTGTGTTATTGAGGAAAAATCGAAGAATAACAAGAGATCAATTAAGATACTCCCAGATCATTGGCTCATTGATGTATTTAGCTAGTGCTACGAGACCTGACATCTCGTTTGCTGTGAGCAAGCTAAGCCGATTTGTTTCAAATCCGGGAGATGATCATTGGCGTGCTCTTGAGAGAGTAATGTGCTATCTAAAAGCAACCGTGAGCTATGGTATTCACTATGCTGGGTACCCAAAGGTACTAGAGGGCTACAGTGATTCAAACTGGATCTCTGATGCTGATGAGATAAAAGCCACGAGTGGATATGTATTCACACTTGGAGGTGGTGCTGTTTCCTGGAAGTCTTGCAAGCAGACCATCTTAACAGGTCAACCATGGAAGCAGAACTCATAGCGTTAGACACCGCAACTGTTGAGGCTGAGTGGCTTCGCGAACTCCATCTTGTTGGGGTGCAAGGAAGATGGCCGCATTGTCTGTGTATAAGGAGGTTCTAAGTGTAGCCGCTCATCCAGCCAAAGGTTGTAGGAGCCCAATATTCATTGTAACATTGAGTATCTTTTGTAGAGGGTCTATAGTAATGATGAAAAGGAAAGGTGATAGTAGATCTCCTTGTCGTAGGTCTCTACGGTGCTGTATTCGTTTCCTTGGGACCCCATTAAGTAGGACTGTGGAGGAGGAGGTAGCAACGAGACCCACCACCCAATCTCGCCATTTTGGTGGGAACCCATGTTTTTCAAGAAGGGTAAGAAGATAGTTCCATCGAACCAAGTCAAAAGCTTTTGTTATGTCGAGTTTAAGGAGAAGAGATGGTGTACCATTTTGATGGTATCTCTTTATCAGATTCTAGACGTAGAGGAAGTTGTTGTGGATGTACCTCCCTTTAATGAATGCACTTTGACTCTGGGAAATCAGCTAGCTCATGAAAGGCACAAGTCGTAAGGCCAAAATTTTTGTGATAATTTTGGCTCATTCATAGCTTATCCAAAATTATCACAAAAATTTTGGCCTTACGACTTGCACTCACAGCTGCTCCAACACTCAGCTCCGACAAACCTCCATTGGAAGATGCAACAAGTGACACCTCGCCAAACATTGCGGCAGTGTTACCACATGGAGAGACTACAACCCAACTGATCATCACATCACCAGCTGCTACCTTGCCAGCGTCTTCAGTGACCTTCTAATCCCTGACAAGCGGCATTATGTAGCCTTTGGCACTTGAGGCTAACTCAACATTATGTGGCCTGACTGTTCTATCCTTTGTTGGAACGCCAGGGGCTCAATGCCTCCGCCCATCGAGCTGCAGTCTACGAATTTGTTAATGTCAATCCATGCCACATCGCTTGCCTACAGGGGACGAAGCTCAGCTGTATAGATCATATGCTCGCCACCTCTCTAGAAGGCTCTAGGATGAGCGACTTCACCTACCTACCAGCACTTAACACACGAGGAAGGATTCTAGTTCTTTAGGAATGCAAACTTGGTGGAAGTGTCCAACTACCGCCACCAAGACTTCTCCATAACGATAGATGTCAAAATTAAATGATGTGCCACTGAATTCATTTTGACTACAGTCTATGGCCCATCAACGAACAGGGACAAAGGAAGGTTCCTAGCAGAGTTGCGAGGACTAAAACCACAAAATGACACAAAGTGGCCAATCTTGGGGGATTTCAATCTCATCTACAAGCTAGTGATAAAAATAATAGCAACCTCAACCGTCACATTATGAATCAATTCCGAAATGCACTTGACTTTGTGAGTTGAAAGAGATTCGTCTACAAAACCAAAAATTCACTTGGAGCAATGAAAGGGAGTACCCAACACTAGTTCCTTTGGACAGGATGTTCTACAACACCTCCTGGGACACAACTTTTAGCAACCGCACCTTGCATGCTTTAGCCACATCCATTTCGGACCACTGTCCTCTCCTCCTTCCAATAACAGCGGCCCATGTCTACCAAAGCATTTTCGATTTGAAAACTTCTGGACAAAACTACCGCGATTCATCGAGGTTGTCCAACATGCTTGGGCAGAAACAACGCAGGCCCGAGGTCCAATTCTCCGCTTTAACAAGAAAAACGAAATGTGGCAAAAAGGTTGAGGAAATAGAGGAAAACGATTTACCCACATGCTAGGCTACAACTTCTTATGGCCCAAGAAATAATCCTACGCCTTGAGATAGCTCAGGAAAGCTACATGCTCTCAGCGGAAGAAAGCTTCAAACCCGTCTGAAGTCCAGGATCTTGGGGATAGCAGTTGTTGAAAGATCTAGGAAAAACAAGCTGCACGTATTAACTGGCTGAGTGAGGGCGACGCGAGCACACGATTTTTTTCACATTAGAATTAATTCACGCAAGAGAAAGAATTTCATCCACCATCTTACAGCCGACCAACGCACGGTCGTCTCACGTGAGGACAAAGCGGAGGTGTTGTTCCAACACTTTCATCGTGTGCTCGGTCACACCACCCCCTCTTCCACCACCTTCAACTGGGACGTACTGGAGCTGCCACAACTCGACCTCCACACCCTGGTTCGGCATCTGACAGAGGAAGAGACGCACAACGCGGTCGTAGAGCTTCTGGCTGACAAAGCTCCTGACCAGACGAGTTTAACACGTACGTACGGTTATTATAAACTTGCGCGATCGTCAGCTTAGACGGCATGATGACTTTGTAAGCTTCACTGGCCTAACTTTTGGCTGCAACTGAGCCCCTCACTTTAAACAAAGACCTCGATCGTAGTGCAGGGTCAAGATCTACATGGAGAAGAATGAAGAGGCTTCTGAATCACTGGCTGCGAGCTGGTGGTTAGACTTTCGCTGTTACGGCTTTCGTTGCGAGAAAAAAAGAATTATACTAGCTAGGTTTCTACTACCTGCAGCGATTAAGACATCAAATCATGAATGTAAAGTATGCGAAGCATGCCGGTTGTATCCTTATCCGCCTCCGGTATAGTAATATATATACAGACTTCTATGTCATTTGGAAATCCAAGGCATACAATGGAGGAAACGTTAAGCGGTTGACAGGCGAGGAAACCCTATTGTCACAAATTAACTTTGGGACACTATTACAATGGTAATACTTGTAATACTATTACAAGTCCAAAGGAAACATACGACCTACAAGTCGATGCATGGGGGAGTAGCTACTGCGTGTTATTACTGGCTTATCATCTCCCCCATTTCGCCAAAGATAACTCCTGCTGCAGCAGAAGCCAAGCAACAGCTAGCCACTGCGTTGTTAAACATCTATAACACACATACAATGATACAATTCATATCTTCTCTCCGGTTTCATCCTCCAATCACGTATCGGATGGCATCCCCAAGCACGCGAAGCGCACCTGCCGGCCGGCGAGGGGGACCGGTGCGGGGATCGTTAGGCGGCGTATGTCCCTTGGGCGGCGGCGGGGCGTGCTGCTGCCTCCGCGACACGCCGGCAGAGCCGCCGTGCGGCTCGTGCAGATGGTGGTGCGGTGGATTCGACGTTGGTGCCGGCGGGGCGGATGACCACTTGCCTACACCCGGCGCGTTGAGTTTGGGACGCCGAAGTACCGCGCCGTCGCTGGGTAACGTTAAGGGCAGGTGCAGTTGCTCATAGAAGCCACCTAAGTAAACATCGGGTAACGAAAAAGAATTTGTGATTGCGAGTGAAGGAGGTGAGCCACGCATCAAAGATTAAATTAACTCTTCTCTCTCTTTTTTTCTTGACGCGAAGTAACGGGTGCGTGAGATACACACGCGTACCCAGTGTTCGTGCTTCGAGTAGCGGAGCAAGCAGGACGATGAGGAGAAGAAGCTTGGAAGGAGACGATCCCTCCATGGCAGGATCGAGGCCGGCCGTGATGCGCTGCAGGAAATGGGCAGCCTTTCTTGTGGAGATGGATGGTCTTGTACTCATGCGTGCGCTTCTTATATATCTACGTTGGACTGCGTCACTGCGCGGTGTGTGGACGCGGGTAGTTGGCAAGTCAACCCTTTCTTCCTATACGCTCGACCGACCAGCTTGTTACTCAGAGGAACATGAACATCCGCAACAAACATTGTGACAGGGTTCGAAAGGGCTCGCTGTTTTTATCTTTTCTGTTTTACTACAGTAACTAATTTATAAATAATATATTTATTTAAAATAAAATTTATAAATTAATTATAGTATATATTATACTGATTTCATTTATACTAATTAAAATTATATATAATCGTCTCTCTTTTGTACTCTTTTATAAATAATTAAAATTTAAAAATTATAAACCACAGTAACCATCCCGTATCCATCCATGCATACCCTCCATTTTCTATGCCTGCGGTTGTTGGAACCACTGTCAGCGGTCGCAAACTCCCTGCAGACCAGTCGACAGCTCTCCGACTGACTAGCGACTCCAACCAGGCGACCATCACTCAAAACAACGGCGGACCATGCCAATCGAAAACTTTTGAAATAAATAAATAAATGCTATAGAACTACCAAACTGGCTCTCCGACTGGCCCAACCCAATACCCAATAGTACCAAACTTTCTGTAACAGTCTTCGCTGTGGATGAATTGAATTATAGCTTTTAAATTTTGTTATTTTATATGAAAGAGTATAAAGAGAGATAATTACATTTGATTTTTATTAGTATAACTGAAGTCGATAGCAAAAACCAAAAAATCATAGACATAAAACCGAAAAGAATCAGCCAAAGCTCAAGGATGCACAGTCTTCGACTTCAAGCGGGGAGTGTTCAGACTGACGTTGGTTTATAGCAGGGGTGTTCAGAATAGCATGGGTTTATAGCTTTTTTTACTGTGGCTGTCTTATTTTTTACTGTAAATGAGTTAGCTTATTTGGCATAATTAAATTAAAAAAATAAAAAATATGTTAACCCATCACGGATAGTACAAAAGAATATAAGGAAAAAGAAAGGAAAAAACTCAAAAAAAATAAAAAACAAAAAGGATGAAATTAATTAATAGTGAAAAAAATAGAAGCTCTAAATCAGAAGTTAAATTAAACGGTGCCTAACATGTGCCCCGGTGGAAGTACCTAAGATGCTCCATTGCCATGTGCTTGCCTTTTCTGCATTTTAACCTTTAATTCTTTGTGCTCAAGAGCTATACTTGCTTTGTCTTGAGAAGCCTGTAACCGCAGAATAGTACTTTTTCTATAGCTTGCTTTTTTTTGCGTGTCTAGTAATCATCTGATGTTTTTTTTTCTAAATAATCATTTAAATTTATGATCTTTAGATTAAAATCTAACGGTTCTCATTATTTTCCCCTAACTATATAATGAGAAACTTTTAGATTAAGATTCAATAGATCTCATCATTTCTCTCTTACTATAGAAAAGGGAATAAGGTGACGACTCATAAATTTTCACGCACATCTAAAAGTAAAAATTTAGATAATTATTTAGAAAAAAATATCTAGATTATATTTATCAAAATCCTTTTTTTATAATGAAAACAATCATGTTGCCACTAACTATCACTACATGACGTACCTGTTAATTCCAAACTTTCCAAGCGTAGTTGATGTATCTTATCCTTTTTCTTAACAACTTTTTTTAACTCCACTTGGTATACCATACAATATAACCTAATACAGAGAAAATACAAACAAGTATTGACAGGTCTAATGAGAACGCAACTGTTTTGACTCCCTCTCCCGCTGTTCGTACCTGCTCCACCTTTTTTTTTTGCGAGAATGCACTGCTTTCGCTTTGCTTACATTCTCAGTCACAACTTTCCCCTAGTTTCGAAGAGATCTATTAAACGACGTGCTTATAAAGCTTTATAAAGCCAATAAAAACCAGTCATTAATTTGTTTTTTTAATCCATTCTTTGAGTAAATGAAAGTCCGTAGAAAGGCCACGGAAGATTGCCCTTTGATATCCCGAAATCTGTGAGGTGACATTTCAAGCTACATCTAAGATGATGCTCAATAAAATGGAACCATAGTGCATGCAGCATGCAGTAGAGGGATGGGCAAAATCTATCAGGTAACATAAGCCACATCATGAGGCACTGGTGCAGAAACAGTTCCCTCAGATACCAGGTGAACCAATATATCTGAACACAGATGAATGAAGTCAATTCCTGAACACAAGACCAAGCTTATCTATTCAAGGTTGGTGTATCAAGCTCTCTTGTCGAAAATGTCCTGATATACCCGTGAAGAAACCTCAAAACAAAAGGAAGACCACATGACAAATTTCCAAAGCCCAAGCTAAACATTTTCTGCTAGATGTAAGAGACAGAATGATAGGCCCGTCCTGTGCCGATTTGGCTTCCAACTATAGACCATGACTTCACTGTGCAGTGCAGTCAGTGACTGCTTCCATCAAGTGCTACAGTACTAAGTAGTACTAATCTGACAGGTCAGTTGGCTACCTGAGGTTGAGACGCTGAGTGGTCAGCTAACCACCTTATCCAACATTTCGGTTTGCCCACGGCTAATGTCAGTGGCGCTGGCGGGAATTAGTTCAGAATTCAGATTGGATGCGACTCGGTGGAGTTGGCCAAAAGGCTACAGTAGTTTCTGTTGCATTTCCATTCCATCAAACGATCTCCCCGATCACATTGATGCCGACACAGTAATTTCCCCTAAAAAGGGTCGGGTACTCGATACAATAATAAGCCCCATATCTTTTCAGTTGGTCAACTTCTTCATCGATAAAACTATTTGCGAAGCTCGTTAAAAGTCAACATCCATTGCCTGAAGACTAAAGTTCAGGCTCCCTTTTTCTGCATCTTCTCTTTTTGTAAGGACGCTGACTCCCTTTAAATTCTTTTAGATGAATGATTAGGGCGTTGACTCTGCTATCTGAAACACTAAGTAAGGCACGCAGACATTTTCGTCGACTGCGCATCGTTGGCAAGCAACAGGTTTGACGTCCCTCAAAAGCATAACCGTTCAGCTCAACTTCGGCAATGATTAGAGTGCGACACAGTCTATGTACCTTCTCTGCTTGCAAGGCACAAAAAGAAGGTTTCAATATCAGACGTCTGAGCTCAAAATGAAGCTGGAATCGCTGCAACTACGAGGATAATCACAAGAGCGTGCAGACAATGGCTGCTAGATGTTGGGTGAAGTGTAATGTCAAACGGAGGGGATGGATCGTCTAAAGTGACGCTCTGCTAGCGTCGTATTTCAAGGTAGGCTTCCTCTTAACTCGTTTCTTTGTCAGTACACTGGGTTCAGAGTTCGTATCCATCACTTTCTTATCTGCTCGAATGATCCTCTCAATCTGGCAAAATCAAACCAGACGCACAACACTTGATCTCGTATCCCTGGTCGTTGCTCGTCGACTGTACCAATTCATGCCTGCACATCTGCATCTGGTCAAATGGCAAACTATTGCTAGTACATCAACACTTTCTACTCTTGGATAGGACCAATTGAGAGGTGTCAAACGGTTGACCTGCTACAGAGTTGGGGCCGGTTCAACGAGAAGGAGCCCTTCGCCTTTCGGCATGATTGCAACAGGCGCAACAAGATTAACAAAATGGAATGTCCAATGGAATAGCACTGGAACGCTGGAAAGAAATTTGTTAATGCAATCATTGGTTGACGAGGCATTTAAGTTTTCGGACCTTAAACTACAGTAAAGGTTGACTTGTATGCATCTCGGATGTTTGGAGTGAACATTGTAACTTGAGTTTGGCGGAGCAAAGTAATGCTCCGTTCAAAGCAATTTGTGATTTTTGGCTTCTAGTTTTCAAAAGCCGAAAGCAGTTTTAAACACATTGGCTTGTTAACATGGTCTTTTTTTTCTCCTTTTTTTTCTTTTTCCTTTTTGTTTTGCATTGTCGGTAAAGATGTGATAATTTTCTTTTATCTTTCTTTAATTGAATACCTCATCCACCGATTTCATCCAACATATACAACCAAAATCCATCAGCAAAAGCTATTTTAAATGGCCCTAAGTTTCCGGATCTCAAAAAGTTCAGTTCATGTGCACAAGCCGTCTGCAGTTTTACAAAGGATGGCACACCGTCACGGGCAGTTTGTGGTAAAATCAAGTTTAAGCGTACTAGTACAAAACTAAGTGCTGTTTACGGTCACTCTCTCACACACACACACAAAATGTGTGCCGTTCTCTTGCGTGCCTAATGGGAAATTAGGTAAACGGTTAAAGATGGATGTGGATTTGATTGCAAAAAAATGTCGTCACAAGATTTGTGAATCCACCTTAATTTTGGCATTTAATTTTCTGATACGATGGATGAGAATCGTGAGATGCTGCAAGAACGGCAGAGCCCTACCACTGCAATCGACGGCGAAGGCTCCTATTCTTACCTAGGACTTAGATCATATTGACTTCTTTTCAGAAGTAGAAGTTAATATAAACGTTCTAGTTTCTATAAATCATTTTTATCAATCACTACTATTTATCAGCCATTATTTTTTACTTTACATATTGTAACATACTTTGTATTTTATTATATCACAATTTCATAAGTCGTATGACAGTTTGAATGTTGTAATATCTTTTATTATACCGTCTTTCTTACATAGTACATCACTATTCATCTGTTGTTTCTATCGACCACTACTATTCATCGATCGCAGCTAAAAACCATGGGCAAAAGCCAGTATAACAGGCCTCAGTTGTGAAGTGAAGGGGGCTGGAATCAACCGAGCCGGACCGACTGCTGTAGCGGCGGCTCATGGGCGAGCGAGTGGCGATGAGGTCACGCTGGGTGAGGAAGCAACGCATCTTGACTCGCGCGACGAGATATCCCTTTGGGCTCAAAGTGCATTGCGTCCACCTCGCCACCTTCGGTCGCCCCACCCGCACCGCGGCCGCGCGCCGTGCGAGCCCTCCCGCGACGCCACTTGTCGCCGGCTCGACGTGGCCAACGCCGGGCGCACGTCGCATATGTACATGCCATCGATGCACCTCCTCCTCTCCGGCCGAGGCGACATATGCCGGTGCGTTACTGCGGCATATGCAGCTGATCACGAAGGGGTCGTTCGGAATAGCGATAGCTTTTGATTTTTGCTAAAATTTCACTGTAGTTGACTAATTTTTTACTGTAGCTGGGTGGTATATTAGGCATAATTAAATTAAAAAAATGTAAAAATAAAAACAGCTCGCTAGTCTAGTGCGGACAATGCAAAGGAATACGAGAAAAAAAATAGAACGCAAAAAAACCAAAAAAACAAAAAAATTCACTACATGACAAAAATGCTACAGTGATTTTATCCGCTACTACAGTGTTTTGATCGCTCAACAGTGAAAAAATCTCCATTCTGAGCAGGGCCTAACTAGCCTGCGTCGAGATGATTGCCAGTGTTGCAGTCAGTGAACATGCATGCCGCTGCATGGTGCAGATGCACGGGAATATTCCTGTGGAACGCCGCGTATGATGCCGAGGAGGCACGAGGTATTTACTAATCATGCATCCGATCGGAATGGATCGATGGAATTGTTCCCCGAGGAGCCACCGACGTTTAAAGCCATCCGTGATGAGCCTTCCCGGCGAATGGGTCCGGCAGGTCCAGTAGGATTCACGCGGCGGCGGCCCTAGCATGGTTTATGATTGTTTAGCTGAACATCTAAAATTTTTATAAAAAAATATTATGTATAAGATATATATATATATATATATATATATATATATATATATATATATATATATATATAGTTAGACTTTAGTTAGACTGTATTCGCCATCCTCGTACCCAATCAGTCCAATATATCTACCGGACACTTTCGATTATTCCCTCATCCTACTGGCCCATTTGCGGCTTTGTGGCCATGAGCCATGCCTATTCGGCCATTCCCCAAACCGGATAAACCCTAACTTAGTTCCATGTGACCCGGCAGCATGGGCTAACCCTAACTCCGTGTCTAACCAAAGCCCCCTCGTCTGTTTACTACTAGTAAACGGATGCTTGTAATGCGTCGGGTGATGCCAAAAAAATGCGTGGTGTTTATGGCGCTTTCCGCCCAAGATTCGGTGATGCGATTGGTTCGATGGGGTCAGGACTTGGTTGACGTGTGGAGATCTCCCTTTCTTTTGGTTTCTTGGGGCTAGCTAGCAATGTGGTTTTCAGCGGTGTTGGTGCTCTCCATGGCGATTCTGGACAGAACTAGCCTATCTTTGCTCAAGTTTGTTTGCTCTTTCTCTCGGTACGAGTGAAATGGACGATTAGTAGTTACTATTGTTTAGATGTTGGTCTGGTGGGTGATGTGGTGTAATCTAGAGCATTTCTTGGAAAAAAAAGTTGGGAGGTTTTTATTGCGTAAGTTGGGGCAATCTGTTCGATCTAGTTGCTTAGATCTGCACCAAATGTTAGGAGACAGTTTAATTTTGATGAGCAGGATGGGCTGTTCGTTGAACCATTCTTTCCGTATGATTCAATTCTGTCAAAATCTAGACATTGTTTTTAGCTGAATTAGTTCCTTCATCGCCGTTCAAGAAAAAAATCTTCAGTTGATGCATTTTGTTTGTACGATAATTCTATTTGATCAGCTGAGTATCGAGCAGTCAGAGACACTAGGGAACGGCCTATTCTTAACTGAATTTAGTGGTACCTAGAGAACTATTTAACAAAATGCTTTCTATGATTTTGGTTAGACAAAAGAATAGAGTGGCCACATTGGTGCTGCTGAAACTGATCCGTACCCCGAGCCCTGTTGTCCAAAGTTCATTGTGCTATTCTGTGTTCAAATTTCACTGCGCTATTTCGAGCCCAAACGTCTATCATGAATACACGGTCCAGCATGAAGAGACTCAACTATTATCGTGAGGAGCTGAGGTTTGCTCTGAGAGCCTTGGATAAACCTGTGGTGTAGATATGTCCAGTCCGTTGTGCGTGCACGCACGCACGGAACGTTTATTGGGAAGTGTTCGTGAGCGAGCTGCCTTCACAGAGTGAAATAGGACGCGAATTCCAGCTTGGAATTTGAGGGGTGGCATGCGTTCTCGAATTCTGGAACAAGCTGCTGCTGCGTTAAGTTTTGCGTTCATGGCCGCGAATTTGATTCTTCAAACTTCGAAGTCTTCTGTCAAAATGGTTTCTAGATGTTGGGGGCTGACGCAGAAGAAATTGCTGTAAGGAGGACCCCGTGGCGCTGCGCTACAAGTTTGCGGTGGACTTGCAGGCCACACAGTGTCTAACCACAAACCGTGGCCCCCAAAGCGCCCAGCACCTTTCAGGTGCGCGCGCCGACTTCGACCGTTGATTCGTTTATACACGAAGGTCTTCGCTCGCCATCCAAAATCACCAACCCCGGTACTCTACTCTGTTCCACACAATTTGCTTTGCTACTAGTGTATAGAGGTGGGCACGGCACCGCACGATACGATGGGATGACCGAGTCGAATCGATACGACATGAAATAGCCCGAAACACGATAAACCTGACCTGTACCAGCATAGCATGGCTCAACAAATGCGACCCCTCAAATTGACGCGGGCTAGGAGGAGGCGCTCCGGAGCGCCAAGGTTCGTTAATTAACCGCAGACCTTTCCCGGCCGCGCGTTCCCTCTCCCCGGCGCACACCGCACCAAGGCAAAGGGCGTGATTGGATCCTTCGTTAAAGAAGTGGCTTTGCTCGGCAATCTCGCTCGGGCTGGCCAGGAAATCCTCGCCTAGGCGAGCGAGCCAAACCGGCACTCTTGCTTGCGCGAGCAAGGTTTCCTTGCCGAGTCTTGTGACTCCTCACGCGAGAAGACGGTGGTCACGGAGTTTGTGGCAACGACGACAGCCGTGTTACAGGCACGCGGGCAGTCTTCCGCGCCTGAATCAAGCTCCTCCGAGTCGTCTCCGTGCCGGAGCGAGCTCCTCCGTACCGTCCTCCACGCCAGATCGATCTCCTCCGCGGCGGATCGAGCTCGTTGCCGCCGAACCGAGCCCATGCGCCACCGAGCTCCGCCTTCCATCATCGTCCCGGCGAGATTGACGAGCAAAAAATCCAAACGCACCAAATAGCTTGCCTTACTTTGCCGTACTAGTCTTAGCCTCTCCTTGCCTGACGAGGCAAGCACGGCAAAGGATCCAAACATGCCCAAAGTCCATCTATCCACACCACATGACCACAGGCGAGCTAGCGCGTGCCAGAAAACGAAAGAGCTTGCTTCCCACGCCTTTTCGCTTCCGCGTTTCCTCATCCCCGCAATTTTTTAGGCTGGCTCCGAGTGGCTTCAGCTTGTGACTTTTACAGATATTTAAAATACATTGACTTCTTAAGTTTTTTTGGTTATTTTTGTTTTTACTTTTTTCTTTGCATTATCTATAAAGATATAATAATATTTTTTTATTTCTTAATTTTTTGATTGAATTACTTAGAAAATCTAACCATCGTTATAGTGCCACAGCCATGCACACGTCAAACGTCTTCCGTGTTCTAAACCTGTAATGGTTTTGCTATTGCATAGTTGATTAAAATGTTTTTATCTCTCAGTCATCTAAAGTTGCATTCTCAATCATCTAAAGTTGCATAGTATTACTTCTCTCCCTCCAAAAATATAAATCCCCTCCAAAAATATAAATCATTGAAAGGTACTTATCTAATGAATAAAAAAAGACTAAGAATAAAAGGAGAAATCAATGTCTATTCAATAGACCCCAAGCTTGTAAACCTTCTAATCCCCAAGTCTTCCTCCTCTCCCCTCTATATAAGCACGCACCCGCCACGGAAAAGCCCACAGCACAAGTAAGCTCGAGACAAGGACCAGCAGAGAACCACCACACCACCACCACCGCATCGCGAGGCAGAGGAGAAGCAAGAACAAGGGGAGCAGAGATGGCGATGACCGTGAGCGGGCAATGGACGCGGGTGCGGACGCTCGGCCGCGGCGCGTCCGGGGCGGAGGTCTTCCTCGCCGCCGAAGACGCGTCGGGGGAGCTGTTCGCGGTCAAGGCCGTAGGGGCGGCGGACGCGGCGGGGCTGAGGCGGGAGCAGGGGGTGATGGCCGCCCTGCGCTCGCCGCACGTCGTCCCCTGCATCGGCGGCCGCGGCGGCCGCGACGGGTCGTACCAGCTCTTCCTCGAGTTCGCCCCCGGCGGGTCGCTCGCCGACGAGTCCGCGAGGAACGGGGGGCGGCTTGACGAGCGCGCCGTCCGGGGGTACGCGGCGGACGTGGCCAGGGGGCTCGCGTACCTCCACGGGATGGGACTGATCCACGGGGACGTCAAGGCGAGGAATATCATGATCGGCGCCGATGGCCGGGCCAAGCTTGCGGACTTCGGGTGCGCAAGGTGGGCAGGTTCTGCCCGGCCTATCGGCGGCACGCCGGCGTTCATGGCACCGGAAATGGCTCGCGGGGAGGAACAGGGGCCGGCGGCCGACGTCTGGGCTCTCGGTTGCACGATCATCGAGATGGCCACTGGCCGCGCCCCGTGGAGCGACATGGACGACGTGCTCGCGGCGGTGCACCGGATTGGCTACACGGAGGCCGTGCCTGAGGTCCCCCGATGGCTGTCGGCGGAGGCGAAGGACTTCTTGGGCAGGTGCTTGAAAAGGTGCCCCAGCGACCGGTGCACGGCCGCGCAGCTGCTGGAGCACCCGTTCTTGGCTTTCGCCGGCTGCGACATGAAGTTGGAAGCCGTGAAGACCAAATGGGTGTCTCCCAAGAGCACGCTGGACGCGGCACTCTGGGAGTCGAACACCGACGAGGAGGACGAGCTGTCACAAAGCACGGCCGAGAGGATCAGGGCATTGGCCTGCCCTGCCTCAGCGCTGCCGGATTGGAACTCCGACGAGGGCTGGATCGATGTGATTTCCACGCCAAGCGAAGCATCCGACGCAATGGCCGCGCCGGCCGATGAGATGACTGACCCCGACGGTGGTGTCCGGAGCGAAGAACTGAGCGCAGATTCCGACCTCCTCGACATTGATGTGGGCAGTGGCGATAGTGCCCACAATGTAGGAGAAGCCGATGCTTCACTTGAGCACGAGAGGCATTTGTCTTTGAGTTTAGTTTGCCATGAAGTTCCATGTAAATTATTCTGCAGCACAGACAATGCAATGGATTTTGGTTTCGAACAAATATTGCTCTGCTTCTCTGTTTGTCTGTTCCTTTCTTTCTCTCCCCCCCCGTTCTCGAGCTTCGAAATTCCTTTTCGTTTACAGTCCGTCCGTTTCTCGCGCAAGAGCACTCCTGAGCTAACGTTACGTTGTCGCCCGTAAACTACAGAGTTAAAAATAAAAAGATTCACCGCAGCGACCAGGATGTAACAGTGAAAGGATGACTGCTTGCCTGTGACACCACGCCGCGCGCCCGCGTAGAAGACGTTGACTCCGATGGAGGGGAAAGGAAGGCGTCCCAGAAATCCAGCGTTAGTCCCCAGCTTGCCCGTCACGCAGGGGCGGAGAGGGATGGGGCTGTCAGCGCCTGGTCCTCGATCTTAACATCTCTATTATTATTTTTTCCGATTTTTAGCCAGTTTTAACTATATAACTATTATCTTGTCTCTATTATCAAATATAATTATGTTGCGTAGTTTATTCGAGCCCTCGCAATCTAAATTTCTGGCTCCTATCGCCACGCCACACACCGAAGCTTCCGACGCAAAAAGGGCCGAGTCGACACGGGAAAGTGCATCGTCAGAGCGGACGTAGAAAGGATCCTCCTGGGAGCAGCAACTTGGACCGCGCGGTCAAAAACCATGGCGCTTGGAATCCTGGGTCCAGGAAGGCAACGAGCCGGCGATACGAGGAAAGAAGAAACGAGTGCAAGTAAAGTGTCACTTTTACAAGTAAGCGTCGCGTCCTGCTGCGGTTGCTTCTTCCGGTGGGGATCCGGCAAGGGGATATGCCTCCGACTCCAGCTCCGGCCCCTTTTGCTGCTGTGCAGTGACTCGTCGTGCATTTCTGGTTCTGGATAGCGTGTCGGTGCGGGATAAGCAGGCGGCTGCGTCTGTGGGTTCAACACCATGCTTTCCATTGTTTCTAGACTGTGGAAAAAGGCTCCAGAGAGTATATAGGCCCTGTTTATATTGACATATAAAAATTACTTTTCTACGATATCTTTTTTTAAGACAAAGTGTCTTTTTAGGGTGAGATCTACTAATCGATTGTAGTACACACTATAATAACTTTATTTATATCGACTAAATTCGTACGCAAGTATCTCTACAAACTTCTTTACAAATTATTACTATTCATAAGACAAAGCCAAAAGCAAAAAATAGTATAAACGGGGCTATAGATGGCGTTTGAAACGGCTTTGTCTTTTGGCTTCTATTGTTTAGAAGCCGAATCAATCACTTGGTTTTTATAACCAACTTTTGCAATATCGTAGGTATAATGTTTAAAATTCCTATTTATTTTTCTATGGAAATCGTTGTACGGTAGCCCGTGTAGATCTAGTTTTTTTTGTCATTACTTTTTTCCTCTTTTTGGATATAGACTAATTACTAGTGTAATAATGAAATTGGTTAGTTGTGTAATCATATGACGTAATGATTGTGTTTAAAATTTACTACTGTAATTATCAGCATCAAATGAGCTATCATTTGCCTTATCGGCAAATCAAATATTTACCAAATAAACTCAGCCAAAAGCTCTAACCAAATTAAACACCATCCACTTTTAACCGCTTCAACTTCAACCGCTACTATTATAAAGCCCGGAGCTCCAGCCGTTCGATACATGAGATTGCCGGCCGTTTGATCACACAAGCAAACGACAAACTCTAAGCACCTCAGAACCTCGCTTTCCTTTTCCTCGAAAGTGCAATTATCAATTGGACGGGTCACACAGATGCAGGGTCCCACCGAAACATATCAACCAGGCTCGCTGCTCGTTCCGCCGGTGGAGTCGCTCGGCGGCCACCACCGATCGGCCGAACACAGTACGTGCCACGAGATGGCCACCACGAAAATCCGGGCTCCGGTGAGCGGCCAGGGCCGGTGGTGCGGTGCCCAAGCCGCCTAACTAAGCGTACGAAAGCGTTGGATCAGGCCTGTTCTTTTCGGCTGCGGCTGATGGCTTTTGACTGCGGTTTATGACTTTTTGGCTATTTACGATAGAGATTACGGAAAGAGAGATACTCGCTTGTGATTTTTAATGATACAGATATTAGTTTTTTAATGTATGCTACAATTAACTTGTAAACCCTATCTTAAAAAATACTCCATTTAAAAGTTAGTTATTGTAGTAAAAATCAAAAGTGATTTTTAGAAGCTGTAAATAACAGACCCGCCTCCGCCGCGCTTCAACAGCCGATACGGTGTCCTTCCAAGCGCGTCAACCCGTGGCATGCCGCACCGCGCGAGTACAAGTGGACGGCATCGAGCTGGGCCACACCCGCACCACGGCACGTCTGCACCAGAGTGTGGAGTCTAGATGGAGTGCACGGGTGAGCGGCCGCCCGAGTGGTGTGGCATCCTACTACTACACTGCATCGTCGTGCTCATCCGGTTGCCTAGCCCGAGCAGTGCAGGGCAGTAGTGAAACGGCTATGTTGTTTTGGGCTGCTGTGAATGATTTTTGTATATTATTTTGTGCGGACAATGTAAATACTGATGTAAAAGGCATGCACTATTTAGACCCATAAAGCTGTTTGGAAATACCGCTTTAAGAAATCACGTCATTTGTTTCGCTTTTTGAAGAAATCAAAGGTCATGCTCTTTTGGGCTTTTGACTTCGGCTCTTCCAAAAGGCAGAACAAACGAGACAGTTTCTTCAAGCGATTTCTCGAAACCGCTTTTCTAAACAGCTTCCTGAGATGACGATACATATATCATTCGCGTCAACATATTCATCATCCGCTATCGTATCAAAAACGCAACTACAAACTATTAGTCGTAGCAAAAAAAAAAAAAAACTTCAGCTTACAGTCTAAATAAACAGGACCAGGATGCGTGACTTTGTTTTTTTAAATATATTTTGAGTGTGCTGCGTCGCTGCCTTTGTGGACGCTGGGTGCCTTGTGTTGCCTTCACCATGTTTCTCCTCCCTCTTAAGCAAGGGGCCGAATGAAGAGGTCCGGACCTTTGGATTGATCGCTGTCACGCCGTTGGATTGACCGCTGTCAGGCCGTCCTGATGGGTAACCAAATCATCAACGTATTGGTGATCATAGTGAAGGCTCTGTTACGCGGAGGAGTCGTCTAGATGCCATGACAGCATTAGTCCAGATATTTTTGTTCCTGTTTTGTGGCTAAATGCTTCTTGCGAGCCAAGCAAAACCAAATACTACTAGTCTACTACTGTACTCGTACTAGTATCCGATGGGCTAGCTAAAACAGTAGCTTAAATATGATTGGTTTGGCAGTAAACAGCTGCTATCAACTTAATCAACAAGCACTTGTAATTTATTTGTGCAAGAGTCGCAGAAACTACAATGCTATAAGATGGACTGTTCAGAAAAAATAGTAGCATAGCCACTTTTTCCCTTTAAATTTAGCTTTTATCTTCCGTTTTTACAAATCTAGCTTTTTGTTTGAGCTTATCAGGTACCTGTTAAGCTAGGAAAGCTTGGCATGGTAGAACGTCGGCAGCCACATGGTAATTAATTAGTGCTAATCAGATTAAGCTGGCTACTGCCGATTTGTAGGGGGCTCGCAGGACGCTGCCGAGTCACATTTGCTCAGCAGGACTTACTAAGTTATTGTAGTGCGGCAGTTAATATGTGTCACCTGTAGCGGCTGACAAGTTCGGAGAAGGGAGTTAGATCTACAAAAATAGATATATAGAGATCAAATTTTAAAAAATGGTTCCAGTGCTATTTGTGCGAACTGCTCGGTAAAGCAGTGACAGCTGTTGGCATAGTCGTACTGCGTGGGTTGGCGGCCAGTTGGCACTAAGCTTGCTTGCTGGTTCACAACGAAATCATCTGAACTAACCTCGGCACACAGAGAGAGAGAGAGAGGAAGATTATACTTGTAACAAGAATTGACCTGATACTTGTCCATATAAAAATATGCAAGTCCACATAAATGTCCCACGCAGGCCAATCATTAGACCCATGATACCATGCTAACAGCCAGTAATTACCATTGGAAGCGCGCTCATATCTAGACCAGCTCAGCCTGATGGGTTCGGTGGCGTCAAAATAAGGCTGCCGATGCATGCAACGAACGCCCAATCATGAGGCGGCGCGTTGGGTCGCAGCATGTGTGCAAACCAACCGAGCAGCGTTGGCTTTGCCGTATCTCCCCGCCTCGCCCGATCGTCAGGCCAGCGGCGCAGTGCCAACCCGATAAAACGCCGCGTTGCTTTGCGTGCATCGCATTCGCACCGCCTCTTCTCCTCTCTTCTTCGTACGCCACATGGCTGCGCGCCGCGCTGCCCACATGATCGTTCTGCCTTTTAGACCGACGCAGCTAAGCTGACTTCACACTAGCGAGCCATTAATTGGCACACAAAAACTCACGGTCAATCCGTTCTTTAAAGGAAAACAGATCGTCAGAGTTCAGAGGAGATAAAAGGATACACCGACAAATACTAGTGATACTGCTTAGAAATATGCCAGTACTCCTCCATGTAACACGGCTATTGTACTGTGCTCTTATGCATTTTGTTTGAAGCTCACAGCTGAGTTCTTTTTTATTTATATTTTATGATTTCTTTTAAATAAATAAATATGATGGTTTTTTCATAACCATTTCAAAATAACTTATCATGATAAATCTTTTTAAAATAGGTTAGCAACATTCGGTCTGTTTATACAAAGCGTTTATGATAGGATCAAAACTATAAGTGATAAGTTACAGTCGAAAAGAATCCACCCTATAACTACGCATTCTAACAATAACCCTTGTAGTTGTAAACTCAGTTTCCAGCATGGTGAAGCAAAACAATATTCTGGATAATTACGGAGTTTTCCCGTTATCGCAATGCTACTGATTTCTACAATGATGCTGCGAAGGACAATTCTGCTTTCTACAATGAGGAAAGGAAAAAAGAGCGTGCAGCAACAAACACTCGCGGCAGCTTCACACTTGTCAAAGCCCCGAGCAAGCTGATCCCTGAACGGCTGAACCTACCAACTCAAATTCCAGATGGGAAAGGAAAGTGAAACAGATGGCAGCTAACGCGGCTGGCAGCTGATCAGTGGAGGTTGCAAGGGCGGTACGTAGCGATGCTGGATCAGATCAACCACGGTGTTGCATGCTTGCATCATCTGAGAAAAATGGCAAGAGTTGCAAGCGATTTGATGGGAGCAGATCATTACCTTGCCAATCCAAATTGAGCATCTCTCTTAGATATTACTTATTTCGATTTAAATTTATGGTTTTTATCTATTTTTCATTATTTAGAGTTTATTTTACAGTATAACTAATGATAAATTTTTTAGCATAATTACATTTTAAAAAATAAAAATATATTATCCTATTACAGTTAATGTAAAGAAATATGGAAAAGAAAGAAAAGAAAAAACTTAAAAAATTAAAAAAACTAAATTAAGATACTAAAAACTAGAAACTAAAACTAAAACCCAAACGGGACTTTATTCGAAAGTTTCTGTGACGGACATGACGTGGTTTTACTTCGTTTTGTCGTACAATGGGGATACGTATAGGATGATTTGACCTTTTTTTCGAGATTTTTAATTTTGGTGAGTTACACCACCATCCATACACGAAGTTTCAATCTAAAACAATAGCACATGTCTACGAAACAATTTTATACAACCGCATGACTTGACCAGCTTTCCTTAAGACTAGCAGCATAAGTGTTACGCTACACCATACTAGCTACTATATAGACCAAAATAAAAGAGCCAAAAATTCGTAAGAGGAGCTTATCTGAAAAACGAGGACCTGTACATATTTCTGGAGAAAGCGAAGGCATTTTCGCATGAAATCAAGGATCCATATGTAATTTTAGGAAACCGCGAGAAGTTATCTAGCAAAAGAAAGAGCCTCTAAGAAAAATATGAGGAACCGTATGTAATTTTGGAGAAGCGAAAGGGTCTTTCCACATAAAACCAAGGATCTATACGTAATTTTAGGAAACCAGGGGGTATTATCTAGCAAAAGGAAAGGTCTCCACGAAAAATTCGAGGATCTGTACGTAATTTCGGAGAAGCAGAGGGGTTTTTTCGCCAAAAAACTAAGTTGGTAGGGGCCTCTCTGCAAAAAACAAGGGACCCAGACGTGATTTTGCAAAATCCATAGGGCTTTTTTGCAAATACGCTGACATGGCAGTGGTGCTTGGGGGCGCTTCCCCCGGGTGTAATATAGGATGATACGGATATTGTGATGTTTTAACATGAGCGATTCACGGCATGCGATCACTAAGAAAGATCCTGACTTTGTATGACGAAATCAAATAGCCTCAATTTGGTGTTACTCATTGGGTATGTTCTTTTAGATTGCAATTTATGGTTTTTGTCTATTCACGATAGAAAGTATGGAGAGGTAAATATTCGTGTGTGATTTTGACCGATATAAATAAAGTCATCGCATTGTGTACTACAATTGACTCGTGGACCTGCTTTGAAAAGATACTATATTTAAAAATTAGTTAGGTAAAAATACACTTTACTATAAAAAACAGCTTTTAGAAACTGAAAAGAAGATAACAAAAGAGGGAAAGGGTGGATTTAAAAAAAAACAAGAGGCAAGGCTATCATGCTCCCAAAATCAAACAACTTCCCCAGTACTTATCACTTTTAGATGAGAACATATCTGGTGGACAAGAGCTAATTGGTGGATATATGCACATAGCCAATTAGAGTCGTTCGATCTAATATGAGCGACTGAGATTCGGCGGGCGTGCTAGCACTGGCCTTTTGCGTCCCCCTCCAGGCACGAGCTCCCCAAAATTTTGGCATCCTTACCCCCCCACGAGTGTCCTCCCTACCCCTCGCGCGCATGCCCTCAAGCCCGACCTCTCCACAAGCCGACCCTAGCCGACGTGGGAGGGGAACTGGCACACCGCCATCGCCCCACCAGCGTCGCCTCCTCTCCACCACCCAGCCACCAGTGCATCCTTGTCTATCGACCCACCGCTGCCCCAATCTGCGCCTCGTTGCCTCCGTCGCGCCAGCACCTAGTGTCCTCTCCGCCAACCTACCACAGACCCACCCAGCACCTCCTCCACTCTGTCATGCCAGCGCTCAGCCTCCTCTCCGCCGACCTGCCACAGCCCCACCTCCTGATCCCCTTTTCTCACCGGCAAATAGTCTCATCCGCCGATGCCTTGCATGCTCCTTTGCCACCATTGCTACCCCCTCCATCGGCTTTGATAGCAAGCGGTGAGGCGACTGTGTCGGCTTCACCTTCCATGTGTCGTCGGCCGTGGTTTCCCCTTCTAATGAATTTGTGAAGATTGAGATGGTACAATTTGTCCTATTTGGGAGTATGAAATGAATGTATATATATTCTAAAAATGCCTATTTATCTGTTGTATGTTGGGGCTATGGAGGACAAGTAATGGGATGATTTTTTTTCTAGCATAATGTTTTCCTTGACCCTCTTCTCATTATGTCTTGCATTTTCTCTTTCCTGCAGAAATGGGGAATGTAGCTATAAGAACCATAGAGGAAGGAGCTGCAGAGAATTCATCAGAAGACTCTGGGCAAATGTGCAGGCTCAAATATCAACTATGGCCTAATTGAAGAAAGGCTATTTGGATGTGTGTTGAGGCTTGTGCGATGCTGTTTCTGTTGATCCGGTGTTTGTCATTTTGGTTTGGTCAGGGTGCTAGTCCCTACTAGAGTCTACTTGGAATGTACAAGCTTGAATCAGTGAATTGTGTGTATGTCAAAGCTTGAAATATTTTTGAGTATGAAAAATGAGAGTTATGAATGAGTGTACGTCTCCTGAAAATATATGATACTTCATGAGAGCTGCATCCTCATATTCAAAAATCATCCCCACAGCTGGCTTCAACTCATCATTCACTACCGGTGTGGATGACGAACCCTGCATCGATAAATATAGTTTAATTTGGGGCAACAATACAAATCTTTGAATTTCAGAAATATGGTTTAGGCTGACAACTAACGCAGAATGGGATGCTCAAAGCCTTTTGGGGTGTTCCATAGCTATTGCTCACGACTCGTGATTGCGCATCACCCATATCACTAGGTGCCAAGGTTAGTGACCGCAAAGCACTGCTTTCATGTTCCATTGAATCTATTTTGCTACAATGCACGTCAAAGATTAGTCAACACAAATGGCTACAATCCATTCGGCTTCAAAGTAATTTCTTTCAAATTTGTTGAAATCACAACTTTCACAAGCTACATGCTTACATTTTGATGCCGCAGCTGACGAGGCAAAGTGGACAACGGCGTTGATGGTGGCGGCGGCGCCGAGGGGGGGGGGAGGGTGACTCGTTGGCTAAGTCGCAGAGGGGGGAGCAACGGGATGGGCAGGACTAAAGCCGACGGAGAGGGGCAGCAATGGCGGGGAGGGGGGCTGCTTGATAATGGCAGTGCAGGAGGGGATCGGGAGGTGGGGTTGTGGCGACACACTGGGCAGCGGTGGGTCGGCGAAGAGGACGGAGACGCTGGGTGTGACGGTGACGGGTCCGTGGATGAGGAGGTGGCACTGGTGGGGCGGTGGCGGCACACAGGGGGATGACGAAAATTTGGGGAGCTCGTGCGGGGACGCAAAGGCGGTGCTAAGCGTGCCTATCAAATCTCAGTCGTTTGTATCAGATCGACGGCCTTGATTGACTCTATGCATTTGTCCACCAATTAAGCTTTGTCCACTAGATACGTTCTCACTTCTCGTAATACACCAAGATTTTAGTAAAACAATTTGATAGCTTCTATAGGAGCGGTACTTATCATTTTTAGATGTTTGAGATTTGTTTCCAATAAACCTCTATAGGAGATTGATTAAATAGCAAATAAGGTACCTGTTTTCCCCGTTTATTAACTTTTTTTGGCAATTTGCTTATTTTAGGTAGTTTTACGCTTTCACATCCACGGGAGAACCGAGAACCCATGGATCCTCCTTCCCAAGCCGACACTCCTCTTGCCCCAATTAGCCCTCGTTTTCCACCTGCCTCGCGCGCAAAACCACGTGGCCTGTTCCAGTTCCACACGCGAGGCCCATTTTGAGAGGCCCACAAGTCAGTCTCCGCACGAGGAAAACGAGAGGCCGACGCGCGTCGTCGCAATCCAAACCTGAACCCGCCAATGCGCCGGGCACGCCAGATCTCGCGCCGAACTTGGCACTCCCCCGCCGTATAAATACCCGCTGGACGCGGGGAGAGGCACAGTCGGATCAGCGGCATTGCACCACGCAGACCAGAACTCCCGAGACCTAGCCAAAGAATCCGCAAGCGCAAGAAAACCTAGGAATTGTGATGGAGGACGCGGGGATCCGCGGCCGCCGTCTGACGCGCCTCCGCACGCTCGGCTGCGGCTCGTCGGGCGCCGTCGTGTCGCTCTTCGCGGCCGGCGACGAGCTCCTCGCGGTGAAGTCTGCGGGGGGTGCCGCCGGGGCCGCGCAGCTGCGGCGCGAGGGGGGCATCCTGGCCTCGCTCTGCTCGCCGCACGTGCTCCCCTGCCTCGGCTTCCGCGCCGCCGCGGGCGGGGAGTACCAGTTGTTCCTCGAGTTCGCCCCAGGCGGCTCGCTCGCCGACGAGGTTGAAAGGAATGGGGGCCGCCTCGAGGAAGGCACCGTCCGGGCGTACGCCGCGGATGTGGCCAGGGGGCTCGCGTACCTCCACGGGGAGTCCTTGGTGCACGGGGACATCAAGGGGAGGAACGTGGTGATCGGCGCCAACGGGCGGGCCAAGCTCGCGGACTTTGGGTGCGCGAGGAGCGTGGATTCGGTGGGGCCGATCGGAGGCACGCCGGCTTTCATGGCGCCGGAGGTGGCGCGCGGGGAGGAGCAGGGGCCGGCGGCCGACGTGTGGGCGCTGGGATGCACCGTCATCGAGATGGCTACCGGTCGCGCCCCGTGGAGCGACATGGACGACGTGGTCGCGGCGATGCGCCTGATCGGGTACACCGTCGCCGTGCCGGAGGCGCCAGAGTGGCTGTCACGGGAGGCGAAGGACTTCTTGGAAAAGTGCTTCAGACGGCGCGCCTGCGAGCGGTGGACGGCGGCGCAGCTGCTGGAGCATCCGTTCTTGGCATTCGCCAGCTGCGGAGTCAATGCAGAGGAGACGAAGGCCAAGTGGGTATCTCCCAAGAGCACGCTGGACGCCGCATTGTGGGAGTCGGACACCGAAGACGAGGACGTGGAGACGGCAGAGAGCACGGCCGAGAGGATCAGGGCACTGGCGGGCCCCTGCTCGGCCTTGCCGGACTGGGAGTCGGACGATGGTTGGATCGAAGTGTGGAGCGATCGGTCTGAACTTTCCAGCGCCGCGGCGGCTACACCGGCCGAGCAGACGCACTGTGAAGTTCCCGATTCGCCGGTGGCTGCGCCGGCTTGGGAGACGACGTATGACGGAGGTTTTTGGGATGAAGAATTGCAAGCAGAGATGGATGCTGGGCCATTTGGTGCCGACGTGGATGGTTGTGATGAGCTCGTGCACAATGTAGGGGTTGCTGATGCTTTTGTGGATCAGCACCAGGAAGATTTTTACTCGAATTTCACCAGTGAACCAACTGTACTTCGTGTTGATATTTCTTATGAAGAAGTAATAAACTCTTTGTCATGGTCAAACTGCTTCCGTTCCTCCTCTTCCTCTGTTCGATCGTTCTTTCATTTGCTCTTTCATGAACTCCGAACTGACAAACTTAGAAATCTCAAACCTCGTTCTCAAAACATGTGAACTTGATGCGGCATCAGCATTCAGCGGAACGGTAAGGTCGGTTTCAGTAACTGTTCTGAGTGAAATGCGTTCGTTGGAGCATGTGAAAGTGACAGTAATCTGTGACCGCGATACCTTTTCGACAACTCACAAATCCAATTCAACCATATCTCATCTACCCGTATCCCAAATTCAAAGCAACAGCAAAAAGGTTGCATAATTTCGTGGCAGCCATTTGGAATTGCTGACAATGTGGCGAGCAACTAGCTAGGGGCCTTCATCATCTCATCACAGGTGTACCCCTACAACTACAACATCACAAGAACAACTTTGTTCTTCCTTCTGTCGCTCAAGACCTGATCGAACTCGTGCGATCGTGTCGTATGGCGTCGCTGCTCGGCTTTCAGAAAATTTTCTCCCGGAAAGAGAAGTCTGGAAATGTGGACACGGGAACACGACCTGTCTGCACGCGACGTCGTCCAGGTGGCAGCGTTCATATGATTCCAGTAACACAGTAGTCGTACACGTGTGCTAGGTTGTTGGCAGGAAAGCTGGGGAGACGATGAGAGATGCGTGACACTTGTCCAAATCCTCTATCTTTGAGTTCTTGCTCTTGTTTCTAGATCCCTGCTGATCAGCTACTGTCTTTTTAGCACAATTAACCCTTTCTATTCCTAGTCTGACCATTTACTGATGATAATGTGTTTAGAGAAGTTAATTTTCAGAAAGACTGGCATTGACTATATGCAATTATTCTAGCTGATATTTATTATCTTAATTTTTTGGAGACCAGTTGACTATACTACTTACTACGAGTACATCACACTGCGAATAGGTGAAGCCTTGCATTTATTACACATACTAATCGCATATTTTTTTGAAGTGAGTACTCACACATGCACACATACTACACCACACTCACATACTCACGTAGGTACATTAAATGCACATGCTTTTTAGAGCATGTACAACGAAGAAACAAGTACCGTCTTTATCTTACCAACATAGCAAAATCATCTGACGTGAACTGTAATTAAAGAAGAAAGAGATACAAACCGTCCTCTCGCGAAGAGACGGCCTGTGCTCGTGCTCCTAGGCGAAGAGACGGCGTTGCGAGCGTTGTACGAGCTATCTTTTTTATAAGCTGTCTTTTTTGTTGTCTTTTTTAATGAGATTGCAGACAACTAAATAGACAGCCCATTGTACAAGCTGTCTTTTTTATTGTCTATATGTGATGTGTATGTATATATAGACAGCAACCGTCTGAACTGTTGTACGTGCCCTTAAGATGAGATAGGGACCTAAAGGTTTTACAAAGTATGGATACACGTCTTAACCACTAAACACATCCATGTGTGTATGTACTCAAATTAGCACGGTTGAAATAAACAGTATCTAGCCAACTAAATATTATTCTTATAAATAGTACCGTGTGAGCGCGCGCGTCGAACCGAGCTCGAACACGGATGGACAACTGAGAGACCACGCAATCTTACCAACAGCTCTCTAATCGCACTTTTTTATGTGCCACTACAGAGTGGTTCTCAAGAAAAGTGCTTGGACACAGTGAACTCAACAGCTGGAAACTGTCAACAACCTTGGCATGTGTCCGTATCACTTGCCTTTGCGCTTTTAAGTACAAGAGCTTTCCACTACCTTGTACTTAAAAAGAACTTTCTCCCTGTTTCTTGAGGAGCAAGGGGGATGCAAGTTCTAGCATTGGCCCAGCTGCTTCTGGAGGCATATCCAGGTGTTCAGCATCTCACAAAACACAAAAGGCAGATGCACCTACCTAACTGTAGTTGTAATTCTAGGGGCATTACAATAATTTCCTAATTGAAAAGAAGAAAAATAAAAAAGAGTAGGACCCACCTGTCGGTGGGCCAAATCAAAGATATAGGGACATCGGTGGGCCAAATCAAAGATATAGGGACAGGAGAGACCAAGTCTCCTCTCCGTGCGGTGCTTCTTCTCGGCTGTATTCGATCTCCAGGGGCTATGGTGAATTCAGGAGACACAACGGTGCCGACGGCTTCGGCCCCGCCATTGGAGGCTACTACGCCGAGCCTCTCCTCCGTGAGATGAATATAAGAAATAGTGAGCTCAATCTCTTCATTCCCCCTCTTTTCTTCCAATTTGGTTCTAGATTTGGTTCTTGGATTCGGTCTTTGGGGTCTCTTCTTTGCTGGTAACCGCTGATCTCAGTGGTGATTTGTGACCCTAGAGCTCGGCAAGGCGCATTAGGCTGGTGCTCCTTGGTGTTCTTGTGTGGCGTCTCTTTCACCTCGATTTTGTCGGCTTGGTGAGTTCCGATCGGTAAAGGTGTGCATCGTATCTCTGTCTGCCTCACTTCTCTCTCGCGGCGACACAGATGGGCGCTAGGTTTTCTGGATCAACACTCTCGGGTGTGCCTTGCCTGATCTTCTTGGTGGCTTCAAGTGCCATTTGCACTGTAAGTTTTTCGATTACACTTTGCACATTCCATGTTTTGTGAGCCGTACTAGTTGGTTACATTCTGTAAATTGCCCTAGTACCGGGAGACATTATATGCAATGCTTGTGAGCTATGGGATTAAATACTCTGTGATGAAATCTATCATATACTGAAATTGATTTGATTATCAAGTTTAGATTTGTGTTCTATTGTTAGTGCTTACTTCTGTCACTTCATTCCGAGCATCTTGTTTGTTTACTGTTGGTTGTGTTGGCTAATTTTCTACTGTGATCTATAGTTTTTAGTACCTTGTAGCATATGTTTTCGGTTCTTTAACTGGAGTTCTTGTTGTTTTAAATGAATTGAGATCATGAGTTAAATAGTTGATCATCTAATCTAATAGCAAATTTTAGAGCCCATAATCTGAATTTTGATCACCATTTCAATTAATGAAAAGTAAACGACATAGCATGAGAGGGCCAAGATCAAAAGTCTTGAGTAACTCTACTCGGAGAGCATTAACCAATCAAATCTTGAGCTTTATGATGTATTTATTAAGTTCTTGGTTCAAGCAAATGTTAGATATGTTCATTTTGGCAGTATTGTTAATACTTGCATTGGATATATGCTCTTGTATGAATGATACGGTAGAATCACATGTTTATATGCAATTTATGTCATTTCTATACTGCTGAAAATATTTTTTAATTAAGTTTTATTATGCTAGAATTATATCTAAATATATGTTTATGCCACATTATTTACAACAACTGTATGCTTAGCGTAGGTAGCATCCAGTATCCAAGTCAGCATCCCACTGCAGGAAAGATCTCCTGTTTGACGAAAATTAACACCTTAATCTGACTTCTCGAAGTTGGTTGAGTATCCAGAACCTGAAGCATAAACTAATGACAACATAATACTCAATCCTGTGCATGCGTCATGCATAGCATCAGCCGTGTAGTCACCTCATCTCACCAGTTGCGTCCTTCTGAAGTTCAGGTCAGCTCCGGAAGCCATATGAGAGCTCTTCAGAGTTCAGACCACAATACCAATTTCTGGCTTCTTGAAAAAAAAAAAAGAAACAAAAAGATGGCGCGATCTGGTCGTAGGGCATGAAGCTGCGTGGTGCGTCAGCGCTTAACTAGCATGCTTGGTGTTGACGCACAAAGCTGTGTGCGCCTGCAGCTGCCGGTCTCTCTCCTCCTTTTGGAGCTTTCCAAGTCACCCCATTTTGTTTCAGAGCTTTCCAAGTCATTCTTGGCTGGTAGTCCGGTACAGTTCAGATGACTAGACGAGCCTCCACGCGGCGGTAGCAGGGTGAACCAACTCGACTCTTCTTCAGGAGTGGATGAAACAACAAATGAGCAGAATGCAGTTCCGAGTCAGCACGGCAAGATGCTAATCTTGCAGTTTCATCGGTCTGGACTGGCAACTGTTTTAGACTGACTGTTCAACAGGTACGTGCATACCCAACGAGCCAACACAGTTTAGGAAGATACTGAGATTAGCAGTAATATAATAAGCCCGTGCTTTGTGGACTGTGGAAATGGATGGAGTAGTAGTGCTGGTCTAAGAGTCTTTTAGTGACGATATTATTCTTGTGTTTTTAAAGCGGAAGCTGCACGCAAGCATAGCATAGCAGCAGTCAGTAGGTGCTCCTCAACACGGCAAGCCGATTCAAATGTCAGGTGCTGGATGGGCGGCCGGAGGCAACGCGGACTCGCCGTCGCCGACCCGGTAAAGCAGAGTCACGAGCTCACATCTGGATCGAGTTCTCACTGGCCTCGCGACCTTCGTTGCAGTGATCCCAAGTTCTAACATACACGTGTTCGAACGCTTTCGAGCTTCTTTTATTGGCTGGCCAAGTTCCAATGTATAATTTTGCAGAGCAGGTTTTAATTCAAACCTGTCTTATTAAACGCTGATACATTTTTCGGTCGTGGAGTCAGCACATGTGTTGGAGACTGCTACAGGATCGGTGATTTTGTGTCCTACAAAATATACTTTCTCCGCTCCATTTTGTTGGCATATTGTGACCGAGTATAGAGGTTAAAAAGTCCTAAAGTTGATGAATCCATAAAAGAAAATAACCTTAGTGACCTTCCATAGTTCCATAGTGTTTTTCGAAAGATAAATGTTTGTTTGGAAGTCACTAATTTCACAATAACTTTACAAGAAATAGTTCAGGCCTCACATGGAACCGTGAAAATTTTTCGTACTCCAAACTATTGAGTTACATATACCAATTATTTTTTAATTACGCTAGCCAAGTCTTGAACTCAAGACCTCTTAATTCTGATAGCATATTGAGTTATATACATCAACCAGTCTATTTAAAAATTTAAGCCAATGAAAAAAAAATAATTCACTTATACTTCAACACAAACAAAGGATAATAGCTTTGTGCAGGTGATCATGCACAAATTTTTAGAAGAAAATGGAAATAAGATCCTTTGCCTCGCTATTCAGCCTTTTGATTAAAAGAAATTAAAGGGAAAAATTAACTTGTGCAATGACTCACTGCAGTGCAATGATCGCACTACAATGGGGTGTTCTTTTAGATTATGATTGATGGCTTTTGACTGTGTGGTTGATAGTTTTTGACCGTGTGGCTGATAGCTTAAAGATATCGACGTGAATGATGTATATGGTTTTGGGTTTAAAAAATTATTTAGAGAATTTGCTTAAAAAATTGTCTTGTTTTAACGTTTGTCTTTTTTTTATCCCCAAAGAAGGCAAAATCCAAAAAGAACAACCCCTAATCTCATCAATCTCAATCATTGATGGCCAAGAGACGCAATCGCACGGTAACATTACCGTGTAATGGTGCAGGCGTAGAGACGTAGAGTGTTCCTCTGGTCGACACGTGGACTGCAACGCTAAACCTCAACGCAGAAAAAACTGGAAAATGTGACTTGAAAATTCCGAGAGAAAGGCGGATCTCTTCCGTTCCAGACTTCCGATAATTCAGTTTCGTCCCTTCGAAAAGAGCAATTTTTCCTCTCGAAAAAAAGGAGAGAAAAGAACAGTTTTTCCCTTTCCATTTCGTTCCTGGCTTCGGGAGCGGAGGACATGCGCTGTTGTCGCCGGAGGAGGAGAAGGGTTGACGACGGTCTGACCGGGGAACGCCGGCGACGAGCAAGGTTGCTCCTTTTTCCCATTCTCCACCAAGATCGTGTAAATTTGCCCTCACATTTCGCACCTTCAGGCTTAATTCTGCGACCTTGATTTATCGGTTTCATTTTGTTCTGTTCACTCCTGTCTCCTCAATACAAACCAGAAGCATCCCTTCTGTTCATCTCGTGTTCAGCATTTTGTAAATCTGTTATGCATGTGTATAGTTTTAGATGATCCCTTCTGCATGTGCAGAATTGTTAATCTGTTCTTATGAAAATGTCAAAACATTTCTATATGCAAAACTGTAAAATTTGGAGGATTTGTGACTTGTGAGGATAGGAAGGAACAATAATGATCTAGATGCGCATGGGGGAAAATAATCAGATAAGAATATGAGCGATTAGGAATCAAACCGGATACTCTAACAGATCATATCCCGTGGCACAGCATCTGCAAATGCACAAAGAAATCATACAGATATTGTCACCATAGTAATTGCAATGGATTCAGGAAACCATTTTGGTATTATCATTGTATATTTCTCTCATATGATATTGGCTTCTTGTTTTTGTTCTAAAACCAATTCTTTTGACGCTGATTTGTTTCAAAAAGAAGAAGAAGAAGATCTTCTGATGCCAATGCCCCAATATAAATTTGTCTGTGCGGTTGCACTTGCAGGTGACCAAGAGTTAAAAATAGAATGTTGACCTGTTGCTGTTTAGATGACACCAGATGATAATGTGAGGTTCCAGATACTGGCATTGTGTCTTGTTTCCCTGTACTTTGCTCAAACAAGCATTTATCTGCTAAAAAAATTGGCAGTACTAATCCTGGCCTTCTTTTATGTCCTATAGGCCCTTATTACTTTAAAGAAAGGCAGCAACCTTATCAAGTATAGCCGGAAGGGAAGAAAACCAAAGATTCGTGAGTTCAGACTTTCTAGTGTAAGTTCATATGTGCACTCAAATGATATCAATGTTAAGTGCTTCATTACAGGATAAAAATAGCTGCCCCATGATGTTCCCATTGCAGGACGAGACAACATTAGTTTGGTATTCCCACAACAAGGAAAAGTGCCTCAGACTGTCTTCTGTCTCTAAAATCATTCCTGGACAGAGAACTGTAAGTTGAACTACCACTGATGAGATAACTGTTGGTGGTTACTTTGCTGGTGTACATTCACAGGAACAATTTATAATATCCAAGTGTTTATTGAGACTTTCAGAGTTTGGAGTGTTTTAATTTTATCTGACATTTGAAATTGGGATCTTATGCATTTACATTGTTTTTTATCAGGCTATTTTTAGGAGGTTTTTACGCCCTGAGAAGGATTACCTATCATTTTCCCTGATATACAAGAACGGCCAACGTTCCCTTGATCTGGTAAAAGATAAATTATTTACTCTTTTTTATTAACTGACGCTACATGCTTTACCTCTACAACTGCCTTGTAATATGATCTATGGAAGACAATAATCACACGGAATTCTAGCTGATCTACAGGTTTGCAAGGATCAAGCTGAAGTTGAAGTGTGGTTTTCAACACTTGAGACACTAATTACTTCATGCCATATAAATTCTTCGACTGGCGGTCAAAGTGATAGAATATCATTTTCAGACGTGAGTTGATTTTCCTACATAATTTGCTACATTATTAGATGTATTATACCTGTGTGTATTTTCCCTATTGTATAAGAGGTTATCTGTATATATACCTCACTTGTATATGTATATATACTGGTCGGCCTCATAACGAAGACAAAGGTTATTCATAATATGATATCAGAGCGTACCTGGGTTAGGGTTTTCTCGTCAGGAGCCGCCGCCGCCAGATCGTTTCTCTAGCCGCCGCTGCACCTGGCTCTTCCCCTTTCGCGCTTGGCACCGTCTGCTGCAGATCGTCGTCGGGGCTTTCCCTACCACCGCTGCAGGAGGCTTCAGCCGCTGTTCGCCGCTGATCTCCTTTTGCTGCCTCCTGATCTAGGGCCACTGGGCTGCCGGAGTCGTCGCTGCGGCCGAACTCGTGAGACTGCTGCTCTTCCACTACTGCCTTCTGATCTATAGGTTGTCGAAGTCGCCGACCAACGAAACTGACGATTGTCGCCGGTCCGGTCTGCCTGCCACCGCTGGATCTGGTCGGGACGCCACGCCGGCCTAGCTTTCGCATTGCCGTAGGCTGCTTTCGCTTCTCCAGACCAACAACCAACGACGAGGAAGCCTGACGCAGGTCGCCGCCGCTGGGATCCATGCCCATCCGACTGAGATCGTGCTGGCGTCGTCGGCCCTCGTCGCTGGTTGCCAGTCTTCTGTCGTGGCCGCCGGTTTCTCTCTCTCGATTGACGGATTGTGTTAGCTTGTGACGGTTTGAGTCTTGGTCGATTTTGACCGGACCAACCTATTAGAATGCAAATCTTGTATACTATATTTGGTATGTTAGAGTTCATTGGGATTATAACTCCAAGTCTTGTATCTCTATATATACCACCCAAGAGGCTCAATGCAACACATCCAATTCTATCTTCCTTCATGGTATCAAAGCTCTAGGTTTAGATTCTAACCCTAGCCGCCGCTCGCTTCCGCACCGCGCACCCCCTGGGAGATCTATCTCCGTCAGGGGCAGCGCCACCGTTTAGGCGGCGGATCCTATTGGTCCGGCCGTCGTCGTCGTCGTCATCAAGCAGCAGATCGGGCCTCCTCATCGCAGTCCGCCGTGCACCGTCGCGTCCTCCTCAGGCCACCGCCTCCTCCCCGAGTTGCCGCCACCCGCCCAGGCGCCGCTGTCTCCCTGTGCCGCTACCACTCCGCGACGGTCGCCGCCGCCATCGCTGCGCCTCGAGCCGCGCGCCTCCCCTGCAGCGCCGCCATCTCCCCTGCCGCCGATGCCGCCTCCTCCCCGGGGCGACCTCCGCACCGCCACCGGACGCCGTCTCCCCTCGGTCGCCGCCGTCGCCTCTTCTTCCGGCCGATCTCCCGGACGCCACCGCCGCCGACTGCTCGGAGCTTCCCGGATCCGGACGGATCCGGTTCCCCAGGACGCCGCCGGGACCCCCTCCGCCCGGACGCCTCCGCGCAGGAATGCCGCCGCCGCTGGAGCCCGCTGGCCGTCGCCTCCTCTGGTTGCCCGTCGCCTCCTCCGGTTGCCCGCCGGCGGCCGCCCTCCGTCGGCCACCCGCCGCCAGCTGCCCGCCGGCCGCTCGTGCTCCCCTCGGGCCGCCTCCTCTCTGTCTCTCGAGCCGCCTCCCCTCTCTCTCGATTGTACCTCTATATATATCGCCCAAGAGGCTCAATGCAACACATCCAATTCTATCTTCCTTCACGACCAAATAAAAGAAAGGTAAAGGTAAAAAAAGAAAGAAAGAAAGAAAAAAAGGAAAAGAAAAATGTCTTCTTTTGCAGGTACCGTTTCTTTTCTTATTGCCCGGTAATCTTTGATGGTCTCAATTATCCGAACTGATTTCAGTACATGCACCTCCGTATGCATGGTCAGCGTCTTTAAGAGTTTCTTACTGGTGAGTTGTCTTGTCCGTCTCGCCCTACTCCACTTGCTAAGCCTGTTCCAAAGGATGTTTTTGAAGACGCTCGTACAAAGGCATCTGAGACTTTTGAGGATGCATAAAGACTTTTCAGACAGTGTGGTGCTTACAAGACATGGATCGATGAGGATGCTCGTGCTTCTGCTATTCTGGTTGCTAGCATAGAGATGCATCTCACTGGTGATGCTGTTGGTTTGGCTTCTACACAGGCGATGTGGGCGCATCTGCGTAACCGATACGAGCCATCAGGATCGGCGCACGGGCACTCTGGTTGGTACGAGCTCTTGCCGCCGTGACTCACGACGGCTCTGAGAGCTTAACTGGCTTCATCTTCCTTCCGTTGCCCCTGTCAATTTTGTCATCTCTGCATTTGCTACAGCCTCCACCGCATCTTTTGCTTAGTGGCATCATCGTTTAGGACATCTTTGTGGGTCACATATGTTTTCTTTACTTCATTATGGTCTTTTAGGGTCTGTGTTTGGTGATACTTCTCTAAATTGTCAAGGTTGTAAGCTACAAACAACTTCAACTCTCCTACGCTTCCAGTGAATCAGTGTCTCAGTGTCCTTTTGACTTATTCGTTCTGATGTATGAGGACCAGCTTCTTTCGTTTCGAAAGGAGATCATCGATAAAATATAATTTTTATTGATGATTTTTCTTAACCTACGTGGATATAATTTATATCATCTCGTAGTGAGGTTCTATCCATTTATAAGACTTTTACCACCATGGTCCGTACTCAGTTTAACTCTCCTATTCATATTTTCTTGGGTTGATTCCGCTGGAGAGTACTTGTCGGGAGTTATTCGTGGTTTTCTTGCTGAGTAGGGTACTCTCTCTCACTTTTCTTGTTCCTGTGCTCATACTCAGAATGGTGTGGCTGAACACAAGCATCGTCATCTACTTGAGACGGCTTGTGCTCTCATGCTTGCTTCTATTGTTCCACCACACTTTTGGGCTGAGTCTGTTTCTATTGCAACTTTTCTGATCAACATTCAGCTCTCCTCTGCTCTTCAGGGTGGGATCCCAGTTGAGCATCTATGTGGCAAGACTCCTGATTATTCCAGTCTTCGCTTCTTTGGGTATGTGTGCTATGTTCTTCTTGCCCGTCGTGAGCGCACCAAGTTGACCGTTCAGTATATTGAGTGCGTTTTTCTGGGCTATAGTGCTGAATACAAGGGATGTCATTGTTGGGATCCTGTTGGCGGACGGATGCGGATTTGTCGGAATGTTACTTTTGATGAGTCTCATCCTTTCTATCCTCGTCATTCTCATTCCTTCACTTCAGCATATCTTGTCGAGTCACTTTCTTTTCTGACTTTTCCTTTCACCCCCATAGTCACCACTCCTCCATACAGCCTTTGGTCTCTCCGGTGCCTCCTTCCCAGTCGGCACCTTCTTCACCACCGGCATCCTCTCCCAAGGTTACTCCTGACCTTGTTCCTTCTTATCCTCCGTACTATACTCGTCGTCTGTGAGTTGAGGATTCTTCTTATGTGCCCTCTCCTTCTGATGGGTCTTCTTCGGCCTCTCCTCCTAGCTATGCTTTTCGTGATCGCCAGTTTATTCGTCCTCCTAAGCGTTTTGGTTTTGTTGTCGTTGCTCTTGCCGAACCGACTTCTTACCGTGATGCTGTTGTTCATCAGGAGTGGCAGGCTGGCAGCATGCGATGGTAGAGGAGATTGCTGCCCTTGAGCGTACTGGCACATGGGATCTGTTCTTCCTGCGCGTGTTACTCCTATTACATGCAAGTGGGTCTATAAGGTTAGGACCTGCTCTGATGGTTCTCTTGAGCGCTATAAGGCTTGTCTTGTGGCACATGGTTTTCAGTAGGAGTATAGTCGTGATTATGATGAGATCTTTGCTCCTATCACTCACATGACCACTATTCGCACTCTTCTTGCTGTGGCATCTGTTCGACAGTGATTTATCTCACATTTGGACGTCAAGAATGCTTTCTCAATGGCGAATTGTGTGAGATCTACATGCAGCCACCCTTGGGTATTCTGTTCCTGAGGGTATGGTTTGTCGCCTTCACCGATCTCTCTATGGCCTCAAGCAAGCTCCCGGTGCCTTGTTTGATTGTTTCTCTTCTGTTGTCACTGCAGCTGGTTTTTCTACCAGTGCTCATGATTCTACTTTCTTTATTCACACTTCACCTCATGGTAGGACGCTTCTCCTTTTGTATGTTGATGATATGATCATTACTGGATATGATTCTCAGAACATCACTTTTATCAAGGAGCATCTTCATGAGTAGTTTCTCATGTCTTATCTGGGTCCACTGCGCTACTTTATTGGGATTGAGGTTATTTCTACTCCTGTGGGTTTCTATCTATCCCAAGAAAAGTATATTCAGAATCTTCTTGATCGTGCCTCTCTTACTAATCAGCGCATAGCTGAGACTCCTATGGAGTTTAATATTCATCTTCATCCCACTGATGGTGAGCTCTTACTGATCCTACTTGCTATCGTCACCTTGTTGGGAGACGTGTTTTTTTTGGTATCACTCGTCCTGATATTTTGTATCTTGTGTATATCTTGAGTTAGTTTGTTTCTGCTCCTACTCAATTCCACTATAGTTATCTTCTTCGTGTTCTAGATACCTTTGTGGAACTATTTTTCGTCGACTCTTTTTCCCTTGCTCCAGCTCTTTACAGCTTCAGGCATATTCTGATGCTACCTGGGCTAGTGATCCCTCTAATCGCCGGTCTCTCTCTGTTTATTACGTTTTTCTTGGTGGTTCTCTCATTGCTTGGAAGACTAAAAAGTAGATAGCAGTTTCTCGTTCGAGTGCTGATGCTAAGTTGCGTGCTATGGCTTTGTTGACTGCGGAGGTTACTTAGCTACGGTGGTTACTTGAGGATTTTGGTGTTTCTGTTTCTGCACCAACTCCTCTTTTGTCTGACAGTATATGTGCTATTAGTATTACTAAAGATTCAGTGAAGCATGAGCTTACAAAGCGTATTGGTGTTGATGCTTCCTATATGCGGACACAAGTGCATGATCAGATTATTGCTCTTTAGTATGTACCTTCCGAGTTTCAGTTGGCTAACTTCTTCACAAAGGCACAGATCAGGGCACAACATAGCTTCTATCTCTCCAAACTTCATGTTGTTGATCTACCGTAAATTTAAGGGGAGGTGTTAGATGTATTATACCTATGTGTATTTTTCCTATTGTATAAAGGGTTATCTGCATATATGCCTCACCTGTACGTGTATATATACTGGCCTATTGGCCTCATAATGAAGACAAGCGCTATTTGTAACACTTACAATTAATTCAAATATTATAGAATTTCACTGTGATATTTGGTTAAAGTAATTGAGATATCATTAGCGCATAAATTAGGCCTTGTTTGGGAAAGCTTAGCTTCTTTTCAAAGCGTTCTTTTTTGAGGTACCGTTTAGTTCTGATCCACTACTAACTTATCCACCTTACCCCTCCTTGTAGTCTGAGATTGAAGCGCGCCTTACATTTGATCATAAGTTGCAGAATATTCTTATTTAAGACATCTTTCTTTTTTCAGGAAGTCTCACAGTATGAAGATAGCAATTTGTATGATACAACACTAGATATTGCCTCAAGTATTACACGTAGTTTTAACTCAGCTGGTTTTAGCGCAGTCAATTCTTTCAATTCTGCAAGAGCAGATGTTGGATCAAATCGTGCAAATATGCTAAGAGCAAGTACAGGAGACAGTAGCCGGCTTAGTATTTCCAGTGCCCCTAGTTCATCCAGTCAAGGTTCTGGACCAGATGACATAGAATCCCTTGGTGATGTTTATGTATGGGGTGAGGTGTGGACTGATGTGATCCCCGCAGAAGCCTCAAACTATTTGTGCTCAAAAGCAGACTTTTTAATTCCTAAACCTCTGGAATCAGATGTTGTTTTGGACGTACAGCAGATAGCATGTGGTTCGAGGCACATTGCTCTTACGACCAAGCAAGGAGAAGTATTCACATGGGGTGAAGAACTTGGTGGGCGGCTAGGTCATGGAACTGATGCAGATATTAGTCGTCCCAAACTTGTTGAATCCTTAGCAGTGTCTAATGTGGAATATATTGCATGTGGGGAGTTTCATACTTGTGCTGTAACTGCCTCTGGTGATTTGTACAATTGGGGTGATGGATCTTACAATGCTGGATTGCTTGGGCATGGCATTGGAGCTAGCCACTGGCTTCCAAAACGAGTCTCAGGGCCTTTAGAAGGGCTTCAAGTATTGTCTGTTGCTTGTGGCTCATGGCATTCCGCATTGGTCATGTCAAGTGGAAAATTATTTACTTTTGGTGATGGCACATTTGGTGCTCTTGGACATGGAAATCGTGAAAACATTGCATATCCGAAGGAAGTAGAAACTTTGAGTGGATTTAGAACGATGAAAGTTGCCTGTGGAGTTTGGCATTCCGTGGCAATTGTGGAGACCAGTAGTCATGCAGGCGTGAATGTGGTGTCCAGGAAGCTATTTACCTGGGGTGATGGAGATAAGAATCGCCTAGGTCATGGGGATAAAGAGGCTAGGCTAGTTCCTACCTGTGTTCAGGCACTCGTTGACCATAATTTCCATCAGGTAACCTGTGGACATAGTATGACTATTGCCCTCACCACATCCAGTCATGTTTTCACAATGGGCAGCCCTAGCTATGGCCAGCTTGGGAACCCAAAATCTGACGGTAAACAACCCTGCCTAGTACAAGGTAGGTTGGCTGGTGAGTTGGTTGAAGAGATCTCATGTGGCTCTTACCATGTTGCAGTCTTGACATCACGAAGTGAAGTATATACATGGGGTATGGGGGCCAATGGAAGGCTGGGACACGGTGACATTGAAGATAAAAAAACACCAACTCTTGTCGAAGCATTAAAGGATCGTCATGTTAAAAGTATATCATGTGGTTCAAATTTCACGACATGCATTTGCATACATAAGTGGGTTTCAGGTGCAGATCAGTCCGTCTGCTCGGGCTGTAGGCAACCATTTGGTTTCACAAGAAAGAGACACAATTGCTACAATTGTGGGCTTGTTCATTGCCATGCATGTAGTTCAAGAAAAGTGCTGAAGGCTGCTTTGGCACCAACCCCTGGCAAGCCACATCGTGTATGCGATTCATGTTTCGTGAAACTGAAAGCTGCAGATTCTAGCAGCAACAGTTCATATAACAAAAGGAATGTCATCACTCGTCGCTCCATTGATATCAAAGACAAGTCGGAGAGGCCAGAAATAAGGCCTTCCAGGCTTGCAATGACAGCACCAGCAGAGCCAGTGAAGCATGCAGAGACAAAAACATTTAGAAATGAGATAAAACCAGATCCTATGTCCATGATGAGGGCATCCCAAGTCCCTTCCATGTTACAGTTCAAAGATCTCACTTTTACAGGAACATTTGGTTCAATCCCAACTAATTTAAAGCCTATGACAATGCCAGCTCCAATGGCAATGGGCGCGCCTTCGATGTCACCATCTCCACACACAAGGAAGTCAAGTCCACCTCCCGCAACCGCAAGTCCTCTCTGCTCTACTGATAACTTGAAGAAGACTAACGACATGCTGAATCAAGATATCTCGAAGTTGCAATCTCAGGTATGATTTATAATACTGTAGAATTTTCTACTTCACTGTGGTTAGCATATTTTGATAAAACCATTGTATTTTTACAGGTTAATAAGTTAAAACAGAAATGTGAAGCCCAAGATGAGCAACTGCAGAAATCAGAAAGAAGAGCTAAAAATGCTGCCTCTATAGCCGCAGAAGAATCTGCCAGGCACAATGCTGTGTTGGAGTTTATTAGGTTTCTTGACAGTGAGGTACAGTAAACTACTGCTGCCGCAAACTACATATGCAACTCTTGAGCTAGTTATTAGAGCTCACATGATATATTTTTTAACTGCCTATTGTGCTGCGGTACTTAGAGTATACTTTCTTCTATTGTATTCCATTTACAGTATTGACACTTCTCTATAATTCAATTCAAATACAATTAGGGGTGTACTTCAATGATATCTCAAATTAAACAAGCAAAATATAAAAGCATTTATTGTTGGATTAATAGAAATATTAACCGGAGTTGGTGTAATCTTAGTGGCTCATATAGTAAGAGTTGATTTAAAGTATGTGTTTATTCGATATGTATTAGAGGACACTCATAATATCACATCCCTTCATTCTTCAGCTCAAGGGTATTGCAGATAGAGTGCCCAGCGATATTGCTGACAGCTTAAAAACCTTGCAAAGTCATTCAGAGAGATTTCTTACGGGACAAAGTAGTCATCCACCAGAGGTCACAGGACCTACTGTACATGAACAGCCTTGCCTCTCAAGTGGACTACATGATATTGCACACCATAGGTCAACTAGCATAGGTAACTTGGCAATGTCTCAAGGTGGCAGTTCTGGAAATGCTAGCAGCTCTGGCATTTCCATGGCAAGTGAATCACCATGCCATCGTATCATGGAAAACAACGCGAGGGCTCAGGGCGACTTTGCACCGAGGTATGGTACTCATGGAGAAGTGCAGTTAATCGAGCAGTTTGAACCAGGAGTGTATGTGACACTTATGCAGCTGAGAGATGGAACCAAGGTGTTCAAACGTGTCCGATTCAGGTATTCCATCCCCAACCCTATTCCTGCATGCAGCGTATATCTGAACTCGATTAATCCATCAACTATCTTTTTACCACATAACACTCGACTCCGTAACACTTGTTCATATTCATCATTAATGTGAGACAAAATTCCGAAGCCGAGCATTTGTTATGAGTTGTTTTATTTCTGGTCAGCAAGAGGAGATTTGCCGAGCAGCAGGCCGAGGAATGGTGGAGGGAGAACCAAGAGAGGGTGTTCAGGAAATACAACCATCCAATCAACCAGGTTCCTCATGAGAAGTAGCATCCTCCACCCTTCTGAGCTTCGTTTTGACTGAGTTGTCGGGAGATGTATTGCATAACGAGGCGCTGATATGCACTTCAAACGATCAACGAGCAAGATTATGCATTTTACTTGGAGGGTCGCTCCTGCCTGCTGATGCAAGTGCTGTGGTGAAATAGATCCTGAAGATACTGGCGATTGTTTGTTCTTCTGATATTCACCTTCTTTCTTACTTTTCTTTTTCTTTTTTGACACCCGTGTTACTTCCATCCACTTGGGGCCTGTCTGTTGGAAACTTAGACTGTAACGAACAATGTAATTATGTAACAAACATGCTTCAAGCAAGTATATATATAAAGGAATTCTTTTTCTGGATATGAATGTAAGGTAAGAACTAGGAAGTTCATCTAATTTTTGAGGTGTGACCCTATTGTAGGGCCCGCTGCTCGTGCGCGTGGGCCGCCGGTGATGGGCAACCCTCGCCTTCAGTCCATAGATAGGGAGGGTTGTTTGGTGCAACTGGAATCAGGGGGAGTCCTGACGAAACGCCAAGCACCATATGCATAGTACAACAGCACACGCAATTCATTCATTCACAACGATTAACGTACAATACGGCCTAGGCCAGGAAGCACTGGATATCTCGTGTGAAAGAGCACGCAAACAACATGCCAACCTCACATTTTTTGTGTTCTCGGATTCTCACCATATTGCAGGCATGAACAGTAGTCCTCAACTCAAAACATCCAAGGGAGCGTCTAGCCATCATCTAGGTATTTTCTTCTAAATAATCATCCAGATTTGTGACCGTTAGATCAGAGATTCATCAGAGATCCAACGGCTCCTTTTTTTTTGAGGGGGAAGTTCGCAGCCGTTGGATCTCTGATCTAACGGTCAGAAATCTGGATAATTATTTAGAAGAAAATATCGGGTGATATTATATAACTCCCAACGTCAAATAGGTAGAGGGAGAAGACACACCATTTCCCCCCTTACTAATTACATACTTTCACGCCCAAACGAATATACATACGTATTTTTGGCGATCGATCCAGAAGACCAATATGTGTACGAAGAATGGCTGCTCCTCGTTCAGCTCTTAGAAGCAGAATTTCTTCTTCTGTAAAGGCATATATAGGAAGGTCACACATTAGATTGGACTGAGTACCGAAATACGTTAAAAAGGTATGATCAGTCGTTAATTAATATACTGGAGGAATGGAACCATCAAACGCATGTATCTCAGTAGAAAGAAAAGAAAGCATGAGATAACTCAAAACGTACACGAAACTTGATCAGCTCTTGTTTGTCAATGTGCGCAAGCAGCTCGTCCTGCCGCATCAACGCCTCATAGAGGACCTGTTCATGAAAATTGGAGTAGATACTTTATCACCTTGTTATTTTGTTAAAAAAAAGACTAGTAATCTCTCTATATCTACTGCATATGCCGTGGAGTAATACTGTAATAATGAACCACTCTAGTTTGTGTCGATTCAGAATGAAGCTGTAAAACTAGTATACTTCGAACAAAACAAGCCTACCTTCTTTGTAGAAATTAACTCAGCTTCCAATGCATCCACACGGCGGACGGCTGCATTGAGCAATTCCTCCTTTTCAAACGGCATCTCAGATGGCTTTGTTTCAAGCACCTGCACCTTCTCCTCCAACTCACCTAGCCGTTTTAGCATGGATGAAAGTACATCCTTTTCCGTATAAGATGGAGCAGGAGATGGAGGCCGGAATTCCTCCTTGTACTCTTGCTCTTGAGGATAGTCCACATAATATTGATCATGATTAATGGATTGGTTTGATAGCCTTTTAGCCATTCTGCTTGGGACAGAACAAAGCACGGCAAAAAGACTCATGATCAAGACTGTCAGCCATGTGATAATCAAAGCCCGAAGTCCTTCAAACGTGATTGGTAAATTACTGAAGGATAATGAACCTGGTGTTTATGTAAAAAATTCAGGTTCAGCCAACAAAAACCCAAGCCAATACACTTGCCTACAAGTCATGTATTGGGGGTAATTTTGATAGTTACATTCTAATAACAGCAATAACTAGAGCAAACTGGTTAATCAGTGAATATTTCTCCGATTAGCTCACTGGATACAACGACAGAAATGTTTATGGATCGTCAGTACATCTGTAGCTACTTTTGGCAAATTTGTTAACTATGTGCGAATAATTAAAAAAACTTGCTAAATGGGAATACACATGGGACTAACACTAGGGTTGTATAAGTATTTTGCATACAAACTAAAAAAGTATAGTTACATTGGACAGGAGCTTCCAAATAGGGAAAAAAGGCATAGCAACAACCTAACAGACCTGAGGACGAATCTGTTGGACTAGCTCTGGGGCTGCTCCAGCCATCATCCACAACCTTGTCAACAACAGGAATGCTTTCTTCAATAATGGGACGAGCGGCAGACGTGGAGGCATGCGCTGTCAATTTTGACTGGAAATAGCAAAAGAGGTTACCTATTAACAACAGGTATGTAATAAGAAAGGCAGCATTAACATAAGAATCTCACAGTAGCCCTAAGAAAGGCAGCATTGACATAAGAATCTAACAGTAGCCCTAAGATACCTTCCATAATTGTTTGGAAAGCCTACTTATAAAATTTTGTATTAGTAAACACAATTGGGAAAGGTGCCAGATCATGTATAGTTCAAATATTCACAACGTTCGAATGCCGGAGGATGTTGCAGCCAAAAGTTTGTTCTACGCATCAACGTCGACCCAGATAGGGGATGGCTCTTCCACCCTCTTTTGGACTGACAAATGGTTGCAAGGAAAAGGCCTGTGCGAGTTAGCTCCGGCCATCTAGACAAAGGTGAAGAATTCTCGCAAGAAATGAACATTGGTTAGGGAAGTACTGCAAAACCGTAGTGCAATTCAGGACATCTGTGACTTCCTCACATTGTGCTCAATGCTAAGCCAAGTGCAATTGCAAGAGGGGGTTAGTGATGTCATCCTTTGTCGCTGGTCAGAGGACAGCAAATACTCTCCCAAATCAGCCTATGCCGCCCTGTGTCAGGGTTCGATTCTTTTCCCGTGTGCCAAAGAGCTATGGAAAAGTGCTTCGCCTTTCAAAGCCAAGTTGTTCACCTGGCTGGCCCTCAAACACCGAATTTGGACTTTCTCGCGGTTGAGAAAACGCAATATTCCAGCGCCTTCTCATTGCGTCCTTTGTGAGCAGCATGACAAGACGATCGCCCACCTTCTTGTCAGCTGCCTGGTCGCCAAACAACTATGGCAACACATCTTCTCTTGGTTGTGGCTCTGCAGCTCCTATCAAACTCTTCAGGACCAATGGATAGCCATCAAAGACTTGGCACCCAGCTCCAAGTGGAAAGGTGTGGACTCCTTAGTGATTCTTTTGGTCTGGATGACCTGGAAGGAGAGGAATAGGATCTGGCATAACCAAGGAAGGTTAGACTTTGAAGAGCTTACCCTTTGCACTAAGCAGGAATTCTGCACTTGGTCGGCTCTGAGCAAGTCCAAACTGGCCGATCTTTGCCGCTTTTCAAGTCCTGGGCATAACAGTCAGAACTCGCTGGGATTGGCTTACTAATATACTCGGTTGCAGTAGTTTTTCCAGTTGCTTCCATTTTCCTGTAATTTGTAGTTTCAGTTTTCCCCCTTAAGGTCCGCTTGGCCTCAGTCGCTGGTCTGAGAACTGGATTGTGAACAATGTTTGTTTTTCTTCTTATCAAATGAAACGCAAATCTCCTGCGTTTTCGCGAAAAAAATATTCACAAAATAATCATACTTTGTTGATCTTTTGTCAACAATTTTGCCGTTCTTGTGGTGCCATTAGTCAATATTCAATTGGTGATGATACTGATGTACACTTTGCTGAATTGCTGATAATACCAGGTTTCATAATGGTACACTAAGGTGAGCAGGCATAGCTACTTGCCTCCTCATGAACAGGGGTCAAAAGATGGTTTGTTATCAGGTTCCTTGGTGCAGTAGGAGATGTAACATCTTCCATTTCAGACCCAGACTCAGCTGACGCATCGCTGCCTTTTCTCTGCTTCAGTAAGATAACAGAGTAAGTATTCATTGAAAATCGAATAGGATGGTTCTATAAATCTCCACATTGAAGCATGCTCATAGACTTACAGTTGGGCACTGTGGCCTAGCATAACCAATACTTTTTCCATCAGTGCTTGATATGGTCACGATTTGCCTGCCGTAGTTTGCCTCGCCATTCAGGACCCTCTGGATAAATTGAAGATGCATCACATTAGCAAACACAAGATGCCCTGTGAATAACAGTGTGCATGCAATATCCTCTCTTTGGGAAGGAGGAGCTTACAACCTTTATTATGTTGGGATCCTTCCAAGGACCTTTATCTGATCTTTGGCAACCTCCATGTTCGTCACACTTGCATTTGCCACCAAGAAATTCTGGCAATTCACTGCATACATGGAGTAAACAGAAATTAGGATGGAAGCCAACAACACAGACATGTGTGGACAAGATTAAAGATTCTGACCTCTCATCAATTATTTCAAGTAGCTTGTTTTGGTACTTGCTTCCAAGAACCTTCAAGTGAAAAGATAGAAATACAACCATTATCTATGCGCCCAATTGCTCAACAATGATGCAATCAAATAAATGCTACATAATAGCAGTATTTACATGAATTTTTGAAGCAGTTTTTGGATCAAGGAAAGATTTTATTGTGCTCCATAACATCTTGAAGCCTTGGCCAGCATTAATTATGTACATCCGGCACAACGTCTGTAACAGCACTCAGAATGCATTAGATATTGTAGTGTTGGGCCAAGAGAAATATAATGACAAGGAGGCTGTATTACAACTTTCAAAGAAGAGTGACCTATACATAAAGTAAAACTTTCTTTTATTAACAAAGTGCTGGAAATATTTCACCCAAAATATAAAACAAACGACTGCAACTGAATTCTGTCACCAAATATCCATGACAGGATGACCTACCTCTGGGTAGTTGTCATTGTCAATCTTCTGCAATCGTGTGATTAGTTCCCTTGCAGCTTTCGAGAAGTTCTTAAATCCCTTCAATTATAGAAAACAAGTCAAGTAAAAAGTATTTAAAATGTAGCTTTCATATGGTAAGAGCAATATTTAGCCATAACAAGCCATACCACGCCTTGCACATCCAGAATAGTAGTGCATGAGTCTATGTGCCTTTTTGCGGCAATTGAGCAAGCTGGAAATCTCATCTGGAAACATCTCTCAAACTCCTTGACATGATATCTTACGTACCGGTCTATAGTTGTTACTTGCACTAGCTTGTTGGCATCAACTTTACCTACTAACTCTATGTAGACAGGTCTTCCCTCTTTATCCACCCCATGATAAAACTGCGGATAATACTTCATAACTTCTTCTAACTCAGAGTAGTCAAATTCCTGAGGAAAACGGACCAACATGTGTCATAATACGGAAGATACAAAACACATATTATGGTATATTTGTTCAACTTTCAGCTTTACCTCTATATTGTCCGTCCCAAATTCCTTCCTCCATCTAAGCATTTCTGACCACATATTCTTTGCTTTTTCAACATCAAACTTACGTGCTTTCAGGAACCTACATGTGAATGATATAAAATGAAAATCTCAGACGGCTATAACAATTTATCAATGTTCTTCTCATGACAGCCTTGACTTCTTGAGCACACATAGGCAGTTGGTACAGGGTTTCCGGTGGGACTATTGGAAAGATATGAAAAAGAATATACACATAATAAGGTCAGATTAAAACCCTGACATCAGCAGATGCTGTACCTCAACATCATGTGATAATCATCATGCTGTTGTGGCAACAAATCCTCATGAACTAAGCATTGTCGAAATGCCTCCACAGCTTCAAGATCTTGAACATCTCTTATGTCTTCGATGGAAACCCGATTTTCATTCTTCTTTTTGCTTCTCCTCCTTAGGGAATGTCTGAATTTATTCCCTGCATTAACTGCCTTTTTCTTGAAAGATCCCATTTTAGTTTTCTTCTCTCCTTCTGAGTTGTCTGCATCAGATCTGCTCTCTTTCCTTTCATCATTATGAGTAAACCCTTCAAAACCTGTACCGGTAATAATATCTTAATGTTCCATCTCTTAATCAAAGCAAAAGCAGCCAGTGTTACTCTAGTAACACTAACCGATAAGTGGGCTAGGCAGATAATGGTGCTTAAACAATAGTGTGTAATTATAGGTGTTAGTACGAAGATTCAGCACAGGGACCTCTACAAAAATTAGTTTAGCGCCATAAAGAGTGCAAGACAATAAGACCGGTACATGGATTGGTTGAATGATTTACGAATTTGTTGGTTTGTACATGTGACATCAACATCACTATATGTCGATTCTCTGCATCGGTCTACACTTTACTACTTTCCTTTTGTGGTAATCCTTGAAGATGATTAGCTTCAAGCATCAGCTATAATGCCCTCTAGTGAGACCAAGTAAAACTAAACAATTGGAAACAGAATGGACTTCTGCCTGGGGATTTTTTTAATAAAATACTTGGATTTTTATAGGTAACTCTTGGTGTTAAATGAAGAAAGTAATTCTAGTAGCCCCACATCCCATAAACCATGTAATCATAGACTTTTCAGTATGTCCTCCAGTAAGAATTGAATTGAGTTTAGGAGCGCAAGCATCGCAATAAGCACCAATTGAAATGCCACAATATCAAAGAAACTAAACGCACACAAGAAAGAACAAGAGGAACCAAAAACACAAAGTCCTATATGAAAGAAACACTTTATACTCACATGGTCTGGCAAATCGATCGAGGGGCCCAGACATCCCCTCCTCCGACTCCGAAATCGATCTCCCGAGCAAGCTCCGAGTCCAAATCCACTGAAATATTCCCGCAAAAAAAATTCAAGGAAAAAGCAGTAAAGCACCATGCTTGAACGCTAAATCGGTAAATTACATGGAAAGAAAGAAATTTCCATTATTTTTCAGTGAATACTTAAGAGATTGATACATGAAGAGGAGGCAAACAATCTGTATAAACTTTTGGAAGTTCTTTTACCTCTTAGTTTTGGATTTTTTGTGCTGATTTTGGACCAAGAGGAGAAGATGCAAAGCTCGTGCATTTTAATGGGTGGGAGACCCGGGAGGGAGAAGAGAAGAGACGAGGGGTTACATTACTTTTGAGGTAGACCCGGTTCATAGACTCCAAACGGTTGACCTGTACAACGTGCACGTGCTCGGTTCATGGACTCGGCACACGCAGGTATCTCTAGCCGTCTGGTAGCACTCGGTTTACATGGGTAGGATCTGAGGAAGCCGTGCACACTATATGCCGTTGATTCTTATTAAGATTTGTGCCACTGACTCCATCAAAGGTGTGGACGGTTGTGATGGGTTTCAGGTCCATAGACCACGTTCAGGAAGATATGTCAGGTATGTGACGCGTGGAGGATTTTGGCCAGGTCAGACTTCGTTTGTTGGAGGAGTTGTACTCCAACTCCTCCGTTCCTTTTTTATGCTAACACCGCTGCTAATTGAATTGTTCCAAAGTGTAGAATCGCAACAGTGCATACCTAACATTGTTCTGAAACTGATTCTGCCGGCACATTAACATTGTTCTGAAACTGACCCTGTTGGCTAACACACACTGTTATTTAATGGGTGCCTCCTCTTGAACATAACCAAGAGTGCCGATAATCCTATTCTTTTTAACCTTTTGATTTTTGTTTTTTGTTTTCTTCAGAAGTTAAAAAGACAAACATTTAAATAAGATGACCTTTCAAACCGATTCTTCAGACGGTTTTTTAAACCTAAAACCATGTGCACTATACATGTCAGCGTTTCTGTCGTCTACTACAGTATCAAAAAATACAGACAATAATCATCAACCATAGCCCAAAAGAACACCCAAATATTAGCCACCTTTGTAGATAGTTGGATGTAGTTTTGCTCATAGATGATTTCACCATGGTAATTTTTATGTATCAATCAGGCACTGCAACTTTGAACTCTAAGGGGGTGATCGTTTTAGCGATGGTTTCTAGTTTTTTGGCTGAAATTTCACTGTAGCTGGCTTTTTTTACTGTAGCTGATTTGGCTTTTTGGGCATAATTAAATTTAAAAAAAATGTAAAAATAGAAAAAAAAATATGTTAGCCCATCACGGACAATGCAAAGGAACACAGGAAAAAATAAAAATGCAAAAAAGTCCAAAAAATCTAAAAAAATTCAGAAAAAGACGAATTACTGAATAGTGAAAAAAAAAGCTAAAGTTAGAAACTGAAGCTGAAAAAAAACTGAAACGAGCGGGGCCTAAATGATCACAAGCTGGAACAATTTTATTTTTACCAGCCACAACCCTGTTTAAGATACCGGTAGTTTCTTGTTGAGATGGTTAGTAAATACTCGCCGTCCACGAATATATGTGGCTTTTTTATTTTTTACTGTCCCAATGCAAAACTTTAACCATAATTTATTATAATAATATACTAATAAAATCAGAAAAAAATATATTAGGAAATTATTTTAAAAGACAAATCCAATGGTGACATTTTCATGTTTCAGTTTTAAAAGTTTGATTGTACGAAATCCACATCAACTTATATTTGTGGATAGATGGAGTACTACGAGAAATTAAAGTAGTGCAAATAGCCCCGATCCCCGTGAACTGTTCTCTCTTCAGCTAAAAAACAAGTAGCTAGGATACAAGAATTTAAGTGCTTATTGTCCTGTGTTTTCTGTTTGCATCAATCTAGCACAGTGGCCAGAGAAATGGGCATGCTGCGTGCACACCAATGATGGAGGAAACTTTTTGTCCTTGTCTACACCTTCGTCCCATCGATAGTTTCCTAACCTACTTGCCCATCTTTAATTAGTTGTTACACTGATTGCAATCACCCGTGAACTTGTTGAAGCGTTCCAGCTTTCATCACAAGGAAACAGGTTGTTGGCAAAGATAAAACAAATACATAATGTAAGCTGATCAAAGCCTAACCGCTCCTTTTTGGTTTATATAAGGGGGTGATCGGAATAGCGATGGCTTTTGGCTTTTTGTTGAAAAAACACTGTAGCTGACTGAAAAAACACTGTAGCTGAGTTAGTGGATAGTGTAGTGAATAGTGAAAAAAAAGCTGAAGCCAAAAAAAGCCGAAACGATCAGGGCCTTAGTCGGTTTATGTTTCTGATTTCTAGTTTCTTAATTTCATTTTTTTTAGCTTTTTAGCTTATTTTGGGGCTTTTTTGTATTTTTTCTGTATTCATTTACAGTGTCGTGATGAGTTAACTTATTTTTTCTATTTTTAATTTTTTAAATTTAATTTTGTCAAAAAAGTCTTAAATAATTACAATGTAAAATAAATCAGCTAAAATGTAAAAAAGGACATAAATCGACTTATAAAAGCTCAACCGAGCACCCCTGAAGCACAAAAGGATAAAAATAAACATAATGTTGTATTTGTATATGAAAGATAATAGGACGAAGCAAGAAACATATGCTTTGTGTTATATGACCATATGTGGCTGATTTGTCCACCACTGATTTATTTTATAAATTCTTTTGTTCCTTTTCCTTGTTCGTAGAAAATAATGCAATAAATTGCGAAAGAGAGAAGGAATAGGAAAATGCGATGTCAAAATTGCACTTAGAATATCCATTGAGTGATCTCATGGTTTTACTGTTGATGGAGACACGAATGATAAAATTGGTTAAATGTTCCAATCTTGCTTCACTGTGATGTAGATAGAGAAATTTTAGTTTGTGCCAGAAGTCTAATTGCACTTCCGGTCTATGCCACGGATTTTTGTCTAATTCAATCTATGCCACTACTTTTTATCTAGTTCGATCTGTGGCACACAAAACACAAAACTAGTTCGAAAATGCCATTGCCGTTACCTTCCATCAAAATTTGTTGCGCTCTCCGTCTCAGTTAAAGTCTGAAACATGTCGACTTCCCAAAAATGCACCTGAGTATACTCAGACCCTTCTCGCCTATCACCCCCTCTCTTCTCCTTTCTCTTTACTCACCTGATTAATCATCCTCAAACCCTAGTGTTATGATTACGTATCAAACAGTGAACAAAATAGTTACAAGTAGACCACAAAGAGGCTACTTGAAGCCTTAAAAACTATGAAAATAGTGTATAGAAGATATATGCATTACATAACCTTATCTATGAAAATGTGTCTTCCCTCTCTTATGGTGCCTTGAGTTATATATTTATAGCTATAAGGAGATTGTTTACATAAAACGTTCCTATCTAGATGTACAATTGTAGAGGCAATCACGTTCTTTTCCTTGTGATAGCCCTCTTAGGCCAACAATATGCTCCCATGATTATTGAGCCTCTTGATGCAATGGGTCGACTGGACCAAAATAGAGGTCACTCCCCAAACAGTAGCCTCTCATGGTTAAAGGGGCTCGATTTCTGTGGACCGAGGCCATGTCAGTTGTTCCTTGGCCCCTTCGTCCCTTCGGCCCATTGAATCGTTGTCTCTTTAAATTCCCACCTAATTGTCTCTAACAACGTTGGCCTATGTTACATTCGAGACCAGGTTACACGTGGCGACATTTTCTCTTTCGGTCATGCGACATGGGCCATCACGCTTGTTATGGCATGGTGCACGTCCCTTCGATTCTCGTGCCCACCATGCCAACATTAAATGGCGCTGTCACATTCTGTACTTAAGCACCATAGTGACTCCATTTCTAGCTATTTGCTCTTTCTCTCGCCTGTCTATCGTTGCTTACAATCTCTCTGGTCGGGGTCGCTTGTTTTCCGTTGAACTTTTGTTGTTCACCTTCTCTCCGCCCTGTATTTGCTTGTTGAGATGGGTCATAAAAGTGACCGTAGCGGCCGTAGTGGCGCGTCGGTGCTGTCGAGCAGCCACACTAGTGGAGATGAGTGTTCTGAGGTCGTCGTCAATAAGTGCTGGAAGGCGTCGGAGAAGGTAGGCGGTGTAGTGTGAACACACTCGGCTTGTCGCTCGTAATGGATGAGCTGGTGGAGTCCCTTGTGCGCGACGGGAAGATTTCATCCCACGAGGTCGTTCGCCTCCCCGACAACAATGAGATCGTGCCATAGCCACGAGAGGGTGAGACGCTGGTTTTTCCTGCCTACTTCGATGCTGTTCGATGCTGGGCTCTGAAGCCGCCATGCGCTTTGTAGGTGACCTCCTTCGACTGTATGAGCTAGAGCTTCAGCAGTTGATGCCAAATGCCATCGCCCATCTCATCGTCTACTCTTGGATGGCCCGTTCAGAGGGAGCCCTCGCCAGCGCCCTTGTCTTCGCATCCTTGCACGACGTGCGATGCTGGCCGAAGCATCTGGGCGATGGTCAATATTCTAACCTTTTTTGCAGCATCAGCCTGCAGCTCTGCAACACTACTTCGAAGGGCTCCCCTTCGAATTCCATGCATATGAATTGGGAGTCTCATTGGCTGCAACGGTGGTTTTACCACAAGATTAAGCACGATAGTGGCCTTCGCTTCACCGAGCTCATCATTAACTTCGTCTAGTCACCTCGCATGAGTTTGACTGGGACAGCGAGACATGCATCTGAAGGCTCCTCGCAGTCATGCTTTGGCTGAACATGCAAGACTGTGCCGAGAAGTTTTGCATGCTCTGCTTGTCTCCATTGCCCTAGCGATGGGACATGAAGATAAGCCCCGCTTGGATTGATGGTGTTCGACCTTTGCTGACGATGCTTGCGAAGCCCATGGGACTCGATAGGTTTTTGCACTATGATACTGGCATCGTTGGTAAGAGCCCCCCGGTCGGCTAACCGTGAGTGCTTGTAGTTCGTTCATTGGCTGAGGAAGAGTGTGCAACGGCTGTGTTCCTGGAGCCCTACATCTTCAAGGAGCACAGTTTTCGAGGATCGGCCATATTGAATGATCCGCACATCAACCATGTGTACGAAACCTTGGGCATCACCGTGCGTGAGCGTCCCATCCCCGTCGCGAGTGGCAGTTGCTCCCGTGGCGCGAGCGATCATGAACGTGAGGACAACGCAGGCCATGAAGACCTCAACGAGCGTGAGGGTTCACGTCTTGGAAGTTTTTGTGCGTGAGATCCTGGATTTACTCCCATATGTACACCGAGCCAGGAGCAATAGTAAAAAAACCAGAAGAGCGCGACTCCCTGAAAAGTAAGCGGCAACCCCTTTGCCTTCATTGAGTCATCTCCCCCCGCTGCCTCGATGGTGGTGTTGTAGACATGCAGAAACTCACACGGGTCCATGTTGCCCTTGTATGGTTCCACCGTGGGCATTTTGAAGTTTTTCGGCCAAGTGCTCTACTACAGGCCATGCAGATGGGGGACTCGGAGTCCATCCGTTGAGAGGCACTACGTGCTACAGCGTTGGCCTCGTGACTCCCCATCCTTACAGCGACTGCCTCTGCTACTGCCACGACGGGCGTCAGTTGACGCTGACTCTCCTACATATCGTGCATAGCTCTCCGCCGGTCTGCCAATTCTTGCTACAACATCTTGCAGATCGCCCCTACCCGCATTTAGTGTGAGGGGGAGGGGGTAGACGCCCTCCACTCCTTGCATGGTGATGGCGACGGTGTCGATGCCAGCGGAGACCACTACTTTGGTGGTACGAACCCCAACATTTTTGTTGGTTGCCGCGGTCAGGTCCTCAATTTGCAATACTTCTCGCTCCGTCATTGGCATAGCTACCGAAAAACCACCTTCGTTACCTGTTGCGACTCCAGACGCCATTGTGCCGGTATATCATTGCCATTAGGGAAAGGGGCTGCTCTCGCCGCGGTGATCTTGGTGGCGATGCTCCTCTTTCACTTGGGGAGTCGACGTCTACCTTACTTTGGCATCATTGCGTTCGAACGCTATTTCTTTCGCTCGTAGCTTTTTCATCGGTCTCCACGGACAACGTCAACTATTGTGGTTACAGATCAAATAGTAAACAATAGGGATATGGGGAGACCACAAAGGGCTATCTGAAGCCTTAGAAACTATGGAGATGGTGTATAAAAGATGTATGCATTACATAGACTTATCTCTGATAAAATGAGTCTCCCCTCTCATGTGCCGTGAGACACATATTTATAGCTATGAGGAGATTACCTACATATATTTATAGCTATGAGGAGATTTCCTACATAGACACTCTTATTTGGGTCTACAATTGTAGAGATAATCATATCTTTTCCCTCTATGACAGCTCTGTTAGGGCAGCCACACGATCACATTATTATTATACCTCTTGTTGTAATTGGTCGATTGGACCAAGGTGAGCCACTCACCTAGGAACGGCAGCTCTAACCCTGGACCAAATCCACCGACTTTAGGCCCATATTACCCCAATCCACTTGGTACAGATGCGATTTCACTCGTAGGAGTGCTGGATCTGGGGTAGAAGCAAGCTGATCGAGGCTCTGGGGCAGCGAACTGAGGCATGGATAGTTCGTGGGTTCCTCGAGGGTACGTGCATCTCACTCCCCTTCCCTGTTGTTCTTCGCCTTCTCCTCCTCTGTTAGGCAGTGGGAAATTTATCGATTTGATAGTGTTTTTCCGTTGTGCCAGTATTAAGGTGCAGCTCTGATTTGTAGGATGGATCCTGACAACGCGATGATTATACCAACTTGGGGTTGGTACGTACCTTAGCAAGCCGGATAATGAGCCAATGGTGTGGCGAAAGGGGAAGACGTTAAAGTTAAACCTGACTGTTGACCTCACGAAGTATTCAATTTTGCGTCTAACTGAAGACATAGGAAATGAATTTAAGGGCATTCTCAATTGTGACATTACATAGCAATATTCATAGATTATCACCTTATATAGACATTAGACTAGATATCATCCTCCTAATGTACTATATATATCATCTAGCCCACCTAATCAATACTATAATTTAATATTTATTTCAAATTTCCTCCCCAATGCACCTTTTAATACAGTAGCATATCCTTATAATGTGGTAGATATCTCTTCTCTCTTCGATAGATGCCTTACCTAATGTCTTTGTGTTGGATTACGTGCTCAAACAATATCTTGTATGAGACACTGTTTTTCTCTGATCCACCTCAACACTAATCCTACATGATGTGCTAAGTAATTAGACATTACTTAGGTAGGACTATTGGGAGTGCCCTAAATGAGGCTCCACGCAATTGGCTAACATGCTATTCAAGACTAATGGCAACGATGAATATGTGGCAGTACATGCAGATGAGGACTTAAGGAGAGCTTTCAACATGCATAAGAATGAACACTTAGTGAACATTAGTGTTAACATTGTCGACTTTGTGGGGCCATTGGCAGCAGTACCTAGTCCAGAGATACCTAAAAAAAGGAGGCACCCTACATCCAAAACCAAAGAAACAGGGCAACAAATGCAGCCACTACTACTTGATGCTATTCCTTGCACTCCTCGAACTGCAGATGCACAACCCCCTGAATCTAGCCAACCGACCCAAACCTCAAATGAAATCCCAGCTGCAGAAACTGCACCCACTCCAACAGTCAACCTTGAGAAGGAAGAGAAGAGGATTCAGATGCTGACTCACAAGAAGTTCATAGTGACAGGAGCTATCATAGTAGTGACGAAGATAGCTGTGATTATGAACCAAGTGAGGATGACGAGGAAGTAGATGATGGGGTAGATGACTGAATATGCATACAACGTTGAAAATCCCTGCACTGATGAAAGTACCAAATTTCCAGACACTGAAGCACTCATGAAAGTATTCAGGCATGATGCTATCCTCAATGACTACAAGTATTGGGAGGTGGTGGCTAAACACCCAAAAGCAGTTCAATACTTGGAAGAAAACCATATGCACTTATGAGCAAGAAGCAAGCTCTCAGAGGCCTCCAAGGTGGACTATGTCAACAATAACCTCTCAGAATCATTTAACAACTGGATTAAGAAGTTCAAGGGTCTTCATGTTGCTGATTTGATGGAAGTTTGAACAAGGAGGAGAGTTGGGGAGATGATGACTACAAAGATCCTACCAATTATCATTAAGAAACTTACTGTGTTGAGTAGGACACATGGGAAGTATGAACCAATTAGGAATACAAATGAAACAGGTGCGGTTAGTTCAGGAGACCCAAAAGGGAATATAGTAAAAGATGTGGTGAACATTGAAACCAGAACTTGCACTTGTAGGCAATGGCACATGACTGGTGTGCATGACTCAGGGGTCATGATTTGGAGACTTACGTGCACGACTACCTCACAGTTGAGAGATTCAAGGCAGCTTATGAGGGAATCGTTTATCCTATGACAGACAAAGGTAAATGGCCTCCTGTGTATCCTGGCTTTAAACTTCATCCACCTGTGATTAGAAGACAACCAGGTCGACCCAGAAATCAAAGGTAAATGGCCCCCGCTCTAGCTAACCTCAACGAAAGTTTTGCCCTTTCAGTCTTTTAAGTTGGTTGCTAAGTGGGGACTGAGCTCAGCTCAGTTGGCCTGAGCTCAGCTCAGTTGGCCGAGCCTGCCAGTGGGCATCTTGGACGCCTGGGCTCGAGCCCGAGGGATGCTCAATTTTTTTTGGAGGTATTTTTCATATAAACAGTGTATTTGGATGCTATTCATATAAATAGTATCTTCTAAGTACATATACATGTAGATGTTTTCAGTGGTCAAAACGTATGTCCACTTTCAATGGTCAAAACGTATGTCCACGCTCCATAAGACTCTTGGGTCTCTGTCTCACTTAAAACGTGTGCATTGGACACATCATGTGTATGTAGTGCCATGTGTGTGAGTGTGTGGTGTGTGCGTACATAAGTTCATATAAATAGTGTCTTTGGATACTGTTCACATAAATAATATCTTCTGAGTACACATGTACATAGGTATTTTCAGTGATTAAAACGCGTGTCCGCGCTTCATAAGACTTTTGAGTCTCTGTCTTACTTTAAACATGTGTATTGGATACATCACATGTGTGTAGTGTCGTGTGTGAGTGTGTGGTGTGTGCGCACATAAATACTTCTTGTTGTATTGAAGGATCGAAAATGGCAACAGTGGAGGGGGTGAATGGTGCCTTTAGAAAAATTCCGCCCCAAGTATTCACTCACTTTTCAGCCAAGAGCAAACTAAAGACAGCAAGGAAATCTTGTCAAAACAATAGTGAACTGCACCCTAAAACAGCACTAAAAACTGCAGAAACCTGCTCTACAAAACAGCACTACTAGCTGATAATAGAGCAGAAAAACAGTAAATAAATTGCTGTCCAAAGCAGCCTGAAAAGCATAAAATAAAATCTGAAAAGCACAAAGTAAAAGCAGTTTAAAGTAAAAGCTGAAAAGCACAAAATAAAAACTGAAAAGCATAAAGAAATTAGCAAAAAGAATTAGAGATTGCAGCAAAGAAATTCATGGATACTGCTATTTTGCTCTCGGAAATGTACTAGTCATGAGACTTTGAGAAAATTCTCAGTTCAAAGCAAACTCATGTTCGCAGTTCCTAAAACAAAAACACACCTCAAAATAAAATAGATGAAGAACTAGAGAGAAAACTTTTGCTCTTAGGAATATGCTAGCCAACTGGTTTTGAGATGAAATCCTGAAATAGAGCAAAAGAATCTGCAGCAAATAGAGCACAAGTATAACAAGGAGATTTTCAGATTTTTGCTCTTGAGATATGCTAGCCAACTGGTTTTGAGATGAAATCCGAAATAGAACAAAAGAATCTGCAACAAATAGAGCACAAGTATAACAGGGAAATTTTCAGATTTTTGCTCTCGAGATATGCTAGCCAACTGGCTTTGGAGTAGATCCCAATTTAAAGCAAATAAATATAGCAGCAACTAGAGCAAGAACTTTGAACCAAAAAACAAAAATAATGGAGAGAAAATAAACAGCTAGCACAGAATATTCATATAGAGGAAGAGAGATATCCCGGATTAGATAAAGAAAATATTTACAATCATCTCTCCCATCTCTCACACACACATGGAGAGAATAAATAAACCTTAACTCTCAACACAACTTTTTTCAAGGGCACAAGTATTAGGAAACCCTAACACTCACACCTATCTCTCTTTCTCTCTCTCAAGTGCACTTCTCCCACTAAAGAGCACCTCTATTTATAGCCTCCACTAATGGGTTTACAAACACTTTACCTATTAGATCACACCAACTTCTACTAATGGGTTTACACACCATTTTACCCATTAGGTCACACCAACTCTCCACTAATGGGTTTACACATCATTTTACCTATTAGGTCACAACAACTCTCCACTAATGGATCATTCCTTAACCAAATCTGCTTCCTTTTGTGCAGCCATGCACATTTACCAAAATGCAACTCCTGCACCTTCTGGGAAACTTCCTCGTTTCTTGCCGCGCACGCCTTGCAACCACTTCGAGTCCTCGCCGTCTTCGACACATCCCGACCACTCTGACCTCAGCACCACCTGTGCCTAGTCCGGTCACCCGTGTCTCGCCACGACTCCGTCTCAAAGTCCTGCAGTCATCACCGATAAGAAAATATATTACATAGCACCGCACAAGATGATATAATTAAATATCTGCATCAGTAATTAGCATAAAAATGTCCGAAACAAACTCAGACTTTTTAAAACATATGTCAATTACTCATCACACAACCAGGATTACCTCCACATGACCTCTTATGTACTAAACAATAAGTTGGTTGCTAAGTACAGAACGGTGATGGCGCCATGAGCAGCACTGCACTTCGGCTATGTTGGCAAGAGAATGAAGGATCAAATTGTTGGGTCTAGACCACGACTGGGCTAGATGGTTAATGCATGGTCTATTACTGAAACCTGTGCCCATCATGTCAAGTTGCCATATATGTAGGTGGGTTTTTTTTTGCTGTGGTTTTTGGTTTTTGAATTTTGGTTATTCATGAAAGAATGTACGAAGGCAGACAATTACATGTAATTTTGGCTAGTATATCTGTAGTCGGTACATCGTCTGCTATAATCAATTTATAAACCTCATCTTGAAAAGACGCACCGTTTGAAAGCTAGTTATTGTAGTGAAAGGTACAAAGACAGACAGTCGTATACGATTTTAGCCGGTATAGTTAAAATCAGTAAAATATCTACTACAGTTAATTTATAAATTCTGTCATTTAAAGCTAGTTGTGGCTAAAAGCCACAGGAATCTAGCCAGAACTATGAGGCGCCAGTTTTGGTCTATGGGCCAAGTGGCAATCTATTTTGTCGCTGTTACACAAGGCCCATGACTGAAGGCCCATACGTGAGCTTGTACTCGTAACACAGTATATGATTTACAAAAAAAAATACACTCTCCTGCAAGTCTGCAACAATGCAGATCCATTCCCAATCCAAATTTACATCGCATTCTACTGTTTGATATGGAGCATTCTGCTATTGATACAGCAGAGTAGGTTTGACGGCGGGATAGTCGCCAAACACGGTCGGACCTGTCCCTCCGACGTGAAGCCACTCATCTAAAGCCGTGTGCACCATCTTTATCGTTTCAGACAACACGGACATATTCTATTTAAAAAAAAGACCAAACTGATTTAAATAATAATAATATATTACTTATAATTATTTAGCTATATATATTTTTTAAAAATATATATTCTGACATATAAATTCAAGTTTAGTTAAATATATAAAATAATAATACAATCTTTTGTATTAAAAAGATATTTTTATCGGATTCGACAGCGGAGGAGGAGGTTGCCCCGCCCCGCCCCCAACAGGGCAAATTCCCACCCGTACTCCGTTCCGGAAAACGCAAGCGGCCAAAAGCTTCTTCTTTCTGGGAGCTTTATGGGCAGGAGGGGGAAAAAAAAGGGACCTTCCTCTTATTGTAAGACTGAAGAAAAGGCGCGAATCTTTTGCCCACGGGTACGTCTCAGACGTGGCACACGCCTTTAATTCCCTGACTAAAACCTCACGTTAGCGAGGGGCGATTTGGCGTGCAAATTGCGAGATTAGATAGATGCCGTAAAGCAGCGGGCGCGGTGCCCATCGCCGTTTTAATTCGATCCCTGCATCGCCGTGTCACAGGTGCGCGCCCATAGAAAACCTGGAAGGGAGGTGACGTGGCCGGCCCTTTTCTTGAAATGTGAAGCTAAAATGATGTCACTGACGTCGAGGGCAGAAAAGATTGGGGGGAAAGGAGGGGGGAAGGCGCCATCTTTTTCTCACGGGGACATGGGGGCGACGTCGCCAGCACCCCTGAGCTTACATAGATAGAGGTAGTGAACAGGGGACACAGCCAATGATGAAACACACAGTAACATCTCGATGGAAAATGTGAGTTCTCTGAACGTCTCCGAGTGCAGGAGTTTCAGAGAACCTCCCGATTAACCGCGTGTTCGTTTCCGTAGCTGAGATGTGAATGCGATGATTCTGCTCTTTTGCTGCTTTCTGAGCCTTGCGCAGGATCGATGGTACACTTGGCAGTACTGTCAGTATTTTGTCATTGATTACGAGACTGAGAGGCACCGACGGTTGAGTTGGATTGTTGAACCTCCGTTTCCTGACTGGTTGATGAAGACCATGACGAGATGCAGCGCTAACAAACAGGCACCCAAAAAAAAATCGTTCAGTCAGTTGCCTTCGTGATCACGTTGATCTCCCAGGCGTCGAATTATCTCCCGCAAATCACACTTAACGTGCCACTTAAGTCAATGAGCCGCATGGCCCTGACCACGATTTGCAAACCGATGTAGCAGTATTATCGATCGGGAGTTTGGGGCTCCTTTCGTCCAAGTCCATCAATAATTGATTGATCGGAGGGAGGACGCAGCAATGAAGTCTGTTGAAACAAGCAGCACCAAAAATTTAAGGCGGATAGATACATCGTCATGCACGAGCCGGGGAACGTCCAAACAGATCATTCAGTTTGCTGTTCTCCGATTCTCTCAGGACAGACGGCGACTAGATATATTCCAGCAGAAACAGTCTGATCGATCGATCGATCGATCAGGCCGTTTTTTCGCGACGTGCGATGAACCTTGTCCCTTGTGATCTTATCTGGTTTTCTCCATGTTCATCGCAATTTTCGCATGCACATATCATATATCCATGGACAGTTCGTGCCTTTCGCTAATTATTGATCGATTAATTATTAGTTTAGTTACCGCGACAACCTGGGGACGGCAGCACGATGGCTCGGTCGATCGCGAGCGTTACAGCTGACGAGCACAAAGCTGCGAGGCAGAGCAGCCCCATTATTTCCATGCTTTTACGTCGCCTTTCACCCATCCAATGTTTCAACCCTGTCCCAAGGGGGACAGGTATATCTGCATTCTCTCAATCCTGTTTGACAAATCCGCCCCCCCGAATGACGGGCAGGGTCCTCTGCGGCATCGAACACGGCGGTGACCGCTGCGGCGTCGACGCGACCGGTGAATTCGCGCATCGGAACCACGAGATCAACGCAATTCACAGGCCACACGAGACGGTGCAGGCGCAGCAACGGCAGATGTCAGATGAGGAGAAGGTGGCGAAGACTGAAGAGCTGCCTAGCTAGCTGCATCGCCTGCCTGCTCGTGCCGACACTTCACTGGTCAACCTCCCGAATATGCCACGCGGGCCCCGCGCCGCTCCACGTCAAAAAGGCGGGGAGAAGCTTCCGGCGTTGACGTCCATGGGAGGCGTACCGATCGATCGTCCCATGTAGGAAAGCAACGTGTGATCACTGTGACCATTTCTCATTCGTGTTCTTGGCTCAGCTCGGAATTTCGTGTGTAAAGAAAGATGAAAGGAGCGGATTGTCACTGGCCGCTGCAGCCAGTGACTCGAAGCGTCCTTCAGGTGGGCAACACGACAACGCACATCCTTGTCCATGCACACAGGCACAATATGAGCAAGAGGAAGGACAAAGGCATATCTGTGTGAAGGTCTTCGCTGCAGAATCTGTCTAATTTGCAGGAAGAAGTTATGTACAGCGTTATGGTGATATTGTCCTTTGGCAAGAAGATCAAGGGCTCAGTTGAGTCAATTCCCATCTCCTGTGTGTGATGTAATGGACAACAGGACAACTGCTGCAACTGGCATGCGAGATTTTCATGCACCTTCCAGTGTTAGAGTATTGGTTTGTGTGTGGCTGATAGCTAGGGTTATTAATTCGATTAGATTATCTAAGGTGGTTGCGATGGCTTTGCCTATTGTGCCTTTTCACTGAAGTAAGAATGCCTCCGAGTGACATGATGGAAACTTGGATTTGAGGTGCCATCTTTTGATCACCGGAAAATATCACAAAAGGTCTGTTCTTTTTGGCTTCGGCTTATGATTGCGGCTTATAGCTTTTGGGCGGTTCGTGAGAAAGGATACAAAGTAATAGAAACTCATGTGCTTTCCGTGAACACAAATGAAGTCGCTACAGTATGTTCTTTAATCAACTTGTAGACCCCGCTTAAAAAAAGCAGTCCAATTAAAAACTAGTTACTCTAGAAAATCAGCTTTTAGAAGCTGAAAAGAAGATGCACGTAACAAGGCTTCATGGAACATATGACGGAGCAGCAGAAACCACACAAGGTGTATCTTGTAATACGAGAGAGAGAGAGAGAGAGGAGGAAGACTAGGCCAACTTCGGCCCAACCCAGCTTATGTCATCCCCTCCCTCCATAAGTGTAAGCCAATAGGAGGAGGCAAAATTGATTCACTCCTCCCCCATGCTGAACGCTACCGCCGCTCCATTTCTCCTCCCTTGGTGATGCACTGTCACCTGCACCTCGCCGTTCGGTCGTGCTGCAGCCGCTTTCCAACACCGTTGCTGCCGCCTTCCCCGTGTGCTCGCGCATCACTGCTCCGCCCTACGGCCTTGCCGTCGCCCCTTTGCTCCGCCCACATCACCGCCGATGGAGAAGGAGCTGTCACCACCGCCGTCGCTCTCTCACCACCGTTGTTGCATGCGCTGTCCTTTCCTCCTATGAGCCAAGAAGAAGGGAGGAGTTGACCAGCCGTGAGAGGAAGAAGAGAGGAAGGGGAGGGAAGAGCAGAGGTCGGGATCCAGTCGAGAGGAAAAGAAGAAGGTGGACAAGGAGCCATCCGAGGAAAATAAGAGGAGGAGAAAGGCACGAGCTGAAAGAAGAAAAAGAGGAAAAGAGGAAAGAAGAAAAGAGGAAGAGGAAAAAAGAGGAAGAGGGAAGGCTAAACCAACGCTTGATCTGCCTTCGGATCCAGCCGTTGCTCGGGTTCACCCTCTTAGCATCATTGCCACGCAGCCGGCGACCCCACCCAGAGACCCCTGTAGCTTTGATTGGCCACATAACCTTCAATGTTTGTTCCCTCTCCTAGCTTCCTACCCTAGTTGCTGATATGGATGTATGGATGATATGTACGCTTGGATGGTGAATTCGGTGTTGCCTCTTGGGCTTGGAGATACTTAAGCATGTCTTAACTCCTGAAATGGGTCCTTGCAAATTACTCATTTAGTTGTCAAACTAGGATAGCTTGCTCCTTAGCAAGTACTAGTCACGGCTATTTGGTGCTATTGCTGATCTTATTACATCTTGTCATCAATAACACACCTTCATGTTTGTTAATTCATAGAAGGAGAGGGAAAATGAGAGAAAGAAGGAATGGAGAGAGGGGTGAAAGAGCCTTGCTGTTGCAAGGTAAAGGCCTAGCCGATCATTTTTGTAGTGGGTTTATATCTATAGTTCTTGTTTTCCTTAGGATTTATTAAACCATCTTATTTAGTTTTAGTGAAAGAACAATCGGGATTAAATATGAAGTGGCTACCTAATAGGAGCGATGCTATTTATTTTTTATTTATATACTGCTAGTTAGTTGTTGAGGTTGGGTAATAATTGTTCAGGTGTTGCTTCTGGGTCGGTGCCGCGTACACATCGCCCCGCTACTCGTGTTTACAGGCAAGTACATGGTAAAATGATAAATTTAGGGTAGTGATTGCTATTAGTTGAATTTTGATACACTACCTATCATGCTATTAACGGTTGATTATTTCTATTTACATATTGACATATTGATGAATAATAGGTAATGACACATGACATGGATAACCGATGCTGATATGTTGCCAAATAATGGTTAATGAAACATGACATGTTGATATGCTTAAATGAAAAAATTGTAATGCATGCATTCATGTCATCAAAATAGATGACCTTTGTGACATCTATGGCCTACTTTACATGGACAATCCACAGGTATGAAGAAAGACCTATTTCGATAGGCATCTCACGAGAGTGGGGGAAGACATACTTCGGTAGGCACTTCATAAGAGTGGAGATTAAGGTTCTGTATGAAACAGGATGGGCTATTGAGGTCCTCGTATGAAACAGGATGAGATATTGAGGTCCCCGCATAAAAGAAGGCGGACTTGGATGAGCATTGATGGGTGCTCACTCTACTATACTAATATAAGCTAAAGAGATATGCATATGCATATGCATTTGCATTGTGTCAAAGATAAGGTGCAAATATATAAAAAATGGTTAATGAAAGAGATTAAATGATAATGAACAATTAAAAGATTATTGATGGATAATAAATGATACATGTGATTGTGGTTTACTATTTTGTTATGTACTTGCTGAATTTTTAGACTCACCCTTACTTATTTGTTGGTTTTTAGGTGATTCTTGGAGTCATCATGCAACGGGAAGGGGAAATAGCATATCCACTTCACATGCAAACACTAATGCAATTCTCCATTTTCTAGATAATCACTTCTGAATGTAGTATCTCTAGTTTGGTAAACTAACTCTTTCTGCTTGAAACATACCAATTGCTCTAGAGTGCGTAATGTTGAACCTTAGAATGTTGTATACTATGGTGGACATATTACTATCTAGTTGTGAACGTTTCTCAGGTGCAGTGTCCTGAGCGATCTTGGGTGTGGAGCCCTTAATTTTATTTATATTATATTTATCATTGCTTTGGAATCAGTTGTCTTCATTGCAATTTAATCAATATATGTTGATTTTCCCTATCTGTAGTCATATAAACAGGTGAGGTGTTGCCGAAATTTTTAACAGTAGTGCTAATCTAAGATTGTTAATATGTAGTGGTAGCATTCTGAACTCAAAAGTTAGGCCACGATGTTACGTATCTCTAGCTGCTTGTCAGAAGCACAATGTGCTACCGTGTTGCTCTTCTTTTTCATCTTCTTATTCTTGAGAAAATCGGTTCTGCTAATTAATTGTTTGTACTGCTAATGCTGAGCTCTACTAATTAACCAATATGTGTTGCTTGATTAGTAGGGCAAGATATGCAGTGTCCTCCTAGATCCTAGTGATTGCTTGCAATTTACAACATGGTTTAGTACTAAGACTAGTGGCACAATATCAAATTTTGTATAGTACTGCAGTGCAATTTTTTTTATGCGAAATCAAGATCGGCAAGATTACGAGAACAGGAGCTTCAACCATTGGGAAATCAATCACTGAATTATTAGTCGGTAAGCGCATCACCCCTAATTGATTCCGTCTCTAGACTGCATGGTTGTTGAATAAAAATATGATCTAGCTTTATGATTAGCACTCCTGCTAAAACAACATTTATATTTCTTTCCATGGCAAACATGTCTAGAGCTAGGCAGAAGAAAACAGACAGAGCACAGTCTCATAGTGTTCTTCGATTTGTTCCCTTTCCAAACTTTCATATGACATCAGATAATTCACTAGAACATCATCATTACCTACCTTAACCGAGTCCATTATCTAATCAGTTTGCTGTGAGCAAGTTAGAAAAAAGAAGTAGAAACAGTACTAGCCCTACCAGGAAAAGGGCAGCCTAAATTAGGTGAGGGTGCTTAATTAGTGCACAGTTTGGTTTGCATGGCTTGAACAAACGCTGCTGGCTCTCCGGCCATTGTACCGAACAACTTAATCATGCAGGTTACTCATGCAAGGCAAGTGCACATCACGCTATCTGTTGTGATGGCAACGGCCTAGCACTGCACACCAACCTCTCCCCCGCCAACGTCGCGATGAATAAACAATTAATCAACATGTGGTTAGCTCGAATTTATAATTTTATATGATTGTGAATTTGATATGTAATGCAGGCAGCTTTGGATTTGCATAACTTCGAAGAGGAGCCAGCAGGATGCATTCTTCTTCTTTTTTTTTCTGCTTTCCTTTTCACTTTCCCTTTCCTTTCTGGAGGTGGCAAGTCAAGACAGGCCTCATGTAAAGATTCTGGCAGGATCATTTTGTCCACAATAGGGACATGCACTTGTAGAAATTAATCGGTTTGGCCATTCTACGTGTTATGGAATCTGTACACGACCTAGTCTAGTAATAATAAGCCTATGATGAGTGGTGTCCTTTATCCACTTGTCTGTAAGAGTGTCACTAGCTAGAATACTGACTGTACTATACTGCTTAGCCAACACCAAATGCATGGAGTTTTCTTGAAGAAATGAATAGAACAGAAGGTACATAGAGGGCTCAACAGGTTATACCGCACTTGTAATAGGACTAGAAATGAATGTCCTATACTTCTCGAATTTGTCGATGAGATATTCATATATGAAATACAACTCTCTCTATATATATGATTAATCTGTATCATTGTAATCTGATTCTACTAAAATAAGTGGTGGAGATGCTTCTATTTTTTTTCTCAATTAATAAGAGAATTTTTAGATTTTTTTTCTTTTTTGGAATATTGTGAGATTTTTTCCCCCTTCAAAACGAAGAATGTATCTTGAATCTCACCAATTATTATTTTTATTTATATCGATTTATATGGGATGGAGAGACTAATCAGGTCCTCAAATCTGAATCATGTTCAGTCGACATGGGAAATTAGGCCGAGCACTCGCGACGTGAGGAGTCATTTCTCCACGGGTAGACGCACTCATCGATCGGTAACCGACAAGTTACACATCTGGGCGAGATGATTGGCATACGAAACTTCGCAGGAGTACTATCCCATTCTTCCCCCCACCTTTTCGTTTGGTTTGAAAAATGGCGCAGTTCTGTAACCGCTGTCGCAACTTGATTGGAAAAGGAAAGTCCGCCTACCTTGGTGAAGAAGCTTTGAACTTTGCCGAAAGAACAGGACAAGCTACAATTAAGCGTCGTGCCGGCAAGGAGTATGGACGGGTAATGGCCTGCTCCAAATCACCAAGATGCCGAGCAATTCTGCAGCTGCAGCTGTGACAAAACAACCGCTCGGGCAACTTGCGAGGTCAAACAGAGCCAGCAAGTGGTCACCTGCTGATCCTAAAAGAACATGAGCATCGATCGATCCCCTGAGGATTGAGATCGATCGATCACATGAACGTCGGTTTCGCATGAACATGCAAACGATCTAATGGGTACGCGAGTGCATACGTGCCGCATACGAATCGATGGTGCGCGTACGTCTACGTAAACGGGCGCCTCGCCAGCCACCAGCCATGCAGAGTGCAGCAACAGTTGTCAGCTTTATGAATTCGTTGGAGCCTTGGACCAGGCTCGAAGCGACCGACCGACCGAGCCGGACGGCTTCCGCACGAGAGATGGATGGTCCGCATGCAGCGCGCGCGACCGGGACCGGCCACCTAACGCTTGACCACGCCCGGCCGTCTGGTCGCCGAGGGAAGGGAAGCGAAGCGCGCGAGCCTGGCTAGCTTAGCTAGCTTTCTCCAACTCACGCTTCCTTGGCTTCCCCCTTGTGGTTGTAGCATTTGCAAGTCACCTTGATACGGCCGGCCTCTCGGTGCTAGCGAGTGGACGCTATTTGGCTACGGTTTATAGTTTTTAGCTACGGTTTACAGCTTTTAGTCTGTTCATAAGAGATAGTATAGAGTAATAGAAACTCGTGTATGATTTTGTCCAATATAAATGAAGTCGTTACTGTGTGTACTATAATTAACTTATAGATGCTGTCTTGAAAAGATACCACGTTTGAAATCTAGTTACTGTAGAAATACTGAAAAGTAGCTTTTAGAAACTAAAAAGAAGAGCCCATCATTTGCCATTATCCCGCGAGTTACCTACACTTCCCACGACACTATCTAGTAGTAGTTGTACAGCTGATCCATCACTAAGCATGCATGCACTTTGTGTCCTCATCACCTCACCAACAGCCCAGGAAACTGAAATTAAACCGACACAATGCAGCACTGCAAGCCGTCCAACTCGCCGTGCGATCAAATTAAGATCCATGCTCCGGGTTGATCGATCACGGGGTGGAATGAAACACCAGTGTGCATGTTTCTCTCGTAATTTTGATTGCACCATTGAAAAATGCAAGCCGGCCGGTGGTGCTACGACCACTGGAAAATGCAAAACATGTGCTAGCTGATGCTACTCGAAGGCTTAAACGCGATGCGTGTTTGGTGCGTGGATCGTCGGAAGCTGGATGATCGGAGAGTCGACCACATTTGAAGCTACGGCCACATAATGCCGTACAGGAGACTCATGGAACTTTATCCTCACTTTCCTTTGCTATTGTACCTATCTATGATCTATCTACTCCTGCCTATGTAGGGCTTATGCAACATCTGTATAGATCTCCTTTTCCCTTCGAGTACAAGGATCAGGTGCTTTTGTTCTTTACTCTGCCCTGGTCTGGGCCCTCTGGTGACCTTGCTGTCCTGTTGTGCGCCCTTTGCTTCGACCAAAGTAACCACAATGTAATTTTCACTTTCTTCACCAGTAACTTTCAGGCTTCAGCTTTTACCTCTGCTGACTATCCTTTCTTCCGACAATATATATATATATATATATATATAATATAATTATAATTATATATATACACTAGTATGATCGACACGATTTACACGGTATTGTTCTCGGTAAGGTCAAAATTGAGCTGTACCCAACTAGCTACCGATGAACGACTGGCCCTTGAGCACGTCTATATGAACAGTATTGTCGACGCTGCTTCTTTTCTCATCCCAAAATGTATGTGCAATACAGCCCTTTCTCATCAATTTCCTTTTGGTTCTCTACAACTGCACGGTTGTAATGAGAAGGCCATGATGCCAACTCTGAATTTACAATTGGCCGTTTCATCGACATATATATATAGGTTGTGTGAGCACGACAGTTACTCAGGATTTTCTTTTTGTACGGGCGACTAGTCTGTCAGACAGAGCAGTAAGAATTGTCAGAACAGAGCCCAGTTAGTTTGCCGGTTGGTTTCTCCCCTCTCGCATCGATTCTCGCCGGTCGCGATTGGGAGAAGGCAGGACGTTAAATCCGTCCCCGAGATACCGTTGTCACTGCCTCCACGACGCAAACCGAAAACGATCGATACTGCGCCGCTCCAGTAGCTAAGCGAAGCGCTAGTGCGGTGAGCGAGCCTGCAGTGACGAGCGCGCGCGTGAATTCCTCTCTTCTCGAACGACAGTGCAACTCCACCCGTCGGCGACAAGCTAGGGGAAGACGAGTGACAGCGATCCGATTCTCCCACATTTGCGTCGATTAGTTAGCGGATCTGGACGAGCAAGATCTCCGTATTTAGACGCGCGGACGAGGCTTTTTTGTTGCCCCAGGTACGAATCCGATGGAACGCACAGGTCGGCAGCGAGGCAGGTTATTCGCTGAAGGATGACCGCACTGACCAGCGATCTCAGCTCAAAGCTCACGACGCGGTGATCAAGTTGCGCAAGTAAATTTTATGACGCGGATTTTAGTTGCTCCGTGCCACCGAGATCTGCAGGTCCTCGAGCATATTAATGGCTTACAGTTGTCATGAACAGTGTTAAGTCACTCTTAGGTCCTGGTTCAAATAGTTTTTAACTTCTAAAAGTTGGAAGTTGAATAGAGTGGTTTTTTATGTTGATTTTTATATTCTGTCTATAGAGACTACTGTAAGAACCGTTTTGAACAGAGTAATTTTTTAAAATGAGTATCTTACTTTCTTAATTTTTTTTGTAATTAGCCAAAAGTCACCAATTTTAAACAGAGCCTTAACAGGGGAGAGGGGGGGGGGAGCAGAAAAAATCTCGGAAAAGTCATGTCTCCAACAAACACCGTAGAGAGAGAGAGAGAGAGAGAGAGAGAGAGAGAGAGCCTTTCCTCCGATGTCGTTGTGAGCTCTCCTGTTACACTGCTCACCTCTCTCTCTCTCTCTTGGCGAGCGCGCGCATGGCGCACTATTTTATCCCACCATCTGCCGCAAACCGGAGGTATCTTAAGCTCCAATCCATTGCGCGCGAACACTGCACCTTGCTTAGAACCCACTTGATCGCTGCCTCACCTCACCTCACCTCACCTAGCTCCTCCCCCTCTCACTGAGTGATCAGCTTGCAGTTCTTGGCACGTACGCTTCCCCATATATACCCGACCATACATATAGCCAGCAGGCAACGATCGGGAGGAAGCAACCATCGATCGACCGCCATTACATCGATCGACGTCGCCCCTGTCCGTTGTCGTCGTCGTCGGAGTAGCTAGGAGGCCTCCACCAGCTAGCTCTAGCCGGTCGAGGAATGGGACGGCTCTCGTGCGGCGGCGTGCAGCCCAAGCTCCGCAAGGGGCTCTGGTCTCCCGAGGAAGACGAGAAGCTCTACAACCACATCATCCGACACGGTGTCGGATGCTGGAGCTCTGTCCCCAAGCTCGCAGGCAAGCAAGCTCTCTCACACTCCGATCACCCCAGCTCACTGCTCCACTGTGCACCACTATTCTACTGCCATTATCGCCTTGGCTAATTTGCCTCACCACGCGTACGTGTAGAACTGCAACGCTGCGGCAAGAGCTGCCGCCTGCGGTGGATTAACTACCTCCGCCCCGACCTGAAGCGCGGCAGCTTCTCGCAGCAGGAGGAGGACCTCATCGTCGCGCTCCACGAGATCCTAGGAAACAGGTCAGTTATGCAATGCATTCAGAATATGCAATGCGAAGAGCAGAATGATAGCAAGCGAGTGGGCTAAGAGATTTCAGGGAAATGAAAATGTGTGCAGGTGGTCGCAAATATCGTCGCACTTGCCGGGGCGGACGGACAACGAGATCAAGAACTTCTGGAACAGCTGCCTCAAGAAGAAGCTCCGGCAGCGCGGCATCGACCCGAGCACGCACAAGCCCATCGCCCCCACAGCGGGGGAGGCAGCGGCATTGCCGGACACTGAAGGTCAAGATGAGAAGCCCCCTGCCGCGGCCTCGGACGGCCTCGCTCCGAAGCAGTCGGTGTTCGACCCGTTCCCGGTGACCGACTTCGGCGGCGGCTTCGACCTCGGCGCGCCGAACATGGCGGCATTGTACAGCCAGTTTGACGGCAAGGCCTCGGACGCCGGATTTGTCGCCGACTACAGCAGCGTGCTGGACGTGTCGGAGAACCTGGGCTACGGCGAGAGCTCGAGCAATAGCAGCAACTGGAACTGCGCCGAGGTGAGCAATGTACTCGACAGCGAGGTGCTGCACTGGGCCTCGGGGGGCGCCGCGAAGGCAGAGCCATTCGCGGAGATGGAGCAGCAGCACAGTGGCTATGGAGTAGGGCATGTGGAAGGCGACGCGTCGTTGGAGCACAAGTTCTCGCTGCCCTGCCAAGAACAGAGCCTGGCACATTTCGACTTCAACTTAGAATACTTCTAATTTTTCCCTTCTTGAATTATCCATTCCCATATATTTTACACAAGTGGCAGAACCAATGGACGATTAGGGATTGTACGTACTATGTTAATTTTCTCTAATCCTCTCCTCACACTGTTTTACCTTTTTTTTATGTATACTGTTTCTGGTTGGTTAGAATAAGAGACGGTACAGAAGACGAGAAGATTGTGTACTATAAGATTTTTGTAAAAAATAAACCTCTTATACTTTGTACTAATATGTGCACATCACTGAAAACCTGTGTACTTTTCTGCTTTTCTCTGGTGATGAAGGAATTTATGAGTCTTGCTTGCATTACACAGGTTGCTGTCACGTTTTAGCTTTTATCTTAATTTGTGTATCACGAAAGCGGAGAGGGGAGGAAAGCAGTAGTACGACGATTGAAAATTAGTACCAGCCATGTCATGTTAGCTAATCAATTATTTCTTTGGGCACTAATATCAGTAGTAGTGATAGGGGTGATCGTTTCGGCTTTTTTCGATTTCAGTTTCTAGTTTTAGCTTTTTTTCACTATTCACTACACTATCCACTAACTCATTCTGGTGTTTTTCACCAATTCTGATGTTTTTATTAAAAGTCAAAACCATCGCTATTCCGATCACCCCCATAGTACTCGCACAAGTTTGTTCTTTCTGGCTTCATCTTATGACTTATAACTATAGTTTATGATTTTTAATTTATTTGTAAAAAAGAATATGAAGTAATAATTACTTATGTGCGGTTTTTACTGATATAAATGAAGTCGCTACAGTATACATTACAATCAATTTATAGACTATATTTAAAAAGAATACTTTATTTAAAAATTAATTATTATAAAAAAATCAAAAATATTTTTTAGAAGTTAAAAATAAGAGTCCCATCCATGCCCTTACCGCCATTAGCTTCCCATGGGATTCTCCAACAAGGTCTTTTTCGATAAGGCCACCACGTACTACGGTACCAGGACGCTGCCACTGATCAACCCCATGGGTGCTCGGACAGGGACGAAAGACTCCACTGTTCTTGACCAGTTCTGCTTCCATTTTCGTAAGGCTAGCACACTAGTAGCTTAGGAAAGAAAAGATTAGCAGCAGCAAGAAACCAAGTAACATACAGTACTCCCTCCGATCTTTTTTAATGCTATTTTAGAATAGGCATAGTCAATTTTTTAAAATTTTGACTGATAATTTGTATAAAAGTATTTGAATTTATCATACAGAAATATTATAACAAATTTTTAATTATTTTTACTAACATATAACTAAAAAGTAATTGTCAAAGATGTGTATCCAAAACAAAAGATTAAAAAGAGTTAGTACAGTGGCTAGTGCCTAGCAGTAAGGTGATAGGATTGAAGCACGTCAATTTTGTCGGGAGCGAGGCATGGTGCAGCGAGCAGAGGTCGAATTAAACGGAGCAACAAGACACGCGCTGGCCCCGCATGCACGATGGCAGATTCACATCACCCCCGTCTCGTCGCGCGGACGACGTCGGTCGCGCGCGGCCCGATCGATCGTAGCCGGTCGAGCTAGCCCCATGGGCGCGCAGCCACGAGAGCCGCTCGCTCGGCGAGGCACTGGCCGGCCGGTGGCGAACTGGCAATCGTCATCGCTGCCCCGCCACCGTGGATGGAGCGTCCGGGCGCGGGGATTAAGTAAAGGCGGGAGCTTTCCGGGCGACGTAGCGGATGCCGAGACCAACCAAACGTTTTGGGTTTATAGGCTGTTCGGTGAAGCTAAAATTTAATGGTTTATAGTTAAAATTATACTTAAATCTAAATAAGTGGCACTTAGATCGAATGCGGAATTAAGACCTCGGGAGGCTACTTTTGCGGGCGTCATTTTTCGACCAGCTCACGGGGAGAGGGCGCCTCATGTGCGCAATTAATTAGCAGCGGATAAACACCCCAGCTGCACCTTCATGTGCTGGCTAATTTCATAATTATGCGGGCGGATGAGCAGCCAAGCCACACGAATCAATCGATAGGATGGGGCTCTGGTCGGGGCGTGGGCTCTCTAATAAGTGGCGCCAACTTGGGGCGCGCGCGCCGGCCGAGCTGGCAGCTCGGCCATGCGTGGATGGTGTAGCTCGCCTCGGCACGCCAGGCCAGCAGCCAGCGGTGCACGATGAAACGGGCGCTGGGGCTCCCACGGCCCACGGTGGAATGTTTTCCCAGAGGCCCCAGACGAAGTTTCTTCTGGCAGCCCAAAATATCTCGGTCGGGATTTAAGCTACCAAAATATCCCAGAGGCCGTATGCTTATTCGCAGATTTAGTTGGAGCTGATTATGCATCTAGCATTAATCATGTCTCTAGGTGAGTTCTTTTATACTGTGGCATATGGTTTATATATTTTGAATTCTGATAGTTTGAGTGAGAGAGTACAAAGAGAGAGATAGTTGCATGTGATCTTGGTTAGATAGTTGAAGTCAGTATAGTGTCTACAGCAATAACTTGTAGATCCCACCTTAAATAGACACACCTACTGTAGAAAAAGTCAAAATACAACCTAAAAGAACGTAGCTGTCATCGCTCACACATGGGCCTTCTAACAGAAAGGGCAACAAAATGGGGCTTAAGTATAATAACGCTAGAACACATTGCCATTTGGCCCATAGGCCATAACTGACGAGTCCATATACCGTACATTTTAGGCCTGGATCATTGCGAAGCTGTGGACTCTTGGCATGAGCCAGGCGTGAATCTATCCAGGCTTTTTGGATGCTGGTCCAAAACTTCAATTGAACTAGATTAATTTCGACTTTTTTTGGGACTAGATTTAGGCTGAACTTGGATCAGTCCAAGGGCCTCAAATTTTGTAATAGGACGTAGTCTTGCGTCGCATTTCTTGTTTAGAGATCAATATCAATCTACAAAGACAAGGTTTGCCTCCCCGCGCATGTCTTGCGACGTGCCGACACTGTTGCTCTCCGTGGCCTGTCTGTTTCTCTGTGTGTCTAGCGGCGCCCACAGACTTGCGCTACTACTCGACGACGGCGGTGCCATGGTGGAAATCGTTGAAAAGGTAGGCGACGACGGTCATGGAGACGGGGTTGACGGTGGTGACCATGTTGGGGAAGAAGGATCTAGTGTTGAAGGAGTTGGTAAAGGCCAATCCAAGAATATGATGCAAAATTAAAAAAGATATTGGATAATATACTCCGAATAAAGCAATAGTAGAATCATAAAAGAATTCCAAAAATACTAGTAACTTTTCGGTGATATACCAATGTTGCTCAGTCAATAGTGTGTGATTGTTATGGCTACGATAGTGTGTGTAAAAAAATAGAAAATATGCTCTTATAGGGTAAAAGGCTCTTAAGCATCATATGAGTAGAGTTCCACTCTACCAACATCTCCAAACCAAACTTTCTTGGACATACATTCATTGCAATATAAAAGTTCTTATATACTGCTATTCGTCGGTTAGAATAATTTAGGAAAGATATTGCATCGCGAAAACATTTAATATATGGATTCAATCTCTTTAAACCATATTTAATTATAAGATTAATAATATAACAGGCGCATTGTTGCTGTAGCAAGAAGGATTCAATGTATGTACTAAAAAATAGAATGAGAATATCTATTGCTCTAGAGTTTGTTGCAACATTGTCCAAAGTAATTGCATAAATTTTATTTGTAAGACCAAATCTTCCACAACTTTGATAATACATTCTGCAATATTCTCATCCGTATATGCTACATCAATTAATTTAAAGCCTGTAATTCTTTTTTGTATTACCTAGTTATCGCTAACATAATGAGCAACTACATTAGGATAATTCTCCTAAGCTTAACAACTATATGTCCGAGGTCAAGGCCATAAAAAATATACAAGTCTCAAAGAGTTCTTTTAGTGTAGCATGACCATTTTTATAGTATTTAAATAAATTTTGAGTTGGTATCTATCTAGAAACTGCTGAAAATGTTGGATTATGCGTAGTCCTAATGTAGTTTTCAAACACTTAGACTCACCAAAATTTAAAGGTGGATCTTATGAGGCAATTAAATGGCAAAGAGATTCGCAAGTGACCTTAGGACTATAATCCCAAATATGTACCGTACCATCGGGGTTGTACTGCAGCTGCATCTATCTCATGGCCATCCTTTGTTTTTCTTTACATCTTTGGGTGTGTTTGATTGAGTGTCTTGTTCCACTTGTAGACTTTATAAACAATTCATCATGACAAGTTTTACAAATTACATATCTTACCTGAGCTCTGTTTTCATCTTGCTTCATTATCAAATTGAAATCTACTCACACCTTCGATGTACTAGGTCTGGATCTTTTTGCTCTGGTGCTTACAGACATAGAGGCACTTGTAGAGTCTGACGATGTTATTGCGTGCTCTTCCATTCGAGGTGGAGACGCATCATTCCCGAAGGATGCAAGATCCTTCCGTGGAATTCTAAATCACTTATAGAAAAATTATCAAAATTTCCATGGAGAAAATTACAAAATGCAAATAGAAAATAACATTATTATCTATTTTACATCATAACAAACAAAAATAAAAAAATAAAAAATTTATAAAAATTAGTATTGTTATCTCTTTTCTTAACTATAACTGGATTTTGAAATTTTATGTCATAGGTCATGCCGTGTCTGGATCAGTCCAATCATCATGTTTTGAGCTAGCCGTACTGACACGACCATTGAACCACCTCTAATCGAAAATAACTGAGTTACCGGACTAAATTACGATAAATTTACTTGTTGACCATGCATGAAGGCATAACCGGACGCTAGAAGAGCCAGCCAGCCACCCAGCAACGTGCTGGAAACTGTAAATAAGTAGGGTTTTGAGCTGGAATACAACACCAGCAGATCTGGATCCACATGAATTGTTGTAGTTTGTTTTGTTTCTGCCGGTCGTTTGTCTCCTCTGAATTCTGAAGAGGCCCCTTTTCTGTTCTGAAAAGAACTCTACTCGTCTATAAAAAAAAGTACCAGTGTTGCGTCATCCCCAGCTCTACTGCCAAATTCGCGCAGTGCAGTACGGGGGGGCTCCACTCGAGAGGTCGCTCTCAATTCTTGTTCTTGCATACCCTGTTTCGCTGCGTGTGCGAAGAGGAGGAGGTGTGAGGCAATGGCGGCGGTCGGGAATGGCGCGGGCGGCGACACCAGGGCGGCGTTCGCGCAGATCTACAAGACGCTCAAGGAGGAGCTGCTCAAGGACCCCGCCTTCGAGTTCACCGACGAGTCGCACCAGTGGATCGACCGCGTAATGCTCCCTTCCTCTCTTTCCTCCTCCTCTGTCGTTGCCTTTCCTTTTGTGTTGGTGCTTCCCGGTTTGATCCTATTGGATTTGTGTTGGTGCTTCCTTTTGTGTTGATACGTACATGTTCTTTCCATCTTTTTTTTGGGTTCTTTGGGGGTTTATTAGATTTGAGTCTGGATCGGTGGGTTCTCCTGCTCCGTGGAAGATCGGGTTCTTGATGGGTGGGAGTGCAATTAATTTGGTTTAGTACGCGGGATTGCTGGTAAAGGCTGAATCATAAGTAGGAATGAAGAATTAGCCTTTGGGGGGATTAATACAGGGTATGTACGTTGTAATGAATCAGCAAGTACAGAAAGGGAAGGCTGAAACTCCCGTTCAGTTGAGATGACTGCTTTCCAATCGACAAATGGGATTGTCGAAGGCTGTCCTGAGTTAATCGGAAAATAATGCCTAGAAGTAGTTATCAAAATTCGGAAAGGCAAAAATGTCATATTTCGGGTTAAGTGAAATTCTTGGACGTGGGTTACATTTAAAACAGAGCAAAGCTTATGATTATTAACTTCTGTGAATGGAAATCCTTCTGCCTGTTATTAATGGATAGGTAATAAGTTGGATCTTGGACGGTTGGCAAAGCTACCCGCTATTATTTCCATTTTTTACAGTTTTTATCTGAATGCTTCATAAGATACTGGATGTGCAGTAATGATCTTATTAGTTCAATTGCCGCTTTTGGGAACGTTGCATTGCCAATTTAACTTGTTGATTCTCTTTGGAGCAGATGGTGGACTACAATGTACTGGGAGGTGAGGGGATGAATTTGACTTGAAGTGTTCCTTTTAAGTATACGAAAAGATTCCAAGTTTTATGATGCATTGTTGTTGCTGATGATAGGAAAATGTAACCGTGGGCTCTCTGTGGTCGATAGCTATAAGCAGTTGAAAGGTGCCGATATTCTGGGTGAGGAGGAGATGTTTCTTGCCTGCACTCTTGGTTGGTGCGTTGAATGGGTAATGTTTTCTCCCCAGTGTTGTTCTGAAGAATGGCTGTAAAGCAACCAAAATTGGTCCTCTAAGCTTGCTGTTGTCGGTGCAGCTTCAAGCTTTCTTTCTTGTGCTTGATGATATCATGGATGAATCCCACACTCGACGTGGCCAGCCTTGCTGGTTTAGGGTGCCCCAGGTCGGTGAAGCCGAAATCATCTTCTCTGAATACTAAAATTTTATCTATTTATTGAAAATTACTTTTTTGTTAAGTAACTTTGTTTGAGAACGCTTTGCAGTTCCTTTTTTTTCACTTGTACCTATGAAGCTTATCCCCAACGCTGCCCTTTGTTATGCAATAGGTTGGCTTCATTGCTGTAAATGATGGAATTATCCTTCGCAACCATATTTCACGAATCCTTCGGCGTCACTTTAAGGGAAAACCTTACTACGCTGATCTCCTTGATTTATTCAATGAGGTAATTATAGTCTGATGTACATATATATTCTGTCTGAAGTTACAGATTACTACGTGTACTAATTATCTTGTCTTGTTTTTCTAGGTCGAATTCAAGACAGCTTCAGGTCAACTGTTGGACCTTATCACAACTCACGAGGGAGAAAAAGATCTAACAAAATATAACATATCAGTGTAAGTTAATATTGTAATAACTTTGAAAAAAAAACTTTTTTGCGTGTCTATCGTGTCTATTCTTAGGAGCATTAGTCTTCTTCTCATCTTTTTGTAGCATATAACTCTAGAACGAATTGCTTTTATCTAATATATCTTTGGTAGTTCTGACTTCTGATTTGTGATATACCCTTTATGTATTGTTAATTCAAACAACTGATATTTTTGCAGTCACCACCGAATTGTTCAATACAAGACCGCCTACTATTCATTTTATCTGCCGGTAAAACTTACATTGTATTTTTGTATCTTATTTTTATATAAACCTTTTTGTTAATTGATACCAGATGCAAGTGGTACTGATATGCTGCTTTATCAAAGGTTGCATGTGCATTGCTGCTATCTGGTGAGAATTTGGACAACTATGGTGCTGTAGAGAATATTCTTGTTGAGATGGGAACATACTTTCAAGTCCAGGTAACTCCTATTTTTGCTACACATAACAATATTAACCATTTTCCTTCCACAAGCATTAGTCTACTGAGCATTAATGTGTTTGTTTTCTTACAGGATGATTATCTAGATTGTTATGGCGATCCTGAATTTATTGGCAAGGTTAATGCACTTAACTGTTGTAGTATCTTGAATGAACATCAATTATTACATTGATAATTTTTCTTTAGCTCTTATTTGATCAATGTTAAATCTTTTTATAGATCGGAACTGATATTGAAGATTACAAATGCTCCTGGCTAGTTGTGCAAGCTCTTGAGTGCGCTAACGAGAACCAAAAGCGCATTCTATTTGTAAGTCATCTCCATGCTACTTCCCAATGATACGAAGGTTGTTGTCTAAACACTTAATGCTCCTGCAGGAAAATTATGGCAAGAAAGATCCGACCTGTGTGGCAAAAGTGAAGGATCTCTACAAAGAACTTAACCTAGAGGTCTGTCTTAACTCTTGATGTTGTTTTGTATTTTATCTGTGGATCATAATCGCCCGACCACCATGGATGTAATGCATACGGATTAAAGAATCAAAATATAGTGCGTCATGTCATTTCATTCGCTTAAGCATGTTTAATTTGTAGCAACATGCCAATAGGACATGTTCTGCTGAACACTCATCAAATTAACCTTTCCCCTCGTGTATGTTGTAAACAAGAACTTCACTTGACGTCCTTCATGCGCACCATGGCCTATGCACCTTCACTTACTCTACTGTGCCTAATTTGGTATGCCGTTTGGAAACTTTTTGCTAGACTTGTCAACATAATCTGCTTGTATCTGTGGCCTTCTTGTTTAGTTGCTTGACATAGTCTGCAAATTTTGACATGTCAACTATTTTGAGTCCATAACCAAATCTGGCATTTTATTCTTATTATTTCATTCTAGGCTGTATTTCATGACTATGAGAATGAGAGTTACAAGAAACTGATTGCGGATATTGAAGCCCAGCCAAGCATTGCTGTTCAGAATGTCCTGAAGTCCTTCTTGCACAAGATCTACAAGAGACAGAAGTAGGGTGTCTCCTGGACAGGAAGCTGTTCCATTGTTGCATGCTTGATAGATTACCAGAGTTATGTTGATTCATGATTTAATGCTTCTTGTTTTACAATTAGTGTCGTATGTTGCACCTTGCTGCTCCGGAAAATAATGAAGCCAGGTGCTATTTCGGGTTTGATGGACCGCTTTGTGTAGACAATATATTGCTTATTATGTAATTTGCATCCTACCCTTTTCTTTAGTGTTTTTTCCTGGTTGAATTGGAGAAGTGAATTGGAGTAAGCTGAACTTGCATACTCCATTTTTTTCATGCAAATGAACGCTAGGCCTGCCCAAAGGCACACAACATTCCATTAGCTTGAATACCATAACATTAAATTGACGATACGATTTTCTGTAATGATCCTCCAGGACATTGAAACATTAAAGTTTCATTTATAAGATAACGTAAGTTGCTGTGATCTTTCTGATTTCCTGAAGGGTTTCGCCGCCTTAGGTCATATTCAGCATATCACACGACAAATGTAAACGACAAATGTAAACAATAACAATGCAAATTTAAGACAGTCGATCTGTCAATGCTGTTCAAACGTTCAAGAGTAAGGTGTCCGTTGCTGTGCGATGGCCTCAGGGGAAGAGACTAGGAGCTTGAAGATTATGCCCTCATCTTGTCCGACTTCACCATTACATCTTTTGGATATAAAATTGTCGAGGTGGGAAAGCACACATGATGAAGAATATTAGGAGATCAGAAACCCACGAGCTTGAGCAATAAGTTTAGCTCATAATATTCTAAGCAAAAGTGTGCTTCTCCAACATTGCGTGGCCATGCTCTGTGAATGGCTACAATATCAACAAAAGAATCTGGAACAAGTGCCAGGAATTTTAATGCAGATAAATGCACTGGAGAGAAGTTCACAGAGATTTCAGGGTGATTATATGTGCGTTAACAATAGAAGCATAAGAGAATTTAATGGGCAAGTGTGCAATATTATACAAAAATAAGAAAAGCGAGCACTACAAAAAAAATCTACCGGGAATTCTGTCACTGTTTCTACAGACGGTAATAAAGCAAGTGATACTTCATACATGATACCTGTCTTGTGAAGGAAAGAACAGGATATAAGTTTTATTTGTTAAGTTAGCATATCCCGCATTCCATCTTTTTTCCCCAGGGACCTAATTCGAATTGGATTGGTTGGGAATCCAGAAAGTTAGAGCAGTTGATGCAGTTGCAAACATTGCTCGGCGAGGGGCCCATTTCAAAGCAGTGATAGGACCAATATGACTGTTCCAACAAGCAACCTGCGATAGAAATAGAACACTAAGACAAATAACAACACACATTTAAAGCATAATAATTTAAGAAGAGTACCTCATGTATTGTATTGATGTTCCAAGCATGTAAGGTACCATCACCAGATCCTGCAAAATAAAGCATATATTGTTTTCAGCAACAGCTTTCACCACGCAACCCGAGTCATTGTTTTATGAAAATACATTCTGGCAAATGTACAAGTTTCTGTCTATCTTTGCATGAGAATATATAACCCTTGCGCTTTCAGCAGTAGTGCTCCAGAACTGTGAATGGGCAACATACATATAAGTGCCTCTCTCATGCTGACAAAATATTGCTTTTCAAATGGCTGGCCAATGACTAAACACAAGTTGAAAGTGAAGAGCATATTGATAATTCCTGTAAGTTCTCAAAGTAGATGCAACAAATACAAAAGGCAGAGATTAGAGATGCTTTTAAAATTTTAAGTTTTAACTACAGGGAAACCGAGATGCTTTTAAATTTTTAAGTTTTAACTACAGGGAAACCAGTGGGTAATTTTTTTTAGAACTAGTACATATCAGAATATATCCTAATATAGATGCAGAGAAATGGAAAAACGACAATAGTATAGAGTATTACCTGAAATTACATATTGACCATCTGGAGTGAAAGCAGCTTCAGTTGTTATGTTGGGAGATGGCTCTAAACTAAAGCCACACCTCTGCAAATTAGTAGACAAAGATGAATAAGTAAAAGATTAGCAAAAGGGTGTGAGGATGTCAATGACAAAATTACTTGAAATTATGCACGTCATAGTTCAATATCCGAATCAAAATTTTGCAATGAAAGAGCTAACTCACCTTATCCCCTCCATATGCATCCAGAACATATATATGGTTGTTAGTTGTTGTCAAAAGCATAGACTTGCCATCGTTGCTAAATTTGATGTCAGAAACTTCAGCTGTATCTCCACCGACCAAGAAAGTGTCAAATGGACCCTGAAATTGGATTTGATTCCCAACATAAGTATTTCCCATGCCTTCTAGAAATATGGTTTCCAGATTCAAGTCCAATACAGACCTTGTCATATGACCGAGAATCAAACAGCTTAATAGCGCCTCCCTCCATAGCTACGGCAAAAACAAGACCCTGCTGATCATATGCAACAGAAGGCCTACCACGCAAGTGTAGTATACCCTGAATGCCAAAAAAGCAAGCATGGAAGGCACTCAGAGGATAAGTGGTACTTTTCATCTGCTAAATGTAAATTATGCATATTTGATTGTTATCATGATGACATTAACTTAGTCTTGCTAAGGATTGGTGGCCCAACCTGACAAGCATTTACACGAAGATCCCATATTCTGACACTGTGATCAAGTGACCCTGACATAAAGCTATCATTGACAGGCGACATAAATAGTGAAACAACCCTGAAATGAAATTAAAAAAAAAAGAAACCACCTCTCAGCATCCCCCTTGAAGTTGTTGCTACAAACGAGGAAAGGAAAAAAAAAACCAAACCTGTCTTTGTGTCCTTTGAAATATCGTAAGCAGCGGTTGTCATACAATGATAGATAACGAAGTGACTCTGCTGACTCTAGATTGTATCTTGAGGAGCATAAGATGGAGCTCGGATGATGAGTGAAACAGACACGGTCAGCACCATGTTTCCTATGATATGTAGTCTTCAACAACCTAAGACAATAGTCCAGGTTCTAGCATCAGTTACTAACGAATCAGAAAAGTTACACAATGAATTACTTAATAATCAATACATCAATTACATGAAACAAAGCAAAATTCCAGCATCATACAAATCTTACTTAAAACGGGTTAAATCTAATGAATAAAAAAGGAACGATTACAGGAGTAGGGAAAAGGAGACCATCACATACTGCATAACCAACGAGCAAATACTGCCAGTGTAAGCACCTCGCCTCTAGCAATATGGTCAATCGGGTAGAAAACAATATTACAACGTCTAAATGGACTCATCAAACAGACTGTAGTACTGTACTAGTCAACATGCTACATCAGGTTACTAGGGGTTGACATCAATAGATGATGATATTGTACATGTCCAGACTCCAGTATATCGCCATGAATTTACCAACATCAACCAAAAGAAGCATCACCGCAAGATACCATAAAACAGCAAAGTAGTGAAATCTAGTACCAGTATATTGGCATCCCCTAACAGTAGAATCCACCACAAATCACATCCCCAACACAAAGCTGATCGTTAAACTGTCATATCTATATGCCAATACTGAAAATGCAGTAGAGTCCAGACTATTTCCATCGAGATGCTGCAATCTCTCTTATACACCGAGGTCTAAAGAATACAGAAGTAACAGAACAGATGTAAAATCAAGCGGGCACAGCGTACTCACGTCGCGCTGGTGATGTTGTAGAGGCGTATGGAGTCGTCCTCGCTCGAGGTGACGAGGAGATCCTCCATGCGGTGGAAATCGAGGCAGTTTATCTTCCCAGCCTGCCACCGATGCGAGTAGGAATCGCAGCAAATTAGTGTGGGCAGAAACCATGGAGGAAGCAGGCAGTTTGGGGATTTTCGCAATGGAACTCACGTAGTCGGTAAAGACTGCGCCGATGGCCATGCCGCGGACGATCTCGTCGTCCAGCTGCGATAGCGCCGCTGCCATCTTCCTTCCCCTCGGTGGTGTCTGCTCGACTGCGCCGCCGCCGCCGCCGCCGCCGCAGCCCGTTTTTCCGATCTTCTGTTCCGGGTGCTAGATTTGATTGATTGGTACTAATTGGTAACGGAGGCGGATGTGGCTGCGGACTCCAGTCGCGTAATCGGGGCCGTTGGTTGTGAACAGCAGAATAGCTTCGTGTACTCTTGTACGGTGGGGATTGTTTCATGAGCTTGTAAAAATAGGAGGATGTCCTGCATAACTCGCCTTTTAATCGCTGATTGTCCTATGGGTTTCGTATTCCGTTATTGTAGGTGCCACCGTATAAATCCCATTATTGTACGGAACGGTTTATGGAAATGGCTTTTGGAATGTTTCGAATATAATATTGAAAATTCCTATTTATTTTTTCACGGAGAGAGCTGTATTATAGCTCATGTAGATCTTTTTTTGTTATTTCCCTTTTTCGTCTTTTTTCTGATATAGACTAATTAGTAGTGTAATAATGAAATTAATTAGTTGTGTAATCATATGATGTGATGGTTGTTGTTAATATTTATTGGTATAATTATCGGTATCAAATAAGCCATCATTACACTTGCCAAATCAATTCAGCAAAAAGCAAAAATCTCCAACCAAATCAAACACATCCTACCTTCAACCGCTCCGACTTCCAACTACTACTATTTCAAAACCAAAAGCTCCAGCCACAAGTCAAGAGCTCTAAACGCCAGGAATATCATAGTGGCTACGAGCCAATTAGGTTTGCGCCAAGGCATTTAGGAGATTACAATCTCAAGGCATTTAGGAGATTACAATCTCCCCCCAACCAACTCTTAGAAACCACTCCCTCCAGTTCACAAAAACAAATTATTTTGGGATACGTGCAGTCAAATTTTGAAAACTTTGGCTATTGATATCTTTTTAAATATTTAGATTAGATACATAAAAATTATATGTGTAGATTTGTTTTGAAAATACTTTCATAATATTATAATTTTGTTGGATTTCACAAATATATTAAATAGTAATTAGTGGTCAAAGTTGTATTTTAAAGGCTGTGTCGATGTCCAAAATGACTTATTTTTGTGAACCGGAGGGAGTAGCTATGAACAAATGAAGTGTGCTATGACAACCATGGTTAGTGTCGTTTGCAAGAGAATTACCTATGTTAAAGAGAGCTCATGTTTGATGCTCCCAAAGAGTTTTGGGCGACGTGGAGGCGCGACGTGGAGGCAACGGCGAGTTGACACGTTCGCGTGAGGCATTGAATGTGCCTGGAATTGGCGAGCGTAGGGTGCTCCATGCAGTCATTGCCAAATGGGTGGCACGGCACGGCCTAGCACAGGCTCAATTTGGCATAGGCCCATTAGGCATGACCTGTTTAGACCGTCAATCTGAACGGGCTATGTTGTGATGGCCCATGGGCTGAGGTGGCAGCCAGACACGACCTAAAGGGGGTTCGTGCTAGGCTAGCACGTGCTCGTTTAGCCTGACAGGCCAGCAGGTAGGCATAGCTAGCCCGTTTGGCCTAGTTGACCCGTTTGGCTCGAAAGATTGATAGTTCTCCACGGCCCCTAATATGGATTGTTGTAGCACTTAACGATATAGAGCTTGAACTTCTGAAGGATCCTAGTACACTAAAAATTTTGCCTTATATATTTGTCTTCTTACCTGTGGTGGGTGCTGATGGAGGTTGTTGTAAGCGAACTTATTGAAACTTATGCTCATATTTCTGATAAACTTCTGACAATTGCGTACAAACAACTGTAAAATAGTTAGAATAACCTATCCTTATAGCCTTATCTATAATTGAAAGAACATTAGTGAATTCTACATTGGGTGAAAACTAGAAAGTAAAGAAGAACAACAGAACTATAAACTGTACTAAGCTTTGGCGGCTAGGGTTTGTATATATGATCAATTGCATAAGTGTTTCCCCAAGAGAGTTACAAGCCTTTTATACGGCTAAGAGCATTCATGGGCTTAAGACACAAGGTTATGATAGTGTAGGCAAAAGCTACAGTTTATTTGCTAATAAGAGAAGTATTTGTTTGGCAGCCGTTGGATGCGCATCCAACGATCAGAGTATATAACTCTTCGAGGCTTAAGTAGAAGTGGACGACGTCTTCCATTATGGCATGACCTTCAGATACTCATAACGTTTCACGGTTGCATCTGTGCCATCCGATGAGAGTACTGATTCATCCCCTTCAAACCGATAGAACTGAAGTCTTGACACTGTCCTCCCGGTGATGATGCTTCCGCCAAGAGGGTCGGCTACGTTGGGGGAACCTGGTGAGGCGGATTGGGATTTGGGGCAGAATACGTGTTGTGCCACCACCATTGCACTACCCATCTCGCCCTCTTGATCCTCCCCGGCGATCACCACCGGTGCCGAACCCCCCTATTGTCACGTCATCCACCTTGACGGCCACCGCGTCGATCAAACCGAGCTGCCATCTGCTCCAGATCACCCGACTCGCTAATAGGATCGCAGGACACATTGGGTGGAGATGTCGCACACGTAGTCGGCAGGGATGAGAAGGTAGAAACCACCGTGTAGTTCACCGTCTCACTCCGATCCAGGCCACGCGTCACCGCGAAGGATTCGCTAGAGGAGAGAGGCAACCCATTTTTTCACAAGGTCAGAACGTGCGTCGTATATATAGTAGTCGTTGAGGAAAGAAATCAAAACCACCAGTAGCCACCTTCCTATGACAGAACTGAATCGGAGAGCTTATGATATGTTAATGTACAAGTGATGGAACTTCTCTAAGCCACATTTCGCAGCCCAACATCACCCGTAGAAGCTGCTGCTATTCATTGGAGCCAGCCTATGTTGAAGTGCAAGATGTTATTGGATTGCTGTATTTTGTCTGAATTATTAACCACCTTTGTGCTATATATATAGAGAAAGAGATTACTTCATGGCAAGATAATTTACTCAAGAGGTATGATAGAGGTCCACCTGTTTGCCGTGTTAGTTAGCCACCTTGAGATGTACCAGCACCACGATTTTTTTCTCAAGCCTTGTTTATATATTTTTCAGTGCGAGATACAACATCAACCCTGCCTTACCATCAATTAACATGCATACATATTGTACGCACATAATCTGTGGCCCTGTACTAGTTTGATAGATTGTTCAGACTTGCTTGATGAGGGGGGAGAGCATAGGGTCGACCATGTGGGTGAGCTTTTGGCCCTCGTTCTCGTTGGTGGGCTTGCGGCTGTCGAGGGGGGAGAGCATGGGTCGACCACGCGGGTGAGCTTACGGCCCTCATCCTCGCCGGTGAGCTTTCAGCCGTCAAGGGGGGAGAGCATGGGGTCGACCACGAGGGTGAGCTTCCGGCCCTCGTCCTTGCCGGTGGGCTTGTGGCCGCCGAGGGGGGAGAGCATGGGGTCAACCACGTGGGTGGGCTTGTAGCCCTCGTGCTCATCGGTGAGCTTGTGGCCGTCAAGGGGGGAGAGCATGGGGTTGACCACGTGGGTGGGCCTGCAGCCCTCGTGGTCACCAGTGAGCTTGTGGCCGTCAAGGGGGAAGAGCATGGGGTCGACCACGCGGGTGAGCTTGTGGCCCTCGTCCTTGCCGGTACGCTTGTGGCCGTCGAGGGGGGAGAGCATGGGGTCGACCACATGGGTGGGCTTGTAGCCCTCGTGCTCACCGGTGAGCTTGTGGCCGTCAAGGGGGGAGAGCATGGGGTTGACCACGTGGGTGGGCCTGCAGCCCTCGTGGTCACCAGTGAGCTTGTGGTCGTCAAGGGGGGAGAGCATGGGGTCGACCACGTGGGTGAGCTTGTGGCCCTCGTCCTTGCCGATAGGCTTGTGGCCGTTGAGGGGGGAGAGCATGGGGTTGACCACGTGGGTGGGCTTGTAGCCCTCGTGTTCACCGGTGAGCTTGTGGCCGTCAAGGGGGGAGAGCATGGGGTTGACCACGTGGGTGGGCCTGCAGCCCTCATGGTCACCAGTGAGCTTGTGGCCATCAAGGGGGGAGAGCATGGGGTCGACCACGCGGGTGAACTTGTGGCCCTTGTGCTCACCAATGAGCTTGCGGCTGTCGAGGGGGGAGAGCATGGGGCCGACCACGCTGGTGATTTTATGGCCCTCGTCCTCATCGGTGAGCTTGCAGCCATCGAGGGGGGAGCATGGGGTCAGCCATGCAGATGAGCTTGCGGCCCTCGTCATCACTGGTGAGCTTGTGACCATTTAGGGGGGGAGAGCATAGAATCCACCACACGGGTAAGTTTGCGGGGGACTGGTGCCGCTGAGGGGGTAGCGGACAGGTTGTAGCATATGGCCCTCGACCGCCATGAAGGCAACGACGACGAGGAAGGCAATGATGAACCGCACCATGGTTGTTTATCGTTCTCTTCTCTCTTTGACCGCCCCTCTGCGATTTTATTGTGTAGAGGGCAGGCCAAGAAAGAGACAAAGGCTGAGAGGCAACTGGTTGATCAATGGTTTTGCCTCCGAAATGAATCTGGTTATATAGGAGAGGTGAAGGGAGGAGGTTAAGCTGTGAGCTTGCGTGGTCATGGCTTTTTTGGTTTGGTGGTTGCATTCCATGGGCTAGCCTTGGTATTAGGCTCTCCCTAAACCAAGGCTAGCCTTGGTATTCTTGCTATGTCATGTGTCTTACGCACTCTCGTCTTGTCTTGCACCCCAAACGAAGTCTCCAAAATGCTCGTATGCATCTTTTTATGCGGGTACGTTCGAGTATGCAACGCAACGTCTGACAACTGTACGTACCTTCATGCCCTGACACAACAATCTGACACACAAATGGCAACACTACAACTGCACAAAGATGGAATATATCAGATTACAAAAACGCCAAAGATGGCAGCAACATTTGACTTAGGAAACAAGAACTTGTTGTACTTCAAAACCAAAAACCACGGATTCACACAGCATATATACAGAATTACAGTCTTCTGCTGCTGCATCACATTACAACACCACACAGGCTTTGCCACGCGTGACCTGCTACAGGTAGCTTCACCAATCGGCATCTTCTTTGCCCTCTTCTTCTTCGGCCGCCGCTGCGTCTCCCTGCAGCATTCCGGTGCTCAGGACTTGTTGGATGAAGTCTTCCTTGCCGAAGCAAGACTCCGGGACGACGACACCAATGCTCTTCCCGAACGCCTGATGGCAGTAAGCAGACGCGCTTTGTCCACCAACCCTCGTAAGGTTCACGTTTTTGAGCGACAGGCGCTTGCACGGCAGGATGTCGCTGCACGAGAATGTGACCGCCCGTTCCGACGCCGACGTGCCGGTGATGTTGATATAGTTGATCTTCTCCACTGCCACTGCGCTTCCCGTCTGCAAAATTTGCAATGAAATGTTCAGATATATGTGTTATGAATATTATATGTATTGATATAAGACCCAAAGGGCTATAAATATAGGAAAGTACAAGAGGATATACCATATAGAGGTAAGGCATATATGGAATAGAATACAAACTCTATATCCTAATACAACTCTATCTCTATCTCCTTAACACCCCCCCTCAAATGCAAGACGTATGCAATAGCATTGCATTTGAAAAGAGTTGTTACTAAAATAGTAAACAAAAACCGAAGTCTAAGTCTTGATGATATCGTCGTAGCATGCAGTCCTTGAAAGGCCGGCAGCTGGCGGCGGAGGAGAGGATGAAGTGGGTAGTGCCGAGCGTTCTTCCACTCAGAGGGGAAGTCGCCGGAAGGCGGGCTGGAGGGCGCCTTGACGGCGATCGGTGAACGGCGGGGCGCAGCATCACGTCGGCTGGAGAGCAACGTTTCTCCTTCGGAGACCACCGTGCAGCACCACGGGCAACGGATCGGCGGGTACACGGAGGTCGGAGATCGGGAAGGAGACGACACCGCACACAGAGGGCAGTGGCCGATGGGTAGGCCGAAAAGGAGGAAAAAAAGACGATATCGCACACAGAGGGCAGCGGTCAGTGGGTAGGCCGACAAAAAGACGATGTCGCACACAGAAGGCAGCAGTCAATGGGTAGGCCGACGCACGGAGGGCGGCAAGAAGACGACGCCGCACACAGAGGGCAGCGATCAGTGGGTAGGCCGACGCATGGAGGGCGGCAAGAAGACGACGCCGCACACAGAGGGCAGCGATCAGTGGGTAGGCCGACGCACGGAGGGCGGCACCACTCTCTAAATTGCTCTTCTTTTTTTTTAGCTGGCGGGCGTGGAGGCAACGGGCAGCCAAAGTGGAAGACGCCGCACACAGTGAGCGGCGAAGTGGAGGGTACCCGGTAAGGGTGGACATTTGGCTTGAGGCTTGCGAGCCGGCTCGGCTCGGGCTCGTACTTATTCAAGCCAAGCCGAGCTCAATGTCTAGCTCGTGACAGAAACGAGCCGAGCCTGAGCCCGCTCGTGAGCCGAACGAACCGGATTCAAAAGCATACAAATCCAAATCGAAAGCATACAAATCCAATCCGAACGAGTCCGCTGAGCTCGCGTTCTCCCCCCACCCCGCGTTCTCCGCCCGCCGCCCCGATCCCCCCACCCCGCGCCGCCGCCTCCCTCCCCGGTCCCCGCACCTGCGCGCCGCCTCCCTCCCGGTCTCCGCCCCACCCGCGCCGTCGTCTCCTCCCGGTTCCCACCCCGCGCCACCGCCTCCTCCCGGTCCCCGGTCCCCTGCACCCGCGCGCTGTCTCCCTCCCGGTCTCCCGCCCCACCCCGCGCCGTCGTCTCCCTCCCCGGTTCCCCACCCCGCGCCCGCCGCCCCTCCCGGTCCCCGCACCCGCGCCACCGCCTCCTCCCGGTCTCCCGCCCCACCCGCGCGTCGTCTACCTCCCGGTTCCCCACCCCCGCAGCCGCCTCCCTCCCGGTCCCCGTACCCGCGCCGCCTCCTCCCTCCCCGGTCTCCCGCCCCACCCCGCGCCGTCGTCTCCCTCCCGGTTCCCCACCCCGCGCCGCGCCTCCTCCCGGTCTCCCGCCCCACCGCGCCGCCTCGTGACGTCGTCGAACCAGCAGCCTCGGTGAGTAAATCTGTTGAGCATCTTTTGCTTTCGGCAGGCTCGGTGACTTCTAAGGATGTTGTGAATCTGCTATCTTTGTCTTTGTTAAACCGATGTCTTCTTTGAATGTTCTGCTGTTGAATGAGCTTGCTAATGCTGATGTTGTGCTGCTACTAATCTTCTTTATTCTGGCATACTGCAGCCGTTATTCTCTTCTTTGTTATGTCTTCTTCTTGCCACGAGCTCACAAGCCGTCCGAGCCGAGCTGAGCCACTCTTCTAGCTCGTTTCAGAAACGAGCCGAGCCGAGCCACACTCCACAATGAGCTCGGGCGAGCCTGGCTCGAGCTGGCTCGGCTCGGCTCGTTTCCAGCCCTAGTACCCGGAGGCGGCACATAGAGGACGGTGACCGGTGGGTGGGCCGACGCACGGAGGGCGGCACTGAAGAGTACCCAAAGGCGGCACACGGAGGGCGGCAACCGGTAGGTGGGACTTGGAGGCGGCACACGGAGGACGGCGACCAGTGGATAGACCGATGCGCTGAGAGCGGCACAGGTCGAAGAGTTCCCGGAGGCGGCACATGGAGGGCAGCGACCGGTGGGTGGGCCAACGCGTAGAGGGCGGTACCGAAGAGTACCCGGAGGCGGCACACGGAGGGCGGCGACCGGTGGGTGGGCCGACACATGGAGGGCGACAGTGGCGGCCAGGGTAGCATCGAAGACAGTGGAAGGATTAGATAAAACCCTTTCTTTTTTTTCTTTTCTCTCTCTCTTTCTTTTTTTACCTGCTTAAGAAATGACCCACCCGATTGGATCTGGATATGATCCAATCGGTGGTTTCGGTCGGTGGAGGCCTTCGAACGCGGCGGTGCTTTGTAGACGGAGGCGACGGCGCGCGCGCGGCGGCGGCGATGGCACGGGCGTGGCCGGCAGCGCGCGCGCGGCGGCCGGTGGTGGCGAGGCGGCCGCGCCGGTGGCGATCGGCGGTGGCCGGTGGCGGCCGGTGGCGTCGCACCTCGGGTGAAGCAGCGGGGAAGGCCAGGCGTCTCTCTTCCCCACGGGCGGCGAGAGGTGGAGCCGGTAGCTGGGAGGCGGCAGGGTGGTCGGCGGCTCAGGGGCGGCGCACCTCGGGTGAAGCAGCAGGGAAGGCCAGGTGTCTCTCTTCCCCACGGGCGACGAGAGCGGCGGGATGCGCGCCAAAGACGTCGACGGAGGTGGCCGTTCTCCGGATCGGGGTGTAGGAGGTCGGGGCGCCGACAGCGACGAGACATCTGGAGCGCTCGGCCTCCTGCTGCGCAACCTGCTTCTTCTCGACGGCCGCGCGCACTCGCTGCTTCGTCATCCAGGGCTTCGACTCGCTCGCCTCGAGCGGAGGTTGCGGGCGTAGGGGTAGAGCGCGACGGCGGCGGTGGCTGCCAAGGATGAGGCGCGGCAAGGGCGGGCGGATCCAGGCGGCGCGCGCACGAGGTGATGGCGGCCGGTGACGAAGAGGGCACGCGACGAGCAGACGACAACGTGAGCGCTTGAGTTGGGCGGACGGGATCGGGAGTTTTCCCGTGCAATTGATGGGAGGCGTCGCACGGTCGGCTTGGGCGGTCCAGGTTCCTCAGCCTGGCGTAGAAGCTACTCGAGGAGATCCACAACGTGGGCGGTGCTACTCGACGCGGATCCGATGGACGGCATCGACGTCGTTGATCACGAGCTGGAGGCCGTCGGGAGAAGAAGTGGCCGCCCCCGGGAGCGAAGATCGATCCTCCCAGGGGCAGCAGCAGTGGAAGTAGATTGAGGTTAGGGTTTTAACCTAAGCTCTGATACCATGTTATGAATATTGTGTGTATTGATATGAGACCCAAAGAATCATATATATAGGAGAGTACAAGAGGATATACCATATAGAGATAAGGCATATATGGAATAGAATACGAACTCTATATTCTAATATAACTCTATCTCTATTTCCTTAACAATATGGTGTTCTGGGTACATCCATCAGATGATCAGACAGTGATGGGGGTTTGTGAATTCAGCGTACCGGGGTTCCACAAGGAATTCCTCGGTTGGACTAGTATTGATCGATTATAAACATGTATAAAGTGTTCTAGTGTCAATTCCATACCAGCTAAAACCTCTAGTCAGCTACAATCAAACGAGACAGCTTTTTCAGCAACTGGCAGTTTGGCCAAACTGTGTCTGTCAGAGCCAAGTGATGACAAGACAACACGAATACGTACTTGTGGAGATCAAGTCATCAATGATGTGAACATTGTACGAGCTGACGAGGTAGACCCCGGTGGTGTCGGGGCTATCCTCCGGCGAGGTCACCCTCAGGTAGTTCGCCTTGACGTTCGAGCACCGGGTGAACGTCAGGTGGCAACTCTGGCTGTTCTGTAGAGTGATGCCCTGCATACTGATATCTTGGCAATCCTCGAAGTGAAGGGCCTGCAAGGAACAAATTTGGCAAATGATGCATGCCTCCGGTGATTCCACTCAAGCTAGCAAATCTCCAGTTAAACGGGACGCGGGAGTTCACCTTTGGAGCAGCTTCGGAGGTGCAGTTCTGCAAAAACACGAGCAGAAATGACAAACCATTAGTGTTCAGAACTTCAGATCTTCTACAATGCAATTGTTCAGATATATTTAGGGGCATTTTGGCCATGTCCTCAATCCTCACCATCACAATTCACAAGACATTAGAACACCATTCCCTCGGTCGGGTTAAGCTTTCCCTTGCATGACTGCGCCCACCACTTCTGCCCCCTGCCGTCGATGATGCCGCCGCCGCCGCTCACCGACAGATCCCTCACGCGGTAGAAGCGGAGCCATTGGCTGCGGTCGCTGTCCTCCCAGTCGTCCGGGCTCTCCGGCGCGATGATATTCCCAGAAATCTGACGAAGGCAAAAGTCGATGAACAAAAGCGTGCACATGTAGCTAGGCAAGAAAGCAGGCGCGGTCCTTGGCGGCCTAGATCGAACGTCTAGACGTTAGCATTTTCCAATAAACAACGTAAACAAACGCATTGTGTTTGGAAGATCTCGCCACTCGATGATCAGAAATTTCCAGAAAGTACCGCTGATACAGCACACGTCGGATTGTGCAATGCGAAGGAACAGTAACATGTTAGGCCCGCCTCTGTGCGTATGCTCGGTCCGTTCAACACGTTACCTCGAGGTAGGCCCCTTGACTTTTCCAACAAAATATATTGGGCCGCGTGCCAACCTTCACGCGAGACCGGGCCGGTCTCGCATGGGCCAAGTTATTATAAGACATGCCCAACCTAGCCGTGGGTGATGCGGCCCCCACGTTAATCACTATGCGGTGCTCCGAAATCCATCTGAGAAAGTTCAGCCTTCAGAGTGGGAAAGTTGGTGCCACCGTACGATGACAAATTGAGCGGCCATCAATGATCGCGCTTGCATCTCGGTCATAGTGGCACTCCTAGCATGCTCACGTGGAGGCACACAGCCAAGTGCATGTGTACGAAGTAGCACATAGGTAGAGGTATGTGCTGTTTTTTGGTTTTCTCTTCCTCGAAATCAAAATAAACGAAACAACTTTTTAAATTAATATATATATATATTAGCATATTTACTATCTATCATAGATAAAAATCATCAACTTTAGTCTAAAAAAACATTGCCGAAGGCAGGCTAGACTAGTTAGGAATTACCCCTCGTGCTAGTTGCAGAATCATATCGATCATTCGATCCCCCCACAAGATCCCGTCAGTGCTGCTGCATTTGCACATCGTTGCACTTGTAGTCCCCTCCATTGCCGACGTGCTCTCGCTTGCTACTCCGGTCCATTTGGATCATCTTGTACGTGCGCAGCTGGGCAGCTAGCTTCTCGTATGCAGCTTGCCCATGTGCACTACTATCTGCAGTCTCCACTTGCTACAACGCGATAGTGCGTACACTGCATGCATCTTCCTCTGGGTTACTTGGCTACTTACCAGCTCAAGGGTTGCACTCGTACTTGCCATGATCTTAGCTGATAGCTACGTGTGGTAGTGTTGCAAATTGCCACTATGAGATTCCCATGGTGCGCGCACTACGGTATGCATGTACTCCTGATTTTGTAAAGACACCTATGTATTTCGAGATTCAAACTATGTAACATTAACTTACAATTAGATCAATAATATATAAGATTTAGTGACACAAAAGTGGTGATGTTGGACTTGTATTTGAATGTACTTTCGTATCATTACAATTTTAGGAGCACCATGTATTGAGTTTTATGTATTAACCAGGTCGTCTAAAAGCATACAATGATGACAACAGGTGGGTGATATACTTCAACATTTTTTTCTCACATATAGGCTACAACAGACCTAAAACGTGCATTCAAAGTGGACCACAAATATATTTTTAATTTTTTTTTTGCGTTAGCTAGGTCTTAAATCTAGGACCTCTATACGCTGATACCATATTGAGTTTTATATACCAGACAATCCGTCAAAAAAGATTAAGCTAATGGTGAAAGATAGGCAATATACTTCAACACCATGCATGCGCTTGTAATATGCTTCAGTGCTTCCTTTCTAAGGCCAGCTAGCTAGTTTACACTATGAGAATACTGAAAACCTGAGAGAACAAGCACAATCTATTATATTATAAAAGCAAAAGTAAAAGGAGATACCACGTTCGCTCTTGAATGGTAGAAATTCCCATATTAATCGAAGAAAAAAGACAAAGATCCACACCGTTGATTATGGTAGGTCCAAATTATAACAGTCTAGATTAAAATAAAGAGTCCATGTCAAATACAATCCAACAAACAATTGACATTCGGAATAAAAAGTAAAATAAAATTAGCAATTTGATACCTATACGAATTCCAAAGTAAAATTAAATAACAAATTTGAAATAAAAATTAAACAAAAAATAACAATTAAATTTGTATATGAATTCCAAAAACAAAATAACTAAAATTCAGAATAAAAATAAAATAAAATTAGCAATTTGATTCCGATACAAGTTACAAAATGAAGTCCCTAAATAACTATAATTCCTAATAAAAATTAAAGAAAAATTAGCAATTGGATTTGTACACAAATTTCAACAAAAAATAATTAAAATTTTTAGTAAAAATAAAATAAAATTTGAAATTTTATTCCCATACAATTGCAAAGTAAAACCCTAAATAAAATTAGAAATTTGATTTGTATATGAACTCCAATAAAAATAACTAAAATTTTTAATAAAAATAAAAATTATAACAAGGATAGCGTGAATAGTGTTGGAAAAGACCACGAGGGAGTACAATGATGTCAATTTATCCAACAAGAAGACATTGATCTACCGTAAAGCGAAGAGTGAGGCAATGGCTGGGGAGATGAGAACAATGTCATGCTGCTCACCTTAGCCGTTCGACAATGATAATGTTGTGCTTTTCATCAAAATCGTTGAAGAAAAAGACCGGAGTAAAGAGACCAAGAGCCACGACGATAAGTAGTGAGTGTCAGTATTGTTAAAGAAATTAATGTCCAAATAAGCTCAAGAATAGGGAAGTTTTGGCAGAGAGGAGATGAAACTTTGCATTGAAGATGAGCTATAATGATATGGGGTCATCAGGTAGTTAGAAGCGTGTCGTCACTGGTAAGAGACACGACGTCACCTACGATGATGAGAAGATTCTCCATATCATTAAACAGCGACTAAAACAAACATACCAACATAAGTGAAGATGCGATGTCACTGCGGTTAGTGAGGAAGCCATAGAGTTAAGGTGGTTAATGTTGAATAAGAGGAGTGATTAACATGAAAGAAGAGAGACATCGAGTACGTATAACATCATGCATGTGTATATACATGCATGCATCTGTACAAATAGATGTATAGAAGTAGAGGAGCAAATAGCTCAAAATACATATGGTGCATCCATAAGGAATAGGCTTAGAGTCATCTAAGAAAAGCATGACGGGTGTCCTCGACAAGGACCAGCAATAGATGCACGTGTATGCATGTTTAATGTTGTAACGATCATTATGAAGAAATAATCGAGAGAAGTAGAAGATAATTATGTGGTGGAATATTGTATTAGAATAGGTAGCAACTAAGAGATTGTATTGGAATAGTTAAGAATGATCGATCAAGAATTAGTTGTGCTGCTGGAGGTTGAAATAGAAAAGTTATATTGGCGAGAAGAGATAGAAGACATACGGTCTGGTAGGACAGCCGGTATGTGAGGAATTAAAAGTTTAAGGTAGTTCGTGCCGGGGTACATCGGTGTATGCGTGATCAATATACTTTAATGTCATGTAAACTAATAAGATTATCACACATATAATCAACGCATTACTTTTAGATTAAATAAATGTACATACATGTGCATACATTTTTTTTAAAAAAAAAGCAACTAATGGAGGAAGAATAAGAGCGTGCAGCTACATGATCCATGTATATGGAGAGTGTTTATTTATTTAAAAACCTCAATCCATTAAGCTCATACATCAATTACATTTTTCAAGTTGTATTTTTCTTCAAGTTTCTTTCATCATTTTAATGTTTGTGATGTATTAAAATCCTAAACAACCTACAAGATACATAAACATATTCTTAAACATTTAAGTTATATCATTTGATACTGCAAACTTCAAAATAAATCTAGACGAGCAAATACGCCGACCGCCTTGCTAGTTCACACCAATACACACTACCATTAACTAAAAGTTTTCTCTGAAAGAATCAAGCACAAGATTTTGTTTTTGTTTTTTAAGGAAATAACACCTCTGCTTTATTAAAGCTTAATGAGTACAACCAACCTTAGAAATACAGTGCCCCTAAACTGAGGAATTACAACATTACAATGAAGTACACGTGTTACATGAAAAGATTGAGACGAAGCCACGCGTTCGGATTTCTGTTTCCTGCTTAGCCTGTCGGTAAGAACGCTGGTTGAAGCGTCGTTGATGCCGTGGATGAAGAACTGCATGCCACCAAGATTGAGGGCTAAGGACGATGGAATCCTTTGGTAGTGAAGCAGCAGGAGGCGCAGCTCAGACAATTGATCAGCCGTGGGACCGCTTGCTATTGGCGTTGATGGGTGGCGTAGTCTGATGTTGACCAGGGAAACATTTTTCGGTTGAAATTTCATGAAATTTGGTTATCTTAATCCTCTCTCTAAAAAAGTCCAATTTAATAAAAAATATGACTAATTTCAAAATTTTCTGGCCCATCACACCAACCCGCACCGGCCAACCATTGTTGTTGAAATTTGATGCAAATTTGTATGTATCCACATAGGACACTTCATTACCTCATATCAGACGTGACATAACAGATGCATGCGCAAGTTATATCAAACGTGGTATCAATCTGTAGTAACCAACTTTAATTTGATTTCCTTTCCATGTGGTACTCTTTCCCCTCACGCTATATATATATGCTCCAACAAGCACAGGAGAGAGAAGAAAAGTCCTGTTTTTGGTTTATTTATTTGGCAAAAATGGTATGCGCACATGAAAGGTGTATCAGGATTCCGCACATCTCGCTGGGCACACACATCAAGACATAGCAGGAGATTTCAGCAGCATCTAGTCGGCGATTTCGGCTCGCCTCAACTCTGTTCCACGACTTGACCCTATTCTAAACATCAACATACACTCTATCTCGGTGACTATTCTAATGCCAGGTTTTGCCAACATCATCGCCCATACCGTTCGACGTCATGCCTTGGCGTCATACTACACTATCTTCGTTGAAGCTGTGTTGTAAGCTCTATATATTTTTGTTAGAGGTGAAGTTCATTGCAATTAAGGTCATTGTGTCTATTATTTGTGGCATTTATGTGGAATAATCATTGTCGATTTCATCAACGATTCATCGTCTTTGATGGGTTACTGCGACAAGATCCGCAAATAAGGAGTTTAAGGTGGAGTTGCTGTTTTTTCAACATAATTTGGGCTACGCTTGATCGAGAAGACTTTTAAAAAATAATGTCAACTGTGAGAATAACTAAATTTGGTGTTTTTATTCACCGTTTGACAACACTCTGATGGCAGCTAGCACGATGTTGTCCAGAATTTTGCTGTTTGAAAGTAAAGATTTCACTTCAATTTTAATTTGAGATGAATGATTTAAGTGCAGGAGGGAGTTTATTTTTGTGTGGATACTACAACGTCTTCCAGTTGTCGTAGCTCGATATGAGGAGTCTACTGTAGTTTATACTCTATTGATGACAAAAGAGTTTCTTTCATCCGTGACAGTTTTGCTGGAGAAGTTTCAGTCATGTCATAAAATTCAGTTACATTTTGAAGTCTGTAGTTTAGCGTACGTAATGGCTACAAGTGCAATAAGACTTGTTCCGGTCATTCTTGTTGAAGAGTTGCACTTTCAATGAGTGTTATTTGCCAAGTTTTTTTTTTGTTGTAGGTGGAGCATGTTAGATTCCGTAATATAAGCTCTTCGCTATCTATTCAGCTCCACATATGATGTTTTGGCTTATGTTGTTTGAATATTGAGCATATATTTCAAGAGGTCAGTTGCATAGACTCAGACTTTTACTAGGGTTATAACTAAAGACTCAGATTTGTTTATCTGTTTTGTTAATAGTTGTGCGTTCAGATTTGCTGGTAGTTTGCTCAATTTTGCTTCGTAAGAAACGTTTCGATAAGATTGTTTCAATCTTTCTACTTGAATATTAGTCCGATGGACTTTCAGTACACAATGTGTATATACTGATTTTATTGGAGAAATTTATCATATCCTTTGACTACTGGAGAGAATTTGGCTCAAAGTGGAGATTGTTGAAATTTGATTCAAATTTGTATCGTGTCTGTATAGGACACTTCATCACCTCATGCCAGACGTGGCATGATAGGTGTATGCGCAAGTTGTATCAGATGTGGTATCAATCTGTAGTAACTGATCCTGATTCGGTTTTCTTTCTGTATGGGACTCTTTTCTCTCACCCTATATATGTACCCAGTAGTTTATAGGAAAAAGTGTGCTCCATTATAAACGCTCTATTGCAATATCTTTTTATTATAGTGATTTGCCTTTGAGCGTCTGTGATTTTTTTCCTGTAAAGGTTTTTCACATTAAAATTTCGTATTTCTTATCTCTATTTTTCTGTGTATTATTTGCAACAATTATCTTATTGTTCGTGCGCAAGTATCATGCATGACCCAAACGGTCCCACAAACCATCTTATTCTTCGTGCGCAAGTACCATGCATGACCCAAAAGATCCCACAAACCATTCATCTCATTCTTCGTCTCTCTCCTTCCCTATCCAAGGCCGATCCAGATCAAGCCATCGAGGCAACACGACAAGAGGGTGATAGACGACTGCTGCAAAGGAGGGGGAGGTGGTGTTGAAGTGGGCAATGCGAGCAAGGGAAGGAAGGGGGAGGGGCGGGTGATGGCTGCTACAAGGAAGGGGAACGGTGTGAGCAGAAGAGAGGGGAAAGCTAGGCCGGCAAGAAGGGGACAGCGTCAGCAAGGGACGGTAAGGCAATGAACATTTTTTAGATTTCATAATTTTTAAATATATTTATATTTTTATATTCGAATTGTATGTTTAAACATTTCGATGGATTTTTCTGAGAAAACGATTTTTTCAAAATTTCTAAAATTCGGTTTTCTCGACGGTTCCGAATATTTTTATGCATCAAAATTGTTTCCCCTGTGTTGACCCGCCGAGCGACCACCGAAGACCGGAGTTTGGCGTAGATCACCAGCTTGAGGAGCCGCCGGACTGCCATCGCCATTGGTACTGGCCTCCTTCGCTCGTGGAACTGCAAGAGCTGGAGGTGATACAGTGAGGTGTCGACTAGAAAGATGAAGAACACCTACAGCCGTGACCCAGGTCTGATTGCCCCCTGCATAAGTTGATCTGGGCTGAGATTGAGGAGATCTTGAGCAAATGAATTTTTAGAGGAGATTGAACTCTTAAGGATTTAAAACAGAGGATTGGGGAAGTGGGGATAAGCTTATCGGAAGGCAACCGGATGGACACCGACGCCTTGGACTCCAACAAGCTGATACGGGAGAGAGGAGATTTACGCCAAGTCCACACTCGGTAAGACCACAATGACAGTGAGTAACTGGAGCTAGCCGGTAAGCCGGACACTCGCCAAGAACCAGATCTACCGTCGCTCACCGAAGGAAGAAGAAAAAAAGATGCAACGAGAAACTAATATTTACAGGAGCCTACTTGGATGGTCCCCACCACTCTCAACTCCGACGGAAGCCGGCGAGGAGGAGACGAGGGGCCGACGGAGGCCCTGTAGCGGAGGAAAGAGGAGAGTTTGGAGCACGCGGAGAACGAGAGGAGCGTTTCCGTCGTCCTTCTGCGTGGACATAGATTTTGTTTATGGGAGTTGTAAACATCACAATATTTGTTCTGATAGTTGGAAGAGAGATTCGACAGCCTGAATTTTTCCTCAAAAAAATCCTCTCCAAAAAAAGACCGATGGATCTTTGATATAAATGGTTAGAAATTTAGATAATCATTTTAAAAAATATCTAGATAATAGCTAGACACTCCCTTTGTTTATTTGTTTTTGTTTTAGATTCGTGAGAAGACAAATGAATTAGCGACAAACAGACTGACAGAGCAGCTCCTGTCACCAATTTGCTTGGCAATAGAACAGTAGCCAATTGAATTGGCAATAAAACCTTTCATATCACTCTATCGCCAATTCATTTGGCAACAAGTCAATTGCCGATATGAGCTTTCTGTTGATTTACTTGGCTGACATCGTTCAATTGGTAGACAAATCTTTGTCTCCAAATTAATTGGCGATGAAGTATTATTTCTGAAAAAATTAACTATTTTATTTTTATAGTATTAATAAAAAAGATTTGATTATTTCAAAAAAAATCCCCAAAAGAAGTCGCTGCTAGCTTCCTCCTGGCAGAGCACCGTAGTTGACCCTGGATCATATGAAATTTGGACATATATAGCCTCTTTGATCTCCGAAATTCCAATACTAGTCCCCGGAACACCGAAATTCTATTTCTAGCTCCCTCTTCGACCGCGCAACCACGGGATGCTGACACGTGGTAGATCGTGCGGTCAGGGACCGCACCACCTGGGTGGTGCACTCCCCGACCGCATCACCTTATTTAAAAAATTAAAAAAATAAATCTCGTGGATGAACACCTCATTTAAAAATTAAAAAATAAATCGTGGATGGATAGTAGCCAGTGAGGTGGTGCAGTCGGGGAGTGCACCACCCAGGTGGTGCGGTCCTGGACCACACGATCTGCCATGTGTCAGCATCCTGTGGTCGTGTGGTCGGGGAGGAGGCTAGAAATAGAATTTCGGTGCTCCGGATGCTAGTATTGGAATTTTGAAGATCAAAGAGGCTATATATATATATCTAAAATTCGGATCATATTGGGCTCGCGCATGTGGGCATCACTGTCATCGCTAGCCCGTGGAGCAAATCATTGGTGGTACTGGTTCACCATTGCATAAGTTACGAATTTGCCTAACCTTTCCAGCTGTACATGCAATCCATCTTCCGTATATAAGAGGCGCAACGGTACGTTGTAGCTCCTCACCGACAGTCCTACTGCGTAAGGAGGAGAGAACTGATTCATATCACCGCTTAAACCTTATATATCATGCCTAAACTCAAGTTCGTCCTCACTGTCACCCTTGCGATCCTTCTACTGTTCATTGCATCTTCAGGTATGCCGATTCAAATAAAAAATCACTTTGTTGATTGTATATTTACTGATCTGTTGCTCCGTCGCTGATTAATGGAACATGATTTCTGTCGTCTCAACGCAGGACAAACTGCAACAACAGGAGACAGTAATGAAGTTACTTCGAAAGTGGTAGAGGTATGTACATGTATCTTGGTCGAAATCGTCAGAGAGATATGAGTTGGCGTTGGTGTTTAACAAAAATATAGAGCTATTGGTGCTTTCAAGATTATTTTCGGTCATGTATAGTTAATCACTCTGACAGAAGGTCATTTCAACCGAATCACCTTAAACCTTTTCTAATTTTCGTCTCAATATTATGTGAGATGTGCTTCTCAGATTGCATCAAGGTTGTTAAAATCGCGATTCTAGTTATAGAATTGCATGATTCTATAACCCCACGAAACCAATCCGACTCAAATCACATCTTAAGTCATATCGGGTAGAATTATGATCCTAGTCGTAGAATCGTGTAAAATCACACATTATCAAAGATTATGAAAAACTTAGATGTTTTGTTGTGTTCTATCTCTCAATTCAAATTGTATATTAAGTACTAAGTAGTTGATAGTTTAGACATTAAGATTCAGAGGTTTGAAATAAAAAAAATTAATTTGATTATCTATTTATTTTACTTTTTTATGAAAACTAATCAGATTATGGTAATATTGATAGCATCACTCTTTTAGTTATAGCTCTTACTTATATAGAATTTAAATCATGATTCTAATCATGAATAAGATATATTTATTAATTAAATTAGATGCCAAATGACCAAATAAACACTCATATCATTCTTGGAATACACAATAAATTAAAAAAAATATTTTTGGTAGAATCAAGTAAGATCTTATATTCTACGATTTGATCTTAAAATACGATCCTATCAGAGTATCTCCGATCTAATTCAGGATCACTATTATGATAATCTTGGATTGCACAATGAGTACAAATATCAAGTCATATGTGGTCATGGTTAGATACAAATCAGCAGTACGTATTTTAGGACCAGGTGCTGTTTTCTTTACAAACACTACATTGCGTATGCAGTCAATAGTTCCATTTTTCTTTACCGTTCCCAGATGCAGGGACACAGCAGGAGGTTTCTGACAGAGGTTCTGGATTACGACTATGGAGGAGCCAACTCTAAACATGATCCACGCAGGAAGCCTGGCAATGGACACTAATAACCTCCCTTCCATCGTACGTATCCCTAGAGAAGATAAGCCAGGTGACCCAGGAAGCTGCAACCACTAGACCAGTATCTTACTGTAATTCACTAGAAGCAGGATGGTTGGTTCTTATGTATACACCCTTATATTAGCTTGTACATTGGCCAGTTGAATGTTCAGAGTTCAGACCGGCCGTTTTAGACTGTGCATCCAAGCATTCAGGTGTATGCTTATTCAGGCAACTGGAACGGTACAACTACTAAGGACATTTTGTAAGTTAAGAGAGATGTTAACTATAACTAATCTTGTGTTGAAGCTTCTACCGTTTTGAATAAAATGGGCACTCTGGCTCTCTCGCAGGCCTGAAAGCTCTCGAGTATAAATGTCCAACGTGCTTCCTTTAAAGCTCAGAACGATGCTCAATGGCCCCCTTCGTTCATTTAAACCTCAGTTAAGCTTTATGGATTACGAGTAACAGCCAGTGAAATATTAAAAATCTCGTAAACAAAAATCTGAAGCAAATCTCCTAGTGAAACAGTCGTTCTTAACCGTTGACTTCACAATTGAGCAGTCGTCCCTTCTGAAGACGAAACAAACATTAGGTGCCTGAAGAGGTGCTTCATCTGATCAATCTCTTGTGACTCCACCTCACATCATCCTGCATACTCGTCTGAACTAGCTAGGGCCAATCCATAGATTCAAAGAAAACGCTCCGATTAGGGAATGTCTTAGAAGTTGCATACGACCAACTTCGAAGATTGTGCGGTTTGTATCTATTCAGCGACTTGCTAAATGTGGCTTGTTTCTCTATTGTCATCTTCTAGTTTTGCACGGCCATTACGGCAGCGCAAGACAATCGCTGTACAGGTTTATCTGAACTCTCGGTTCTACACGTACGTGTACGGGCGTACAGCAACTTTACTCTGCCATGACATATCTGACCGAACTCTCGAGAGTGAAACTGTGCACATGTGACTTCTTTGGACTGTTAGGCGAAGCACAGGAGAGGGACGCTCCTACAAAAACACATGAAGGAGAACTGTATCCTTGCCTTGCCGCGCTACTATTCTAATTTCTGAGATTTTTCTAGGAGCGTTGCCCGGTCAGAAACTCCAACAACCAACCCCTACTTTATTCGTGATTAGTTTGCGGTCTTAGCTTCGATATGAGAGAAAGAATGCCCTCGAATTGGGACTTTTGTTCAGCAAAGATAGGCATCGCAAGTCATGGTCAAACGAGATGGGTAGCTTCTTCAAGTATGATGGTGAGCTATGCTTATCTGAACCAGGACTAACCTCCTAAACCGCACCGGCTCTTCCTTGTTAACTCGGCGGGCCTAGCCTAGGAAGAGGGCCCCCGTTCCCTTTAGACTTCATCTTGATTCCACCTTCCACGTTCGAGCCGGGCTCTCTGGAAATCAAAGAATTATTATGGAAGAGTATGGAAGAATTAATTGAAGAAGGGAACTGTACTTGTGTGTCTGGTCGACCATTTTCCTCTCCAAGACGTTTCTGGATTGGATGTCTCATTCGTTTGTCATTGTGCAGGAACAATCTGTAGCTTCGACACCTCACGCATGAGGCAAGATAGAGCTGGTGGATCACAATTTTTCCCAAGACGATACTGTTGTCTTCAAAAGCAGCCCGATTTTTATTTTTATTTGTTAAGAGATAACATATAAAACTTATTTTTTTGAGTTTATAAAAATAACTTTTAATTTTTACTATAATACCTAACTTACAAATAAAATATTTTTTCAAGACGAGTTCCTTCCTCCGCGGGCGGCGGCGAGTGGACGGCGACGCCCAACCGATCGGGCCGCCTCGTCAGCGCCCACTGTGCCCTGCCCTGTGCCGTCCGCTCCGCTCTTCTTGCACGCGCACGCGTTTCAGGTGGATTTTGCCGTGCGCACCGCACCGCACCGCGCCGCGTCGATGAACAGGAGCTGGACTGGGTCTGGGTCTGGGTGACTGATGAGCCAGTGGTAAAATGGTCTCACTTTTTTTTTTTGTACAGTAGCTTGTTTAGGATATTGTACTATTATGGATGCTAGTTTATTTCGAAAAAGGGAATCCGTTTTTCTGTAAGTTTTTTCTTAGGGACGTTTTCCTGTAAGTTGAAATGGGAATAAAGGTCCTCTCTCTCCCAAAAAAAAAAAAGAAGGAAAACAAGCAGTTGAACTGATACTGAGGTAACAGAGCAATCGAAAACTGGACCTTTCCTCATCCAAAAAAACCTCAACTTGCCTTGCAACATGTGATAACCGGATAACGCAGTGATAAGCATGGAGAGTGAGGACAGTCAAGCAATTAATGCATTTGAATCGATACTGGGTAATCAAAAGCGATAAATTTTCAGTTCAGTACGGTTTATATAAGTCGGTTTATAATTTTTTCACTGTAACTAATTTATTTTACATTATAATTGTTAGTGATTTTCTATGTAATTATTTTTTTTAAAAAAATAAAAATAGAAAAAATATATTAGCTCATCATGGACAATGCAAACGGATATGGAAAAAAAAAAGTCCAAAAAACAAAAAAAACAAAAAAAAGTTAGAAAAAGATGAAATTAAGAAATAGTAAACTAAAAATCAAAAGTTAGAAGTTAAAGTCGAAACAAGTAGGATTTCTTACGAAAATGATAACCAAGTGATCATGACGAGTTTAAAGAGAAAATACTATGGAAATAAAGTCTTAATCTTTTTCTGTCTCAAATCTAAGGCATCTTGCGAAACGAACTTGTGGTTTACTCTAGCTTACTTGCTTGAAATAGACTTTTTTTCGAGAATTGCTTGAGACAGACTCAGGATCTCTGGACCACAGGACTCAAAGCATTAAAACTAAACTAGCAAATTTATCCACGCAATTACGCTGCTAGACATTATAATACAGCTGTCTTTGATATATAACTATACTATCTATAATTAAAATACAATTGTATTTGCTACACAACTCTAATATAGATATATAATTAATTGCGTCGTTATAATCTGACTTCACCAAAATAAGTGGCGGAAATGTTTCTTTTTTTCATTAATATAAGAATTTCTAATTTTTAAAATTATTATGAGATTTTCACGTCCTTAAAATAAAAAAGATACATTGATTCTCACTGATTATTTTTATTTATATAGATAATTTTAAATATAGCAATACACTAAATATTGACAAGATGCACCGCTTTTCAAACATCATTGCTTTATCTACCCAGCTCTAGTCCACAAGAACAAATGCTGGACTGCTACTCTCTTACATCACAGCACGATCAAATGCTCCAAAAAAACGTGGACCTCAATCTCATAATTTATCCCATCCATCCGCGAGCACAACCCGCTTGACTCAGCCGACGGCGACTGGCCGACGTGTCTCCACCCGGCTCGTATCCACCATCCACGTGCTCCCGGGAATCCTCCTCCTCCGTCCTCGGCGTCGCGGCCCCGTCCGACGGCTAGCCTATAAATAAACCGCCCCTTCCTCCGAAGCTCCGATCTCCACACCCATGTTTTTTTCCCTCCTGGCTTCATTCGCCTCTCTCCAATCCAACCTCCGCCCCATTCCCGAAATCTCAAGCGACGCTAATCCAATCGCGCGCGGCGATAACCGGAAGCTAAATCAGCAGAGGAGGAAGAGGAATCGCAGGCGAGCGCAATGCCTTACTGCGAGGTGGACAGGTACCAGAACGGCGACAAGTGGGAGGGCGTCCGGCTCTTCTACCGCCGCTACGGCTGCGGCGCCACCAAGGTGCTCCTCGTCATCGGTACGCGAACTTGTAAATCCACCGCGCGCCGCGCCGTGCCGCTTTCTCTGGCGTGCTTCGTTCTCGTTGTCGTGTGAAGAAAAGAACATATTGTTTCCTTTCTGAGAAATGGTTTGGTTTGGGTGTGCAAGGATTGGCGGGGACGCACGACTCGTGGGGCCCGCAGATAAAGGGGCTGACCGGGTCGGTGGAGCCGAACGACGACGAGATCCCGCGGACGGACGAGGAGGCCGGCGCCGCCGCGGCGGTGGCGGAGGACGGCGATGGCGTCGAGGTCTGCTGCTTCGATAACCGCGGCGTCGGCCGCAGCTCCGTGCTCCCGCACAAATCCTACTACTCGTTAGTTTTGCAACCCCGAAATCTCTCATCGTCGTATAGATCCAAATTTCCGTCAGTTTCGATTATCGGAGGGGTCGTTAGGTAGATGATATCGTTCTCTTGAGATGTAGCTCAATTGTGAAGATGTATGTAGAGAGGGATCTGGAAGAGGATAAGGGCTGCGCTTCATGTAGCTTTCGATGAGAATTAACTTCACGTTTTACTCGATTCCTGCCGCGATAGCTTTCATGAAAAAATATATGATGGAGAAGAAAGACGGGGAATATCTTTAATCAAACGCTGCTGATGCGTGGAAAAGTCAAATGGGCGGTCCTAATGGTACTGACCATGTGGACGTCCATCTCTGGCAGGACGGCGATCATGGCGAGGGACGCGCTGGCCTTGATGGATCATTTGGGGTGGAAGAAAGCCCACGTCTTTGGCCACTCCATGGGTGAGTCCTTCATGCGCTCTTGTCTCTGATGCATCATCTTTTGGCAGTTGTACAGACTATAGGCATTGTCTCTGTGGATCTCTGCAAACAGGTGCGATGATTTCTTGCAAAATGGCAGCGATGGCGCCTCACAGGCTGTGTTCCTTGGCTTTGCTTAATGTCACTGGGGGTGGATTTGAGTGCTTCCCGAAGGTACTGGGATGTTGAAATTGCCTATTTGTTTGGGGAGTTTGAGGAACTGATAAGAGGCTATGGGTTTGAAATCTGGGACATTGTAAGTACAAATAGTTTCATCAATGAAGTCTCTCCACTTTTTCAGGTAGATGGGCAGATGTTCTCTCTTGCATTCCGTTTCTTAAAGGCAAGAACTCCAGAACAAAGAGCTCTTGTTGATTTGGAAACCCATTATACGAAGGTGAAGATCAATTCATTGTCATTTCTTAATCGATGTAAAAATTAGTTCTCTGGATTTGTGGTTTAATGTTCATAATTATGATATACCATGTACCAATGTAGGAATACCTTGATGAGAAAGTTGGATCATGCACAAGGAGAACGATCCTCTATCAAGTGAGTGATCTTACTAATTTTAGGGTGATGCTTGGTAACAAATTATGTGTAGTTAATGGTGTATCTGCTAGATATCTGTCGCATACTCACATGGAATATTCAGTAGTCTTCTAATGCCATTTTATTATATGCCTCCAACATGATTATGGATGAGATTTGTTGCTTATACACATTTAATGTTTATTATATGTTAGTATTCTTTTAGTGAGCTCATCTGAGAATTCTGTAAAGAATCTCATAGCATTTTGACTAGGCCTTCTTTGATGGAAAATTTGGCATTATGCTTTTGCATACCCTGTTCAGAATATAAGCATACAGTGCATACGGAAAATTTGGCATTATGCTTTTGGATCTATTGGCTGATATAACAAAGTTTTATTTGTTTGCAACTTCGTATTTTGTTACCAAAGTTCGTTTGTGATGTACGTTGTATTTCAGGAATATGTGAAGGGCATATCATCCACAGGGATGCAATCTAACTGTGGTTTTGAAGGGCAAGTTAATGCATGCTGGACTCACAAAATGACAACTAAAGAACTAGATACAATACGTTCTGCTGGTTTTCTAGTTTCAGTTATTCACGGAAGGTTAGCTGTGCAGGACCTTGAGAATAACACACATCCCTTTCTCACAAACATAGTGTGCCACTCTTTCTCATGGCTTGCTTAAAAATAATGCAGGTATGATATTATTGCGCAATTATATCACGCAAAACGACTTGCAGAAAGGCTTCTTCCCGCTGCTAGAATGGTTGAACTTCATGGTGCACATCTAGTAAGCCATGAAAGACCAGAGGAGGTAAGGTGAACTTTGGTGAAATGCTACAACATGGGGCAACTAAAATATTCAGAACACTTGCAAATTGGGATATCCTAAAATAGCTGATCAAACCATACAATATCGAAGTTGTGATTCTCTTCGAGCATCATTCTCACTAACATAAATGCGCTAACGAATGCATTTCTTTTGTTCCCAAACTCGGAAGAAGGCTTATGTGTATGAGTATCTTATTGCATGTTGTTGCAACTTGCGCAAAGAATTCCAAAGTTGCTGACTGAACGAAGTCGGCCTTATGGTTCTCTGAAAGCACCATCGACCACCTAAATTGTGCAAGGAAATATGTTAACTTTTGAAGATAATTGTTTGGCCAACTCTAAAAGGACCTGTAGGCTTCAGTAAAATAGTTATCCCAGGCCAGATTTTAAGTTACCTTAATGTTAACTTAAAAGATGAGGTATGCATCTCATCATTCCATCAGCAATATACCCAGCACTATCAAATGAAGCATCTTTCCCTTCAGGAGCCACTATATTTGAGAAAGATCATTAGGTATTTATCCTAGATTGCTAAGCAATCTTTGGCTGTGGATACAAGGCAACTACGTGCAGTTGCCAGCTACACTAATTCGAGTAGTAGTCTAGACTTGAACGTATTTAGCTTATGGCAAGTTGGCAACAGGATGTTTGGAGAATGATGACGGACTTAGACACTTTGAGGGCATCGCAATCAAAAAGGCAGATTTCTTCTGAAAAAGAGAAGCATCTATTCTCTAATATATTTTTAAGTGCAGAGCAAACCAACCAGCCTACTTTGCCATTGAGATTCTTCTCTTCTCAGGCTAATTTCGTCTCTAAGAATGCCATTTTTTCTTTTCCAAAGAAAAAGAGAAAATACAATTGAGAACATGAACATTGCTCTCTTCTCGTCTTGTCATCCTTACAAAGTTACACTAAAGCATAAGATAACTCGTATAACTATTGCTCTATCGCAGGTCAACAATGCTCTAATGGATTTGATAAGGGCTACTAAATCTACGATGAAAACTCAGGAGTGGTCGTCCCAGCCAGAGAATGCATCTGGTAAACTTAACAAGGCTGAATTTTCTACAAATTTGTGTCGAAGGCTTTGTTCCAAGGCACACTTCTTACGCTGCATCTTTATCAGAAACCGGAGCACTTATTTCTTCGAGACCTGGTACCGTCACGATACGAACAGATGAAGGTGGAAATGTTGCTATAGCAGTCTATAACTTACTTGGCAAGCTGCAACTAAGCATTCTTTATGTCATAGGAGTGATAGTGATGGGGTTTGAGCATATGAGGAACATTGTAAGAGTGATGAAGCCCGTAAGGGTTGCAGCAATTGAGTCATAAGGTAAAATCCTCGAAACACATCGAATCTCTTCTACTTCAGTGCGGCATTTCCTAATTTTTAGCACATGCTTACCGCACTGTGTTTGATTTTGCAGAAACAAAGACATGTAAATTATTATCAAAATCGTGGAGGAGACGATATTTCATGTCTTCTCTGTACTGTGGGATGATTTTAGAGTAGCATCTCCAAAGATTCAAAACTTCTTCCGAGAAAACGTCTGCTCTAAGCAGAATAAAACGACACCACAAGAACATTGATGAACTACAGTGCGTACCTGGACAGAAGAGTCCCAGGGCACAAATGCACTATTGATGCACCCGTTGTAAGTTGTAACCATATCACCGCCACGTGCTGTGCTGGTGCTGCCACCATTCTTTCGTATCGTACTGTGATTATTCCCGGGAATAAAATCTATTCTTCACTGCTTTGTATCCATGTGGAGTACCTAAACATCTCGTTTCCCGTACGTCATACAGCACACGTAAGTTGTGAATAACCTGTGAAATTCTAAGCCTGATGTGAATAACTTACCAATCGTATCATCTTTGGTCTTGCATATTGTAAATTAAGTTGGCAACTAAATTCATACAGTTACTTTCCATGCAAAGAATTAATAGCTTGTGTTGTCATGTGTCACTGAACTAGCATAAGAGAAACACCAGATATATTTGAAATTGGAGCTATCATTTCTACCAAGCCATAACGAGGAAATACCTGACTGAGTACCTCAGTGGCCAATGAATATTTCATACCATGAATTGAAACTGAGAGAACTCTGCTATCAATACTAGACATTTCATCAATCACTTGGTGAATATTGAATATTGTACCTGACATCTCCATATCTACCATAGCCTACAACTGCACCATAACTCCCAATACCATAACCCGAGCTAGCTGCGTTTGAATTATTGAAAGGTCCACTATACGCAACAGGAACACCGCCAAATCTTCTAGCTCCATAATTTTCATATGCCGTTCTAGGGTTAGCATATCCATATCCAGTCGCACCATCACCATTTTCATGAGTGCTAGCTTGTTGGGAATTGGAAACCACCAAAGTAATCCATCTATTTTGCTCTATCTCCCTGATCCAAATGTCTGGTTTAGAAATTTACCAGTGGACAAACCACTAACCTTCACCAAAACACATGAATCCTCAACTCCAATGACAGATCTGTAGCTCCTTTCCACCTGATCTATGTATTTCTAAGCAAGCTTAGGAATTTTACAGAGAGACTAGCTCTCAAACCCTCACTACTTAAGAAAAACATTATATCTGCAACATCTGGCCAAGAATCGACTAGTTCTGATACCATTGTCAGGTCCCCAAGAAGATTGGAGAATTTCTCCATCGATTTCAAAACCGATCAGCATGAGACAAGCAGAAAATCATGTCAAGGAAGAATAAAGTAGATAACTAAAACTTATAAACTACAAAACTTCAAAAGTAAAAGACAGTTGACGATGAATAGTAATTACAACAAGATAAAAGTACATAGTAATCGTTATTGAATAAATTTCTAGCTGTGGGATGCAACTAAAATATTTTGCTATAATCATCATCATTGGATCTTTGTAAATCCAGTGCTGGTCTGATCGAACTGATCGAAAGGGTATCAGAGAATCTCCACCGTTCGATAAGCATTGTTCGAACATCAGGAGAGGACTCTTCGAACAGTCCAAACATCGCCACTCCATTTGGTCATTAGATTTGAATCGAACCATTAGTAAAGCGTATCTCTTCGGACGGTCTAAACATCACTAATAACCTTTCGGCCGTTGAATATACCTTAAACGATCAGTAGAACATGACTCTTCGAACTGAACGATCAACTGGGTAACCATTGATCGTTGGGTCTAGATCGAATGGCTGTCGGCCCATACCCCTTCATTAATTGAATGATGTGTTTGGCACATGATCAAATCCATAAAGATGACATGATTAACTGCCACTGTTACAATGGAACGGCGGAATTCAGGGTAAACCGAAGCCAGTGGCACATCAGGACTAGGACTCATCACTCGTCGATGCTGCTTCACTGCTCTTCCAACGAGAAACGGCTCTTACATGGTGTAAAAAACCAATCCCAAGCTGGAACTATATATGGGTGTCACTTTATGTACGCAGATTGCAGAGGGCTAGTGGCTTGCATACAAGAAGCATAGCAGAAGACCAGTAACTACTTGCACCATCGTGCAAAAAAAAAAAAAACCAGAATCGATGTTTCAAGTGCGAGACAGTACGGGGGCTAACCTTGTAACCATGATGGACGGAGGACTGGACGGTTGCTCCCGGCCGATCACGGCCGCGTCGGCGACCGACGGCTTCGAGAGAGGACGAACGAAATGAAGTTGGAGAGAGAAGTGTACACCAAGGAAGGAGGAGGAGGAGGAGGAGAAGAGAGGATGGGTGGCCGTGCAATGCAAGACAAGCGAGAAAGGGAAGCAGAGACGATAGATTCGCTCTTCCTGGCAAAATATTCCTACTCGCGAGCGGATATTCCCACGGGCTATGCCGAATATGCCGAGTACGTCTCACGAAGATGTTAAGAATAGTCAACTCCGCAAGCAAGGCCCAACTAAAGGTTGGCTTTAAGGCCTTGCTCGTAAACGGGCCCGACAGTGGAATTCTATGGTAGCAAGTGGGCCCACACCTCAGATCGCACAACGCTACTCACCCATCTCGAGCGACGAAGGAAGCAAAGGGGAAGGCGAGTCGCGGAGCAGGAGCAGCAGCCATGGGCGTGACGCAGAGGCTCAAGATCTTCGTGGTGCAGGAGCCCGTCGTCGCCGCCTCCTGTCTCATCGCCGGATTCGGTACCCTCCCTTTCTCTCCCTCCCGCTCTGACCCAAACCCTAGTAGCTACACGGGCGCGGGCATCGCCTTTAGGACGCAGGCTTCATTGCTCCAGGTGCGCCTCAGCCCTGGGCGCCTCCGTTAAGCTCGGCTTCCGCAGACGCTTGATTGGTTTCCACGGGTTGGTCGGGGTGCGGTTTGATACATTTCGATGTGCTTTTCTCTTGCTGCAGTTCGTTAGATCCAGGATTCGAGATCACTAGCCAAAGCCTTGTTCAATAGCTCTGCACATCACACATGATTCAGCTTGTTTCATAGCTCATGACTCATGAGCTACACATTTCCCCCCTCAAGATAACGATCCAATTGTTCCTTTCCAGCCGAACAGTTGACTGTAGTGGAGGACACAACAGGCAGCACCGGTTTCAGCTCAAGAACCATGCACCCATTTCCTTTCCTTTTGTACTTTTTAGTTAAACGAATTTCGTTTGGCCTATGTTAGATTGGCCTTGCCGATTTGGCTGGATTATTCTGTCTGCTGCGTTTGGTCAGAACAGGTGGGAGGTGATAAGGGTTTCTCTGAATCTCATGCCAAAATGTAGTTATGCTGGCCTTTTTCTTTCTTCCTCTGGAATTGTGTTAAAATTTCTTATCTTGTGGATGCAGTTTGCATTAGGCTGCCATTTATGAAATTGAAATAGTTCTCCAAAATATTGACTTCAGTACGAACATGACTTGGATCCAACTTCTGTTTTTTCCCCTTATCGAAATTGCCTGTAGAATTGGCTTGGTGTGAATCGTCATCCAACATGACATATGAATTGCTACGTAGTGTGGGATGATGACATGACTCTGTGCGGATTAACTTTCTTGGAAAATAAAAAGACTGGATTTTTAAAGATGTGCTTGTTTGCAGAATGCAGACATGTGTAGTTTGTTGCTTAAGAAAAGAAAACAAGGTTGTGCCTATAATTATTTAAGATTTCAGAGACACATTTAGAGCAGTCTGCTACACAAGATTGGTCGAATGTATTAGATCCAAGTTATTTTCTAGACCATTTTACTATCAAGTTTATTTTTTTAATTGACTCATCATAGCTCCTTGCCATCTATTTTGATTAATTATTTGTATTTTTATGCTTCTCAGTGTCAGTCTTGGTTGCTGGTACTACTGCTCTTCCATGAAAGTTCCTAATTGGCGCGTAGTTGTCTCTGTATATTATTAGGCTTGCCATGAGTTCCATATCAAGATTTGTCTGTTGCTTTTGCTGATAGTTTGTTCAGCAATCTGGATGGTAAATGTCCTGTATACATGAACTCAGAATAAGCATAGGAAAGCGTTTTAGTACAACTTCATTGTAGGTGTATGTGTACCATATGTCATCTTGCATGTTTTTCCAAAGGTTTGCTTATTTTTCTCCTCCGTTGAAGCACAATTGGCCTGTGTTGTTCGTAACTTCAAAACTGCCATGATGGTCATCTCCAGGTGTGGCACATGCCACGGTGGTAACTCTAGTGCTTTTACTTGTGCCTCAGAGTTCGCTTTTTGTTGTGTCGCAAGTGGATGCATTTTGTTGGCAACCAGCGTGGTTAAATTTTAGTGTGCTGCATCACTAGCAGTAGGCACACATTATTTGCCATTCTACTTTTCACGAAAAAAATTTCAGCACAGAAGTGGTCAAAATGGAAAGCACCTTGTGTGTCAAGCCCCATTGTAATGTTCAATCAAACTATAGGCTTTGATGGTGTGGTACAGTGGTAGGACATTTGAGTGGTGCCAATTGTTGCCATTTATGGTCGTGAACCAAACCAATCTTATGTTACTCTGACATTTCAGGATGAAACTAGAGCAAGTTTAGTGCATGATTCCTATGACTTTCTGATTTGGCTGCATGAGATTATGGAATTATTTATCGGCAGTAGAACTAGCTGTCTGCCATCCTTCTGCCAAATATCTTCAGCTGACCTTATAATTTGCAATTTCAGGTCTATTTCTTCCAGCAGTCGTTAGGCCAATCTTGGATTCTTGGGAGACCGCGAAACAAGTTCCTCCACCTGCACTAAATGATGTATGTGATTCCCCCTGTTTTCGGGTTGTTTTGTATGTGCCGCGTCACATTCATAAAAAATGAGCATAATTTCTATTCTATTATTTATCAATATATGAGATGCAGTCGTATCTAATTTTCCATCCACACCATTTATTATTTCCCAATTTTATCATGGTCATCATGTGCGACCCAAGATATTGGCAGGTCTGTAGACAGCCTTACCAAGTGAACTCTCTACATGAAAGGAGGACTGAATATTTGACTGGCAGCTTAGAATGAATTGCACAGGGCATGTTTAGATACTTTGCATCGCATAACTGCTTCCTTGCGTTGTTAGTCTTGAGGACTTGCCATAGTTCACCTGGCCATTTTCAGGTTTCATACTTCTGAATAATCTTGCTTAGATATCATCCCCCGCTGCGTCCATACTTTCGTAGTTTGATGTATTTGAGAACGTGAGTATTGGTTGAGACTTGAGAGACAACGTTTAACTCCTTGTCTTTTGGTACTTCCGCAGGTGGACGCAGGTGTCACCGGCAAGAAAAAGGAGTGATCTGCATCTTTCCACTCGCTAATCTGGTCGGCATATTTTCTTTTGCTCGTTTTTGGCACACGGCTCTGCCAGTCCGGATGGTAGTTGGATCGGCACAAATAATCGCTGTGTCTGAACTTATTTTCTCCATACTGCAAGTCCGCAATGTGACAAGGTTTTAGCCTCTTAAGAAAGCGGATGTGAGGTCATTTACCCCCCCCCCCTAAGATTCTTGTCATGGTCATCTCTCGGTTTACCGGAACAGCGGGGCGAGATGTGCCAATAAATAGCCCCACGATTGTGCCTCGTGCCGGACTGCCGGGACCCCGCGCTTGTGCCGTGCGATTTGCCCGGCGCCGACGTCTCCATGACCGCGCCGCGCCTCCCACTTCTGCCGGCGTCTGCCCGGCACGCACGATTGCACGAACCGGCGACCCGCAACGCATGGAAGCCGCACGCGGATGCATGGGCTGGTTCTTGGGCCCGTGTGGTGGAGGTGGGATCATACCGGGCGGTTCGATGGATTCTTCGAGTCTGGCGGGCTGGATTGGAGGCTTGTACATTCGAGTCCCGGCCCAACTGATGAGCTTAGCCCACAACGCGTGGTCCAAAGCTAGGGTTTATGAGCACGACCCGGTATAAAAGCAAACCTCCAAGCCGCCCCAACCCTCCGCTGCCGCCACCCATACACCGGAGAAGAGCAAGGCGACGCCGCAGGCAGCACGCGCAACTCCGGTGAGTAGAGACGATCCCCTTCTCGTCTCATGTGCTCGATATACGGATCTCGAAACTTGTATGGCGATTTGCCTAGCTTCGGTAGAGTTTGGCCCGTTGTACTCGTGTCTCGTGATGATTCTAGTTTCGACTATTCTGTTCGCTGCTGCTGCAGTGCTTCTCTCCGCGCATGGTGTATCGTTGTTCGAAGTGTCTGTATGATGCAGCTAAATTAGTTCGGGGGTATCGATTTATTTTCGTTGGTTACATCGCCTCCTAGGTTAAATCTGGCCACTATGCTTGTTTGCTCTATCAGTTTGATCTAGTAACTCATCGATATTTGTGCTTAGATATTGATGAAAGGCACAAACTTTTTTCGTCGTGCAAAAAACGACTTCCATTTGCAATCGACATCCATTTGATCTGCAAGTGGCCAAATGTAGCCTCATTTTTTCTTGTTTCCTGCTGCTACTCTTTTACCTGTAGAATCTTAGGTTTGGTCGTTTGTTTGGTGATGTAGGCGAAGGGAAATGGCGACGGTTCCGGGGCCTCTGATCTGGGAGATCGTGAAGAAGAACAACTCCTTCCTGGTGAAGCAGTTCGGCAACGGCAATGCCAAGGTGCAGTTCAGCAAGGAGCCCAACAACCTCTACAACGTCCACTCCTACAAGCACTCTGGTTGGTAGCTGCTTCTGGCACTGCTTCTACCCTTTGATGCTGACTGATCACTCTAGGTGTGAAGAACTGACTGGGGCTGATGTGGTTTGTCAGGCTTGGCGAACAAGAAGACTGTGACGATCCAGCCGTCAGGCGGAAAAGACACGGCTGTGGTCCTCTCCACGACCAAGACCAAGAAGCAGAACGCCCCTTCGAAGCTCTACCACAAATCTGTGATGCGCAAGGAGTTTCGGAAGATGGCCAGGGCCGTCAAGAACCAGGTATTAGCAGGAGAAAAATACTTATTTGCTTTCCTTGATGTCACTGTTATGGTTTGATGCTACTTTGTGATTCTAGAGGCCATAATGCTAAGTTATGGATGTAATGCATCGAATATTGTCTTTGCAAATTGTTTCTGTTTATTTATTGCTGCGATCAGCCTTCACACATAAGAAGGACCATCCATCGTGTTGGGTCTTCCATGAAATGCTTTGTTAAGCTTGGCTTCTGTGCGGCAACATCGTTTATTTGTGCATGTGGTCTTTACCTGCATATGTCAAAATTACTTTTCTGCTGTGATAAATAGGCCTGGAACCCTTGGCTTCTTATGGAGCATTGATAGCTTTACCGCCAATATGTACATCAATTGATGTTCCTTTATTTCCAAAGATAGTTATCAGTTTTATGAGTTGTACTGTAGCATGTAAGAATTGTTATTCTTGTTAAAGAATCTGATCTGTTTGTGTCTGGGTTTTGTTGCTTGGTACTGCTGTGATGAGCCATAACACATAAGAAGACCAACCGATCAATTGGTTCTTCAATGAAATATACTTGTTACGCTTGGCTTCTGAGCTGAACCTGCAGGCCACTTTGTCTTATCGTATAATAGCATTCTTGCATGTACCTTTTCGAAGAAATTGTTTGTGCTTCAGTCTTTTACTATGTGCATCATATTCTTGTTGATTTATTGCTGAAATCTTCTGGTTCTTATATGGAACTTTGAATAGCTCTAACACCAATGTTTGCAGCAGCTGATATTAGTTTGTTTTTTGGGAGATTAGTTATTTGCTTTGTGCACTGTATGGTAGCATGTGAGAGCTGTTCTTGTATGAGAATCTGTTTTGTTTGTCTGTTTGGGTTTCATTGCAAACTCACAGTATTGCTGTGATGAGCCATAACACATAAGAAGACCAACCGATCAATTGGTTCTTCAATGAAATATACTTGTTACGCTTGGCTTCTGAGCTGAACCTGCAGGCCACTTTGTCTTATCGTATAATAGCATTCTTGCATGTACCTTTTCGAAGAAATTGTTTGTGCTTCAGTCTTTTACTATGTGCATCATATTCTTGTTGATTTATTGCTGAAATCTTCTGGTTCTTATATGGAACTTTGAATAGCTCTAACACCAATGTTTGCAGCAGCTGATATTAGTTTGTTTTTTGGGAGATTAGTTATTTGCTTTGTGCACTGTATGGTAGCATGTGAGAGCTGTTCTTGTATGAGAATCTGTTTTGTTTGTCTGTTTGGGTTTCATTGCAAACTCACAGTATTGCTGTGATGAGCCATAACACATAAGAAGACCAACCGATCAATTGGTTCTTCAATGAAATATACTTGTTACGCTTGGCTTCTGAGCTGAACCTGCAGGCCACTTGGTATTATTGTATAATAGCATTCTTGTATGTACCTTTTGGAAGATTTTTTTAATTTGCCGGATCATTAATTTACTTTGTTGATATCTTGTGATTGTGTTGGCTTTAATGAGTTGTTTATCTGCCCTCCAGGTCAGTGACAACTACTACAGGCCTGATCTGACCAAGCCGGCTCTTGCTAGGCTGAGCTCAGTGTACCGCAGCCTCCAGGTTGCCAAGTCCGGTGTCAAGAAGAAGAACAGGCAGGCAACAAAGCTGTAAAGCGCATGACGCTTGCTTTCTGTTGAGGGGGCCTCTTGGTGCTCATATTTCAAGCTTATTACCTCTGTTCCAACAGTTTTGAGACTTAAGGGAGATTCTTGTTAGAACCATGTTACAAACCTACCAGGTAGTTTGTACTCTGACAGTGTTAGGCTGATGCGTGTCGCTGTATAATTATCATTTGCTTTGCACTTGATGATCGCTCTATAATTATGTTATACTTGCTAGTGCTGATGATTTCACTGCGTTTAATCTACCGTCAGTATATCATTTCTTCCAGCGAATTAACTGAATACTGTGTCTGACCTGGAGCTCGATTTTTTTACTACGCCGTTAGAATCTGTGTGCTATCGCCCAAAATCTGGTGCTCGAGTTCGGCCATGCTTTCATGTGTAGCAGGACTGGCCACGTTTGTATGAGCAGTCTGGGACGTCTGTAATGGCTTGCAAGCGAAATCTCTTATCATCCTGGAAGAAACCGTGGCGCCTAACTATGATCACTCATTGCAGGCGTCTGGAGCACCGACGTTCTTGTCCGGTATAAGAGCCAACCCTCGCGTTTCACCATCGGCACGGCGGCTAATCGGACGACCTACCAATGTCTGCCGAGAGAACGGCCATAGGGCCACCAGCCGGCGCCGGCACTCTGCTGAAGCCGGCGCGCATTGCCAGCTGCAGCAGCCTCTTGTCCGGGCTGGATGCCGGCCGGCTCAAGGACGCAGAGCCTGACGAGCTGAAGGACGAGATCCGGCAGTGGGCCAAGGCCGTTGTGTCGCTGGTGCGCCAGCTTAGCTTAGGCGCGCCGCCGGAGAGTACCACCTCGACGTTACCCATCAGATAGCTGAGGTGACGGCGCCGGAGTTGATCACTGCAGCAATCATTCCAAAGCATGTCGCAATGTAGCAAACTAAGGTAGCTTCTAGTTTAGGGTTGGCTTATGACTTTTTTTATTGTAACCAACTTATTTTTTTACTGTAACTGAGTTAGCTTATTTGGTATAATTAAAATTTAAAAAAAATATATAGAAAAAACATGTTAGTCTATTACAGGCAATGCAAAGAAATACGGAAAAAATGCAATAAAATCCATAAAATCTAAAAAAATCAGAAAAAAACGAAATTACTGAATAATGAAAAAAAAGTAGAAGCCAGAAACAGAAACTGATTTTAAACCGTTTTGAGCGGTGCTTAAGCATTTCAAGTACAGTAGATTTATGCCAAGCTGAATCAATCTGTACAGAGGGCCAGCCATGTTTGGCATTCTGACTAGTGACTATTGGTAAGTCTTGCGAGTTGTCTGAACAATGCCGTTCTGGGGTTGGACCTGCACCTGCTCGTGCTGCTGCTGCTGAGGCTCGATCCGGTCCATGACCAACCGGTAGGCCTTGAGCCCCAGCTTCTTCGCCTTGTCGTACATCGTCTCCGGGCGGAGCGGCGCCACGTACAGCCCGACGGCGTCGAGCTGCCTGCCGCTCCTCCCGTAGAACCCCACGATCACCCCTCCGTCCACCGGGAACGTGAACGGCGTGCCCTCCGCGACGCCGAACGGCCCGTACGCCCTCTGGTTGGTCTTGAAAGCCACCGAACGGATCACCGGTGAGCCGCCGTGCGCGATCGGGGAGTAGTGGCCACTGACGGTGGTCAGGTACTCGTCCGGGAAGTTCAGCTTGATCTAAGCACGCACGCAATTCAGTCCAGAAACTCAGCCGTGCCATCCCATCACACGATCTTGTCAAGCACATTATATGTGATTTGTACGGGTTACCTGAGTAGTGTGATTGCCGCCGGCTCCTCCGTGTCGCTCGCCGGAGACGGCGAGACCGTTCCTGTCGTACTCCACGCTGATGGAGTCTATCCACCGGTCGTAGGACATGGTGATGCTACGGATCCCGGTGTGGCCGCCGTCGTCCCACGGGTTCCCTGCGGTGCCGCCCCATGGGCCAACCTTCATGAGCTTCTTTGACACAACCATCTTCTTCTGAGGTTGCTGTTGCCGAAAAAATAGGGTGTAGTTTGGTATTCAGTAATGGAATATATGAGTTGTTAAGCAATCTATGCATCAATATAGGTAATTAGGTACAAATAAATGCTCAGGAAAGATGTGAAACTTCAGATGATTCCTATCTGAGAGACTGAAAATCAAATGAATAGAATACTAGTCTGATCCCTTGTGCACCATGATTGCCTCCAGCCAGATATGTGCAGTGCAGGTCAGCACCAAGTAGTAAAATGAACAGGTAAGCTTCTTCAAGAACAAGCGTGCTTATTGTCGAAATAGGTAATGGAGAAAATGGAAGAACAACCCAAGAAATGTCACTCTTACAACTATATAGTGGCAACTGGGTGATAAGTGGGGATCAGAACTAGATGCTCTGATGGATCAATACCGCTTTGCAGAAAGCTAAGCGTATCGGACAGGAATATTTTGTTCTTCACCTAGAAGTTTGGTCGAAGAATCTTGAAACTATTAGGTAGTTTGCAGTCAATGTTAGCATGAGCCGAATCCATATGAAATCTTTGAATTTATTAAGCAACCCTCTATGAAGTTAAGTTTTAGGAAAAGAAAGATGCAACATTTGATCGGGCAGCAAATAAAGCCTACATTTAGAATTATGGACTTCTCGCTTAAACTCCAAGCTCGTAAGATTGTGTACGTTTACATCAGATGGAAACTTAAAACATTTGTTCATGTCATGTCAACGAGGACAAATATGATGGTGGAGGTATGGGTTCTGTGATACATAATTATGAAAATGGAGAATATGATGCCGATTGGCAGAGGGCATCATAGGTATGGGAGAGCAAAAAAAATTGGCTTATGCCTGAACTTTATTGTTTCCAAAATTCTTTTTATCGTGAACGTCTGACCAAACCAGTTTATTGCCACAAACTGTGATAAAGCACAACCAGTTCATCTGGATTGAACTATCCAATTTGCATGTATGTGATAGCAGATTTTGCCTCACATATGTTTGTGACTTGTCCAATAATAATGATGGAGAACTGGTTATTAGAAATCCCTTTCATAAATTCTAAGAGAAAAGCCAGTAACTGTCATTTTCTAACTTCAGATAGTGCTTCACAGCATGTACCCTATGGCTTCAAGTAATATCTGTTGAAAAGTTGATCCGAATTTATACAATGTCCGTATAGAACACTTCAGCACTTTATGCCAGATGTGACATGATAGATGTATGCACAGGTTGTATCAGACGTGATATGAGTTTAAACAATTGGATGTGAAAACCTTATTCTTACATGAGGAATTAGAAGAAAACATTTATATGGAGTATCCGGAAGGTTTTATCATTATGGGAAAGGAGAATTTTGTTTGTAAATTGAAGAAATCTCTTTATGGTTTGAAGCAGTTGTCTAAACAATGGTATTTGACTCTTTTATGATATATCAGGATTTTAAAAAGATCCAATTACAATAGATGTGTTTATTTGAAGACTGTTAATGATTCAGCTATTTATTTGCTTATATATGTTAATGATATGTTGATTGCCGCAAATGATAAGGCTGAAATTTTAAAATTGAAGATACAATTAAGCAGTAATTTGAGATAAAAAGTCTCGATGCAGTAAAAAAAGATTCTTGGTATAGAAATCATTAGAGACAGATAGTTTGGTAAATTATATCTAAGTCAAATAGGGTATATTGATAAAGTTCTTCGTTGTTTCAATGTGCATAAGACTAAACCTGTGAGTACTCCCTTAATTGTACATTTAAGACTTTTTCAGTCGTGTCCACAATCTGATGATAAAGTCGAGTATATGTCTAAAGTTTTATATGCAAGTGCAGTTAGTTCGTTTATGTATGCCATGATATGTTCTCGTCCTGATTTATCTCAATTATTAAATATAGTTAGTAGATACATAGCTAATCTTAGAAAGGAGCATTGAAAAGCAGTTTAATAGATTTTCAGATATTTGCGGGGCACATGTAATGCTTTTTTATATAGTTTAGAAAGACTAGAGATTGATTTGTTGGTTATGTGGATTCTGATTTTACTAGAGATTTAGATAAAAAAAAAAGATCTCTCACTGGTTATGTGTTCACTGTTGGAGGGTGTGCCGTTAGCTAGAAAGCAAGTTTGCAAGCTATCGTTGCATTGTCTACTACAGAAGCTAAGTATATGACTATTTCTGAAGCTCGCAAAGAAATCATTTGGTTATGAAATTTATTTACTGAGTTTACGGAAGTATATCTTGCACTATAATATTTAATCAGGGTGCTATTTGTCTTACCAAAGATCAAATGCTTCATAAGAGAACAAAGTACATTGATATCAGGTATCGCTACATTCAAAATGTCATTACTCAAGGTGATATTAAAATCAGCAAGATAAGTACTTCAGAAAATCTAGCTGATACGTTGATAAAGTCAGTTCCTGCATCTAAGTTTGAGTTTTGCTCAGATTTAGTTAGTATTACTCACTAGTTCTTTGGACTTTCGGTGCTCAAGGTGTACATACTGATTTTATTAGAAGAGTTTATCACATTCTTCAAATACTGGAGGGAATTGGTTCAAGGTGAAAATTGTTGAAAAGTTAATTCGAATTTGTACCATGTTCATGTAGAACATTTCATCACCTCATACCAGATGTGGCATGATAGGTGTATGCACATGTTGTATCAGACATGATATCAATCTGTAGCAACTGACTCTGATTCGATTTTCTATTCGTGTGGGACTTGGTTCCCTCATCCTATATATATTTCCAAGTAGCTAATATGAAGAACAAGTGCTCCATTATAATCTCTCATTATTATAGTGATTTGTCTTTGAGCGTATGTGTTTTTCATCTTATAAGGTTTTTTCACTTAAAAATTCATGTCTCTTGTCTCTATTTTTCTGTACATTATTTGCAACAATATCTATATCGGCAGCTGTTTGGCCCTGTGATACATCAACCTCTTGAGTCTTGTCTGAAGACAAATGATTGAAGTGTTTGTGATAAGGCATCCAATCCACACTTCCATTTGTGCCATGAGTAGCTCAAATTGCCTGTCTCTGGTGACATTCTGCCATCCGTCTACTGTACTGTAAGATTCTTGAAGTGGTTCAACTGTGCAATCCATCATCTAGTCCTCACTTTATCAGAGCCATTGCTCACAGTCCTTTCCTGAATAGATAGAAGGTCAATTTGCAAAGAAACAAGTACAAGAGGGAGGAGAACCACATTCCATTGGCATATGCATACATTGATCTCATTACACCAGTGCATCAGTGTACTGCCACCTAAAGCTCTGCTGATCTGCGCTGTTCAAAGAAACTAATCAAATTCAAGCACCCAAAAGAAGAGAGACCCCACAAGAACATCATTATCCTCTTTGACAGGTGTGTTGTTGTTGTCTGGACTCAGTTTGGACCGTGATGCTCTTTTCTTTTCTTGCATTGGCTGCCAAGTATTGAAAGCAGAATTCCAATTCCAATTGCTTTGCCTATGTTTTCAGCCTATCATACACCTATTAGGAGCTGCTAATTATAGCTTGATACGTACCATTCACAAATAGCAGTTTCCTATCTTTAAGCTCTGGCTTGAAGCCGCTGACATGAGCTGTCTGATGGAAATAGGCCAGACTGAATGTGAGGAGCAAAGCTTCTCTCTTCTCACCTATAAAAGGCACACGCTCCCTTCTCTGACCTCTCACACTTCTCCAATTCTTTCGTCGTCTCCCTACAAACCTACAGCACAAAGCAGTGAAGCGCGCACAAATCTCTCGTAGCATACAGCATGATGGACTCCAAGATATTCTACGCGGCCGTCGTCGCCGCCGTCGCTGTAACACCCCCGTTTCCGGGAGCGTCATGACATCCCCGCAGCTGCCCAGGACTGTTCAACTGCGGGTACCTTCAATGAGCGTATACATTGCCAACACATGCTTACAGGCAAAAGCAGACTTTTATTGAAATATAGGGGCTAGAAGTCAAGTATCACTACAAGGCCTACGGCCTTTAAAATACATTACACAAAAGAAGCCACAGGCACGCCTGAGCAGAGAACGACTCTAATTCCACGCTTCATCAACTTCGTAGAACATCATCTCGCCGTCTTCACCCGCTTCTTCAAAAGTTGCGGTTTCTGTTTATATTTTTAGCAAGCGTGAGTACCACAACTGTACTCAACAAGTCACACGGAGCTTATCAATAGTTATATGCATGGTACAACAAATGTGGGGGAAATAAGTTTGTTACTTCTTGTGGATGCAAAATTTAATTTGAAAGCAAACGATGTAACTTTAAAAACTTCCTTTAAAACTTAATGGGGTTTTTCAAACTGAATTTTCCCAACTTTTATAATACTGAACTCTCATCAAAACTACTTATGCCTCAATATCGGATTCACCCGTTAGACACAGCTTCGTTAACCGGAAGCACGGTATGTTCGAACATTAATTATTGTCGCTTTGCAAAGCTGCCCTGCTTTACCCGCAAGATTTCGTAACTCCCGCGACAGAGTTAGGAAAACAGGGGTGTTCACTGCTCAATTCGATATATAGCCTGCGCCGGTGGGTGTTAATCTCGCAAGCTCGGATGACCCGTGGGTCTCGTCCGACTCGCCGCGACCCTCTGATTGTATGGTTAACCACCTCCCATACGATCTCACCCTCCGACTCCCCCTTGCGATTCAGAGGTTCAATTGAAGTTGAGCAGTTACTAGACCAGGTTTGAATAATTCAACACTTGCGGTTGGGCGGTGACTTGTGTCGTTCATTTAGCACAAGGGTCTAGTCCTTACATTTTATCCGAGGCAACCAGCACAATCCCAATTTCAGTACTCACTGTACTGCCACCTTTCCAATACCAGCCTCCACCATCGGTTAAGGTCGTTGGATCCAAAACTGACCCTTGCCGACTCCCGATTTATCTTTTCAAATGCTAGACCAACCAAAGTTTAAACAATACATATATACATATATATGTGATTCCTACCCTACAATGACTTACTAATAATGTAATATCTTAAGAGATTTACGTCTTGCCAAGGTGAAAGTGGCTGCCAAGTTAAATAGGGCTGTTTGGGTGGTAGGACATAGCTATTAACATGTTATTCGAAAAATATTTAAAGTACAAGAAATAACAGAGCGAAAGTAACATAATGAAATTACGTATACAGATAATTAATTTGGGAAGCGTAGGATCAATATGTTCAAAAATATATGTGACTTGCCTTGCGGATCGGATACTTCAAATAACTCGTATTCTGACGAATCTTGCACTGGAACTGAAGCTTCCTCTTCTGTGGTAGTGGATCGTGCGTCGTAGGCTATCGCAAACAATTAAACAAATATATTAGGTCCAGTTTCAGAAGGATTGAAATCGGACCGGAAAAACAAATAAAAATCAAAAAGGAAATTATAAATCAAATGGTTCTGGCTTAACGAAGCTTGGTATGGGAAAACGGGCCTCGGGAATGGACTCGTGGGATCGAACCGGTTCAAATGAGTATAAACTCACTTCTAGGGTTTACTGTTCATTGGGTTCGGTCGGTTACTATTCCTCGGGCTCGGTCATTATTCATCGGTGCGGGCGGCGACTCGGTCGAACCGAGCCGATCGATCGGGCGCGGTCGAACAGCAGCGCGGATCGCGCGGCGCGATCGACCACCGCTGGATCTCCGACGGACGGTCACGGATGCTCGGGCCCGGCTGGATCAACGCGCGCGCATCGGCGCCAGCGCGGCGCGCTCGGGCGTTAACTTACGCCCGCGCGAACGATCACCGTCCGATTTCCGATCGAGCGGTCAGGCGAGCGGGTTTTAACGACGGTGGGATGGCTCGGGAGCGGAGGGCTGAGATCGGGCCACGTCGCCGTCGTCGTCTACCTCCAGCCACTCAAACCGAGCCGGAGACAGAGGAAGAAGCGACGCGCGGGGAGAGCACTAGGGTTTCTCGCGACAGCTTTAGGGTTTAGGGTTGGGCTCAGGGGACTCTAGGGTTTCCATTTTTAGCTCTAGCGGCTACTAGGGTTCCGGCGATCGCCGGCGACGGCTCCGAGAACCGAGACGGTTCTCTGAACAAAAACACGCTATCTAATGGTCACTGGGGCGGGTTTATCCATTTTTAAGCACCAGGGGAACACTGGGAGGCTACTGGTGCCGGTGGTTTGGCCCGGGGACGCTCGGCTTGGGCGGTCCACGGTGGCCGATTATGGCCGGGCGGTGGCGCAAGTGGCTAGGGCGGGAAAGATCACGGGAGCCTCGGGGAAGCTTGGGGTGAGCTACTAGGACCTTGAGGAGGCATCAGCAGAACGGAATTGCAATATAATCAAACGAATTGCTCAATTGCAAAATTAGCCTCACCTCGGGACTTTCGGGACTTCGGGCGGCAGAGGGGCTTTGGCGGCAATTGGGCGCAGTTGGGGGCTGTTGTAGGTGCATGCTACCTGATGGAGGGGGCTCGGGGTCCTTAAATAGGCGGGAGAGGCGGTGCGGGCATGCCCTGGTTCCGGCGGTGGGAGGAGCTTGCGGGAGAAGCTCGAGCTGGCGCGGGTAGGTGGCGTGGTTGGTAGAGGGAAGTTATGGCGGGTGTCAGGAGTAGTGTGGCGGCGGTCAAGCAAGTCAGAGAGGGATGGGACGGCTGAGAGAGGGGAGCTGGCCGAGAGGGAAGAAAAGGGGCGCGGCGGCGGTTCTCTCCACGGGAAAGGACGGACAGCGGGAGGGAGGCCAATTAAGAGCTTGTACTAATGCTGACAGGTGGGGGAGGGGTGCTGGCAAGGCCGGACGGTCGCGAGAAGGTGCGAGAGGCGTGCGAGGCGCGCGCGAGCGGCAGCGGGATATTTTCGGACGGTGAAACGATCAGCGCGGCGCCGCTTGGAGCTAAGTAAGCAGCAGCGGCCGGGGTGGCTGGGCTCCACTGGGCGCGGGATTGGGCTGGGAAGGAACAGGAGCAAGCAAGGAATCAAAAGAAGCAAGAAATCGAATTTTGCAAATTCGGTTTTGTTTCAACCTACCCCCCTTAAAAGGGATCTCGTCCTCGAGATCAACTCGGGCCGAGTAGCAGGTTGGGAAATTCTCATTGAATCGATTCTTTTCCCATGTTGCCTCATCTGCTGTATGGTTCCTCCACTGCACCCTATGCAATCTGATATTCTTATTTCTCAATTGTCTCTCTGTTGTTTCTATTATCTGAAACGGTTCTTCTTCATATGACAAGTCATCTCGTAAGTCAATATCATCGACTGGCACTTGCTCTGTAGAGTGACGAAGGCACTTCCGCAATTGTGACACGTGAAATACATTATGTACTTTTGCCAGATTTGGTGTCAATTGTAACTTGTAAGCCACCTCTCCGATTCTTTCGAGAATTTGAAACGGACCAATGTACCTTGGTGCTAGCTTCCCTTTAACTTGAAACCTTTTTACAGACGTAAATGGAGTGACTTTAAGGTACACCAAGTCTCCGATTTCGAAACTTAAGTCTTTTCGACGATTATCGGCATAACTCTTTTGTCGGCTTTGGGCTATTTTCATATTATCTCGAATAATCCGGACATGGGCTTCCGCATCGTGTACAATTTGAGGTCCTAAGAACTGTCGTTCTCCGGTCTCAGTCCAATTCAAGGGTGTCCTGCATTCTCTCCCATATAGTGCCTCGAATGGTGCCATCTTGATACTAGACTGATAACTGTTATTGTATGAGAATTCTGCAAACGGTAAGCACGTATCCCATGTTGCTCCATACACTAATGCACATGCTCGTAACATATCCTCCAGTATCTGGTTTACTCGTTCTGTTTGTCCGTCATGCATGGATGATACTGCATCTTGAATGCTAAATCTGTCCCCATAGCTTCATGTAACTTCTTCCAAAATTCAGATGTGAACTGCGCTCCTCTATCGGATACAATCCTTTTCGGTACTCCATGCAATACTACAATCTTTGTTAAATAAAGTTCGGCTAATTTATTTTTACCATAAGTTTGTTTAATCGGTATGAAATGTGCTACCTTCGTAAGTCGATCTCGATTACCCAAATGGCATCGTAACCTTCTCGACTTTTAGAAATCCGTAATAAAGTTCATACCGATATCATCCCATTTCCACTCTGGGATTGGCAAAGGGTTTAGCAATCCCGAGGGTTTCCGATGGTCTATCTTTATTTTCTGACAAACATCGCAACGGGCGATATACTCTGCTATTTCTCTTTTCATCTTGCTCCACCAATACCCCTTCTTTAGGTCTTGATACATCTTAGTACCTCCTGGATGGATAGTGAGTTGAGACGAGTGAGCTTCTTTCAATATTAATTCCTTTAGCCCTTTATCATCGGGTATACAATAACGATTCCTGAACCTCAAAATCCCTTGTTCGTCTATAACAAACTCAGTAGAATCCTCTTCCTGACTTTTCTTAATAAGTCGCTGTATCTCTTCATCCTTTTCTTGTCTTGACTTAATCGATCGGTTAAGATTGGTTGAATCTCAAGGTTGCTATATAGCCTTGCTCAACAATATCAAATTTAGTCGTTGCATTTCCTTATGTAATGGTGTAGAGCACTCCATAATGGTAGCTACATTATGGTACTTCTTTACGCTTAACGCGCGTCGCGGCAGCGTTTGCTTTACGGTGATATAATAGATCGAGGTCATAGTCTTTGATTAACTCCAACCATCTTCGCTGCCGGAGATTCAGGTCTGGTTGAGTAAATATATATTTCAGACTTTTATGATCCGAAAAGACTTCACATCGGTTTCCCAATAAATAATGCCTCCATATCTTTAATGCATGCACTACTGCTGCTAATTCCAAATCATGCGTTGGATAATTGTTCTCATGCGGTCGTAACTGTCTCGACGCATACGCTACCACTTTGCCTTCTTGCATAAGCACACAACCAAGTCCTTGCTTTGAGGCATCACAATAAATCTGAAAGTCCTTCTCAGGATTAGGTAATGTTAGAACCGGCGCAGTAGTCAATCTTGTCTTCAATTCCTGAAAGTTGTCCTCACACTTATTGGTCCACTGAAATGGGACGTCTTTCTTAAGCAGCTGTGTCAGCGGTCTCGATATCCTCGAAAATCCTTCTATAAATCTGCGATAATAACCTGCTAACCCCAAAAGCTTGAATCTGTCATCTTTGTTGTTGGTTGCCTCCATTCCATTTCTGCCTTAACTTTTCGGGTCTACCTTCACCCCTTCCTTTGTAACGATATGTCAGAAATGCAACTTCCTTCATCCGAGTCGCATTTAGAGAACTTAGCATATAAGCGATGCCCTCTTAACTTATTGAGCGATATGAAGATGTTGACAATGCTCTTCCTCTGTCTTGGAATATATTAAAATATCGTCAATGAATACTATCACAAAGTGATCCAGCTGTTCCATATATACCAAGTTCATTAGGTTCATAAAATATGCAGGGGCATTCGTCAGACCAAACGGTACTACTGAAAATTCAAACAATCCATATCTTGTAGTGAATGCGGTCTTCTCACGGTCTGTTCTCGAATTTTAAGCTGATGATATCCTGACCTTAAATCGATTTTCGAGAATACCTTGGCCCCTTTGAGTTGATCAAACAAATCATCTATTCGTGGCAGGGGGTATTTGTTTTTAATTGTCACCGCATTCAGTCCCCGATAATCCACACACATTCTTTGACTCCCATCTTTCTTTTTAGCAAATAGCAAGGTGACCACGGAGACACTTTGGGTTGTATAAACTCTTTTCTAATAAATCATCCATCATTTCTTAAGTTCTTTTGGTTCTTGTCTTGACATTAAATCTTGGCGTTTTGTAATTGGCTTGGTTCCAGGCACTAATTCAATAATAAGCTCAATAGGTCTATCAGGTGGTTTTCCGGGTAATTCTTTTGGGAAGACATCCGGGTACTCCTGAATTATTGGCACCTGGGTGACTCCCTCTTCCACCGTTACGCTATGAGCACAGGCTTTTAATTTTTCCACCAACACTGTATCTGTCTTCACTACTACCCTCTGTCCTTCTAAATTCACTAATGTTATTACCTTATTTTCACAGTCCACATTAGCTTTACATCTGGTCAACCAATTCATTCCTAATATAACATCCAGTCCTTTCATCTCCAATACTAACAAGTCTGCTTTAAATTTAACTCCTTGGATGTCTAGGTCCAATTCTTTACATCCAAGGCGGGATTCCACTTTACTTCCAGCCGTTTGAAATGAAAAGGACTTTTGCAAAGCCGTGAATGGCAGTTGATTTTTCATAACAAAAGCCATAGAAATAAACGAGTGCGTAGCTCCGGGATCAAATAATACCAAGGAAGGTTTGAGTTAGCAGTGCGTACCAACGATGACGTCGTTGGCTCCTGCTGCTCCTTCTGCTGATATATGGTTGATCCTCCCTTGTATTGGCTTCAGGATTCCTTTGCCTTTATCTGCAGTTGATGTTGAAATAGTACCCTGCGTACCTGCGGGCTTGACTATGAACCGCGATTACGCCCTTCCTCCCGCTTCGCCTTTGCTATAAAGCGGCGAGGTGTTGGCGATGCACGAACTTGTGCCTTGGCCGTCTCGATGGTAATCCTCCTTTCGGACATTGATTCTTGTAGTGGCCGGCTTGACCACAATGGTAACAAACTACATTAGACTGGGGGCACTGCCTCTGCAGATGGTTCCCTCCACATTTAAAACACTTTAAAGCGGTAACTTTAACATTCTTGGGACGTTGTGGAACCTTGACTGTCTTGTCTTGTGATTTTGGCTTAAAACATATTTCTTTCCTCGCTGCCCCTTGGATGCGGGGCTATGAACATCCGCTTCGAGGGTCTCTGTGTGGTGACATGTGTACTATTTTTCTTTTGTGTTTCTTCCAACAATCTTTGAGTCTCTTGGACATAATAAGTTTATTTACCATTGAAGGTAAATCTTTGAAATCCATAGTGAGATATGGTGTCTTAGGGCTATGTGTAATCCTCTTTAAACCTCTCCATTTTCTTGTTTTGAGTCTTTACGTCATCGAGGGCATAACGAGCTAATATGTTAAATAGTGCAGATACTCGATGATCGGCGATTTCCCTGCTTTGCGTGCGAGAAACTCTCGGCGCTTAGCTTCCATCACGCCGGTGGTACATGTGATTGTGGAAGGAATCCTCAAATTCTTTCCAAGTTACATCTCGATCTCAGAGCATAGTCGATAATTCATCCACCAAGTGCGCGGGCCTTGTAGGTGATGAGGCGCATCTGACACTTTTTCTTTCGTTGCCTTCGGGTGTATTCAACTTTCTTCGACATCCCTAAACCAATCTTCTGCCACCATTGGGTCGGGTGAAGCAGAGAAGGTTGGGGGTCGGGTCTTCTGGAAATCTGCCCACTTAGATTGGCCAGGTGCTGAAAACTGAACAGGGGCTGCCTGCTGGCCACTGCTCCCTTCACTTCTCATTGCGATTAATTCCAATAACTTTGAATGTTGTTCCATCATACGTGCTTGGTTCAGCTCGGCTTGATGTCTGTTCTCTTCCATCTTAGCTAAAATGTCGGCCATATTCGGTTGTGGTACATTTTCTTGACGAGGGTCACCCGCCTGGTGAGATCCTCCTCCAGTGTCTGCCATCTCACTCTCCTCGATGAGATCGAGAATTCAGATCTGCAGTGAGCTTTTAAGAAAATCAGACAGGTAAGTAAGAGTTTAGAGTTAGGGTAAGATTGGAATGAAATAGGTAAGTCTACGGGATGAAATAGATGGACTGAAAGTTGAAAAGGTAGACTTAAGGATACTGTTAGCAAACAAATTATCACATAAGCAAAATAGCCTTTATTCATTCCATATACAAGTTGGGTACATACTATTCTACAAAGTCCATACCACAACTCGTTTTACAATACCAAAATTTCTACTACAAAAGGTCAGGCTATTCTAACGCAACTCGACTCGCTAAGCCACCTGAGCTTCCGAAGAAGATCAGCCTGAGGAATACCATTCCCTCTCCTCTGGGTCTTCTTCCTCGTCATCCATTGCGGGCTCCTTGCCTTTAGGTTCGCCGTTCTCTGCTCTGGGTGCTCGGGGCGCGGGATGTGGATCCTCAGATGAATCCAGCGGCCTTGAGGCGCCGTCATCTCTGTCGACTCCTTAAGAGTCTTTGTTGGGCCATCTGGTGTCTCATCGCACCTGGAGGCTTCATCTCTGGCTTTCTGCTGAAGGTGTCGCAGGTTCTTCTTTAAGATCCAGACCTCCTGTCGAGTGAATAAAGTGAAGGTGCATCTTCCGATTCTCCTCGTCATCCTTGCATACATGTTCTCTTGACAGCGACGATCGAGCGCAACCTCTTTCATCACGGGATCGTCTTCTAACTCGGGATTTGGTACTAAGGTACGGTTCCTTCTTCGTCTTCTTGCGGAATGAGGTGAAACGGCGACTCGTCAAACTCTTCATCGTAGTATCGGCGGAGATACTTCACCGCTTTCTTGTTGCATCATGGATGGCGTCGATTCCTTATGGCGATAGGTGTAAACTTCCGTCGCACATCGGCACGAGGGTAGCGGCTCCAAGTATACCCATGCCTTCCATCATACAAGCGACCATGAACCATCGGTGCTCTCACACAAAATATCGGACATTTGGCGATCCGTCGCATAAAGATATACGCATCGCCATAGGAGAGCGGCCCATCCAAGCAAAGCTTCAGGATCCGGGTGAACATGGCGCTGCATCTTACCTGACGCCAAAATTTGAATCAGGCGAGAGTAATAATAATAAAAGGAACAAAACTTAATCTTTTAAAGTAAAATCAAAAGACAAGATGAACAGGGAAGATACTATACCAGAGTATTATAGATGTTTTATAATTTGTCTTTATAAGTAATATAGTTTTCACAATAATTCTTAATACACCTAGGGTCTTCCTACGGTCAAGCAAGGCGGGCTCTGATACCACTCTGTAACACCCCCGTTTCCGGGAGCGTCATGACATCCCCGCAGCTGCCCAGGACTATTCAACTGCGGGTACCTTCAATGACCGTATACATTGCCAACACATGCTTACAGGCAAAAGCAGACTTTTATTGAAATATAGGGGCTAGAAGTCAAGTATCACTACAAGGCCTACGGCCTTTAAAATACATTACACAAAAGAAGCCACAGGCACGCCTGAACGGAGAACGACCCTAATTCCACGCTTCATCAACTTCGTAGAACATCATCTCGCCGTCTTCACCCGCTTCTTCAAAAGTTGCGGTTTCTGTTTATGTTTTTAGCAAGCGTGAGTACCACAACTGTACTCAACAAGTCACACGGAACTTATCAATAGTTATATGCATGGTACAACAAATGTGGGGGAAATAAGTTTGTTACTTCTTGTGGATGCAAAATTTAATTTGAAAGCAAACGATGTAACTTTAAAAACTTCCTTTAAAACTTAATGGGGTTTTCAAACTGAATTTTCCCAACTTTTATAATCTGAACTCTCATCAAAACTACTTATGCCTCAATATCGGATTCACCGTTAGACACGGCCGTTAACGGAAGCACGGTATGTTCGAACATTAATTATTGTCGCTTTGCAAAGCTGCCTGCTTTACGCAAGATTTCGTAACTCCGCGGCGAGTTAGGAAAGCGGGGTGTTCAACGCTCAATTCGATATATAGCCTCGCCCGATGAGGTGTTAATCTCGGCAAGCTCGGATGACCCGTGGGTCTCGTCCGACTTCGCGCGACCCTCTGATTGTATGGTTAACCACCTCCCATACGATCTCACCCTCCGACTCCCCCTTGCCAGTTGCAGAGGTTCAATTGAAGTTGAGCAGTTACTAGACCAGGTTTGAATAATTCAACACTTGCGGTTGGGCGGTGACTTGTGTCGTTCATTTAGCACAAGGGTCTAGTCCTTACATTTTATCCGAGGCAACCAGCACAATCCCAATTTCAGTACTCACTGTACTGCCACCTTTCCAATACCAGCCTCCACCATCGGTTAAGGTCGTTGGATCCAAAACTGACCCTTGCCGACTCCCGATTTATCTTTTCAAATGCTAGACCAACCAAAGTTTAAACAATACATATATACATATATATGTGATTCCTACCCTACAATGACTTACTAATAATGTAATATCTTAAGAGATTTACGTCTTGCCAAGGTGAAAGTGGCTGCCAAGTTAAATAGGACTATTTGGGTGGTAGGACATAGCTATTAACATGTTATTCGAAAAATATTTAAAGTACAAGAAATAACAGAGCGAAAGTAACATAATGAAATTACATTATCTGAGATAATTAATTTGGGAAGCGTAGGATCAATATGTTCAAAAATATATGTGACTTGCCTTGCGGATCGGATACTTCAAATAACTCGTATTCGAGCGAATCTTGCTTTGGGCTGAAGCTTCCTCTTCCTGTGGTAGTGGATCAGCAGCGTCGTAGGCTATCGCAAACAATTAAACAAATATATTAGGTCCACTTTCAGAAGGATTGAAATCGGACCGGAAAAACAAATAAAAATCAAAAAGGAAATTATAAATCAAATGGTTCTGGCTTAACGAAGCTTGGTATGGGAAAACGGGCCTCGGGAATGGACTCGTGGGATCGAACCGGTTCAAATGAGTATAAACTCACTTCTAGGGTTTACTGTTCATTGGGTTCGGTCGGTTACTATTCCTCGGGCTCGGTCACTTTATTCATCGGTGCGGCGGTGACTCGGTCGAACCGAGCGATCGATCGGGCGCGGTCGAACAGCAGCGCGATCGCGGGCGCGATCGACCACCGCTGGATCTCCGACGGACGGTCACGGATGCTCGGGCCCGGCTGGATCAACGCGCGCGCGCGCTCGCGCACTGGGCCGCGGCTACTGGGCCGTTTAACTTACGCCCGCGCGAACGATCACCGTCCGATTTCCGATCGAGCGGTCAGGCGAGCGGGTTTTGCGACGGTGGGATGGCTCGGGAGGCGGAGGCGAGATCGGGCCACGTCGCCGTCGTCGTCTACCTCCAGCCACTCAAACCGAGCCGGAGACAGAGGAAGAAGCGACGCGCGGGGAGAGCACTAGGGTTTCTCGCGACAGCTTTAGGGTTTAGGGTTAGGCTCAGGGGACTCTAGGGTTTCCATTTTTAGCTCTAGCGGCTACTAGGGTTCGGCGATCGCGGCGGCGGCTCAGAGAACCGAGGCGGTTCTCGAACAAAACACGCTATCTAATGGTCAGCTGGGCGGGTTTATCCATTTTTAAGCACCGAGGAACACGGGAGGCTCTGGTGCCGGTGGTTTGGCCGGGGCGCTCGGCAGGCGGTCCACGGTGGCCAATTATGGCGGCGGTGGCGCAAGTGGCTAGGGCGGGAAAGATCACGGGAGCCTCGGGAAGCTTGGGGTGAGCTACTAGGACCTTGAGGAGGCATCGTGAGCGGAATTGCAATATAATCAAGCGAATTGCTCAATTGCAAAATTAGCCTCACCTCGGGACTTTCGGGACTTGGGCGCGAGAGGGCTTTGGCGGCAATTGGGCGCGATTGGGGCTGTTGTAGGTGCATGCTACGATGGAGGGCTCGGGGTCCTTAAATAGGCGGGAGGCGGTGCGGGCATGCCACGGTTCCGGCGGTGGGAGGAGCTTGCGGAGGCTCGAGTGGCGCGGGTAGGTGGCGTGGTTGGTAGAGGAGTTATGGCGGGTGTCGGGAGTAGTGTGGCGGCGGTCAAGCAAGTCGAGAGAGGATGGGGCGGTGAGAGGAGCGCCGAGAGGAAGAAAAGGGGCGCGGCGGTTCTCTCCACGGAAAGGACGGACAGCGGGAGGAGGCCAATTAAGAGCTTGTACTAATCTTGACAGGTGGGGAGGGTCTTGGCAAGGCGGACGGTCGCGAAGGTGCGAGGCGTGCGGGCGGCGGCGGCGCGGCGGGATATTTTCGGACGGTGAACAGTACCGCGCGAAAACCCGCCGCTGGGAGCTAGCTGGCAGCGCGACCGGGCTGGGCTGGGCTCCACTGGGCGCGGGATTGGGCTGGGAAGGAACAGGAGCAAGCAAGGAATCAAAAGAAGCAAGAAATCGAATTTTGCAAATTCGGTTTTGTTTCAGTCGCCATGTCTTCCCTCGCCGGCATTGCATTCGCTGCTGACGCCCCCGCACCGAGCCCCACCTCCGGCGCGGCAGCCGTCTCCTCGTCGCTCGTGGCGGCCATTCTCTGCCCGGCCGTGGCGCTCCTCTTCGGCAACCTTCGCCACTGAATCGAGCCCGGCTCGTAGACGATGCTGTTGTCAACGTGCATGCTGTGTGTTGCATGATATCTTCTATTTGCTTGCTTATTTTCTGACTTGTGCCTTGTACTAGTACTACGACTACCCATGGATTTCTATTGATTCAGTTCAGACCATTTCTATAGCAGCATTCATTCAGTCTTCTGATTATGATGTTTGCCCAGAGTCTGATAAACTTTGAGCATTGGGAGATTGATTTGATGATGAGACAGGTTGCTTCGTTGCGAATTTGTGGATTATGATTCCTTTCATCCTAGCTCGTGACCTTCTTCTTTCTTTCCTAGTTCGTAGTGGTGCTTTAGTTGAGATAAAAAGCGGCCGGCTGCACAGCTCAAATTAACAAATGGGATAAAGCGTAAAAGTAGGCAGCAGAGCAGCTAGCAACAACACCTCTGTTCCGAAAAAAAAAGTATCGACGTAAACAATGCAACCTAACCTACCCTTTTTTAATGCCGTTCGACTGATCGTCGAATTCCTTTCGAGTTGTTTAGGATGGGAAAATGAATCAGTTTTTTTTTTGTTGATGAATACAAATCATTTCAGGTTAAAAGGGCATCGAGCATGTAACCGTGTGGTAACTCCAAAAGTATGACATAAAAAAGATATGTTTACTTTCACTATTACAGACCATCTGACGCTACGAGTTGGATTTACAGTGTAAGTTTACAGCACCAGGAGATAAATTATTGCAAGGCCCTTTCAGGTTCATGTTAAATACTATTGTCAATGCACGCACAGGGCAAACTACACACCCACCTGTACCGGAGTACGTGACATTTGTTTGACGTTGCAAGATGTGCTCAAGTGGCATTAACATTAGGGCCTTGGAAACGTGCAGAGCTGCCATACTGGGAGGCAGATTATTGCTGATGTTCACAGTAAACACAAGCATGCATGAGAATAACCTGCAGCCCCTTGGTGTTCTTCTTTGCAGCCTCCAATAATCCAGACATTCTTGATCTCCCAAAGCTTAATTTCAATCTTAAGTGGTCAGCCAACTGATCATTCCATTCGGAAAGCTTAATTTCAATCTTCAGCTACTGGATTTGTGCAGTGTCGTCTTTCTAATGTTCAGCTGCTCATGTTCAGCGATCCTATTATTCCGAGTCGCTGTCCATGTTGTGCATAGCTCTCAATCCCCTGGGGCGCTGCGAAATCAGATAAGAATGTCAGGTGATTGCGTAACTACATGATCTAGGATTTGCAGGATTGAAATCAATATCAACATGTCAGTTCACTCACCTTTTTGGAAACCTTCTTGTCTCGTACTTCGTATCTTTCCAGAGACAAGTCGCATAGCCATGTTCCTGGGCATACAAGCTGCCAAAGATGAACAAACCTTTGGTAAAATTGCAGAACGGTGACAGTCTAATGCAATTTCAAAACAAACATATGAATAAAAGGGTGTGTGCTTAGGGAGTTCACTCGCAGATGTGTGTATGATGTGCGTACGTAGCAGTACATGTGCATGTATGTCTTCCTTGTAATCGGAAAAAAGAAAGAGAGAGAGAGAATTAAACTGAGATGGGCAGATGGCACATCTCTGGCTGTGATTGCTGTAATGCTGTGATTGCTGTCACAAGATGTTAGCTCACCGATACAGCAACTGTAATGCTGTGATTGCTGTCACAAGATGTATTAGAATGGCGATTAGTTTGGCCGCTTCAAATAAATAAGGCAAGGTTAAGTGATTAATAGTAGGGACAGTACAGCACATCGAACGTTGAGGGGACAACGAAATGGAACGCATCAGATTTTAAAGTCTTATATTTGCTTCAGACACAAGCATGCTATGGTATTATGGACGCCTCTTGGCAAGCAAGTTGAAGGAGGCATCCACCGAATCTTGCTATTTTATTTGCACGTCTCCTTTGGTCAAGGCAAGCAGCGTGCACACAGGTGGGCCTATGGTCCATGTGATCCCATGCCCTGTATGGCTGTATCTATTAAAAATGCATAACCAAATCTATTTAACACACCCCCGCCCAGCCCCGGCGGTAAATCCTTGTTTCTCTGATCTAGCTCTAAAGTTTGGAGTCCATAATTACTGTCTACTAGTAGTATTGTGTAATGAGTTTGGAATCTCTGTGCAACAAGCAAGGAACTAATTTATTTACTTTCTGTACCAAGATAAGAATCCTATGTCGCATTGATGTGAACTGAGAGCCTCGAATGTCACGAGAACAGTTTCTTAGATTGATAAGAAAGGGTCATACATTCACGGTCCTCTGGATGACTTTGGCTCTCTTCTTGGGCCTTTGAGGCAGCTTGGATCCTTTGAACACCAAGAAGTCCTCTTCCTTCTCTCTGTTCGTCAGGGTGACTGCAAACTTGGGCCAAATTGACCCCTCGCTCCCTGACGACGAGCCCTTCTTGTCATCTGGAGAGGTTAGTGGAGCTCCATTGGTGGTGTTGTTGCCCCTTGCAGGGCGCTCCATGTCCGGTGACGCAACCGTGCGGATCCCGTTGTTCTGCTTCTGCTGTGCTGACGGTCTCATTGCTCCAGGCTCCTCAGAATTCCTATCAATTCAGTAACTCCAAAGATTAAAAACAATACAGAAAAATGGTAATGCTACAATGACAACAGAAAAAGAGAGAAAAAGTGTACATCTAGTAATGGTAAATTATATAGATTCTTGTGAGTTTGGTCTTGTGGTTGCAAGCAACCAGTGTATGATTCTGAAGCTTATCTAGACTCTACAGGATGGAAAAGGATAATCAGCATCCAAAAGGGTTCCATCACATGAATCATTCATGAATCATTGACAAGTTCGGCCTGGCCTGGTTGAATTTATCCAACAAAAAACATTTAGTTACTCTATAAGTAAGGCCTAAGGAAGGGGGAGTAAAGAAAGGAATACATTGAACAAAATTGTTCATTCAATTCTCTTGATGGGAAAAGTGTGTGCACCTAACCACAGGTACAAGATTGAAATCTGTAGCTATTCATTGAGTACAGTAAGTGGTAATTCAATCATCAATAAGCAATCCTGTGCATAGTCATATCAGTCTAACAAATAAGGCAGATCAGGCAATAGGTAATGTGCTTGTCTACTTCTACAAAGAAAGGGAACCATTCAATGGTGATAACTAATTTCACAGCGAGAATGGGATAAACAGAATAAACTTCTTACTGCAAATCATTCTTAAATGCTGAAATAGGGGGAGAATGAAGACTACAAAGTTCATGATTCACACACATTTAGGAGAAAGGGACAGGTAGCAAGCAACAACTTCCAGCAATTACCTATATCATGGTTCGTCAAAACTAGGATTACAAGAAGAAAAGTAAAGGGAAGAACAATGAATGAACAAGTGACCATCCACTTTATGAGTGGTGGTGACTGATTTGAGATAAATACGGTGCTTCCTTCTCAAGCCAAAATTAGTCAAGAAAAACAGCTGATACGACCATCCAAGCTCATCAACTGTAATTGCGACAAGCTATCGGCATCGTCCACATAATGAAAACCTCATCTCTCGCAGTTTTCGCAACAATTTCAATAAAGCGAAAATAACCCTCTAATTTTAGCCTAATAAAAATCAGGTTCTCCTATAGTTTCAGCCTTTAAAGAACCCAAGTTGAGCCACAAAAGGAAACAGTATTTAATCCCAGAGTAAATGAACCGAATTAGTACATGCCTCAAGGATATCTATCAAGGTTAAAATGGAGAAGACCACAAGGACATCATGGTCTTCTGAGGTAATGTGCATCCTACTATGCATTCACAATAGCATTTGACCTCCAGAGCAAAACCAAATCAGATCAGGAACACCAGAACTTCTGGTCACGTGCCCACGACAGACATCATGTGATAGCCAGTGGTGCAGTTTCAACCCATAGCTATTCTTGATTCTTATCAACAACAGTTTAACAAGTGATTTCCATAAAAAATCAACAGTTTAACAGATACTAACCAGTAACCACAAAGCAGTCAGAGAGCACACGCAACACGCACAGCAACAAGGCAAGAAAAAAGGGGGGGGGGCTAAGAACAGCAGGGACACACAGACCTGAGGGCGCGGTGGTGGGCGTGGCCGGCTGGGTGGTGCTGCGCGGCAGCCGCCGCGGCGGCGGCGGCGCGGCGCTGGCCAACGGCGGCCTTTTCGGCGGCCGCGGTGGCGGCGGCCTCGACGTCGCGGCGCTGCCCCTTGACGCAGCGCAGACGCTTCCGGTTGCCCCACTGCAGAAGCAGGTCGCGCTCAGCCGCCGTGCCCCCGCTGCGCGTGGAGCCTCGCGTGCGGTAGTGGTTCCTCGCCTCCCTCTCCATTGCCGGACTAGCGCCGCGCTGCATGTGTCGCAATTTACGCGCAAGTCAGAGAGCAAATTGTTGAAGAATTTTAGCGAATGGTAATGCAGAGCACGGAAGAAACGAAGAATTCAGCAGTAGAAGGGAAGGAAGAAGATTCATGCCGGGACAAGAGTTGAAATTTCAGTCAAGTAGAAATCAGCAGAAGTTGTGAATTTTGTCTACTTGATTCAACTAGACAATAAAAAACATCGAAACAAAATGGGATGAACACTTAAGTTCAGCTCAATTTAACTGGACGATCAAATCAACCAAAGAAAGTTGAAGACTTTGGGATTTTTGTGTATGAAAAAAGGTGAGCTCAGAAGAGAAAAATCAGGAAAATTAACAGATCAAATCCATGATGAAAAGTGTATCGCCTCGTGAAAATTCAGCTCAGTTTAACTCATTTACTCGTAATAAATTAAACTGGAGAAAGGAGAGAAAAACAAAACGAATCAAATGTAAAATTTGGGCAATTCTAGAGCACTGGACCAAAATTTTCTGCTCTCTTGCAAATTGGACATAGAAATGGAAAGGCAAAATTGAAAGAGACAGCAGATCGTACACACTTGAGATGAGAACAAGAAAACGTCACAACAAGCAGAGGATTAGACCAATCGGGAACAGAAAAAATAAGACTAAAATGTGCCAACTCGAAGATAGTATACAAAAGCACCATCAGAAAAAAAGGAAAAATGGAGGAGATGATCCAAATCAGCACCAGCACCCCACCTAAACAGCTTCCGATTTCAGCTCGCTATTTGCAATCGAACTACTGTGAGAAAAACCAAAGGGAGCAGATAAAAAAACCGCAACTTGCAAACAAGCAGTAAAAGGTTGTTTCAAAATCGCTCGATCCTAATCAGATACCTCCCAATCGAGCAAGTTTCGCGCGAATCGAAAGGTAAGCAGCTCAGATTGCGTTCATTCGTAGCGCAACTTGATGCAGCTCCTGCCGTAATGCAGCTCCGTGAGAATTGGATTCAAATCATCCACTCCAGATCACCTCTCGCTTCATTTGGAATCGCAAACGCAGAACCAGAATCATTCCAGCACAGGAAAAGGAAAAGGAGCACAAGTGGAATTCAATCCCAGCAAAAAAGAGAGAAGGAAGTAGATCTTTCAGATCAAATAACCAAACTTGAGAAACCAAGAATTCAAATAAATCACAACCTAGAACTCCAATAAAAAATCACTGAAAAATTCAAAGGAAATAAAAAGAAAGAAAACACGGATAAATCAAACGGGAAAGACCAGTACCTCCAGATAAATTGTGCCTTCAGTTCCTGGTACTCCAATTCACCCTCCCAAACCAAAATTGATCGCTTTCTCTTCCCCTCGAGATGGACGAGAGGTCAATCAAGTGGGAGAATGGATTCTCTCAGGTTGGTGTGAGAAGTGAATGGAATCGGAGGTAATTTGGAACGTCTCTCTCTCTCTCTCTCTGCGTTCTTCTTGTTCCTTCGCCCTCTTCCCCTCTGGAAGCCAGAGGGAGGAGGAAGAAGGCGGCCTTTTTATGCCACCTCTCCCTCTCCTGGACCCCTCGGGCACACCAAAACCGGATCCTATCAGCGCAGCGCCGAGCCGCCCTCAGCCGCTGATCTTTGGATCGACCGCACAGATCAGCCCAGCGCGTCGCCTGCCACTGTGCTGCTGGACGCTGCAGTAAAAATGTCGCGCCGTTACGCCGCGAGAATGAGATTGCTAGACGGGCGGACGGTGGCTCTCGCGTGATCTGAGCCTGTTGGGCCGGAATAGGGCCCGGCTAGCGCAGCCACGCCAACTCACCTACGAATACTCCCTAATTAAGGCCGGGGGAAAGACTTTCAGTCTTCTTAAATTACGTACAAATTCTTATTTTTATATATAGATTCTTATTTTTCATAAAAAATACAACTTTCCTTTATAAATACGTACATCCTTACTCGCGACTTTTCGCATATAGATACTTTTTTACAAGAAAAGACATTCACCCTTTCTGAATTATGTATAGATCTTTATTTTTTACATATAGATCATTATTTTTCACAAAAACCTCATCTTTTCTCTGTAAATACGTACAGATCTTTGCTTTCAGTTTTTATATAAAGACATCCTGTGATGCGGCTACTCTTTAACTTTGGTTCACATAGTATCTAACGCAGCGTGCCACCACGCTTCCGCCAGGGGCGGATCCAGTGTATAAGGATTGGGGTCACGAGACCGCAATGAAATTTTCTAAATTTTATAGAAAATTACTATTTATTACTGTTCATCAGTAGAGATAATCTCATAATGTAATATAGGTGATGCCAATAGTTTTCTCGCATGAATCCACCCTACCTTCCGCACCTAGTTTCTCATAATGTAACCAGCTCAACATTGTTCACCACGGGTTTCACTCTCTTTCCCACCAGCGCTTGAGACTTTCTTCAACTTACTTACGTGCTTTACTCATTGAGTTATTATTAATATAAATTAGACATTTTTCTATAAAGAAAACTAAGGCATACAGGAATTTCACGTTCATTCTAGTAGAAATTAGGAAAAAATCTCACATTTCAAATAGGGTCTAAATCATTTTAGAGCGGTGTTTTTTTTTGACAATGTCCAGTTTGTAATAGCGTATGCGTAAATATTCTGTGAAATTTATTTGTTAGTGCATCGCCACTCGAATAATCTTGCATTCGCACAGCTATAGACATTCAGGAACAAACCTATCATGTACATGGATACAAATAATAGAACCATCTGGGACGAAAAAAAAATCAAAACTGGGAACCTCAACTAGATTATTACCAAGCCGGCCTGTCGGTGGTTATCCCAGCTAGTTCTAGATAACAGTCTTCTTGAAGCGTCTGTTGCCTTGCTCCCATGACCATGGATGATGAATCCCCTTCCAGCATGAATATGAAAGAAAAAAAAATCTTGTGGCTGTTAGCGTACACTTCATTCTCCTGAGAGATGCATTGTAAATAAACAACTCAAAACTTGTGGGTGTCAGTGTACACATCTTCATGCTCTATCTTGCAAAGAAGCAATGGTGTGGTAGATTCAAATGCAAACATCAACACAGAAACATTTGCAACTCTTGCCAAGAAAATGCAAATGTTTGTGTCTTTTTCAAGTTCATTCTGGAAAATCACAAAAAGTGCATTATGAAGTCTGAACCCTGTTACTTACAATAGGGAACACACTTCTGAACCCTATTGCTGGTGATTGGCGAATGTACGCTACCAAAACAAGGTTATTCTTGCACAGTTATCTTTCACTCTTTACATATCAGTGATCAAAAGTGCAGCTGCAGTATGAAGCTTGTTCAAAAAAGAGTGCGCCACAACCGGCAACCCTATATGACACAACCAAGGATACTGAAGCAGGAAAACCGGAAAACCAACTATCTAATGCGAGATACTGGATATGCCTAAGGTGGATGTCCAAATTGTCCATTGAACACAAAGGGCGCAGGTGTGGCATGACTCAAATTTCTTGAGATGTCCATCACGTTGCACATCACCACACCACTTAACAGCAGCTAGAAAACCTCATCTTCTTGAAAATATGCAAAAACATCTTATACAGTTCCCTGGGAATGAGCTCCAAATAGTGAGCTGAATTATAAACAACTCAGCAAAACTTGTAGGAAAGGCAGTCAGAAATTCAAAATGGGTACATTTGATTTTCCACTCCTGTCAAACTTAATCGTGTAAATGCTTCAGATCCCCAGACTCTGATAAGAGTTTCTTGTCAGAGTAAATATGCAGGACATAACCTATGGACTGATGGTAGAGTACATCTAGGAGAATGGTAGAATAAAGGGAATTTTTACTAAATAACTTTCCAGGCTCCCAATTAATCTGATATAAGCATCAAACGTCCAGTGTAGATGTACAATTCTAAGGTGCACAGTAATAGAATAATCAGACGGAGCTTTGAAACAATTCGAAATATCAGAAATTGCAAAAGTCACACTCATCACAGATCACTTCAGAACTACGTTAATTGGAATTGCTGCGCAAGCAATAAGAAATCTCTGGTTCACAATTATAGCAGAACACTGCTATTGCAGCTCTGACAAAGGGTTGTCAATTAGTTGGTTAATGCAAAAATAGTAAAAATAAAAGCTCTTTTATAAAGCCACAGCAGTTCCAGATGCAGCCTTACTGCATTTTGGCAACAGCGGTGAAACATCAGAAATTATTTGGTATAAAGGTGCACAAAGAAGGATATTGCACACAGTATAGCCCTGCCCATTCTTGTTGAGATGTACTAAGAGATCATCCTGCGTGTTCCAAGTTACAACACAATGTGAAGTCAAAATGGAAAGACAAAAAAAGAAAGAAAGAAACCGAATCAAACAATCAAATTTGACGTTCATGAACAACAGAAGTAAAAGCACGACATAAGAGGTACATACGACAAACTTTTATGAAAAATTGCTAAACTCATGTTTCTCTGTGTCACACTGATTGTCTGATTGATATTGATGGGAACTTTTTTTTTTATGTTGTTGCAAATAATGCACAGAAAAATAAAGATGAGAGATACAAATTTTTACATGAAAAATCCTTGTGGAAAAAAACCATGGACGTTCAAAAGTAAATCACGATAATGTGGAGAGATTACAATAGAGCCTTACTCTTCCTATGGCTACTAGGGTACATATATAGGGTGAATGAACCTAATTCCATATGAAGAGAAAATAGAATTAGAGTCGGTTGTTACAGATTGATACCATGTCTGATATAACATGTGCATACACTTGTTATGACACGTCTGGTATAAGACGATAAAGTATCCTACACGGATACGGTACAAATTCGGATCATCTTTTCAACAATCTTCACCTTGAACCGAATTCCCTCTAATAGTCGAAGAATGAGATAAACTCCTCCAATAAAATCAGCATATACACTTTGAATGCCAAAAGTTCAAAAGACTAGTAAGTAATATCAACTAAGTCTGAGCAAAGTTCACACTTAGCTGTAGAAACTAGCTTTGTCACCATATTAGCTGGATTATTATGAGTACTTATCTTGTTGATTTTAATATCACCTTAAATAATAACATCTCGAATGTAGTGATACATGATATTAATATGTTTTGTTCTCTTATAGAACATTTGATCTTTTGTAAGGCAAATAGCATTTTAACTATCATAAAATATTGTAGTGCAAGATATACTTTCACAAAGTTCAAGTAAATAAATCTCTTAACCAAATGGCTTCTTTGTAAGCTTTAGAAATAACCATATACTCAGTTTCTGTAGTAGATAAGGCACCAGTAGCTTGTAAACTTGCTTTTTAGTTAACAGCACACCCTCCAACAATAAATACATAACCAGTGAGAGATCTTCTTTTATCCAAATAGTTAGCAAAATTAGAATCCACATAACCAACATGTCCATCTCTACTCTTTCTAAATTGTAAACAAGCATTAGATGTGCCCCGCAAATATCTGAAAATCCATTGAACTGCTTTCTAATGCTCTTTTTCAGGATTAGCCATATATCTACTAACTACACTTAATGATTGAGATAAATCGGGATGAAAATATACCAAGGTATACATAAGCGAATCAACTGCACTCGCATATGTAACTTTAAACATGTACTCAACTTGGTCATTTGATTGTGCACATGATGCTGGAGAAAGTCTAAAATGTGTAGGTAAGGGAGTACTCACAGATTTGACCTTATGCATGTTAAAACGATGAAGAATTTCATCAATATACCTTTTTTAACTTAGGTATAATTTGCTAAACTGTATGTTTCTGATGATTTCAATATCAGAAATTTTCTTTGCTGCACCAAGATCTTTCATCTCAAATTTATTGCTTAATTGTTCCTTTAACTTTGAAATTTCAGTCTTGTTTTTGCAGCAATCAACATATAAGAGTAAATAAATAGCTAAACCATTAATAGTCTTTAAATAAACACAACTATCATAATTAAATCTTTTAAAATTCTGAAATATCATAAATGAGTCAAATCTCTTATACCATTGTCTAAGTGACTACTTCAAACTATAAAGAGATTTATTCAATTTACAAACAAAATTCTTTTTTCTCGGAATGATAAAACCTTCTGGTTGCTTCATATAATTTTTTTTCTAATTTCCCATACAAGAATGCGGTTAAACATGCATAGCCACAAATGCTGAGTATAAGTGCGAATAAAACTATGCTTCACAATAGAGAAAAAGGCATTTATGAAATCAATACCCAAAATTTGGTTGTATCCTTTAGCAACTAGTCTTACTTTGTATCTAACCTCTTCGGTTGGTGAAACACCTTTTTTTCTTGAAGATCCATTTGCAGCAAATATGTTTCTTCTCAATTGACAACTTAACCAGCTCTCAAGTGTCATTCTTATCAAGAGATTCTATCTCATCATGCATAGTAGTCATCCACATTTCTGAATCATCAAAATAGATATCATCTGAATTAGATAAAGGTTCTACAGTACCTTCAATTTTTTCTGTCATATCTAAACAATAACCCACAATATTAGTTTCTTCAATCAATTTTTTAAGAGGCTAAATGTTCCTCTTTTCTCTATTAAATGCAATATAGCATTGTATTGGTAGCGTAATAATAGGAACTTCCGGAATATTTTTCCTGTTGATTTCTAGTGTAGATCTTGAATCAATAATATGCTCCACCTACATTCTCGATTGCTTCTCAACGGGACCATCAATAGATGGTTTATCATACAATATAGCAGACTCACCAAAAGTAACATCTCTGCTAATAACCACCTTCTAGTTTCAGGATACCACAATTTATATCCAAGAAAAATACACTTAACTGCTCTAGACTCTAATTTACCATTGTTAATATGAGCATGTGCAGGACAATCAAATATTCTCAAGTTTGAATAATAACATGCAATGTACCTTCTCCATAATGGTACTATTCAAGCGTTCGACCACACCGTTTTGTTGAGAAGTGCCTGGGACGGTATAATGTCTTATATAATACCTTCTGACTTATATAAACCTTTAAGTTCCCCTAAACAAAACTTTAAACTATTGTTGGTACGCAATTTCTTGATATTCTTGCTAGTTTGTCTTTCAATCATAATCTTCTACTCCTTGAATATGTTGAGTAGGGGAAGCTTGAGAAAGTGGCAGCTTAGGTTAGGGATGGTTGTGCAGGGCTGTCCACGGCGAGGCCTCAAGGTCGGGCGATGAGCTTCAGTGACAGGGAAGAAGAAAGATTGGTAAGTTATGGCCAGGCTTTGGTGGTGCTTCTGGGAGTATGAGGATGCTACTGGTAAATGTAATTGAAAAGTAATTAATTGAATAATATGAATTGAAGATTGGCTTACTTTGAGGTCTTCCGGCGATAAACGACGATGTGACGATCGAGGGCTCAACTAGGGTGTTGCGATGGCTCACTGGACACCTATGCTTTCGAATGGAGGGGCTCCTGGGTTTTATAGATGAGCTATGGTGGTTCGGGGCAGTGGCCTTGTCATTCAGTCAATCGACACATGGCTGAGGGGAGGGCACAAAAAGGCTCGGTGAGACTCGGTAGAGGCGGTGCAGAGGTCGGCACGGGACGTGGAACCTCGGGCTAGGCATTGCGGCGATCAAAGTTGGTGCGGGCGGTCGGCCTTGAGAGAGTGCAGAGGCGACGATGAATTTCAGCCTAGGGCTTCACCGTGAGTCAAGGGGGAATTAAAGGGTGTGTCAGGGCGTGGCTGGCAAGATGTATTGTGGTTTGACAAGTTGCAGAGGCGTGGTTGACGATAGGATTGACCAAGAAGGTGCGGCGGCAAAGAATCAGGCCAACATGATTTTTGTGTTGGACTATAAACAGTGCCAATGGTTGATTTGTGTGGGAAAGAACGGAGGAGATGGGATGACAGGGGAATTGAAGTGTAGATGATGGAGAAAGGTGGAGGTTACGGCTAAGAATAAATTAAATCAAAATGAAATGAAATTCAACTTCCTTTTGAAAATTTGAGGTTGTTTCAACTTCCTTATCTAGTAATCATTCTAAAACGTGCTTTGCATAGTTGCATTTTGAGCAGGCAAGTAAAAAAACATCGGTCACAGTCAAAAGCAATCTGAAAAATACTGAACATATCGAAGTTTTCTTTCTTTTTAAACGAAGGCCTAGCTGTAACCTCATAGGGCCTCCCAAAACCAATTCCTTGCGAGCACTATCTAGGAACAGAACTGGGCAATGAACCACGGACAAATCACGTCAATTACATACCATCAAGAGAGTGAGCGGAGGATGTGAGGATTGTGCGATTTGGGAGTCTTAATGAAGGATTTTCAAAACTATTCGTACAAATGGTACTTTAGTTATTTTTTACATTTAAGCTTCATACGATTATTTTTATAAATCTAACTTTTTTTTTGAGCTTAGTAGGTGTCTGTAGACTGTAGTGCGCCCCCTAGCTCGGCTGAACAGCGACCGACTGCTTCTTTAATTAGTGATGATGCGTAATTAGTGTTAATCATATTTAGTGAGTGCTAATCATGACAATTAATTGGCTGCCATTGTGGGGGCTCGCAGCGTCCTGCTGCCGAGCAGCCGTGGCTCTATAGATGCTACGGTTCAGCAGCATCTACTAAGCTATGATAGTGCTGCAGCTGTCCAAGTTGAGGAGAGATTTATAAAAATAAATATTTAAAACCAAACTTTGGAAGACAAAATAGCTACAGCGTCATTTAGTGTCGGATACGTGAACTGTTCCGATTTCCACCATGCAAGTGTAGCAAGTCTTCTCCTGCCATCTGCCATGGACGTGGCTTCGTCCTCGACCAGAGGTAAAAAGCGGGGCCCACATCTTTCTACGTGGCATCCAAGTCACACGCTGCACTGCTGCAGTTGTTTCCTATGACCATCGTGCGATGCGAATGGGTATGGGTCTGTGGCCTATGGGAAGCACCGCCGATTCCAACACGGCAACCACCCCGTGTGGTGCCCCTCGCCCCCTCGAGAGGTTGCTCAGGCATCCGCCGGTTCAGCTCAAACTTTCGCTCGATTTTGGAGGTTCGTGGGTGGCATTTGCACCGCATTTGGGTGCGTTTGCTGATTTGCCGGGGAACGAGGCGTAGGGAGCAGCAGCCATGAGCGAGGTGTTCGAGGGCTACGAGCGGCAGTACTGCGAGATCTCCGCCTTGCTCTCGCGCACGTGCACCGCCGCCTCCGCCCTCGATGGAGGTTCGTTCCCCAAATTCTGGTGGTTCAGCGCCAATAATTTTCGGATGCCTGTATGATTTGGTCTAATTTTTGCCCTCTTTTCTTGTTTTCTTTACCAGAGAAGAAGAAGCAGAAACTTTCCGAGATCCAGTCCGGCTTGCAGGAAGCTGAATCGCTGGTAAAAAAACAATAGAGCTGAGGTTTCTGTGTGTAGAATTTGTGCTTAATCTTAGCTGTGTATTGGAAACAGTCTGCTCCCCGAGGTGGACGTTGTGCTGTGATGGTTAGTTGTGTAATTATGCGTTAAATTTCTGTATGGATGTGTCTAGATTAGGAAGATGGATTTGGAGGCGCGGAGCATGCAGCCGAGCGTGAAGGCGGGGTTGCTGGCTAAAATAAGGGAGCACAAGTCTGATCTGAACAATATCAAGAGCGAGCTCAAGAGGATCTCGGCGCCTAATGCCCAGCAGGCCACCCGGGAGGAGCTCCTCGAGGCCGGCATGGCGGACGCTCTCGCGGTGAGCTCCCAATCGCCTATGCTTATGTCAGTTCGTAGGTAGATTATGCGTTTGTAGCAAACCATCTGGTATTCTAGTACTCAGGTGACAGATGAGTTTCAATAGATGTTGCGGCTGTAGTATGTGACCCGTATGGCACATACTCAGCTCAGTATTTGCGTAGAGCCTCAGATTATGTGTTTGAAGCCTGTTTCGATGAACTTCAGTTATGCCTTCATTCTTCAATTTGAATTTCCACGAAAATATTGAATCTAGTAGTCTGGTTATGGTTAAGTACAGGCCTGTTGGAATCAATATATAGTTAATAGTAATACAGAACAAGACAATGCTTGAATTCAGTACTAGAAATTTGGACTCCGTTGTCAATAAGTGATTTGATTTGTACTTTCTTAGGACATTGTTTTCCTAGTTGGACAGGACTGCATGTATAATCTGTTAAAGTGCAAAGTTTGAGCAAACTAGCAAAGGCACATGCATTTCATCGTATTTGTCAATTGTCACTTTATTTATTATTGAGATCTTAGCTCTTGCATTCATATTTTATTTGTTGCAAGAAGGCTTTGTGGCACAATTCTTTCAGTGAACATATTTATGGTCTTGCCATCCATCCATTAGCTTAGAATTTAGTTCACTTTTATTTAAGCCTGGTGACATATTAAGAGGAAGCCGTAAATGGTTCTGTTAATATACTATTGAAATGCTGCTACACTGCTGGGAGATTTTGCCTTGTTTTATTCTTCAGTGTTCTATTCTATATCTTTACTGTTATTCTGCCTATATGTAATTAATATCACAGCACTACATTATTGGTTTCCTAAAGTGTTTATCTAAGGCTCGCCATTTCCTTTCTGATGTACTTTTGTTGTTACATGGCTCAGGTGTCCTCTGATCGGAGAGGAAGATTGATGATGGCATCAGAAAGATTGAATCAGTCTACTGACAGAATTAGAGAGAGCCAGAGAACAGTACTGGAGACAGAAGATATGGGCGTGTCAATTCTTCAGGACCTTCATCAACAACGACAGTCACTGTTGCATGCTCACACAACAGTATGTATTATGTTCTTTCAAGATATTTTTATTTGGGACCTTGAGCCACCATTGGAGTTACTACATGCTTGTTCCTTTTCTTGTCCAATTATTTTTGGATTGATCATTTTTGGCCTTACACGTAGATCAGCAACAACAATCTTAGCTAGCAAAATATATAGACAAAAAAATCACTAGTTAGATGCTAATTTGATTTTTGATGGATTTGCACTATCTAGGCTTATTTAGGAAATTGGTTACTGCTTTATGAAGCGTGTATATTAAAAAGTGCCATTGCTGCCAAATTAGGCTCATATATATTAGGGATGGCATCTCTGAGAATGTAGTTATCCAGCTTTTGTGAACTTTTGCACAGGACTTACCATCTATCATGTCCTGGTGCTACATGATTCCTGAATCTAGTTCATGATTTGATTGCTCAGTAGTAAAGATAAAAAAACTGGTAATGTGATGCTTCTTTGGACATGAGTTGCAAAATGGATTAAGTTCTCTAATATATGCCAAATCTTCAATTAGTTATACCAGTGACACTTATTTTCCGTTTGGTCATGGGATTGTGGTTGAGATTCTCCTCTGGTTTGCAGTTTCATGGGACTGTTGACTGCATCAGCAAGGGTAAAAATATTATTGCTTCAATGTAGAGAAAAATGGGCTGGATCGCTTGACTATTTCTGTCAAGAAAGATATTTTTGATTAGCTGTTTTGTACAAAACGAAACAAACATTAGCCTTTTGATTTGTAAGACAAATTTCCCAAAAGCTAGTGGATTAATTTTGCATATTAAATAGTGCAACTCCACGATCTTTGTGCAGAGTTTATTAGTGCAGTATACTGTCCAATGTGTGCTGCAGCCTGCAGCATTAACATATCTTTGGCATTACCTTGTGATTTGTCTGGATTGGATGAGCAGGCAGTGCCCCATTTGCCCTGATAGTTAATAGCACACATATCAGCTATAGATACGTTTTCCATACGTGTTAATGGCATCCTCCTCGTCTTGCTCACAGTTGCATGGCGTGGATGACTACATCGGCAAAAGTAAAAAGATCCTAGTGGCAATGTCAAAGAGGATGGACAGGAACAAGTGGATTGTTGGAGGCATTATCGCGACGCTTGTTCTAGCTATCTTTTTCATATTGTACTTCAAGCTTGCTCATTAGAGCTTGCTTCCCCTGAGATTCTCCAAATGCAGCCGGTGCCTTTCCTAAAATCATTTGTTTCCCCTGAGATCCGAGTGGGTTTGTGGAATACTGGAATGTGATGTACAGTGACACTTAAGCAATGTAAAACTTGAATGAGATGTGCTTCAATGCTTTCCTCTCTAATAAGAGTAGCACTAATCTCAAAGTAAATGATGAGGTAAGTAACATCTATCCACCATTCGTCATGTTTTAAAAATTATGCAAATCACTATTGAGAAAAGCATTGAAGCACCTCTCAACTTGAATTCTTTCAAAACAAAAGGTGGTATTTCTTGTGCCCAAGGGCATTATGCTGCTGCATCATAAAGCTTGTGCGGGCGTGGATCTGAAGATTCTGAGCTATTATCACCGTGTAGCTTCCGATCATTGTATAGTGATAGTCTAAAAAAACATTATACAGTAAAATAACCTTTTAAAATGGCATCTTACGTTCTCACTGTACTGTTCGTTTGGATGGTATATTGCGCCTCCGTGGAAGGTTGCAAATTACAAGGAGTATGTTTATCGGTTATGTGGAATACTTTGTTTTTTTAGCTCATAGCGTATTATTTTTTTTGAACAAATAAACATGATAGTTTTTTTATCACTATTTAAAGTGGCTTATTGAAATAACATTTTCAAAGCAGTCTGTTGGTATTTAGTTCACTTGTACAATCACTCATGTTAAAATTAAAAATCATAAATCGTAGCAAAAAAAAAAAGAACGCACCTATAGCTATTTCAGCAAACGTTGCCGGGGTTTGTCTTTCTGATATGAACACATTTTGTAAGCATCTGCTTCACAACGAAATACGGTACTTCGTCGAAATAACCTGTGCATAGCCTATATTTTTTACGACCTGCAGAATTCGTGACAAAACCGTGTAGAGTGCTGCACCATGAGAGATGGAAATACAAGCAACTAGACATACATTATCCTTTCCTTGTGGTTTACCCTTTTCAGTTCCAGTATTGAAAATGGCTGTTGAATTCAATAGATGGATGCATGCATTGCATTACGAACAAGTCATGGTAAAGTCAAGCCGGCTACCATCAGAAGCTAGCCAAGCGTTGGAAGCTATCCACAGGGACTACCCAAAACTGACCGTGAGACCAAACCCACCAAAACAAAGCTTCTCTCATCACCCTTTCCTTTTTTCCTTTTTCTGTTTGGATTCGCACGAATTGTTTGGGTGCTTAATTATCTGCTTCTGTGGCAAGTGGCAGCCGATTCATTTATTCTTTACACTTGCACACTCGAAAGTCTTAAATAGCGCTCAGTTTGGTGTTAACTTATGGCTTTTTTATACTGCAACTGACTTATTTTTTTACTGTAACTGAGTTGACTTATTTAGCATAAATAAATTTAAAAAAATAAAAAATAGAAAAAACATGTTAGCTTATCATGGATAATACAAAGGAATACGAAAAAAAGCAAAAAAACCCAAAAAAATCAGAAAAAAGACGAAATTACTGAATAGTGAAAAAAAAAGTAGAAGTCAGATGCAGAAACTGAATTTAAATCATTTTGAGTGGTACCTTAAATTCAATAATCTCAAATGAATTTCCTAAAAAAACAGTGTCGAAGGGAAAGAAAATAAAAGTCTTATTCAACCAGTAGAAACGTGAACAATTTGGTGTTTATTAGGGTTGTTCAAGATAAACGGAACTATGGCTATTAATTATGTATGACACGTAAGGTGGTCAGATTGCCGCGTTAGCAGGTTTGAGAAGCATACAGTGCACAGATCTTAACCCCGTTCGTTTCAGTTTTTTTTCGACTTCAGCTTCTAACTTCTACTCTTTTTTTCACTATTCAGTATTTCGTTTTTTTCTGAATTTTTTTAGATATTTTAGGCTTTTTTGTATTTTCTTTTTTTTCGTGTTCCTTTGTGTTGTCCTTAATGAGTTAACATTTTTTTTCTATTTTTACATTTTTAAAATTAATTATGCCCAAAAAGCCAAATCAGCTACAGTAAAAAAAGCCAGCTACAGTGAAATTTCAGCCAAAAGTCAGAAGCCATCGCTAAAACGAGCGCCCCCGTACGGTGAAAGAAGTACATGAGTTCACAGGCACCGGCATGTTATGACGTATGATCCAGCAAGACACTACAGCAAATAGGCGAGAACGCATTGCACGTACTATTTATGTAAACAGTACCGTATGTACTGTAGTACTTATTAGGAATAGTGTGCATATCTTTGTATTAAGAATAATTAGATAGATATATTTATATAGAAATATATATATATATATATATGTGTGTGTGTGTGTGTATCTTTATATTAGGAATAGATATCTTAATATTTAGATAGTATATATATGATATCATTTTTAGTTGATTGGCTGTATTAGATTATGCTAGTCTTCATATTGTTAGGGGCTAACATCATCTATATAAAGAGATGAGCCGCATCAATCATAAGCAAGTAATGAATAGACAAATGTTCTTTAAATAAGCCTCAGAATATCTCCTTCTCATCAGAGAAGAGCTCTGCTAGTGATTAGATGAGGACGAGTGTCCTATCCCCAATCTTCGGACTCGTACTCAACCACCGACCACAACATTTGGTATCAGAGCCAACTGTTGCTCCGTCATCCATGGCAAGCAGCAGGGGTTTCGATCCCATGAAGATCCAAGCTTCAAGATTCTACTACCTAGGGCTTCTGACTTTCAACAACACGAAAGATCTGCCACTTTGGTTGAATCGCTTTGAGCGTTTCTTCAAGGAGCAGCGGACGATGGAGGAAGAGAAGGAGTGGCTGGTATCACACCACCTGACGAGGAATGCTGCCCTGTGGTACTAGCAGCTGGAGTGTGCGCCTGGGTGCAAACATAGCTAAGTTTTATTAAATATGTCAACCTCTGTTTCGCTACCACCATCACGCCGTCTCCACCCACATGTCAAGTCTCTACGGAGCCAACTACTGTGACTTTCGATACTGAGTTATCCTCTACTAAGATCTGCACCAACTTGATAGGTTGGATGAAAGAGTTCATGACCAAGATAGAGAAGGCACAACATATTGCTGCGGTTTCTTAGTCACCATCGTCGTCAGTTGCGACCATGTCCAAGATAGAAGAGTAGTAAGAGGTGACGTCTGCCACTGCAATAGCGGCATTGCCATCACCGTTATTAGTGTTGGTCCTGTTACTGCCTCCGCCAACGATAACTCCTCTCCAGGTTTCGCTATCCTTAGCTGCACCTTTAGTGTCTTCGCCAAAGAGGAATGTTATCGCTGCCCGACGACGTTCTTCTCCATGTGACCAGTTGACACTGTGCATTCGAAGATGCGGAGTGCAATGGCTGTCATGTGGGAGTCAGCGATGTCATCACATCTCTCCTACAAACGTTACATCTCAGGGCAAGAAGAATATTGCTGTCCTATGGTGTTTGCCCTTATCATCGGTGACTTCTATGACGTCAACACATGCTAGAGAGTTCGTATTCTCGCTGTTGTGCAATGGCGCTTCGTTGATTATCTTCTGTGCTGCACGACGTCATCACGAGCTCTTATCGATATGGGGTTACAAAGGATTACAACCGTAGCTGCCATTTGACAGCTCGAGGAGGAGCTATCTTGCCGCGCGAGGTGTAATGTTATGGCGTATGATCTAGCGAGGCACTGCAGCAAGCAGGCGAAAAAGTATCATGCGCATTGTAGCACTTATTAGGAATATTGTGCGTATCTTTGTATTAGAAATAATTAGATAGATATTTTTATATTAGAAATAGATAGATGCATATCTTTATATGAGGAATAGATATCTTAATATTTAGATAGTATGAATATGATATTATCTTTAGTTGATTGGTTGTGTCCAAACAACACTTTACATGCGCACCGGCTGGTTCATCAACAAACTAAGCTACAATACGAAATTGTTGAAGTATAAATGAATTGTTCACATTTCTTCATCAGCTTAAGCTTTTGAGTGAACTGGTTGGTGTATACAACTCGATATGGTATTAGAGCCAAGAGGTCTTGAGTTCGAGACACAGTTGACGCAATTAAAAAAAATAATTGCAGCACACTTATATTCCACGTTTTAGGTCTGAAGAAGTCTACACGTCAAGGAGAATGTTGAAGTATAAGTGAATTGCCCACCTTTCTTTATCAACTTAAGTTTTTAGGTGAACTGATTGATGTATGCAGCTCAATAGAAATATTTCTTCCTTTGAAAACAAAACACGCAGCATTCAACGTGGCAATGCGACGACGTCCCCCAACAAACAGAAATAATTTGCCAACGTAAGCCTCTGTTTCTCGAATTTATAGCCTGCCGTTCCAGCAGCCACACATCATCAGGCCACCCAGCCTGTTGCATCCCTAATATTTGACCATTTCCTCCATTTCGTTCCTCGACGGCCTTTTGGATGACGCAACGAGTTTGTTACATGCGGACGCGTTGCGATCGAGCTTGGAAAGTCACACCACGAATTGCCGGCGAACGTTCAGAGAGAGAGATGCATGTGAGGAGCAATCACCATGAATGCACCTTTGGTCAGACGGTGTTCTTCTCAAGAGCCACGCTTTGGCACCAAACGAGGCAGAGTGGAAGAAGAATGTAAGGAGAGAGAGAGAGAGGAGGGGGACAGAGGTACACCACCACACATGGGGGGTCAGGCCCAAAGGGAATGTCTTTTGGCATTGGGCAGCCCAAAGTGTGGTACCGATACAACAATGCCATTCCCCTAGCTTGGCCACCCCAAAAGCGAGCAAAAAGCATGCATGCAACAGTGCACTGCTAGCTCAAAGATCTCGATTCCATGGCACGAGCTAGACACAGATCGATGGTTGATAGGAACATGCAACGCTTAAGAGATGGAAAAGAGGGACATGCATTCATGTATTATATATTCCTGTCCAAATATCCAAACCTTGGGGTCTAACTTATCATATGTGGCATGATTCCATTCCACAGTGCTTGTGGGTGGCTACAGCTTTAGCTTAGTACTGATCATCGCACCTATCATGGTGTGGTTATATGGTTTCCTCTGCACGCACGCATGCATTGCAAAAACAAATTTTTTTTTAAGTTTGGACAGGAAAAAGGGCCTTTCTGTGTTTTCTAACCGATCACCCCTCTCATCGTCAACATGGAAAAGGTTCGGCCATGTCAGGTGGACAAAAGTACTTGCGTGCCTTTTTATCTCCCATTCTTACCCTTGGAATTATGATATCGTCTTTCACAAGGCCAAAACAAGGTGATCGACCAAATTACTCATCATCTCCACACACTTGATCCATCCATGATTTGTTGGTACAGATCAGCTCCTTTAGCTCTACATCTAGGGATCTAAACGCACTGTCCATCTCATTGTGCAAATATAAATTAATTACACACTTTTATTCCTCTCAATATAGTAAAAGTTAAACACTTACGTTATTAACCTCAAACGGCAGAGAACTGTGCCATGTGTCTCATATATCACTCACATGAATGCAACGTACGTGCGCGCGTGCTACACTACAATTGCACGTCCCTGTTGGATTTTACATAGCCAGTGATGCCATCTCTTCCGAAGGCAAGTACAGTACCATTGCTAGCACTAGAAGGGGTTCTTCCCCTGTAATGCTGCAGCAATCTGCCGTTGTTGCCACTGCCACTGCCTAGGGTTTCCAGTGCCTCGAGCTGCGACTTGAGGAACTTGAGGTAGCTGGCCGCCTCGTCGAGCATGGACGCCGTGTCCATCTTGCTGCCGCCGGGCACGAGCCTCTGCAGCGCGCGCAGCCGCTCGCTCACCCTCTCCCGCCGCAGCCGCGCCGCCACCGTCTGCGGGTCGCTCGATATCCGCACGTTCTTGCGCCGCGGCTTCTCGGGCCGCCGATCGGCCGCGCCGAGGTTCACCGGCCGCATCGCCGCGGCGCGGTAGATCATCTCCTTCACCTGCGCTATCGCCTCCGTGTCCGGCTCGTACCCGCGGCCGAGCGGCCCGGGCTGGCGGCTGATCCGCCCGAACGTGATACTGGTCGTCGTCGTTGCTGATGCCGATGCGCGTGCTGCGGGGTACTTGTCTTCTAGCTTCCGCTTCGAGGGAGGTACAGCAGTCTGAGCAGGCGGTACCGGCTGCGACATGGCGCACGGAGACGCCACCTCCGTGTCGTGACCGCCGTACGTGTTGGACTCGCCGGAGGAGATGTTGCCCCCGCCGGTCGTGCTGCTGTACCCGGAGAAGGCGGTGTTCGAGACGGCGGTTCTTGCGGGCTCCTCGGGGATGTTCGGGAACCAGAACCTGTCAAGGAGTCCGTCGTGCGCGCCGGCGATGGCTGGGAGCATATCCACCGAGTCCATGAATGCCGTGGATGCGTCAGTGGGAAGAGTCATGCCGTCTTGGCAGCGCACGAGGCTCATATCGTGCTGGGACGACGACGGCAGGTCGAGGCCGTAGGCGTCTGAGCTCACGGTGTCGTTGCCGCCGTCGTCGGAGCGGAGCTCGAAGCTTGGGCTCAATAAGGCGGAGAGGAGGGCGTCGTCGCTCGGGCAGCTCGGCGGGCACGGCGCGGCTGGAGATTGCGTGCTCCACCCGAAGGCGTCCATGTATATGTGGCTGCCGCGCGCCGGCAAGACTGAACAATTGTAGTAGTCCTGCTAGTAGCTGTTACCTCTGTACGAGTGCAAAACTGCAAATAAAGTGATCTCGTGTAAGTAGAAATACGACAAGCAACTGATTAGCGATAAGTTTACATATCTATGTTCCAACTGAATGATGACTGACACACGCAAGACTTGTAGTTTAACAGGATCTACTGCCGAGACTAACACGAACACAAGAAAAAACAACACAAATTAAGTCTCTAACAACTGATAACTACGAAGCAAACCACAGAGCAAGAAGCAGCAGCAGCAAGTCAAAATACGTACCTTAGTTTGCCTAACTGAGGACCTGATCATTCAGGCCGGTCTGCCCGGGGCTGTGCCGATCTGCGATAGATTCTAGAGATGGCTGGGGGCGAATTACGCTTGGGTGCAGTGTAGCGATAGGATGGTCCTCCTGCGGATGGCTGGGCGGCATATGGGCGTCTTTTATAGGCGGCCTGAGCTAGCTGTGCCCCGGTAAGAATTTTGTTTCTTTTTCCTTGGAAAAAAAAGCAAAGGTAAGAACTTTTCTCTCTCTCTTTCTTGCATTCTGTGGGGGCGGTTCAGTTGGGGGACAGCAATGTACTGGGCTACTAGCACCGCAATGTCACACGTACCAATTGACATTTACATATGCCTGCTCGTAATTAAGTAGAGATAGTAACTCTCTCAGTTCTACAGTTAGTAACATTTTTGTCTTATTTATGCAGGGTTAAAGATTGCATGTGTTTTAATGATAGGTTGATCCATATACTAATTAAGAGTATTGGTATCTGTTCTATAGATAATAATTTTGTGATATATATCGGAGAAAACGGTTCTGCTTTTCTTTTGTTTCATGATCATGAGGGAAAAGTAGATGCTTGATGAAAAAAAAAAGGAGGATTAATGATGAACGCCACAGCCTCATCTGTTGTCTGCTTCGGAGGAAACTTTGTCTGCTTGTTCTTTGTTTGCTTCAGGGGTAACTTCTCTGTGGTTTGTATTTGGTATTGTTGGTTGGTACTTGATACATCACATGAAACTTTGGAGTTTTATGGGATATATGGGATCCCTCATGTGACAGACCAATGATTAAATAAGCTGAATCTTGGCTGCTCCAGTAAGATTGCAAGATTTCCTGTCCGTTTTTTTTGGAAAAGAACAAGATGGCGAGAAAGCTATGATAGCTGATGCTTATTGTATCCCCAAAAAAATCAAACAAGAGCAGGGAACCACATCATGCAAGTATATGTATATGCATGATGAGGTGAGAGGACCACACTGATGAGGATATGCAACCGATTGCAAGATAAGAGTTCCCTTTTCAAAAAGAAAAAAAGAGATCAAGATAAGAATACGAAGGTCTACTTACATCTCTATTATTTCAATCTAACGTAAGGAAACTTTGCTATATTTTGGAACATGCCATTTAATTTTTTTAAAAAAAACAATATTGGTTTCATCATGCATGCGTGCATTTGTTAAAGTTAGTCAGCTGCGAAGCAGGGTGGGAAAGCAGTGTTTAAAAAAACACTCGAGTGCTATTTAGCACTTCTCAATATTGTAATGTATAGTAAACTGTGAAGAGTAGTGCTCCTATATTTTCGGTAGGGAAAAAGGTTGACAGGTTTTGGATCTTGTTTCCTAAAGAGCCCCCTCTCCAGGGATATAAGTTGTGTGTATCTGTGTACATACATCCAGCTGTTGGACAATAGGCCATATACATATATACCACTAGACCCAAAGAAACCCTACTGAAATTTGCAAGAAGATATTAATTTTCAGAAATCCATGCGCAATAGGATTTTATTTTGTGGATCAGATTATACAAACTCTGTCTGCATCATCTCTTCACCAGTCATCTTAGAGAGATGACGCAAGTGATGTTCGTGCCAAATGCATAGTATCTACGAGTGCACATCTGTGAATTGCGAATGAATCATGAGGTCAAGAATTTTCATGGCCAATATTTCCATATCTACCCTGCCTAATTGCTTATGCCTCATGGGAGTGACATGATGCATGCGTCAGTTAGTTCGAGGTGAAGAAAATAAGTTTGTCTGATCATCCCATTTGGCATTTGCTAGGGATATGATGCACATACGTTTGGTGCGCCCTCACACGCTTAGCATCAATTACATACGTAGCTCGTTAGTACGTACAGTTTATCACTTTCAGTTCGCTTTCTTGAAGTCATTTCAGGCTTTAACATATCTTTATACTATGAATTGTCTTAAACAATTATCCAACTGTTTTTGAAGGCAAACATTTCGTGGAAGTACAAGTAGCACATGTACGTACACTGAACTACCCTACACGTACTATTACGACAGTCGACTGTAGAGAGGACGACTGTTACCCTGTAGAATGTGTAGTCCTTGCAATTAATTATTCTTTTCAATTAATCAATAATTAATAAAGATAGCAACTGCTGCCTTTTGTTCACCTCATTATTCATGTATATAGGTTTTCGGCCATCACATTTTTTTTCTGAAGTAGAGGAGAAACCCTCCTATTTCCTTTAATAGAAACGGACAAAGTTCTACAAAAAAAAATGACGAAAACAGAAAAAACTGACAGGTTGTCTAGACTACTTCAACCCACATAAGCCGAAAGCCTAAACACTTTCCCCAAACCTAACAACCTCTAAAACATAACAGGAGCTAAAAACGACATCATCCAGCACCCATCCAAACAGACGCCTAGACAAAACCTAGAAATCCACCTCTCAGGAAACAAGACAACCATATTACAGAACTACAAGAAAACAGTCCATTCCATGCCATCCAGCATTTTGCATCCATGCTCGTCCAGTTGTGATCCTCCCTACTCCAGGCCTCCAACCCCTACTCGCATTAAAGATCTCTGCGGCCACTCGATCCAGCAACCTTGCCCCCCAGCGGATTGTTTCTCGTCTATCCTCTTTGTCTGCAATGAAGCCCAATGATCGATCCATCCAATAACAAAATAGATGAAAGAAAGCTAAACGATCAGACGTAAATTTATTTTGAAAGCAAGCCTCATTGCGGGTCTTCCATATAACCCATAAAATGGCTGCACCCCAACAGTGACCAAAATCTTGAGATGTCTAAGGAAAGAATTCAGCCAAGAGCCTAGCAATTATTGATCCATATTCTGAGGTATGTGTCGAAAACCAAACACACGCTTTACCACACTCCAAACAAACCGCACACAGACAATTCAAAAAAAGATGATCCATTGTTTCGATCATCTAAACCACAAGATTGGCATTTGTAAGATCCTCCCCAACCTCTTCGTTTTAGATTCTCCTTAGTCATGGTGCTCTTCTTCACAACCTCCTTCATGTACCAGTGGCATCTATAGGAACGGGCCTGGGGCCCACCAATGACGGCCTCCCCGACGTCTGTCCCCCCGCCGTCGCGCGAGGGACCGGCAGGCCGGCACGGGCGCCGTTGCCGCGTCAATCTGTACCGGCCGGCCGTTGTCTCCGGCGCACGGCGCACCCGACCCCGGCCGGGTTGGATCAATCCATCCGCTGCGCGGGCTCGGCTCGCACAGTCGCACGGCGGGGACGGCTAGCTCGTTGCTTCGGATACGAGTCGCCGGTGTGGCTGGCTCCTGTTGGCTTATTCTTGCGGCTAATTACTTTTGAGTTATGATGCGGACCTCTACTGGCTAATGCCCGGCTGTTGCGATGTGACGGCAAAGTGAATCACGCGCTACACCTACATATCATGGTCAAAGTCCTTCTCACAGTCCTTGCAGTGATCGCACTGATATGCTCCTATTAAAAATGTCCTTTATTAAAAAAAAAAACTTACCTAGCAGTGTATTATACATGTCTTTGTTCCACTAGTCATGTACCCGTGCGTTGCAACGGAATTCATTACATATATAGAGAATCATGTTATGGAAGAAGGTTGCTCTGAACAAGAAATTAAAAAGATATGTGACACCATAGCAACACAAGTGGCAAGCCTTATATAGAACTTCCTAGAGATATGTCATCTTTGCATGGATCAGGTGAAAGATAAATAATTAACTGACAGACAAAAAAGAAGATGTATGCCATTGTATGAACCTCTAGAAGGTTCAAGTGGCACCTCAAGTGTATCCAGAACTAACCATAGTATCAGTGTTACATCTAAGCAGATAAGTAGGATTTGATACAGTATGGCTCAAAAGGTCATATAAAATTAGTGCCGCACTATACGTTCTGGCAGAGAGTTGGACAGATCTTGTGCTCACACATCAACAGTGCAAATAAAACTCCTGAATCAGCAATGTCTTGCAAAACAACGCTTGCCACCTGCCTTGTCGATTGGGCAAGGGGAAGGCATGTGTATGCATGAAGATATGTAGCAGAATTCCTGTAGAACAGTTCAATTGACATTTCAATTTAGCATTAAAAGTATATATGGCATAAGATGAATCACAAGCAAAGAAAAAAACACAACTGACCAGCTGAATGCATGCATAAGAGATTGGAAAATTGCATCCGTGCTACCAAGCAGCGGTGCCATATCAAATTTTGGATTCTTCTCAAAGCACCTGTTGACCGACTTTGTCAGAATAAGCAACATCTGCAAATCCATGTTTTCAAAGAGATAAATCAGGATACGAATGGAGGAATAAGTTTGTAGAAAACCTATCAAATTTAATTGTGTTAAGATTAATGCAGCAGTGGATGCACCTACCCATACATGAGCTCTAGTTGTCCCCTCAATCCTTCGTACAACTCTTCAGTGCAGCTTATACAAACTAAATATATTGGACCCTTGACGAGGAAAACTATGTGAAAGACAGTGTTAAATCAACTTAGTAGACTATATTTCATAGTTAGAAAGGTTTGCACATAAGATTTCCAGGTTAGCTGTACCAAGTTATTCAAGCCTCAATGGAAGAAAGCATGCATCTTTCCTTCTGAAATGAGATAAAGAACAGAGTAAATTTTTGGCAAGGAAGGCCACCTCACCTGATGTTTTCCTGCCCTCACAAATTTGATATGGTCGCCACTGGATGAAAGCAATAAAAGGTCACTAAAAGAAAAAAAATTAGACAGCCCACAGAAAAAGAAAGTCGAGCCACAAAATCTAATCATTGTTATCACCAAAAGTGGAACTGTATCGTTGCACACCTGTTCTCAATGAAGGAAATGATGGCTTGCAATGTAGCAGAAAACCCAGCTAGCTTGTGCTCATCACCATACCTGAAAGTTTGACAGGATGAAAAAAATGCACAATCTTATATCTTTGCTTGAGAAAATGCACCATTCTTGGTCAACTTTTATCATGAATTCGTCTTGCATAAGTGATGTCACCTAGAATATATTGGCCTGCTGGAATTACTCAAAATGAAGAAATGCTTTTTCCTTTTCCTCCAGGAAGCTGAAGTATCATCCTGAAACATCAAGGAGCGCATTGGGGTGACACAAAACCATACCGCCTACACCCCTCCAAAGAGAGAGCGGTATGGTGCAAACCTTGAAAATACGCAGAATACCAACAAGCTAGTACATGTAATTAAATACGCAGGATAAGAATGAACATAAATAGGCATCAGTACCAATGCTAGACGTGGAGCGCCGTCTCAAAAGTTAGTACTATATGTTAGTTGTGTTAACTATGGGTATCACACATTGAGCCAAATTACCGATGAGGAGTGGAATTGGTCAATTGGGGGGTGAAGAATTCATAGTATATGATGGGATTAGTTTAATCCACACCGCGCATAGTCATGTAAAATATGCAAAGCAATAAGCACAATCGTATCAAACGTGGTAAATTGATGGCATATGTGACCTCGTCGAGATGCCTCTTGTCACGCGCCCAGTCCTCGGCACCGGCGGCGTGGCCTTCGGGTTCGGGCTTGTCGATGCCGCCGCTAGAGGCGAGGCTCGCCCGCTCGACGGCGTAGCGCTGCTGCTTTGGGTGGGTGGGCCGCGTCGGCGTCCTTGTCCTCGTCGAGCCCCTCCATCTCGTCCTTCCAGGCAGCGGCCGCGCAGCTGCTGCTTCCGCCTCTGGACGCGGCCGTGAGGTAGCCCTCCTCGTCATCGTCGTCGTCCTCCACATCGGCGTCTGCCTCCATGTTGTCATCGAAGTCGGGGAGGTCAGCGCTACGGAGGGAGAGGGCGGTGAGCCTCTTCTCGGGGGCTTCCGGTTCGGGTTCGTCTTGGGCGTCGGTCGGGTTAGGGTTTGGATCCATGGCAGCGAGATCGGAGGTGAAGGAGATGATGTTGTGCTACCACTGGAGAAAGGGACAACTCAAGTAGGAGAGGGGAGGAGAGGGTGGCGGAGGAGGAGGGAGAGGGATGGGGGTAGGAGGCGGTGGTACGGGGACAGAGAGGGGAGGCGGCGGCGCGTGGGGTTGGGGAGGAGGAGGAGGCGCCGGGGCTGGAGGTGGAGGAGGCGGCGCTTGGGAGGAGGAGGAGGAGGCGGCGCCGCAGGTGGGAGGGAGGGAGGAGGCGGTGGCGGGGGGGGGGGGAGGAGGCGGGGCGGCGGAGGAGAGCGCGGCGCGCGCGGGGGGGGGAGGAGGCGGGGCGGCGGAGGGAGGAGGCGGCGCGCGGGCGGTGGGGGAAGGAGGCGGGCGGCGGAGGGAGAGCGAGGCGGCGGGGAGAGCTAGGGGAGGCGGGGGCGGCGCGCGGGGGGGGGGGGGAGGAGGCGCGGGCGCGGGGAGAGCGAGGGGAGGCGTGGGGCGGCGGGAGGAAGAGCGAGGAGGAGGCGTGGGGGCGGCGGGGGGAAGAGCGAGGGGTAGGCGTGGGGGCGGAAGGTGATGTTGGAATTTTAGGGTTTAATCAGATCGTGTGGTTGAGAAGATAGGAGAAAGATCGAATGATTAAGAAGTGAGGGAGGGTGGACGTGACGGCAACCACCAACTCCTTCTTTTTAAATAGTAAAGATTGATGCTACAACTGCAAATAGATATATACTAGACCACCGGTGATGGCAAGTCGTATTCCGAAGAGGGACGTGGCTAGGCACTCCGTGCTGAAGTGGATTAGAGGTGGCCAACCACAGGGTGTCTGTGTCATTGCTGCTGCTTGTGTGGTGCTCGTCAAGGTCGGCGGCCCCGATGTATCTGTTGAAGTATAAGTGAATTGCTCATCTTTCCTCATCAGCTTAAGCTTTTGGGTGAATTGGTTGGTGCATACAACTCAATATGGTATCAGAGCCAAGAGGTTTTGAGTTCGAGACCCGGTTGACGCAATTAAATAAAAATAATTGCAGTCCACTTCTATTCCACGTCTTAGGCCTGAGGGAGTCTACACGTGAGGGGGAGTGTTGAAGTATAAGTGAATTGCCCACCTTTTCTCATCAGCTTAAGCTTTTGGGTGAATTGGTTGGTGCATGCAACTCAATAGTATCCATGGTCTCCACCCCTCCCTCCAGTCCAGTCTCCCTCCTGGTGTTGCAACTATTGCTAGCTTCCTCTCTTCCGATGCTGTAACTACTGCCCCCCCCCCCCATGTGCTTATATCTTTTCACCTTTGTGGATATTGGGGAACAGGAATAGTGTTGATGCACTAGTATATGATGGATTTTTAAGAAAAGAAGTATTATGTGATGTGAGATTGGTAATTTGGTTTTTGGTATCACAAATGAGACATTCATTAGCTAGTTCGTTTTTCTTTAGTCGTTTCATTTCTCTCCAGAAAGATTTGTGCTCCAGCAGCCCAAATTATTAGATTGATAGATTAGGAGCCACAGCCAAGCACGACACAGCTGATGGCTCGATTTTGAGATGAAATCGGTTTGAAACTTCCTAAAAAATTTTTCTAAAACATGTTTGAAACTCGAGTGTTTTTTGTGAATCTTGCTTGAAACTTTATTGAAACTCTCTTGAATATTTGAAACTCTGTCGAAACTTGTTTAAAACTTGTGTTTTCATGAAGTTTTATGAATTTTATGATTAAGTATTGTGGTGTTTCATTAAGTTTTATAAAGTTTTATGAGATTTTATGTCTAAGCTTTATAGATTTATGATATTTCATAAAATTTCAGGAGGTTTCATGCCTAAATTCACTAAGTTTCATAAGCGCGTTCGGAACTCTTTGAAACATTATGAAACTTAGATGAAACCCGATGAAACTTACCTATACCGTTAGAATCATTTCTAATGGTATACCGTGCACTAGTATAACTCATTAGATAAATTGCTTTTGAGTTTGATGCAGACCTCTACTTAATGCCCTTTGTTCTTTTCAAGAAGTCGTTTTAATTAAATAAGTGTAATTGATCTTTCAAAATTTTGATATTTAGATTTATCATGTAGAAATGACATAACTAGTTATCATCACAAGTACTTTTGTATTGTTTTTTTTACTAACATGTGATTTTAAGAAAATGGTCAATGGGCATGTTCTTTTCAGGTTCTCAAAGCGGCTTTTGGCTTTTGCTACAGTACCTAACTTTCAAACGGAGTATTTTTTTAAGATGAAGTCTAGTTAATTATAGTACACGTTAAAAACCCAACATCTGTACTATCCAAAATCGTAAGCGAGTATCTCTCTCTCCGTAATCTCTGTCGCAAAAAAACTAAAGTTTAAAAATTTCAGCTAAAAGTCATAAGCTGCAGCCAAAAAGAACAGGCCCGTTAACGACATGTATTGGAGACCTTGCCTATGTTCAACTGAGAAGTAAAAAAAATGAAAGCAATACTAAACAACATGCGGTTAAGCGGGTCGCTGATGTAATGATAAATTAATTACGCTCTCATAATACATGAGCTATATATATCTTTATTACTTAAAATGCCTAACAAAAAAATCCAAACAAACAAACTTTATCTTTCTAAAAAATATTTAACAAAAAAAGAAAAAACATCCCCCAAAATATAAACTAACTTCAACAAAAAAATATTATGATGTGGGACACAATGAAGCTCGACTAGGTGTGGTGTAGGTCGAGCACGGCAACAAAAGTGTGGCACCAACTCTTTGAGCTCAACCGTGAGCAGAGACAAAGACGAAGGTGTGAAGTATACCCATCCGACAATATTGACTTCACTTGCTAGATAATATGATATTTTATAGAAAGTGGTAAACAACACTCGAGTGTTGTATTAGATTAGAAGCATTCATATTTTCTGAGCATTGGATCTCTCTCCAATGGATCTCCCATACCCCCATCCAACGGATCTCGCTATATCCTCTTAAAAAAAATATGAGTGCTCCGAATCTAGAGCGTTAGATGGAGATCCAATGTTTAGAAATTTTGAGTGCTCATAACCTAAAAAAAATATTTGAGTGCTCTTTAGACAGTTTCTATTTTTATATGTACCAAAGTACGGGGTATATCCCCCTGTTAAACATATCTTTGCTGCATTGATGCTGCAAATGCAAGCAGGTGGATACTATCCCACGATCAGTAAATGACTGCTACGAAATTAATCTGCAACCGTGTACGTACGTAGCTGCTGGTGCGTGTTTTTAAGGACGTTGGTGTCTCTGTTACATTGATGCGTTGCAACTGCAACCGGTCACGCGCGTACGGAACGGTCGTAGAGTATATTCCAACCCTTGACGTGACACACAACATTAGGAATATTGTACCGGCCAGTTGTCCTATTCTGACAACTATTTTAGCACATACCACAAACTTGTACCACAACGCAATCATTTTTAATTTAATTGGAAGAACGTACGTACGTGCAGCTCGTTTAATTTGGTCAAATGCATGATATGAAAGCATGGATCGATCGACTTGGATGCGTAACGACTACTATGCATGCCATGCATAAACCCTTGTATTACCAGATGGCATCAAAGGTCTTGGATTTAGCTAGATTTAAACTTCTCATATAGTGCTGAAACAAATCTGTAATTAATTGGGTTGGATAGTTCAAGACTTCTAAGTTGAGTCACAGTCGTATTCCAGAGAAATTCACTACGTACGACTGTACGAGCAGGGGCGGATCTGGGCCTCAGCTTGGGTAGGCTATAGCCCGAGGCCCAGCAAAACTTCTACTACTACCCCCATTAATATACCCTTCAAAAAAATTTCAACTCAGCCAGCCCAGCTCGAGGCCTACATCCGCCGCGCGCGCGCTTGTCACTGCTGCTGCGCTCCACCCGCTTGCTGCGCCGCGCGCCGCACGCACGCGCCCCGCAGCGAGCCGCCGCCGCCATGGCGCAGACGGCGCCTCTCGCGGCCGAGGAGCGGGAGGAGGGGAGGACCGAGCCGGAGGAGGAGTGGGAGGAGCGGGAGGAACGGGGAGCCGGGAGGAGGAGGCGGCCACCGGGAGGAAGAGCGGGGGCCGGGGAGGAGGAGCGGGAGCCGGGAGCGGGAGCCGGGAGGAGGAGCGGGGCCGCCGGCCGGACGGGGAGGAGGAGCGGGAGGAGGGGCGGGGGGCGGGGCCGGCCGACCGGGGAGGAGCGGGGGCCGGGGAGGAGGAGCGGCCGAGCGGGGGCCGGGGAGGAGGAGGAGTGGGGTGGGCCGGTGGGGGGCGGTGGGGGCCGGCCGAGTGAAGACTGAGGAGGAGGAGGAGAGAACTCAGAAGAAATCAGCCGAGTAGCCGACCGTGTGGTGAGATTTTTTTTTATGTTTGTAAATTACAATTGATACATAAGATTATTTTATGTTATGTAATTAATGTTATATTTTTGTTATTTAGGAATTAACTAAAAGATAAGGATACAAATTACAAAATGAAGAGGAGTATTGATGAGGAAATGTTATATTTAGGAATTAATGTTATATTCTTGTCCTAGTATTGATGAGGAAATGGTGGGCTAGCCGCTACATTCTCCATTTAGAATTTGAGGTACTTGATGTATCTTTTTTACGCTACATTTTGTATGATTTTATATGTTTTTTTATTGTGATTTGTGTTAAAAACTTGAACTCTTCAAGTATTGAGCGTTAAACAAAATTTTTATATCAATTATACATTTATGATATACTAAACTATTACTTAGTTCAAATTTAGCCCGAGGCGTGATCCAATCCTGGATCCGCCACTGTGTACGAGCAACAAAATACTCTACAGAGTACTTGTGAATTTGATGGGAAGTGGAGACACTTAAATCATACTTGCAGTGGAAATAAACGAATCCCTTTACGTGCGTTACTAAATTTTTTTTACCGTGCTAGCTAATGCGGTAATGCCAGTAGTGTGCCACAGCACTGTGCAAGAACACGCGCGGCCTCTTTCAGACGGACCACATTGATTTATTCGATATAATTAAATTTTTAAAAATAAAAATAGAAAAATATATTAACTCATCACTTGTAATACAAAGGGATACAAAAAAAGAAAAAATTCAAAAAAATAAAAAAATAAAAAACGAAATTAATAAATAGTAAAAAAATAGAAACCAAAGGTTAAAATCTAAATTAAACGGTGCGTCTGCTTTGCGTGCAGCAGGCCGGCTCCAACTTCCCGGAATCATAGTGGGCGCTCGCCCTCGTGCACGCGCGCGCCTCGATCCGTGTCTTCGCTCGATCGATTTCCCTGCTGTTCCCGTCGCAACTCGACCGTGGACCACTGGTAGCTAAGCTGCTCTCTCCTTTCATATCTTCTTCTTCTTCTTCTTCTTTTCGTGCGTACAATAATACAAAATCTGAGTTATGGTGTAGATCGATCGTGGAGTAGGCAAATACTGCACTGCAGATAAAATTGACCGTTAAAATTCGAGTGCGGAACTGTTACCGCGTACGTGACCGATCATTTCCCTTTCACGTCTACGTGCACCGCTGGGTCGTTGCGTGTGGTCGTTTTCGCGAAGAGATCTCCTCGCAGCATCACGCATCGAATCGATGCACCAACCACCGCCCTCTGGGCCGGCGTGGAAAGTGCGCGCATGGCCTGAGCTTGGCCCGCCCTAGCCGAGGGCCGTAGGATTTCTAGCCACCGCCTGCCCGCGGCCGTCCCGATCGATGGATATATACCTCGTGCATGATACGTAGCTTTCTTCTTTGGTACTTCTTCCGAGTCGATCTCGCCGTCTGCTCAATTATGGCAAGAGGCAGTTCAAAAAAAATATATATGACAAGAGGGATCGAGCTGTAACTACGTGGTATGTGCACATGCAAAGGCAAAGCTCTTAGGTTCTTGTGCAAACGTCTCTCAACAGTTTGGGGTTGTAGCATTGTATACTCTTTTTTTTTTACGATTACAAGACGACGAGCACACCTTCAGATATAGAGAACAGGATAAATTCATGAACCTCGTAAAATTTCTACTGAAACGTACCAAAATTAAAACCTATGATATAAGTATAAACACTGCTGATGAACACAAGACAACGGACCACATTTGCTGATGACTTTTACTATGGTTTACTAATGACTTGTGTACAAGTGGGCAGCAGTGTTTTCTGGTCCGTTTTCTTGAGCGAATTAAAACCACATTGCTGATGACTTTTACTATGGTTTAAATATTTAAATTCTAGATATTTCTAAGAGACATTACATAAAAAAATAGTTACATATGATTTTAACCGGTACAATTGAATTTAGTATAATTTTTACTATAATTTTTCTATTAACTCCGTCTTAAAAAATATATCGTTTAAAAATTAGTAACTACCAATAATATAAGTATAAACTAAAAATAAGTCTAAAAAAACTCGGCCTTAGGGGGTGATCGTTTCAGCTTTTTTCGGTTTCAACTTCTAGCTTCAGCTTTTTTTTCACTATTCACTACACTATCCACTAACTCATTCTGATGTTTTTCAATCATTCTGATATTTTTCATCACCATGATATTTTTCAGCTAAAAGTCAAAAACCATCGCTATTCCGATCACCATCTTAGTAGCAACTGGGGGCGAGCCAGCTAGCGGTGGAGTGGGTTGGCGATCCAAGTCGGACGACAGTGCGGCACTGTGCGTGTGGGTGCGGCAGCCCAGAACGGAGGCGGCTACCGGCTAGGCGTGGCTGCGTGGTCCCTCCTCCCCTTGGGTAGCGATGCGCTCGCGCGTCTCGATCGGACGACGGTGTGGCCGTTCGGTGCCGAGTCCTAAGATTTGCAAGGGGCCAGCACAGTAGGCTGGCAGCACGTATGGCGAGGCCAGGTCCACTCCGCTTGGGGCTTTGGCCCGTAGCAGTTCTTTCGGGCCACGCGCACGGGTTGGTAGGATGCGGCAGGGCTCGCCTACCCGTATAAACGAACCTTAAATTGACAGGTCCACGCTCGCCGAAGCTGTGCGGGGCATAGGAAATATAGGATCGTGACGTGCTGGGCCCTGCCAAAGTGGGCTGCTTCTGGATGAAATTACGTTTGACTCGGCCGATACAGCCCATCAGTTTCTCGCGACACAGAAGCCATGGGTCATTTTTCACTAAAAACAGAAGAAGAAGGTCATCTTTTTTTTTTTGGCTAAGAAGACGAAGAAGAAGCCACAGGTCATTTCAGATCATCAGGCCCTCAAATAATCTCCGTTCAGCTGTGTGGAACCAAAGCACTCAACTTCAGGTTGGTACGCACTCATCTCGCATGTAGAACTACGAGAAGGTTCACTGTTTTCAGTACTGAGAGAGGATGTTTTCAGTACTGGTGTGGTGTAATCGAAACTAAGAATTGTAATCTGAAGTGTTGGATTGTAAACGTCTTCTCAATCCAAAAACTAGTCTCGATTATTCTATACCTCGGCTTTTCCATAAGATTAGCTCCGATCCTTGTTATTGATCATGGTTGACTCCAAACAACCCTACACATCTAAAAACAAAGAATCATTTCCAAGCGCACGTTCTTCATAACTTGATTCATGTTAACCAAAATATGCATCATGCAATCTTAATGCAATGACTTAGGTCACATAAACTAAATCATTGACTGAAATTTTAAAATTCTCAATTTCTACCCAAAACCAATACTACCAAAGTGTGATCTTTACAAAATCAAATAACTGTTCTAGAAATATTACAATGGTTCATCACAACATTAAATAAGATATTCTCCCATGGTCTTTTAATCTCCCCCTTAATGAACCCATTGACAATATTCATAAATGCAAATAGGAGAAAATTTTAGACCAAAGGAGTGGAAATTTGCAAATAAAGCTCCAAATGGTCAGAAGAAGAACGCAAAGAGCTTGAAATTGACCATTTGAGATAAAAGTAAACAGAAGCTAATGAAAATGGTAGGTATTTCACAAAAAACTTCAAATTAACCAAATGAGTTGAGAATCTTTCTCTAGATCTATATGAAAGAATAATTGTTTGAATCTTACTCTAGATGCATTGAAAGAATAATTGTTTGATTTGACCTTGGTTATGATGAGAAGAGATTAAAGGCTACAACTTAGCAATATTTTACACTTAAACATTAAATCATGCTTTAGATATATATTTTTACTGATATTTCTCCCCTTTAACAATGGAGTCATCAAAATACATAAAAGAAGATATAGCATTAATGAAATAAAGTGGTTGTATTTTATTTAATTTTAGTCAATATAGGGAAAGACCACTGGAGAGTAGTTCAGTAGATCTTCAGATATTTGACGGATATTTCTAATACTTGTTTGCAGTTTGGAATTATCAGTGATGAATAGGTTGGATATGTGGAATCTGATTTTGCTAAAGATTTAGATAAGAGGAGATCTCTTACTGATTATATATTCATTATTGGAAACTGTACCGTAAGTTGGAAAGCTTGTCTGCAAATCATTGTTGTTGTTTTGATCGCTGAAGCCAAGTATATGGTTATTTCAGAAGTCTGTAAAAAAGTTGTTTGGCTAAGAGGTCTGTACACTGAGCTTTGAAAGAGTACATCTTGCACCAATATGCACTATGATAGTCAAAGTGCTATTGTCTTACAAAAAAATAAATATTCTATAAGAGAATAAAGCACATTGATATCAGATATTACTTCATTCGAGGAGTTATTTCTAAATGTGATGTCAAAGTTGCAAGATCGATAATCATGATAATCCAGCTGATATAATGACAAAGCCAGTTTCTACCGCTAAATCTGAGATCTGCTCAGATTTGGTCCATATTACTCATTAGTCATGGACCCTGCACCAAGTTGCACTAGATATGGTGTCCAATGGTGTTTGCGTTGACTAGAGTGAGACGTGGCTACTTGATGTGCTTTTGACTATAACTCTTCACCGTCATCTTGAGACTATGTTTCGTCTTTGAGTGGGGTGATGTTCCTATCTTCAAGCAGGTTACTATTATAATTTTCAAGTATATCTTTATTTCTATTGCCGACTAGGATTTTGTTCCTTCTTCATTTGAGACTCTTGGTTACAAGTCTATTTATACCTATTGTAAGCCTCATGATAGATACAACACGCACAGCACAAGCTATCAACAATCGTAATATGACGAGAGTGTTTTGTAACTTCTTTTCTATACAGTGATTTCGGCGATGGTGTCTTTGGTTTTTTTTTCAGTAAGATTTTCTATATTTAATCTTTGTCTTGTGCTCCTAATAATTCTTTATTGTTTATCTAGTCAAGTCAGTTTTCATAACAGTTGTTTTTCCAAAGGTGGGCAAGGTTACCATCATATGATAGCACCGGCGGTAACAGTTCCGAGTTTAAGGCAGATGCGAGCGAAAGGCACCGGACGTTACCACAAAGATGATGATCATCACCACTGCAGCTGTGGTTAATGTCTTCAGCTTTGGCGTAGCTTTCCCCAAGTCCCTTTCCGTCGACTGTGCAATGGTGCAGCACTACAGCGGCGGCGTTGCGAAATCTGATCGTCTGTCGATTTTTTTTACCTTTTATTTTAGCACGCCATGGATAGGCCGCTGATGCTATGTAAAGAGCATATTTTGAAAAGCAGCGTAGGGAGGATTAATGTAATCAGGTCATTAATCAAACAACACTACGATCGCTATACCAACCGCGAATGCTGCAAATGTTTACCCGGCGATTCTGATGATGGGATCATATATGGCACGGCCAATCAGAATGAACGACACAGTTGTTTGAGCAATTATAAATCCCCTAAGGCATGTCATGGATCTTTATGGAAGAGGACACACGATTATTTGTCAGAACAGACAAGATAAACCTTGCATCAAATTCATCATTGTGCCAGATTATCAAATTCATCATTGGTAACCCAACATAGTCCTCGCTCCAAACGACTTCAGTTTATGGGTTTGTTTTGGTTTTCGGTTTATTTAAGACAGAAACCACTTAAAACACATCAGCTTTTAATTTAGACTTATTTTGGCTTTTTTATATTTTTTCCTTTATTCTTTTGCAATGTCCGTGATGATATAACTTTTTTTCAAATCTTTCTCAATTTTTTTTCTATTTTTCCTAATTTTTTCTTAGAAAAAACTAACAGCCGCTACAGTACAATTTCAACTAAAAATCACAGCCAAAATTTTAAGCCAAAAGTTAGTTGGAGCACCACTATAAGCAACTATCACCATCCAGCACGACTCTAATTAGAACAACGGCTTTATATAATACACAGGAGCCAGCAGGTAGAGATAAATAGGCGTTCAAACTTCAACTTTTGGCAAGTACATATAATTATCAACTGCAGCAATGAGGCGTTTTACTTGGATGTATACAATTAACACTAGATCAGGAAGAAGCTTGAAGGAAATATATAAGGTGTACGTCAGTTTGTCCATAGAACAATGAACTAGGATCAATTGTCATTCTCCTTGTCCAAGCTTCTTGTCATGCTCCGATCTTTCAAAGACATGCTGTTCAATCTCCTTGAGGTGACTGAAATTTCTGAGCCGGCATTGCTTTGGGCATCTAAAGAAGAGAGTGCCACCCTTTTGTAACATGACATGTCCCCAGATCGTTGTCTCTGAATCTGGAATTGCCCTCTATGACTGTTGGCACCGTTCAGCCTTGCTTTGGCAGACTTGGTCAAGCTCATATAGTTCGGCCCTCCACCATGACCACTGTCAGATCTTGCTTCTGATGGTAAGATGTTGGTAGCAGATCCCGGAGTTACCGAAGATGTCGAGGGAGAACTCTCATCGCACACTAAGTCAGAAGAAGCTGAGAGCACTGAAGGAGGCTTGGCTGCCACCCTAGTTGTGACATTGTTTCTTCTGATTCTAACTGAGCTAGCATCAGGAAGTTTGGAGCCTGCTAAGTTCAGCTCCTCACAGTTGTTTAGACAATGCGATTTACTGTGGTTTTGCTCCATAAGCCTGCTCTCCCAAGGTTTTGTTGCCATCCATCCTTCTATATAAGACTCATGGTTCCTAAGAGAGCTAGCAGGGGAGCTTGGCCTTCCACTGTATTTTAAACTCCGAGGCTGAAAGAAATATGAGCAACATGCTATGTAAAATTAAGACGTACGGTATTAGAGTAGAGATCCTCTCATTGCTGCAACATACCTGGTGAGAAAGAGCATAAGCAATTGCCCTTTCTCTCTTTGCTGCACCCTCATGCCTCATGTGTATTTTTGATCTTACTTCGCTGACAGAACCTTGACTATCACACCATTGTTCCTGCAATATTGCCAATGTTATTATCAGAGAAACAGCGTAATGTTGTCTGAACTCACTCTTCTTTTTTTGTAAACTGTAATCTGAACTTGAAACTTGGATTGGCGGTAACTAATTGCAAAGGAATTATTGATCATATACCCACCACTTAGATGGAAATTGAGGATTTACCCTCCTGGCCCACGTGTCAGTGACCTACGATGACCCTACATGTCATTGAGTGGGAAGAGTAAATCCTCAATTTTCCAACTATGAGGAGGGTATATGATCTAAACCCCCAACACGCATTGTCAATTTGAAAGCCGAATTAACAATCTTAATGGACTCAATCATTACTCAAAACAAAGGAAGCTTAATTGTTCATATCAGTCTTACTGATAGAAGTCCTTTTCAAGTAAAAGTAGCCCACCATATTAGGTCACACATCCCTTTATCCATAAGGAAATAAAAGTAAAGCACGAGTACAAACCTCTCAAATTATGCTTGAAGTCAAATATAAATACCTAGATTACTTCCTTAAAAAAATCTCTCTTAAAAAAAACCTGTTGTGAACACCTAGTATAATTGAACTTCAAAATCCTACTTTCCAGCTTTCAAATGATCTCCTGATTTGATTTCATGACTAAAATCAATTATAATTTCAACATGACAATTATTTTAACACCTGAATTTAAAATGTAAACATGACAATTATTTTGCCTCAGAACTTTGATATGGATCTAAAACTATAATATGTTTTTTAGAGGAAAATTAGAATTAAGTTGTAATATTAAAACCAGCAAGAGAGTGAATTCGACCACAGAGCCCATGGTCCACGGTTATACCAAGGAACTAGAGGGCTGCATATCACAGGAAGGCACACTTCAACCTCAATCTCCACCAAATTTGCAGAAATGGCATGTACATTAGTAGCATTACCAAGTACTGCACAAATACTTCGAGTCTTCAACTCGCTGCACGGAGGAAGTTCTAATGCGATCGTGCATTTACAAATACACGCGACAAGAATATCGCACTGCACATCCAAGTGAAGAAATGCACGTAATGTTGCGAACCGTGTACCTCAGCTTCCTTGATGTGGTCGGCACAGCCGTTGCTCTCGGCCAGCGAGTCCTGCGAGTCGCGGCCATCGGAGGAGCAGCGCGCTCGCCTCTCCCGCGCACGCTCCTGGACCCGCACCAGCGCGTGCATGCACTTGAGCGTCACGGCGAGCTGCCTCCGCACGAGGCGGCCGCGCACCAGCGCCTGCAGCCGCACGATGCCTCTCAGCGCCTTCAACGCCCGCCTCGCCTAATCACGCGCCATTCAAGTTAGCAAGCACAAATCAACACCACATCACATCTAAGTAGTAGGAGCACCAAACATTGAAGGAATTTCTGTGTTTCATACCAAGAAGGCGCGGAAGGCGGTCTGGATGCGGACGGAGGCCCACTCCTGCCTGATGAGCCGGAAGTCCCTGGGCGGCGCGCGCACCACGGCCGCTACGACCGAGCTGAACGCGTCGGCGGACGACGACGTCTCGAGCGCCGACGCGTTTCCCCCGCCGGCGCCGGCCCTGGACGCGGAGGACGAGCTCCGCCACAGCCGGCTCCATTTCCGCCCCTTCCCCGCCGACGGCGCCTTGAGGCCCACCAGCGACTTGATCCACTTCCCCGACGCCCCCATCGACGCGGCAACGCAACTCCCCCTCTCTCGCTCGGTAGAAGCTTCTGCTTCGTTTCGTGTGGGGGGGCAGTGCGAGAAGACGAAGCCAAATCGAGACAAAATGGAAGGAGGACTGAAGTAGTGGGGGGTAGTGGAGGAGTTAGCCGTTGTCTTTTTCGCCCACGACGCGCACTCGGGGAGAAGCAAAACGTTCGTCCGTTCGTGGGGATTCAAAATTTGAACGGCGACAAGCAGCAAGCGGCAAAGGAGGCGGCCGAGCCGCGGGACCCGCGGAGGGGCGGCTGACATGTGGACCCTTTGATTTTATGGACCTACCTGTCATCGGGGCAGCTGTCACGAGGGGGTTTGCTCATCGGGCTTCGAGAAACAGAGAGGCCGGCATTCTCGGGGCACGGGCCCAGATGCTGAGAGTGGGTCCATGAGGAACGTGACCCACATGCCAGAGGAGCTGGGATTTTGGATTCGCGTCGGCCAGCCTCTTGTATGCGGTGCCGACGACGGGGCTGGCACGGCACGATACGGCGGCGATCGCACGGGAAACCGCGGCCGGAACTGACACGGCGAACCGGATGCTCCGGAACGCAAGCTGAGGTATCGGGATTTTAGCACCTCCATATGAGGGAGTATTGACCACATTATTCAGCAAGTTCAGATAAGAAACAGCACAAAAAACAGAATGAATCATGTCAGTTACAAAGACTTATAATTACAACAATCAACCTTTTATCTGGAGCCAGGAGGAAGAGGCCTCAGCCCTAAGCCCAATTCTTTTTAGTTTATAGTTTATAATCTCCTTCAAACAAATAAAAGGGATAGTTTTTTTGTTGTTATTTCGAAACGGTTTATCATGATAGACTTTTCAGATCGGTTTATTGGCATTTAACACGTTCGTATAAGCGCTCGCAATAAAGTAAAAAACAATCGATCACAACGATAAACCATAAGTCATAGTTAAAAAAAACGTACCCATAGATTTCTTTTACTTAAACCAGAACTACATCAATCGACCTTATTCCTCAGAAGAACATCAATCAAACTCGGAAGCATGTAATTAAGACAGACACAAAACATACAGTTTGAATTCACCTAGGACCACTTGAATTTGGTCCGTCGAGCAGCAAATCCCCTCCGTAATCCGCTCCGGAACGACGAGTTTCTCCTCGTCGCTCCACGTACATTGATGACTCGCCACCTCCCAATCGCAGGGCCCCTTGTGCTCGACATGTCTATGCTTGAACAGGGCAACACGGCGCAACGCCGTGGATACTTCCATGGCTTACCTCTCAAGGTGGACCTGCCTCTCCATTCTTCGAAAGCCAGTGATCACCAGCTCCTTCAAATGGCTGCGCCGCGAAGTTGAGGGCCGCCACAGTATCTCCGGACCCGGTTCCTCGTCGCAATGGGAGACATGGACATGGAGGCTCTCAAGCAGTGGCGCAGCCTCGACGAGGAGGCTGGGCCATGAGACAATCCCAGGAGGAAGGCACATCTAGCCTCCTCGGATTGGGCAGCAAATCAGGTGGTTCAGTGCCACGCGCTCTAGGACAGCGAAAGCGTCCCCTTCTGGTCGGTCAATGGAGAAGGCGAGGTTCACGTGCATGAGGCACGGGGCGGCGTCGGGATACAACAGCACGGGACCGCTCATGTTGGAACCGGTGACCACTCTGGTTTCATCGGGTCTATTTCTCGGTCTCTTCTTTCTTAGATGGGCTTGCGTTCTCTGCGCACTGAGCCCACAGGCTGCCCACTAGCAAGCCCTCCAAGCAACAACCTTATAAGTGGTATTGGACTTTCTCCCCCCAAAAGACTAGTCTAATGGGTGGAGATCCCCTCACACTTATGAGTTGTGCTTGTTTCCCTCTCACAATCCATATAGGACTATTTATTTTCCTAACAATCTCCCCCTCACATATGGATTGTGCACACCGCACTTCTGGGAAACTCCCCTCCATATAGATTTGTGCACACCGCACCCCAGGAGATGTTAGGTCTCTGGCTCTGATACCAAATGTTGGAACCGGCGACCACTCTGGTTCCACCGGGTCCATTTCTCGGTCTTTTCTTTCTTAGATGGGCTTACGTTCTCTGCGCACTGAGCCCACGGGCTTGCTAGTGGTATCGAGCTTTCTCCCCCCAAAAGACTAGTCTAATAGGTAGAGATCCCCTCACACTTATAAGTTATGCTTGTTCCCTCTCACAGTTCCTATGGGACTATTTATTTTCGTAACAGCTCACACTGGCGATGCTCTCGAGCTCCCTGATTTCTGACATGGGCTCGTCAAATACCAGCGTACTGGTTTCACCGCACTGGCAGGAGACGAGGTGCAGAACGTGCAGCTGCGGACACGCGGCGACCACACCCTTGTAGACGGCGGCAGGCGTCGAGTCCGGCAAGTCTTGCAACATCGGCGTGGCAACAAACACGAGATCCTGGATACCCCATGAATCGATGGCCTCAGCGACCAAGCGGTTGATGCGGGCCAGGGTGTTGGGTGCAAAGACCTCGAGTAACAGCCTATCCACACACCGACGAACTCAGCACGCCAAGAGGCTCTTGACGGAGCTGGCCATGGTGCGGCACTCGTATCGCCCAATGATGGCATACAGCCTCCTGCCAGACTCACGTAGCCTGAGAGATGTCCTGGCTTCGCGGTGGAGGAGGCGGCATCAGCGGTAGCGCGGCGGCAGTGTACCGATAACATTGAAATCGAGGACAGGGAGCTCGCGGGGGAGGCCATCCCAGCGCTCGGAGAGCGCCGGCATGGTGAGAGAGGTACGGGTGTCCAGGCGGCGCAGGATGCGGTGGAGAAGGTCGTTGGGGAGAGCGCTGAGGCCATCCTTGTCACCGGCTGCGTGCAGCCGCTGGCGGAGGAAAGAGATCCTTCTATTGGAATTCAGACGAGAGAGGTAGGAGAGTCCAGATGAGAGCTCCTTTGAGTCCGGTGAGAAGGAGAAAAGGAAGCAGTGGTGTGTTCATATTTAATTTAAGAGCTGAAAAGTGAAGAGCATAATGTGGGAGACAAGGAGATGGTAAGAATGAGGGGTGTGGTGTGAAAAAACATTTGTGTTGCAGTGGTTTATGACGTGTGAGTTGGGTGTCTGATTTTACTTACCCTTATCGTACGTACGTGTCCAAGCAATAAACATTCAATCCAGATACCGAAATTTCCGTGGTTTCCGAATCAGAATCGGAGTGTTAGTCTCGAAAGAGGCAGGTGCGAATTCAGATGTTTTGCAAACTACAGTTCACTACTACTACTACTGTGAGCTAAGACTACGTACTACCAAACTCGGTGCCGCTTACCTTGCACTACCACTACTGCGTATACCTATTGCGATTTGTGAGTACTTGTCTCTCCTCGATAATGCATGATACCTGAATGCTTGCATTACATCAGCATATGCTGCTAACGTACGTACATGCTCGAAATGGCAAATTCGCAGAGCTTGTCCCAGTTATTTTTGCCTAAATGACGATAAAGGTCAGGTGGGGTCGGTTGCTGCATGGTTACGTACCAAGTGGGCTTTCGTTCTGAAGCAAAGGCGTGATTGGGCAGGACTTATGGTTTATTTTATACTATAGCTATTGTTAATTTATTTGATGTAATTAATGATAAAAAAATAAAAAAAATAAATATTATAGCAACACAGATAATACAAAGGAATAAAAAAGAAAAAACCTTAAAAATCAAAAAGATAGAAAAAGATGAAAAACTATTAACCAGAAGTACGCCTAATTTTATTAACCAGATAACGGCGATGGCACCTGTCAATGTGTGTGACCTAGGGGGTGATCGGAATAGCGATGGCTTTTGGCTTTTAGCTGAAAAAACATCAGAATGGCTGAAAAACATCAGAATTGAGTTAGTGGATAGTGTAGTGAATAGTGAAAAAAAGTGCCTGCTAGAGTTCTGCTCAAACGATCACCCCGCTAATTCACCAAGTACGCCTAGAACTCTGTGTGCCAAGCTGGTGGTCCATCCATGTACTTGTTTACGGAGAAACCCGCAATGGAGCACCACCTCATCTGCATGCGTATCTATTATTTAGTCCGGAGCTCCGTAGAAATTTCAAGTGTGCTACATGCATGTATCTCTTGCTGCTACTCTAAAAAATTTGAGAGTCAACTGATCAAGTTAACATGGAGTAGTAGTAGCGGTAGAACTGTTAGATCGGTCCAAATGTGCCATCCTTAGATCCGTTTATATTAGTTTCTACTTCTAATTTTTATTTAGAAAAATCAAAACCCAATATAAACATCCGATTTCTCAAAATAAGTTATTTATTTCTTTTACTATCGTCTCGTTTCAGAGATAAAACAGAAGTTACAGGTGCATAACCCACCCCACTCCTCTTGCTCCCATCACATGCACGCATTGCTTCCTCACTTTTACACCGTTCGTTCCCTCTTTTTAAAATTTATATTTTTTAGTAACTACTATTTATTTTTAGTTAAAAACTATTAGTAAAAATCAATACAAATGTCCAGTTAGCCTGGTACCCAAAAATCCGACCGCAAATACAATACAATGGCTTGTACCCTGTTGGAACCGCGATAATTTTTTCTCGATTCCTAAAAAAGATTAACTAATTTATGCTATTTCTTTTAAAAAAATCATGTTTCCAATAAGAACATCTCTAATAATGACATCTCAGTTATCTCTTGGCTATATTAAATGAGTAAAATTCTATGTAGATAAAAGATACGGTGAGAAGATATAATGCAAGAGATGATTTGAATCGGCAAACCAACTAAATAGTGAGAGAATGTGAAAGAGGAAGTTATAGTAAAAATAATATAAAATAATTAGATAAATAATTTACTGTTAAAAATATTGTCTCTAATGCTATGTTAGATAAGACGGAAGTTTAGAACTAACTCAAAAGAGACAAACTATTAAAGTTTAGATATGTCGTAGGTGTCCTTATCCGAGGAGCCTTCCTAGTGAACAGTGCCACTCCGCGTGTCAGACCGCATCAGCGAAGATGCCATGCAGCGCGGCGCCTGCATTCCCGGCGGGTCGGCTCGCGCGGCACGACGGGGCGGAACTTGGATTCCCACGTTTTCCACCCACGAAACAGCACCAACCCCTCCCGCCGTACCCCAGCCACCATTTGACCCCCGCACCAAACGCCAATCACCGCTACCCAACCTCCACCCCCCTCCTCTCCAAGCCCAAGCCGTCCGTACCTTTCCTCCTCTCGTCTCCCCCCACGAGCGGATCATGGACGGCGCCGATGCGACAGCAGCGCCGCCGCTCGGCGCGTGGGCGTCGATACAGGGATACTTCACCCCGGCGACGCTCTTCCTCGTCGTCAACCTCGTCATCGGCACCATCGCGCTCACCTCCCGCTCCCACCAGCGCCGCCGCCGCGGCTACCACCAAGACGACGCCCACCACCAAGAACCGCTACACCAGTTACACCAGCAGGAGTACCACTACTACCAGCAGCCGAAGCAGCAGTACGCCCCGCCGCCTGCGCCGCTCGCGCGCACGTCGTCAGTGCTGGACCGGCTCCGCTCCCTCGGCATCTACCGCTTCCGCTCCGGCGACTTCCCTCCCGAGTACACGGCTGCTGCGGCAAGCCACGCGCAGGATGTGATCTCTCCGGTGGATGACGAGACGAAACAGACTCACTACGCGAGGAACCGGTCACGGGCGGCGCCGGCGCTGGAGGAGAAGAGGGCGGCGTCGAGGATGAAGAAGTCGAGCTCGGAGGTGAGGAAGGCCGAGGTGGCGAGGGCTCCACCTAGGGTGGTTCAGGCGGCGGTGGAGGAGGAGGATGTCGTCGACGCGCGGGCGGACGAATTCATTGACAACTTCGCGCCGCAGCAGCAAGAGCTCCACTACGAAGAAGAATACGTTCCTCCTTCGGTGCCTGCGCCGCTCGCTCGCGCGCCGTCCGTCCTGGAGCGCCTCCGCTCCTTCGGTCTCCGCCGCTTCCGCTCCGGCGACCTCGCCCCCGAGTACGCCGCACCAAAACCCGCACCAGATGCAACCACCGCGGCGGCAGACAAGAAGAAGCAGGCGGCGCACTACGACAAGAGCCGGTCAGAGCCGGTGCGGGAGCAGAACAAGGAGGAGAAGCAACAGGCGGCAGCAGAGGCGAGAATGACCAAGTCGAGCTCGGAGGCGAGGAAGGCGGCGGAGGCGGCTCCGAGCATAGTGGAGGAGGAGGGCGTGGACGCGAGGGCGGACGACTTCATCAACAAGTTCAGGCAGCAGCTGCAGCTGCAGAGGCTCAACTCGCTGCTCAACTACAAGGAGATGTTCAACCGCGGCGGCAAGCAGTAGTCTCAACAAGAATAGTAGTTTGCAGGGTGGTTAGTAGTGGTACTAAATTAATCAAGAAATCACCAATGTGTTTGGTTAGGGTATGAGTCATACTGTGGTGTTAATTAAACTGTTAATTTCTACTTGTAAGAATTTTTGTAAGAATTTTAGTTTTTCTTCTCCTGTGGATCATGCATTGCCTGGTATAGGAGACGAGCCGAGGTAGGCATTGATCGGTGAAGAGTGACGTTAAGGTGTGGTGTTGCTGGTTGTTCGTGCAATCGTGCGTCTCTTTTGCTTTCCTTATCTTTTTGCTGTTGCTTATCTGACCTCGAAAATTAATTTGGGAGCAAGTTTAGGTTGATCAGTGAACAGTGATGTTAATTGTGTGGCGTTGCTGGTTTGTTCGTGCGTCTCTTTCCTTTGTTAATTGTGTGGCGTTGCTGGTTTGTTCGTGCGTCTCTTTCTTTTGCTTTCCTTATCTTTCTGCTGTTGCTTCTCTGACCTCGAAAATTAATTTGGGAGCAAGTTTAGGGTCTTGGCCCATGCAAACGATGCTTCTCTGCAGTCTGCACGGCGCCTGTCTGTTGGGGGTCGATGGGTTACGCCTAGCCTTCTCTCTCGCGCGCCTTTTTGTTGTGATTTATAACTTGCCAAGCAAAAGAAGCAGTAACGAAATCGAGTTGATCACCTTCGATGTACCATACAGCTGTACGGATAGACGCACCAAGCCGTTGGATTTAGCGGCCATGCACTGTGTACCTGGCAGTTTACTACTCGAATCTCTGGTCACCATCCTCGCTGGTCTGCACAGCCCTCTTTGAACGCTTGCCACACACGCAGGTCGCTCCATCGTCCAAGCCGGCCATTCCAGAACGGAAAACTGCCAACCGCGACCTGAATACCTGGCGCATCTGTCCCGGTCAGCCTTTTCTCCTGTGACACGAGTCCAAAGCATATTCCATGCACTCATGCCGTCGATCCATCGATATGCCGGTGACGGATGGCTTAACTTGTACGCCAGGGAAGCCTATCCACCCTTTGTGGGTTGATCCGTTGATCCGGGATCTAGCCAATAGTAGGAAAATTCAAAATTTATTGTAGAAGAATCTGAGCAAATAGGATGATCTTTATTGCTATAATAAAATTATAATTTGCTCTTAATGAGTGATTGCTGGAAAAATACTACTTGCATAATGCGAATGATCTCGATATTATTGTTCTCTTTTCTCTTCGTTCATTTGCTCATCTTTTTTGTTGCCTTCCCTGAGTAAGACTTAAATAGCACCGAAGAGGCATCAGTTGTTTGTATGAATAGATATCTTGTCGATTTCTTTCGTCTACACATGTAAAAAGTTATTGCCAGTGAGAGAACTAATCAATAACCGTCGATCAGTTATTTTTAGTGAGAGAACCTTAGACATATGATCGAACCTAGAGCAATTTAGGGAGTGGTAGCGAACACATTATGCTCCTTAACACTGTACAAGGCATCGTCACAGAGGAGGCCTACATGTCAGGTCATAGAGCTTCTGATAGTAGCTGGTCGGGATGATAAACAGTGATTCTCTGACTAAGGGTACTAAAGATGTGTTATAGCATAAGCTATTATAGTACTAGTCTAAGGGTTTTGATTACATATTAAAGTGGCTCTTTAATAGATCATTTAATCCTCGTAAGTAAGCTAGCCCTCGAATGTCATGTAAAATTATAATTTAGGATTCTTCGACTATAGTACCATATCCCTCGAATAGGATGAGTGATATGAGTAAGCCTGTGATTAGTGATGAATAAGTCTGTTTTGACTTCACTTAGAGATAAAATAGCATATAGACGAATTATCATATCTAAACAATCAAAGAATACTGAGTGCTCTTCCTTCGACATTTCAATGATTAATCTCTCCATATTTGTTTTGATTGCACTCTACTGTCTAATATCCTGTATGAAAAAAAGGATAATTTTTATCCAACCAAAGGCTTATAGGACAAATATTGAATGGAAAATAAATATTCGATATTATCCGTATTCGACTCTGACTTCAAAAAAAATAAAATAAGATACAAAATAAACGATATCCATTCATATCTACTCCAGTGACATCCCTACTCCCCACCACCACCTTAACCAAAAGGCACCACCCTTAGCCTTTGCGCCGTATCCGCCCAAAAGAAAGTGCTGGTAATACTAGCAGCAGCTCACGCCCCACCATGTCGCAGCATGGCATCTGCGTTGCTTGAGCCAATTGGCCTCGGTCGTGCGGTATGCCGTTGAACGGTCATACTGCACTTGGATTCGCAATCACAGTCGTATCCTAAACGCTTTCGCTTTCCAGACAAGGTAAGCCTTACGCTAAACATTGATAAGATCCACGATAACTGTTCAACAAAGAAATCAGCAAAAATAAAAGGTGACCATAAACACCGTACCGAACTGAAACGTTTTCGGTCTCTGTCACGTGTGCATACATATAAACAAATACATTACACGGTTAAAACCAAAGCGAACAGATCATGACCACGGCTCACCGTCAGAGGCAAGGAATTGCCAAGCACTGTACACTGATTCTTGGTAGAACTGTCCACCGACAAGCTTCCATGCAAGACTGGAACTGATGTTTAGTTCTACTTCATCTCTAGCTGTCAGACATACGAGGACAGTACAATAATGTGAAATTCAATTGTCAACCCAGACATGGGGAATTGAGTAAGTATTGGGTTCAAATAAGACTGACATGGCATATCAGGGGTGTTCAACAGGGCTGTCAATCAGAAGCCTTCAACTTCCGAGGCCTCTTGGACTGGGATGGTGAGGGAGGTGCATCTATAAATCTTCCAGTAGACTGGCAAACAAGAAAGGTTTATCAATCACAAATGTAAGTGATGAAATAAGTCATCATATAGTTCTATAGTAGACAATAGGTCAAATCTCCAATGAAATCTGGCGTGACCAAATGTGGGTAATCAAAAGAAACCTGACAGCATGTAAGTGGTTCAAACATTGTAAGATTACAACACTACATAATAATTATCGACTCCCAAGCAAAATGTCCTTGGCATGCCCTTCATTTTGATAATGGAAGATCTAGCACGCCAAGTGTCTTTTGCTGATGCTCTAATAGTATTACCGCGCATTCAAACATTTTATTGTTCGAGCAGCTTGTATGAAAGTCAGTATGGCAAACTCAAGATACACTGCCTGCTTAAGTGGCCTACTAGCATTGCATGTAACGAGGGGTAGGTTCTTGTAAAGCAAAACTGCTGAACATCAAGACTTCCATTAAATTTATTGTGTGCAAACTAGAACTTCTGTGGTTACAGCACGGATGCATCAGAGATAAATATACCAAGGAAGAAACTAAACAATGTATATCGTCACAGAGAAAGGAAGGGAAAAAAAACAAACCTTCCGCTTGTGGTCCCGTTTGCCCGCTCTCTCACCTGAGGCAACATCAAGCAAGATCATGCAAAATGAAGGGGCAAGAGGAAAGACAAACCAAAATGTCTGCTTTAAAATTACCTCCAAACCCAACCGTATCCGGGACAAAGGGTCGATCAACATCTCTATTAGAACGCTGCAAAAATAAAAAATAGTATTAATAGTTAAAAAGCAATTAATTGTTGATAGGGCACCGGCACTTGGAGCATAGTTATTAAATCAAAAGAGAAAAATAGAATTTACCCTTCTGTAACTGCAAGAATTTTCCACTAGCCACGTAGTACTGAGACATGTCAATCACATTTATTTGGTTCAGGTTCTAGTCTTAACTACTTTTACTTTAGTTAATATAAGCTGGATTACATGAACATCTCAATCTTCAGGTATTATCAGCAAACTTCTGTTGTCATCACTTTGCACCAATACATTAAGACTTAATTAAGCTCTTTAATATCATTACTTCTATTAATGAGCTGCCTCTGCAACAGATTAGAGCAAGAGAAAGCTTGTTGCCAACTTGCCGTACTTCTTTTGCATCTAAATACACATTGTTTATCATTTCATATTGTCTTGCACTCAGAGAGAGAGAGAGAGAGAGAGAGAGAGAGAGAGAGAAGGGCACTCCATTTATGTATATACCTTGGGTGTGCCTGGTGCCTCTGTGAAGGAACTTTCTCTGTTTGCTAAAACTTCTGCCTCTTTATTTTGTAGCTATTAACATAAAATGCAAAAGAGAAGAATTATTAGTTGATGAGCAGAGAACTTAAACCACATAAACACACTTGACAGATATCGACAGTTTTCTCCTTTTTTCCCATGTGTTCTTCAAAAGGTGCTTCCAAAAAATCGGTGCATGAATTGGGAATCAATACTTTTGAAGTATAAATGCAAATATTAGATTAGCAGATGTTAATTGCTAAAGCAGCTGGAAGCTCGCAAGATTTTAGAAAGTACCTGCTTCTGTAGGTTAAGCAGTGTGAGTATCTCATTCCGTAATTCAAGATGTTCTACACAAACTGCTTTTGTTGGGACCTTAGGCTTCAAATTTACCTACAAAGAAACAATAGTTATTGTGGCAGCTCACATATATTTATGTTAAGTTTGTATTGCAAATTGATAATTAAACTAAAAATATATTTGGAAAACACTATTTTGGTGCATGTCAAGTACAGACTGATGTCAAGAAAACAAACCCCAAGATCTTGTAGAGTCTGATCAACCCTTTTGATTATTCTAAGGCCAGCTGAGGCACTTGCTGCTTGGACCATTTGGTCAAGTGCATGGGTTCTCAAATACACTTTAAGCTGAAAAACAAAGTATAACAGGTCAAATGCATCTAAAAAGAAAAATATACAAGATAGATATATCAATGTTCATATGGTTCATAGGCACCTATAGTTAATAAGATAACAAGGCAATTTGTGACATAATTAACCTAAAGTCCACTTGTGCAGCTGTGCTGTGTGAACAGCCATCTCCCTTGCAACGAACAAGGCTCACTATTATCTTCAATTTTAAAAAATGGATTGGACATTTTTCTAATGTAATGCTCAGAAAGCATGATTTTAAGATCACTTAGAAACCACAAGTCCATGAGCATGAAAGTGGGGTAATGATTGAGTACAGCACTACTCAGTATTAGTAGAACATAAATTCGGTTCTAGCATCCAAATGCAACTTTTTTCACTTAAATATCAGGAACCTTCTGTATTATGTGGCAAAAACTGATGTACAAACAGCGCAGGCGACAAGATATCTATTTCTTGTTTTTCAACACAAGGACATTAACATCACAGCACACTACCATTAGATATTCAGGTGATATCTTAGCTCTAGAGTGCAGGCACGAAGATAGCAAAAAAATCATGGATCTAAAATGCCTGTGATTTATCTCCTCTTAGGCAGAACCCAGAAGTTACTGAGGCGGTAATGCAATTACATATTTACATGTATTTAGTGGGGGGGGGGGGGGGGGAAGAAATGTACTACTTGACAAAACTTATCAGCTTATGCCACAAAGAACACATATGATAATTTTCAAAAGGACCATGTAAACTCAGTATCTGTCAGTGTGAAATAATGGGAATAATCGTGATATAGATGCATTCATCATGAGAAGCTGAATTTATGAGTGATATTATGACATGGAAAATTATGGTAGAGAGACAACAAAATTTGGATAAACAACGTGGTAGTGTTAAATAAAAAAACAAAATGTCAACTGTAACTAGAAATGTCAACTCATCAACATTTCAATATAAAACTTAACAAGAAATGATTAAGCAATCAATAGTTTCAGAGTTACCATCCGCAGTGAATCAGGTATGGAGCTATTCGCTGCTGCAGCTGGATGTGTAGCAGTTGATGATGGATGAGTGTTGCTCAAGGGAGATATACCGTCAGCAGGAACCATAGCATTATCAAAGCTCGTTGGTGCTCCTACTTCATCTGGATTCTACAGACAAATTCAACATTTAGACATAACAATCCAGACCATTAACCAGATAGAGCAAACATCTATATCTCTAGAAATTAACCATGACTAACAATAGGAGGCTAGTCAATGAACAACATATCATGCCCACATGTCAGCGGGCACCTGGACTATCCAAAAGGTAAAATGATATTTGCTTAAAGAAATAGCAAATATCTAGATTATTTGCCACCGGTTGCACCACACAAAAAATCACATCAATACCATACAAGTTATCATTAGAAGATTCTTGCTTATGATTACGTTAGTTGTAAGAAATATGGGATCAGATGTATCATGTACTGGTTACTCACTTTGCTAGCAGCACGAGATTCCACAATGCGTTTTGCTTCTGCTAAAATCTGAAAAGGCAACACTTGGCAATCAGATACACAACTATGGAATATAAAGAATGCTAAACTGCATAAATCAGCTAATCATAATCTTATTGTCGGCAAATTTGTCACCTCTGCATCCTTTCGTTCTTGATGTTTTGTTTGGGAGAGAAGTGCCGATAATGCACGCTTTCTCTCGGTCTCATGAGCAGCATTGAAGGTTTCCTGAGAGGAAAATCAGATGGACATATGTGACTACAGCACAAAATAAACAATAACAATGAATTAATTGCTTTTAGGTAGGGCAGTGAATCAACTTGTACCTTCACAAGAGGATTCCCAGCAACTTCATCGAATGACTGAGCTCTAGCAATTAGAAGAGCTCGAGTAACTACAATAATAAAGATGACAATGGCTACATTATACTAAACTCACAAAGGCACGATATAACACAGATTAAAGTGCTGAAATACAATTAGACTGAACAAGCATGCTAGCTTTGGCAATTAATTGAATAGGACAAAAAACAAGTCACGACACCACCTACCAGTTCATAATGTTACATAGTACATAGAAATACATGTACAAAGATAGTATAACAAGTCAAATGCCATGATATGCTTAGCAATTTTTATTCACTAATTTAATGGGAAGTTAAAAAAAAGGTTCAGAAGTTATATGAGCATATAGTTTAGAAGATTTATGATATAAACTGATGTAAGCAGTCTTCTGCTCGTTGTGATTATAGGTTACAGTAGAAAGATGACTTTAAATGTTCGGTATGTATATTAAATGACAGACCAGATAGAATAATCCAAAGTAAATCACCAATGTTGGCTTTTGAGCAAGTAAATGCATGTACAAAAGATTAAAAAAAAGAAACACAAGAGAATTTTGCCAAGTGGGTTCTATATGAACATAGAGATAAATTTAGAAGTACCAGAATAGTAACGGCTCTTCAGATCTTCCACGCTGCGAGAAGTTGGAAACCTATCTGCTATTACTATGAAACGAAGGTCAAAGCGTTCACATAATTCAAATAGCTGGTCTGTTTCTTCCCTGCTCCATGCCTGAAACAAGCACATCAAATATTCCTTTTTAAAAAAATTGGGAATGATGAACAAAAAATATTTTGAAAAATCAACAGCCTAAAAAATCAATAGATTTGTGAATGTCCAAAACAAGTGCTCAAAGGCCAGATAGTAGACATACGTTCCTATTCTAAAAATGTTTATGTTAAGGCAGACTATTTACTGAAAAACATAATTATGCAAATTCTAAACATTCCAACATTGTGATCAATTGCAAGAGCACAAAGATATTCATGGAAGAATTATTAAGCACCAAGAGGCCTTCCACAATGAGGTCCCACCACCCTAAGACTTCTTTTTCTATTTTTTTGAAGGTATGACATTAAATTGTTGGTATATTTCAATATCTGTTTCATTTGTCTTCAAATCTTTGAAAGGAATGTGACCAGAATTAGAACTAGCACGGGCAATAGGTGTTTAGACTTTAGAAAAATGAAATGCTAACAAAAGGTGGTAAATAAGGAAATCAGCACAATATTTATATCAAACAGATGTAAATTCGCTACATTAAATGAGAAAGAGAAGTACAGTATACTTCGGTGTAATAACATCGTTGTAGCTCACAAGAGCCATATCATATCATGTTCAAAATGAACATTTGCAAAGGATAGCTAGGTTCTCTCCAGGATTTTAACCACTGATAGCACAATTAACTGAAGCATGTCACAAAAAAAAGAATCATACACTGAATTTCCAAAAAAAAAAGTGTAACTAGTGCCTACAGGATCAGTTAGATATTTCTCGTACTCTTCATCAGTGTATTTAAGAACATCCACCTTCTGCAAAAGGAAAAGGACAAACAAAAACAGAGTAAGACACCAATTTTGTAAAAGAAGGCTTCTTGCTCAATGATGTACCTAACACAACATACTTCTTACTTTGTTATATTTTGCAAAGTGATAGTCACCAGTTGGTGGAACACCATTTACAACTCTAACCTGAAAAATAAAAAAGGTGAGAACTACCGTTGAGTCTTTGAGTTCCTTATATTGATTTTTTTAAATATGTACACCATATTAGTAAAGCATGAGAGACAGACCCAATGGTAGAGTTGCAGGTTGTCAGTTCGTGCAGAGGACGTGAAAGGTAGCCACTGCCATGTTACCTGCAGAAGTAATTAAACTTGTCAAGTCAAAACACCTACAGCGGTCCCCTGGCTCCAAAGCACCAAGAGCAAGAATCACCAGGCCAAAAAAAAGGTCTATGCATTCTACAAAGAAATATCATAAATTAGATACTTCATGCTTGGAACTCATGTTAGCCATAAAGGTAATAGTATATAGTAAATCTTACGGTATTTCATGCAATTATAATCAGATAAAGTTGTTGATAAAGCACAAAATATTTCGATGATTCAGACTACAGGAATAAAGAAATTAAAGATTATAAACTAAAATAAAAAAGGGTGGCATGTAAGACTAGTTATCTTCTGCATTCCATGAGATGAAGATCAATACAAGTTGAATTGTCATGGTACTGGATAACAAATGTAGCATTTCACAAATATTTAATAAAACTAACTGCACAAATTTTGATCTAAACAACAGTGGAAATGAACAAGTGAAACAAAAAGTAGGCATTCCATAAAAACATGACTCTAACTGCAGTCCATATACTAATTACGAACAAAGATATCCAGTTGCAGTCCAAAAGGTTTCATTAAAAAGGGAGCATATTGTATGCGTTAACTTACTACAATCCATGTGGCATAAAACACCTTGCTGAAGAGTACATGCACCTGATGCATTTTAGTCTGATAACAAAGATTTGGTTTGACCGCCAACTCAAACAGAAATTGTACATGAATTGGTGAACATTTCATATGTCCTCCTAGTTCAACTCCATAGGTAATGCTAGTGTACTTTTCATGCCAAATTTCCCATATGCATATACTGTATGGATAGCTAAACACTCAGCTCAAATGCTACAATAGTAACCCAATTTTCAACATATATCTGAAGTCCTAAGAGTTGCTCGCTCACCTTCTCCTTCTCCACTGCAGGCCGCCGCTTGAGGTGAGAGGCCTCGAGGGTCGGCATGAGCGGCGCCACTCCCACCCCTCCGGTGAGCGCGTAGACCTGGATCCTCACAGCCATCAGCACCCCAGGAACAACGAACTACACAGCATCGAGGAGCAGAAAGCGGGAGGCAGACGAAGAGCGATACCTCGCGCGAGACGCCATCGGGCTTGCGCTGCGGCTCCTTGGGCGGCCGCGGCTTCTTCTCCTGGACGGACGGGAAGGGGGTCTTGGGAAGACCGAGGATGTCCTTCGCGTCCATGGGGATGGCCGGAGGAGGAAGCGGAGCTAGGGTTAGGGTTTTGGTCTGCACTACTGCGACATGAGAGGGAAGGTCGGGGTGCGTCGAGCTCGGACTCGCGAGGTCGCGAGATGGATGGAGAAGGCGAAGCTTACAGGGTCGGGTTATTGGGTCAGACTGAAATTTTGGGCCTAAGAAGCCAAAGTGGGCCTATATACAGCTGCGGACATAGCCGACCCAAGCGGCCACGTCTTCTTGCCGCTTGGAGATGTACACAGTAGGCTAGTGAACAATACTGTGGGGTACCGTGACATCGGAAGCTGAGGTGGCTCATGCTCGTAATATGATGGTTATCTTAGAGAAGGTTATAGAGTTGGTGAATAAATTGAAAAAGCTGGAAGAAGCATCATGTGTTATTGCAATAGCTGTATTATCACCACCTTCTCCAGCACCGGAGTTGGCATTGACCACGTTGCCGCTTTCACCAATGATAACTCCTCTTCAGACTTCATCTTTGGTATCTTTACCAACGACGGTCATCTCCACATGACCGGTCGACACCGTGCTAAACTATTTCTCTGTTAGCAATAATGCATGCTAATTGTACTATATGCTAAATTACTCTATAGTGCAAATGTGGTGCTTACTCCAGTAATTCTGAAACCAACTATTTCATGGCAAATGTTAAACCTACAAGCCTGGATAGGTCGCTTGCAGCGTTGTATTTTCTGCTCCCTCTTGTATGTTAAAAGACGGGTTTTACCAGGATGGTGGGTGGAACATAGCTAATTTGCATTTATAAGACAGCCCATTTTTTTCATCAGGAATACAAGTCTGTAACAATTACACCTATCTCATTCCAGTTGAAATCCGCCCTTTTGCTTGACATGGACAGGTCCGTGAAGTAGCTGAAAATAATGGTTGCCAGGTATGCTAATATGCTATTACCATGAATGTGTGTATAATCCTAACTTGAACACAGCTCTAGCAAATGCAATTGCTCTTCTTGACAGCATTTACCCTCGACCACTTGGGTGCAGATGCTGAGGAATGGACGAATAGTGCCGCTTGATTGATGCTGTTGACTATGATACAATAATAGAAACGGCAAATGAGTTCATCATTGATAAGGTTAAAAAAAAATACAAGAGATGGTGCCTTGTTCTGAAAGAAGTGCAATACAGAATAGTTGAGTAGTTGAGGCCTTAAAATTCCCACGCTTACATGACTATCTTAAGACTTTGCAGGATATTGCCATTGCTGCCGTTGGGCCGCTTTCAAAATTTCCCAAACTTAGTTGGTGTCGCTCTTAGATTCAGATATGATGCAACCATGAATCAAACATACAAAGACTGAAGCAGTATTGTTTTCAGCATGCGCAAACCAATGACTATAGCTACATTTCTAACAGTGTATAGTAATTTTGTGGCACCTCAAACAGTATAGTTCACGAAAAATTTTAGATGGGTAGTTAGGAAAGCATTAAGCTTCCGACTGAGTGCCCACACATGTTTCTTGTCTCGGGTGTTGGTGATTTGGTGGTCCGTGTAACCTCAATTTGTTTGATGCGAAAATGAAAATGTACAAGTAAACTCATTCGTTCTTATGCGTTGGACATCTGATCATACATACTGTATTTGAGTATTTCTACATCATGTTCATGAGTCATGGCCTCATCATTCTCAAAGTCTGAAATATGGTTCCATATTAGTACTCACTCTGGTAAGAAATATAAAACCTACAGTTTAAAAGATTTTATTGATAAATACAAGGCTTGTATGTAGATTTCATGATGTTTTCCATCATAAACCTCTATTTATTCTCTTATTATATGTATTTATTCATTACCACTCACACAAAGTATTTTCACCTATCTTTCCAAAACAATTATTAATAGTACTTAGGTTATTTCGTGTACCTTTCTCAATTTCAAAACCTTCTCAATTCCTGTGCAAAGTTAAAATACACCCAACAATTCGTATATTACACCTGGGGGATACGCCCTGGGGAGCCTTGCCACATCAAAAATTTTTTACGAAAAGCCCATTTAGATTTTGTGAAATTGTGTGCGGGTCCTCGGTTCTTACAGAAAAGCCTCTGCCGCATCAGTTTTTTTGAAATAACCCTCAACTTCTCTGAAATTACATACATGTCCTCAGTTTTTGATGGAGCCCCTCCTTTTGCTAGATAACACCTTATAGTTTTCCTGAAATTACGTATGGGTCCTTGGTTTTATGCGAAAAACCCTTCGTTTTCTTCGGAAATACGTTTGGATCCTCTTTTTTCAAATAAACCCCTCTTATGAATTTTTAACTCTTTTACTTTGATCTACTAGTAAGGTGTCCGTGCGTTGCAACGGAAAACCAAATAAAAGTGATGCATACTATCAAATATGCATACATAATACAAAATCTGGTAGCAACATCTATATTACCCCATTCTAAATGCATACATAATACAAAATCTGGCATTATCCTTTTAAGCCGTTGGTTCAGATGATGAACAAAGGCTTCACAAGTCTCAAGTTTGAACATACATAATAAAAGCTCACAAGCAATCCTCACCAAAAATAATCGAGTTCAGGAACAAGATGATGAGGATAACAACAAAACAAAACAGGATAGAGGCATATCCAATCTTCCCTGACCTCCCTGAGCAGTACTTCTCTTCAAAGCTTACTTTTGTAGCATTAGACTAAAAGCAGAGAATGAAACTTCCGTTAGTGGAGTTGAAATCAGTACCTAATGCACACACTACTGAATAAGTACTTGGGAGAACCAGCTCCAAAAGAAGGGGGAGATGTTCAAAAAATAAGAAATAAGAATAATTGTGAGTGCATCAAATCAATTCTAATCCACACTAATATATATGTTTGATTGCAACCATTTACCACATCCCACACCTAGATAGCTGCAGTAGTGTATGAGCTATGAAATTTCTAAGGCAAATAAAAGAGGGCTAGCTCTTAAGAGTTAAATAAGAATGCCAGGGGGGAACGTACAAGGATATAGGAAAGGTGTCGATGACCTTTGTCTGCTGCAAGTTGCACAGGAGTAAACCCACTGCTATCCTTTAATGTGAGTTCCTCCTTGGTACCAGCATGTACAAGAACAGTGCAAACTTCCAAATTTCCTCTTATAACGGCCCAATGTAAAGGAGTACAACCTGCATGACATCACAAAAAGAGCTTAATAAAAATGTGGATTGTGAAAGCTACCTCAAACAAATTATTAGCAACTCCTGATATATATAATTTGGCTATTACAAGAACACATTTAACTTTTACATGCTCTAAACAAGAAGGAACATGAACAATGAAACAAAGCACACCATGCATAAATGTTTATAACTAACACCTAATAATATATTGATTTTTCAACTATCATGCATGCTAAACAGAATTTTGAAACACTTATAGCAAATCATCTACCCAAATGAAGTGATCAAAAACAGTGCACTACTTTTTGAAACACCGAGTAATGTTCGAGAATCGACAAAGAAATCATCTACCCATTACGTTGACTTGAATGAATTTATGGAACATTACTTTTTCAGTCAGTGGCTTCTGAATGAATTTATGGAACATTACAGTGGTTTCTGAATACATTACTGTTGTATTATGCATGCTAAATGAATTTTGAAACACTTACGAGAAATCATCTACCCATTACTCAATAAGGTTATATATATCTAGCCAAAATACAACACAAGAATAATATATTAAGATACAGCATACCACATTTCTCAGATATCAGAACACTTCAGATAATATGAGCATTGCATGATCAAGACTGCTGCTAACACTTCAGACACATGCGAATCGAATATGACACAGGCACATAGCACATAAGCATGTCATTATATCAACAACTATATTAAACAATAAATTTAATGCAAACTAACAATTTCAGCAAACAGTTTTGCAACCTTGTAGAGCATAACAATTTCAACAATTTCAGCTGGGTCTTGACGGAGCTCAGCTGGTTCACCTTCATGGCGAGCAGATCCTTCTGCAAATCACCACGACACAACAACACAAACGCACGATTCATTTGTAATTTCAGCGCGTGAAGACTCGCCCGGTTCAAGAACCAACCCAACCCAGAAGGAAGTGCGCGAGAGACGGGGGAGAGCAGGAGGAGAAGAAAAGGGCGAGACCTTGTGGAAGTTGGCGGGAGCGACGCCGGGGAGGTAGAACCTGCGAGCGGCGCCGGCGGAGTAGGCGAGGACGAGGAGGAGCACCAGTTAGGCCGCCATGGGTGGGGTGGGGGATCACCACTTGGAGGACGAAGGCGCGGCCCATGGCGGCGTCGGCGAGTCGGTCCTCCAGGTGCCGCACCTCCCCGGCGAACACCACCAACGGAAGGTCTCGATCGTCTTGAGCACCGCTTCAGTTCCTCGGCTCGGTACTCGGGAGTTGCGGCGCCTTCTTCGTCTTCCGGTGTCCATCGTTCACCTCCGCGCCGCCACCGGCTTATCCGCGCCACCGTCTGAACGAAGTCTTGGCCGCGGAGGAGGGGAGGATGCGCGCGGAGGAGGAGAGGGATTGGGGTAGGAGGCGGCGGTGCGGGGACGGAGAGGGCGCGCGCGCGGGTGGGGGGGAGGAGAGGAGGCGCCGGGGCTGGAGGTGGAGGCGGCACTTGGGAGGAAGAGGAGAGCGGCGCGCGGGGTGGGGAGGGAGGGGGGGGCGGAGGAGAGAGCGCGGCGGGGAGCGAGCGAGGGGGGCGGCAAAGCAGAGGGGGGGGAGGAGGAGGCCGCGGGAGAGCGAGGAGGCGTGGGGGCGGCGGGAGGAAGAGCGAGGAGGAGGCGTGGGGGCAGCGGGGGGAAGAGCGAGGGGTAGGCGTGGGGGCGGAGGGGTGATGTTGGGATTTTAGGGTTTAATCAGATCGTGTGACTGAGAAGAGAGGAGAAAGATCAAATAGTTAAGAAGTGAGGGAGGGTGAACGTGACGGCAACCACCAACTCTTTCTTTTTAAATAGTAAAGATACGGTAACTAACGCGACATACCACTGTGTTTATACTGCTAGTATTTCTCAAAGGGGGCAGTTGCTTGTTTTCTGAGCAGCCAGCTACCCCTGAGGAGAGCTTACAATTGATCAACAGAGACCGCACGATGTGGATCAGACGGCTGAGATCACGCAGGGCAGCACGCGGTGGATCTCGCAGAGACGAAGTGGGAACCGAAGCTTCCGGAACCCAAAAAACCACCTCAACATAAAACCCTCGACTCCTGAGATGCCAAACGAAACTCGAGACCGTACCCAAGCAGCCGCAAAGCACACACGCACACGGCCATGTACCGGGCGGCGGCGGCGGCCATTTCGAGGTCCTCCTCGGCGCTGCGCAAGCAGGTAACTCCCCCCTTCCGTTTGATGCATTGGCGGTTGGCGCCTCTCTCCTGAAGCGCTGACGATTTCCCCCGTGCGGAAGCAGCTCGCGCCCGGCGGCGGGGAGCAGCGGCTGTGGGCGCGGGGGTATGCGGCGAAGGAGGTGGCCTTCGGCGTCGGCGCCCGCGCCGCCATGCTGCAGGGCGTCAACGACCTCGCGGACGCTGTCAAGGTCACCATGGGCCCCAAGGTTCGTCCCCTCTTACTCCGACCAGTTTTTTGAACGCCTTAATCCGAGTAGCTTGGAATTTAGGATTGGACGGGGCGTGATTTGATAATTGGCACGAAGCCACGGATATAGTGGAAGCGCTGACCAATCGCACTTGATTTCTCGATTGAGTCGGCTGCTTGTTTGTGTTGTAGGGGCGCAATGTGATTATCGAGAGATCCCATAAAGCTCCAAAAGTCACAAAGGATGGGGTCACTGTTGCAAAAAGCATAGAATTCGAGAACAGCGCTAAGAATGTTGGGGCAAACCTGGTGAAGCAAGTTGCTGAGGCTACTAATAAGGCTGCAGGAGATGGTAAGTGCTGAGTGCTATCGGGAATTCCTGTACTTGTTGGTTGTCGCTATTCGGACTATCTGTTCTGTTAAGCATAACAGTCCATCTGATTCCTAAGCTAATTTGATGCCAACAAGCATAGTGTTAATGGTTATGTTTTGTCTTCTCCATCATGTGCGGTTAATCCTTTTGTCAACCAGTAATGAATAGTTGTGCTACCGGGGCAGGGAAATTTTGATGGTATGGATCAATCCCATTATTGTTATGCGCTCGTTAGAATGTTACGTTCAGTGCCTGAAGTGCTCACACTGGACATGAATATCAATAGTTTTTGGTTTGTGTGGTTTTGGACGTTGCAGTTATTTTTTTGGGCCTCAGATGTGCCTCTGCTTTCATACTGTTTTCAGATCTAGTGCACTATCTGATCGCACTAAGATCTTTATGCTAAATATCATTGGACATACTTCCAGTCTAGGCCCAAAGTAAATTGTGATCGATGCTTTCCATTATTTATGTTTTATGCAGATATATCTTAAGTTGAAAATATATGTTTTGCTGCTGGAGCAAATTATTAACCTAGATATTCTTGAAGAGATCACTTCAGTTTCTGACATAGGATCTCACAGTACTGCTTTTTAGGAAAACACTAACTGGGAGGTTCCCTAACAAGTACCAAATATTGTTATTGATGTCTTACAGTACTTTATGATGAGTAGCTGGCATGCAATCTGAACCTAATCAACATGCTATATTAATCCTTGAAAGAATTGGAACTACTTATCTGAATGGAGCATTTGTGTGCTACTCAGTCACTCACTTTGTTTCTGATTGGATGGGGCAACAGGTACCACTTGTGCAACTGTACTTACACAGGCAATCCTTACGGAAGGCTGCAAGGCTGTGGCAGCAGGGGTCAATGTTATGGACTTGCGTAATGGTATAAACAAAGCCATAAATGCTATCACCACTCACCTCAAAAGTAAAGCATGGATGATTAATTCTCCAGAAGAGATAAACCAGGTGAGATATTGTGGTTCGCAGTGGTGGCTTGATTTGTTTGCCCCCTTCAACTCCATTGCATCAAGCCATCAATCATTCATCGAAGTTACATATGCATCTTTGATGTAGTTATTATTTGCATCTGCTTTAGATAATCGACAATCATCATTGTGATTCTATACGTAGCACACTCCGTAGTAACTAACCCTCATTGTTTGTACTTTAATTGGAATTCTAGCTTAAGCATATCCCATTCATTTCCCCCTGTAAACCAGGTAGCAACCATCTCTGCAAATGGTGAAAAGGAAATTGGAGATTTGATATCAAAAGCTATGGAAAAAGTTGGAAAGGATGGAGTCATTACTATTGTTGTGAGTGCTAAGTGCTGCTTTGCTGTTATAGGCTTACTTGCTATGCCACAACTTATTCTTAGAAACTGGCAGGATGGCAAAACATTGGATAATGAGCTTGAAGTAGTTCAGGGAATGAAGCTGTCTAGAGGCTACATATCTCCTTACTTTGTGACTGATCAGAAGACTCAGAAGTGTGTAAGTCTGTTTTTCTCTGTTAAACCAGTGAATTTAGCATGGGTTATGTCTTGAAAAGCTTTTTCAGTTTTTCTTTTTTGCTTTGATTTTGTGATGGCATGCATGGTGGAAATTTATCATTTATCAATAGTAGTTGGGAAGTCAAAGGCCGTAGTTTGTTTGCTTTTGGTTTCGAGGAGTTTCAATATAATCACTAGTAGGGTAGTATGTCTCCTTTTGAGGATGATGCAAGGTGCTTGTGTGTGCCCTTGTAAACTCGCATTGCAAATGTGCAGTATCTGTCTACTCTTTCACCAAAGTGGGGTGTCTGAGATAGTTTTAGGCCTGGGAAAGGTTTGATAAGAGCAGATAGAAAATAAAGATGAGATGCATATCTACAGACGGGAGATTTCGAATGAATGGCCTGAGCTGAACCATGTTTTTCATTTATCCTTTGTATACCTGTGCAGGAGATGGAAAATCCTCTCATTCTTATTCATGACAAGAAAATATCAAACATGAATTCACTTCTTCCAGTATTGGAAATTTCCATCAAGGTTACTATGTTCCATTACATGTCAACTTTTGCTGATTATGCAATGAAAATTTGGTGACAACTGATAAAGTGATAAGTGATGATTGATCTATGTAGAGTCGTAAACCTCTTGTCATTGTTGCTGAGGGTGTAGAGGGAGAAGCTCTATCAATGCTTGTACTGAACAAGCATCGTGCCGGACTCAAGGTGATATTTTTTATTTTTTTGGTTTCTGTTTATACCATACTTCAGTGCTCATATAGCTGCTTGGCAATCTTTCCTCATTGCATGGAAGCAAGTGTTTCTCTTTTTTCCCCTCCTTGTCTGTGGTGCTTCTTTCCTTCACTAGTCATTGAGCTAATCTGAATTGTTATCCTGGTGAAGCTTATTTAGCTATTTATGCAAATTCTTCAACTAATTATCAGGCCCCGATTGTAGGTATGTGCTGTCAAAGTTCCTGGATTTGGTGAAAACAGAAGAGCCAATCTGGATGATATGGCTGTGTTGACAGGAGGAGAGGTTAGCGATTATGACAATAATAATAAAGTTGCTTAACATGAATGACATTATTATGACTGAAATTGACTTATTATTTCATTTTGATTTCAAGGTTGTTAGTGAGGATCGAGGTCTTGATCTTGGTAAAGTCCAACTACAAATGCTTGGCACAGCTAAAAAGGTTTGTCAGCTTTCATAAATTGTTGCATCTGAGAACCATATAGTGACATTGTTTCAATAAAAAGAACCATACAGTGATATTTTTCTTCACAGGTTACTGTATCTGTTGATGATACCATCATTCTAGATGGTGGAGGTGACAAACAACAGATAAAAGAGAGGTGCCAAGAGGTACTGTAAGAATCTTAAGACAACCTGGATAATACTTGCAGGAAGCTCTTTCAATAAAATTACACCTTTTCTCATGTGGATGTCCTTGACAGCTTAGAGAATCATTTGAGAACAGCACTGCTATGTTTGACAAAGAAAAGGCTCAAGAGCGTTTATCGAAGTTATCTGGAGGTGTTGCTGTCCTCAAGGTTTGTTAATTTTTAATTACCGGGTAAAGTTCCTTTTTTCCAGTTCTCTGCTCAGTGTATGCACTTAAAGTTGCAGATCGGTGGAGCTAGTAAAGCTGAAGTTGGTGAGAAAAAAGATAGGGTAACAGATGCTCTAAATGCTGCAAGAGCTGCTGTGGAGGAGGGTATTGTACCAGGTAGTCACAATTTTCTTGACCAACTTATACGTTATTTCCCCACGTGCTTTGGCTTCTTTCTTAATTTGTTTCTTGTTACTTTGGTTTTTGCAACCTGATTATATGTTGTATGTGTTCTCCAATTCATGTCACGGCAAATAGGTGGTGGAGTTGCCCTTTTATATGCCACCAAGGAGCTTGACAAGATTAGCACAGCAAATGAGGATGAAAAGATTGGAGTTCAAATTATCAAGAATGCTTTGAAGGTTATTTCTTGTACTGATTCTGGTGCTTCATATTTGTTTCTTGAACCTATATTAATAATTCCTGAATTTCTGAAGGCCCCCTTGGTGACCATAGCGGCAAATGCTGGTGTTGATGGTGCTATAGTCATCGGGAAGCTAATTGAACAAGAGAATCTTAATTTGGGCTATGATGCAGCAAGAGGTTTGTGATGATTAACTATGTTTTAGCAGTTCATTCTAGATTTTAAAGTGTAATGAAATACCATGTTGTCTCCAAATTGCAGTTTAAAAGACAAATCCTAATAAAGGCTATCCAAATTTGTTCTAAAGCGCTATAATCTTTAGTGATTCAGTGGCTGATTCCTGCATTTTGCCAACTAAGTTAAAAAGACAATCCTAATAAAGGCTATCCAAATTTGCTCTAAAGCGTTATATTCTTTAGTGATTCAGTAGCTGATTCCTGCATTTTGCCAACCATAGGGGAGTATGTTGACATGATTAAGGCTGGTATCATCGACCCTGTGAAAGTGATCCGAACTGCAGTTCACGATGCAGCAAGGTACAGGAGAAGTTCATTGACCATGTTCCTTTAGTATGAGTGACTAAAATCATCAAACTTGTTTGACAATTTGTGCTTCTATACAGTGTGTCTTTGCTGATGACAACCACAGAGGCTGCAGTTGCTGAGCTCCCAGCGACAAAAGCCAGAATTGCCAGTCGTATGCCGCAGATGAGCGGGATGGAATTTTGAGGACAATACGACATGATGTATGATTTACATGTTCTTGGTTAAAGACAATACTTGATGACAAACTAAACTTTGTTTCCCTGGCGGATACATTAATAGAAATTCCCCTCCCCATCAAATGAGAGGTGCAAAGCTGGCACCGATATAATTTCGATTTTTGAACTTAGGGTTCGATGCTGATGTAACCTGAACTAATTTAGAGCCCTTCATTTTGTAGATTCTATGATATTAACTTGATGCTGTCGAAGTTGCAGATTTTTTGTATGCATTTTAACGATCGCATTTGAGTAATGCTTCTTTCGATTGTTTTTTTTGTCCTTGTTTTCGTGGTGGTGGCTGCGGTGCTGCAAACAGCGAAAATAGTATGATTGTGCTTATAGTTGGCTCCACACCTCAAGCTTCTGTGCCTCTCCGGCGAGCGGCAACCATTTAGCCGGCCATTTCCTGCAACAGCGCCATCTCGTCGTTGTACACCCTTCCCTAATCTCCTTGTATAAGTGTATCCGAGAATACGAAACTGTTTCCAACACATGGCATGATGGCAATGACTTGTACTAAAGGGCCTGTTCTTTTTAGCTACGATTTATGATTTTTGGCTGAAATTTTTGAATTTTAGCTATTTACGACAGATGCGATTTATGACTTTTGGCTGAAATTTTTGAATTTTAGCTGTTTACGACAGAGATTACGGAGAGAGATGGTACAGATGTTAGATTTTTAATGTGTACTATAATTAACTTGTAGACTTCATCTTAAAAAAAATACTTCTTTTAAAAGTTAAGTACTGTAGCAAACAACCAAAATCCGTTTTGAGAACTGAAAAAACAGGCCCTTTAACTGCCATTTGTTTGATGAACGTAAAGCTTTATTTTGGTTGGAACATGAAGTCAACGTAATTCAAGTAATCTGCTTTAAGATCGAAGGAACAATCAATTTATTCATGCTAAGAAGCATTCATATGCAAACGAGCACTTCAAGACGCATCATGACACTACACTAAGGCAGTAAGAAAAAAGAGGACCAAACTTTAGCATCATCTCACAGCATTTCTATCAAACTCGAAGGCTGGAGCATGATGTCAAGGGATTTCTATGAGCGTCGAAGCTTCTATGCCGCCTTGGCTTCATCGGGTGGCTGGATAAAGCGGGGAACCTCTCCGTTCATCACCCTCCATGGCCCCCAGTAGAACTTGGGTGGCATGAGGGGCACGGCCTCGCCAGGGTGATCCTCCCAGTACTTCTCCTGCTCCAAAATGTAATCACAATTCACAGCCAGGCAAAATTAAAGAGGGAAGTTAGATTAACAAATCTAGCCAGTTCAATGAAGCATCATAATCAACTTGATCGCATTTTTTCAAACAAATTTATGTTTTTTAGCCACAACTTGAAATTTCATGTCATTGTGGGATTGGGGACCAAGCAATGTGCCAATGTTTTTCGATCGAGCTTTCACCAATTTCCTAGCAATGTGTCGAGGTTATCACGCAGATGCGGTGAGCAAAGGAATTTGGTCGCTGAAGAATGCAAATAATCTCAGGGTCTACATAATTTCCTACTAAAATGCAGTTGCATAGTGCAAGACACTGCAACGGATGGTTACTGTCTCGAGTAGGCATTCCATCGAGCACCTTCGCGGCTGGCACCTCCCAGAGCGCCAGCAGCTTGGGGGGAGGAGACATGGTTTTGAGCCCGAGTGCCTGACCTTGTAGAGCTGCTCCGTGACGGCGGCGCCGACGATGCCGGTGTAGAAGGCGGCGACGTAGGTACCGACGAGCGGCCCGAAGGATCGCGGCGGGCGGTAGGGCTCCACCATGTCCCACAGCACCGTCTTCTCCCACCTGTGGAACTGCCGGTCCGCGTACCACCTCCAGAACCGGCTCGCCATCCTCCCCCCTCGCCGCGCGCTTCCTCTCCTCCCCCTTCCTCCCACACCACACGCGCTCGCTGCAACGCGGCGGACGGCACGGCGCGGCGCCACCCACCACTCCACCAGGCCACCACCGCCCCCCGGAACGTCTACCTGCTCGGCTTTGGAATGGGCCGGCGCGTATATTTGTTTTACTGGCTAGTTGAGCTGGGCCCATTTTGGCCCCACTCAGAATGGCCCATGTGTATCTCCGCGCCCCGAAACACAAAAGCGGGGGCGGAAAAAGCTCGAAATAGCACGCGACCTCCGCGCTCTCTCTCTCCTCTCCGTCTCCTCCGCCGCGTCCCGCGGCAGCTGTCGTCGCAGGCGAGATGGGCATCAAGGTGAGTGCGGGGGGACGACCGCCCGCTCCTCTTCCTTCCTCCTCTCTTGGATTTCAGTTTGCTTTAGCTGTTCGGTTGCGGATTTGGCGATGGATTCCCCTCACCTTGGAATGGCGATTCGGTTTGTAGGGTTTGACGAAGCTGCTGGCGGACAACGCGCCCAAGGCGATGAAGGAGCAGAAGTTCGAGAGCTACTTCGGCCGGCGCATTGCCGTCGACGCCAGCATGAGCATCTACCAGTTCCTTGTATGTCGCGCCCCCCTACTCTCCTCCCCTCCTCCACAACAGTTAACAGTTCCTCTCCTGTCATTTTCTTGCCACTCTGTGCTTAGATGACACTGGTGAGGGTTTGTTTTGTGCTCAAGAGTCCATCTTCATATGTTGTTTATTGCTGCTTCTACGCACGTTCTGGCAGTTGGCATAGAAAATGTGCTCTCTTGGATTGGGTTTAGGGTTTCACATTGTTAAACCTCTGAGTGATAGTATCTTTTCCCCTTTCTCGCTACTTAGTAGCCTAGTGCTGGAGTTTTCCATTTGACATGCTCTTTTTCCTCCTCTTAGATTGTGGCAGTAAGTTGCCAAATTTCAAATTTTGGACCATCTGATATGGCGGGCACTTCGATTGTTCTTGCCTGCCTTCTGTTCTTAGTTCGTCTGGGTTTACAACTAGGTTGATTAAGTTTGGAGCGCATGGCTCTGGCACTGTCTGTTTTGTAAAAATGAAAGTTAGAAAGTTATCAAATTGTATGAATGGGGGCATTTCCATTGTATGAATTTGGTTGGGTTTACAGCTTGGTTGATTAATATTGGGCTGACTGTCTCTAGCTGTATCTGTTTTCCTTTTAAAAAAAGAAATAGCCCTTTTATTGAATATGTACTCAATCTGTGCTTGCTTAATGAGCTCTGGTGAGGTATTAGCGAACCTTTTACCTACAGCCATGAAGTTGGGACATGTTTTTTTATTATTTTCTTGTACAGATTGTAGTTGGAAGGACAGGGATGGAAACCCTCACAAATGAGGCTGGCGAAGTCACCAGGTTCAGATAGATCTCTCTTTTCAACCATGCTTAATATCTCAAGTAGTGCGCATGGTTTCTGGTGCTAGTCTTCTGTTAATTCCTTTTTAATATTTTGTTGGACAGTCATTTGCAAGGTATGTTCAACCGGACAATAAGGTTGCTGGAGGCAGGAATCAAGCCAGTGTAAACCCAAAGTCCTTCATGTGTTATTATCAGAAGTCTATCGTACAAATATGTATAAAAAAAGTATGACACCTTTCTAAAGGGACCATAATATTGCTCATGTCATGCAGATATGTTTTTGATGGCAAGCCTCCTGATCTGAAGAAACAAGAGCTTGCAAAAAGGCATGATATGTTTCTTTTCGTCCTTTGATTGTTTTCTACCACTATTTATAGGTTTGCCTATATTTGTTTTTGGGATATACAATGCTATCATGTTATTACAACAAGCCAACATGGTATGCTTATCAGGTACTCAAAGAGGGAGGGTGCCACCAAAGAGCTGACTGAGGCCATAGAGGTGAACTGACACCGTTCTGATCTTTTTTTCACACTACTGTATTATTTATTTTGTCTACTTATTATCTTTCTTTCTTGATCCATATGGAAAAATGGCTCTTGATGTTTTAGGAAGGAGATAAGGACGCGATTGAAAAATTCAGCAAGAGAACTGTGAAGGTGGGATTCTTTATTTTCAGTTGTTAGGTTAAGATTTTTTTTCTTTTTTCTTTTGATATGATCTATTCAAGAGTACTCTGCACAAAATAAATCTGAGGCAATTTACTATGGCATTAGAGAGCCGCTATACTGGAATATCAACTGCAATATGTTGTTTTGCTTGAAAGATGTGAACAATTAGAGTCCTGACTCCTGAGAGTAGAGTAAGCTAAGGCTTTTCATTTTCTTTGTCCTTGATGAACAGGTCACAAAGCAGCACAATGATGATTGTAAACGACTATTAAGACTGATGGGGGTTCCTGTTGTAGAGGTAAATTCAATTTTCCTTGGTGTCGTGCTTACTATGAGGGAATGAATCATCATATAATCATCTTGTTTTAAGGAATTGTGATGCTCTCATTCAAATGACCTCTGCCCTTCTGGTACTAATAGGCACCTTGCGAAGCAGAAGCAGAATGTGCTGCCCTTTGCATAAATGATAAGGTATTATTAACATTCTGGACCTCTACTTTCTTGTTTTAACCCTTTCTTCAATTTTTGATCTAGTAACATCTATTCTATAGGTGTATGCTGTTGCATCAGAGGATATGGACTCTCTAACTTTTGGGGCTCCACGGTTTCTTCGTCATTTGATGGATCCAAGTTCCAAGAAAATACCTGTGATGGAATTTGAAGTCTCGAAAGTATGCAGTGTTGTTATGTGTTTGGTACTCATCTTAGGCTTCATATACTTCACCAAATTTCATATTGCAGGTTTTGGAGGAGCTTGAACTCACTATGGACCAATTCATTGACTTTTGCATCCTCTGTGGATGTGACTATTGTGATAGTATTAAAGGTATCCTTTTTTCCTCTCTTCTCTTTCCTATTATACCCCATAATTACTGCATTTCTCAAATTCTTTAGCTAGTGGAGACTTCTAGTTTTCTGATTGTCTATTCATGTTTGTCTGCTAGGTATTGGGGGTCAAACAGCTCTGAAGCTGATTCGTCAACACGGCTCCATAGAAAGCATTCTGGAAAATATTAATAAAGACAGGTTAATGCTTGAAAATTTTTGAAGATATTTCTATTCCCTTAGTGCCTACCCCAACTTGTTTGGGACAAAAGGCTTTGTTTCTATTCTCTTAGTACCGAACTGAGCCCTGCATTTTCAGTTATGTAACTCAGTAGCCCTAAATTTATCCACTTTTGGACTCCTGTATGTCTTAGCTAATGACATTTTCTTATGTGTGCTGTTTTCTTCTGTAATGGCATTTCTTGCATTAGATGTTTTTATTGTGATATGGAGGCTGTTTTTTGTGTTTATTTATGCTAGATTTGGGCGCATGTCTTCTGCAGATATCAAATTCCTGAGGACTGGCCTTATCAAGAAGCTCGCTGCTTGTTCAAGGAACCCAATGTTACATTGGATATTCCTGAACTGAAATGGACTGCACCTGATGAGGAGGTACGCATGCTGACCTTGTTTACTTGACTTCAACCTTCACAGTGGACGTATTCAATTACTTTTAATCTTTCTCCAGGGTCTCGTAAATTTCCTGGTGAAAGAAAATGGTTTCAATCAAGATCGGGTGACAAAGGCACGCGCTTTCCTTTGGGTTCTTTCTTGTCAACTATTTTCAAACATTTTTATCAGATTTTTTCTTGGATTTTATGTAGGCCATAGAGAAGATTAAATCTGCCAAGAATAAATCATCCCAAGGAAGGTAAGCGTTATAATACATCTTCACAAACATGGTTCTAAGAACAATGCCTGTGCACGTATTTCATTTGTTGAACTTGATCTTACTGTACCAATTGTTGACTTCATGCAACCAGACTCGAGTCCTTTTTCAAGCCAGCTGTTAGCACATCAGCACCACTGAAGCGAAAGGTACCTCCACTGAAATGTCACCTCATCTTATCTTGTTTACATTCCAACTGAAGTTGAATCAAGCAGCTATGGCCTAGTATGTATCTGATATTTATATCACTTTTATTTTCTTTGATAAGTTGGAAAAACGGAAACTACTGGCCATCAGTGGTCATACTACTTGGTCTAGTTTGAATTGTTAGATGTTTGGATGTGCAATGCACCTTCCAAGTGCCAACTGAATATCACTATTTTTTTTTAAAAAAATAAAGATGCACATTGCTCAACCATATGCAAGACAATTACTCCCTCCAGTCACAAAATAATATCATTTTGGGGTACGTGCAGTCAAACTCTCTAAACTTTGACTATCGATATGTTTTTCAATATTTAAATTGAACACATGGAATGGTATGTCTAGATTTGTCTTGAAAAGACTTTCATAAAAGAAATTAGTGGTCAAAATTGGGTTTTGTGCACCGTGATGATGTCCAAAATGGTATTCTTTTGTGATTAGAGGGAGTAGCAATTAGGTCAATACAATAGCAAATGCTATATGTGGTAAGCCAGTGCTATAATAGTTAGAAGTGTGAGAACGTTTTATAATTTATAGCCTTGTGCTGCATGATTTTCCCAGAGACTTCTATAGATGTTTCGTGTAAAATCCTATGTTATTCATATAATTGCATTGTTGCTGGCAGTATTTCTCTTTATATGCAGAACATGAATATCTTTGTGATATAATCGCAGGAAGAAAAACCAACCAAGGCAGCTGCAAGCAAGAAAGCAAAGCCAGCCAGTGGAAAGAAGAAATAAGTTTGATTTGCAATTGATGAACAAAAGCTGCTGTGGCATTATCACTAAGATTATTAACTGCTTGTTGTAACTCAATCTTTGTTCAATGTTTTCTTATGTTCCAAGCTAGGTAAATTAGTTGACTAGGAATGGGGGAAAAAACTGTGCCAAGTAATACAACTCGTCTCATTTTCATTTGGTCATGTATGTGCATTCTCTTGGTTGCAGTTTTAGTGTGGGTACGGTTGCTTGTGTGCACTCATCCGAGTAGGATTAGACAAGTTGTGACAGCGCTCCGGTAAGTTGGGACGAGATCAAGGTGTCTGGATGCCTAATTGACTCATCATCTGTTATGGTGACAATTAGATGATAGTAATAAATATAAAGAATATTCATAATAATACAAATTATCTAAATAATTATGCAACGGAGATCAGGAGGAAATTAGAAGAAATCCATTAAGAGAGAAATCTATTTGTAATTTTTAGAAACTATAAATAAGAAGAAATATATTGAAGAAGAGATCTATTCATAATTTTTAGAAATTTCAAGAACTGAATCACAAAAAACCAAAAAATTGCCTGTCCTTTTAACCAAGCTGCCAGCTTTGCTCCTCAGTTGTCCGCATGCTTCTCCAAAGCGTCGCTGCGCTCACAACGGCTTCTGCCTCTTCTGCCTCGTGGGCGGTGGGCGATTTTAGTAGCGATTCTTTGAAGTTACTGATGACTGCTGCGAGAAATTTTTCTTTTATTTGATTTTTTCAAATGTTTTTTTGCATCATCCGCTCTAAATTAGTATGTTATTTTTATTTTTAAATTTTTTAAAATTTAATTATACTTAATAAATCAATTCAATTATAGTATTTTTTTAGAAAAAAACAAAAAATCTATGGCTATTCCCATCACCCCCATTTGCCAAAGCGTCCGCGGCATCGTCCACCGCCTCTTCTCCCTCCACCTCTAACACCCCGGCCGCTCGGACGGCGCGGCCTCCTCTTCGCCGCCTTGGGCTCGACTTGATGCTGCGGCCGCCTCGACCCGCTGTGACCAGATACATTTGCACAAATTGGAGGGAGGCGGCGATGCTCTGCGGTCGGCGTCGAGGTGGCTGATGCAGTGACGACAGCGTCGGGGAGGCGCTCGGGGAGTAGCCCGGGAGGTCGGCGGGTTCGCTCAGGGAGGAGCGGTCGCCGCTTGGGGAGGCGCTCGGGGAGGGGCGGCGCTACTGGAGGAGCTCGGGGAGGGGCGGAGCTCAGGGAGAAGCGGGGAGGGGCGGAGCTCAGGGAGGAGCTCGGGGAGGCTAAATGGGCATTAGCACCGGATATACTCCCGTTTATATGCCTAAAGATCTGCTCCACGTCATCCTGCGCCGCCTCGACACCCGCACCGCGCTCGGCCCCGCGGCGCTCTCCAAGCGCTGGGCCGGCCTCCCCTCCCTCGATTTAAAAGCCACCGACGTGCTGCGGCGGCGCTACCACCGATACAGCCGCCGCCGCCGCGAAGCCAGGGAATCACTGTGCGAGGCTGGCAAGAGCCTCGACGCCATCATCGGACGGTACCAGCGCCGCGCCATGCTCTCCATGGCCAGCTCCGTCAAGAAACTCTTGGTGAGGCGAAATCGCCGCCGCGTGAATAGGCTGACACTCGAGGTCTTTGCCTCAACACGTCGGGCTTGGGCTGCATCAACCGCTACCCCGCCGATGCCGGCGCCATATCCACCACTTGCCTACTGCTTTCCCGGTGGTTGCATCAGCAACAAGCCCGGCGAGTCCCGCCTGCGAAGGCTGTCTGCCCCGCAGCTGCATTAATTCAATTCACTCACCAAGCTGGTCTTGCAAGACTTGCCCAGTTCGGCGCCCGCGGCCTTCTGCAAGGGCGTGGTCGCCGCGTGCCCGCTGCTTCATCTCCTGCACTTCATCTCCTGCGAGTGCAGATAAACCATGCTTGAATTTGACGCGCCCATGTCAGAAATTAGGGAGCTTGTTGTGGACGGCGGCTTTGTGGTGGTCGAGCTCCGATGTCTCCCGAAGCTCGAGAGCCTTGCCAGCGTGCGCGATCCTGTGATGCTGTACTCTGACGTCGCTCCGTGCCTCGCGCATGTGAACCTCGCCTTCTCCACTGGCCGACTGGAAGGGGACGAGTTCGCTTTCATACAGCACCGGAAGCTTAACCGCTTAATTTCCACGCTCAGGTGGTTTTTCCAAGGCGCCATTAGCACGACAGATCTCCTCCTGCGGTTTACCGGACCTGAGATGTGGATCGCGTCGAAGAGTCCTTTCTCTCTTATGCGCAATCTGAGGAGGCTGCTGGTGCCTTCCTCCTGGGTTGTCTCATGGCCCCGCCTCCTCGTTGAGGCGGCGCCATTTCTTGAGCGCCTCCACGTACATGTCTGCTGTCTCCCATTGTGAAGAGGAGCCGGGTCAGGAGATACCGTGGCAGCCCTCAACTTTGCAGCACTTCCGTTTCAAGGAGCTGGTGGTCATTGGCTTTTGGAGAACGGAGAGACAAGTCCACCTTGTGATGTTCGTCATGGATGTATCCATGGCATTGCGCCGTGTAGCTCTGTTCAAGCATGCACATGTTGAGGGCAAGGGGCGACTGGGAAATGGTGTGTAACTGAAATTATTCGTTCAGTTATTTGTGCTGTTTGTATCTGAACTTGCTGAACAATCATGTTGATATTCCCTAATGTCACCGTTCGTGTTTATGCTCTTAAGTTATCATATCACGGACTTCAAATTTTCAAATTTAGCTAAGGTGCTAAAATGAGCTGCCATCATGCTACTCATGAATCAGGGAAATTCACGAGTGATCAATCGAGTAAAATGTTTGTTACACAATTCAAGTTAGAAAAGACGTGAGAGGGATAACACGGAGCACAGCCCCGGTAGGTTAGGACGTTAGTCCAATGACTCCAATCTGGAAGAGAAAAAGAAATCAGCAGTTCAGCACTACAGTACAAGCTGAACAATGCACCAAATCGATACAATTCCAGATTGTGTTAGCACGGAGACCAACTCTTGTAAAATTTGACTCTTCACAAGCACTTCATTGCATTTTGCCTATTTGAACAATGACTCTTCACAAGCACTGCATTGCATTTTGCCTATTTGCATTGCATTTTGCCTATTTGTAAAATTTGCATTTTGCTTCGGATAATCATCCACCGTCTACAGAGTTCAGGCTTCGAGCCGAATCTAACACGTACATACAACCTTTCTCCATGGGAGCAACAAAAATGTTCAACAATTTGCATGTGTTTGCTGTGTATTCCGCCCTTGTACAGACTATTTGTCCCAACCGTCTTCTCGCATGCCAAACTCCCATTTACGAGGCAGGGTACCGTACATGGACGCAAACTTTGCCAAGCATTTTGTTCTGACGTCATAATGCCTCTGGGTGTCCCGGCTGATCGCAACAGAAGAAAGCTTGGAAGTGTCGATGGCCCATGCCGGGTGCACGTACTCCACAGTCCTCTCAGAGCTTGCATTTGCATACAGAAAATTCATGAGCAAGTCCTCACAGTTGAAGTTCTTGTGCACATACTCCCTCCCTTCTCTAGCTTCCTCGCTCCAGTACTTCTTGAAAGCAAACTCACTGTCCATGAAAGCAGCACCTGTGAGGATCAGATTGTAGCCCTTCTTGCCCCTAGCATATCGCTCGTTCCTGTACTGCAAAGGGTTACCATCTATCATCCGTGGGTAAAAGCCCACCATCCGCTCAGGGTGTTCTCTCCAGACCCTAAATCCTTTCTCCATGTCACTGCAAGTCATCATGATATCATCATCCAGCTCAAGGACAGCCCGGGTCAACCCTAAATCGGTTGTTAAGAGAGTTGATCTCTTCCACTCGTATCCTGACAGGCACTGTGGAATCAAAGGCGTCACTGCTTGGAGGTTTGCCTTTGTTCCAGACAACGACTATCTCTCTGACTGACTCACATCTGGAATAGTGTTCAACAAATAGTTTCAAGTTCCAGAGTCGAGCTTCATATGTCATTGTGACCATTGTGAATTGAGACTGTTGCCCTTGATATGTATATGCCTGTTCAGCACCATTACCACCAAATAAGAAATGCACAGCAATGCAGACATTCACAGTACCTAACAGAGCAATCACACAAAAGAACAGCATGTTGGACCAAGTTTTTTCGTTGAGGCTATCTTTGGTAGCAGAGAAATATCTGCCAGCACTGGTGGAATATCTGCGGACTTTCTGGTTGAAGCGGTGCACAGGCAAGATACGAAATAATTCATTTCTCCTAGTCAGGGGAGCCCAAAAACTTGGAGGAATGTAGCAATTGATTGCACCTTTCACAAAACCCACGAAAATGACCAGAACAATGGCCAACCAAAAACCCATGTAACCAAAAACAGACCGTCGTGTTGAATCACCTGAAGGAACACGATCACCATCCATTACAGCTATCCATCCACCAGAGGCAAGTTGTTGTGCATCCATGTGATGGTACCTCATGCCATTCCAAGCATTCCTCCCTTTCTTTGGCTCTTCAACCCCAAGTTTTACTGGGACCTCTTTGTATTCTTCCTTGCTTAGCTTTTCAACTTTGTACAGCTTAACCCTCCGTCCATAGGTACCACTGCAATCCTGACCTGGACGATACAATGAACCTTCAAAGAAGAAGAGCCTTCCACCATTTCGAGCTCCCAAACTTTTGTCAGATTTGTAAATAGGATTTTGCTTGTGCTCATTCCAAGGACCAAAAGGAGAGTTACTGTGCCAAATTTCAAGCTCTGCATTCTTTTCAGTTCCGTACCGTGTAAAATCTGAGGTGAAAAGCCACCAGTGTCCCTCATATTCGATTAATGAGGCATCAATAAGTGGTTTATTGATAAGCACCTTCTCCAATGTCCATTCAATAGGAAATTTAGTAGCACGATAAAGTCGAAGCTCCTTCTTTTTATTCCCCTCTGGCATCATATAAATCTGAAAAAGTGGAAGTTAGTGTTTTGACATTTCAGAAATTGCCCGTCAGTTCTTAAGTAATAAACACAAAGTTAAAAATCTACCTCATTCTTGTATTTGAACACAAAAGGGTAGGACAGGTGCCATGCCTCATCTAAAGCAATACCAAGAAACTCCCATGTTGCACCTTGATCGGAGCTTCTTGCAACACCAATATCACCTTGCATTGAGGTTGCTGTTTTTGTTTCAAAGAAAAGAAAGAGTGTGTCCGCCTGAGAGATGCATAAATATAATATCAGGTTGAGAATTCCATAAAAAAAAGCTCAGAAGAGAGCATATTATGATAAGCAGAACAAAATGCAACAGAAGCATGGATTGGACTGAAAATTGCTTCCGCACACAAGAATGTACTCTAACTACTACAGTCTACAGAGAAGATTATACTGGACATCTCATCATAGGTGATTCTACAAAATCTATCAGTTTTAAGCTGCAGCGTAATTATCTTAGACAATTTTATTAGTATGACCGTCTATGTTGCAACTGATGATAAAAACCGTCAGTGATGGCCTACTTATCACAGATTGTTTTTTATACAAACCGTATGTGATACATCACAGACGATTCGTAATAAAAACCGTCTGCGATATCCGACATATCACATATGGTTTTTTGTATTAGCCGTCTGTGATACGTAGACATCACAAACGGTTTTTTGTATTAGCCGTCTATATTACGACTTACCACAGATGATTATGTTTAAAAATCGTCTATGATAATATTCTTCTATATATACAGAGATGAAAATCCAACTCACTACATACTCCTATGTACACTTAGGTTTTTCAACACACCAGCACGCCTTCTCAGCTCCCCCCTTCTCCGGCGCCGTCGCCGCACCTCCATTGCGCCTCCGGCCCTCCACCAAATCCCACCACCCAACTCTTTCTCCTCTTCACCACTGGCTGCCCAGCTCCTTCCCTCCAGCGCGCCGCCGCTCGCCCCACCAAGGGCCGCCCTCCTCTCTCCTCGGCTCCTATTAGCCGCCGCCAAGTAGATCGTCCTCGACCTCTTCTTCCTCTACGGCGACCACTATCTCCACCGGCCTCGGTCTCATCTTCTCCAACCTCGGCTTCCCCTGCTTCATCCCTATCTTCCACCTTGGTTTAGTACAATTTCTCTTCCCTTCCTTAATCTCTTAATTACTTTTCTGTTCTGCTACTAACATGTTAAACCGAGATTAGTGGGCTTGTAATATTGAGACAGTGGAGAATCTTGTGTGATGCTCTCTGTTTATGGTTGATAACTAATAAAATTGTTAGTAGGATTTGTTAGTTGTAGCAGTGGATGTGTGGTTGTGCTCTGGTAGTGGGAGTTGTGTTGGTTTGGGTTTCGAAAAAACTAGAATAAAGGGGGTTTTATGTAGCATCTGAGCAGATCAGTTGCAACTTGTAGGGTTTCTAGTACTCCTCTTTTGGGGTTTGGTGGATCAGTGGCAATCGAATAGGCTCTAGTCGCAAAATCTGCAGCTTTAGTTGGGTGCAGTTCAATTTGAATGTGAGGGATCTTCATGTGTAGTTTGCTGGATTTAACTAGAACCGCTAGGATGATTGGAGACTATGGTTCTCTTTATTGTTTTGCATGGCTTGGATACGATTACTACTTTAGTTTTCTATGAAGAGTAAGCAATCATTAACTCGCTTGATGGTGCAAGATGCTACTTATTTTGCAATGTCCCTTGAATGTTGTTTGAAGTAGTTGAATCCATTTTTTGAGTAATGCAGAGGTTTTAAATAGAATAGTTAGAACCTAAACATGCATAGGTTACAGCCTCACACATATATGCATAATTAATAGACTAATTTAGTTAGTCTATTAATTAGGCTAGTTCACTGAGCTTAGAAGTTGCAATATATGCTTGTGAAAATTAAGCGTATATATGGTAGCCACCTAATCCCTTGTTTCTTTGGAAAATGATGTTCGTTGAAAATTTTGATATAGTTTCTTTGGAAAATGATGCTCGTTGAAAATAGAGTGCAGCCGGCACCTGAGAGCAATAAAAATTCATCTATGATATTCAGTTTGTGTTTTATATACCCCACACTGAAATGCAATTTGAATGCTTCATAAATAGCAACTAAGCGTGATTGCGTCCGCACAGTTTTAGCTACAAGATCTATGCAATTTCAACTATAATATTCAGTTTCTCGTCTTGGCATATATTATTCCTATAAGATCTCATTAAAAGGGTGTTTTAAAACAACTACTACTCCGACTCACATACTAATACAATGTCGACAATATGATATCCTCTAAGCATCTGAAAGTCAAACTATAGGCCATTGCTAAGCTTCACTTGTAGAGGAGCTGAATTCAGAACCACTGCAATTGTCACCAATTCAACCGGTCAACCTGAGTTTTTCCTATTTAGCTCAAAGATTTGCTGTCCTAGCTCAGCAAAGTTGCAAGCTATCCCTACATCTACACAACACTAGCACACCAACACAAATACACAATCCCACCCTGGACCAAGAAAGCCAGAAGCAGTTCTCACCTGCACGTAGAGGAACGGGTCGGCGACGAAGTTGCTGGGGTACCCGGCTTCCGTCGCGGACGCGCAGGTCAGCACGGGGTTCGCCACCGGCCACGCCGAGCTGTTCCCATTGCTCCTCCCTTCCTGCCCACCAAATCACACACTAGTAAGCACCTCAAAAACACACACAAAGGCATGGTCTTCAAGCTAAGCGCAGTTCACCAGCTCGATGGACCGGAGCTCGAGGGGGCTATTGCCGTAGTACATCCCGATCGCCCAGGACCCCTCGCTGTCGGGCCGGCACCCGACGGAGCGGGAGTCGGGGAGGCGGAACGACGCGACCACCACCCAGAAGTAGACTCCCCCAACCAGCGCCGCGGCCGCGGTCGCGGCGACCAGGAATGTGACGGCCGGCGAGCGCGCGGCAGCCATCCGCGCCAACACCCCGCGCATGCGGCCTGGCCTCACAGCTCGCCGCCCTGCCATGCCCAGCCAGCCGCCGCCGGCATCGACCGCCCGATCCTATCCCAGGCTGCGAGCTGGATCCTCCTCGGCCGCGAGAGGGGATTAGCCAGTTAATTAAAGCGGAGAATGGGAGGAGGCGAGACCGGCCTGAGGGATTAAAGAAGAGTATTAGTGGGCAATTAACGTGGGATTAAGCCGTCGCCGCTTCGCTGTCCTGGTGGCGAGCTGTTTTGTGGGGAAGGAAGTGTCATGGTGTGTGACGACGGAATGGTTGAGTTGCGTTTTGGAGTTTATAGGTTGGGCGGACCGTAGGCCAGGGGCGTGGCTTTCCAACAGGGACGGCGGCGACGGCATGTTTGGCCGGAAGCGGCACGGATACTCCTTTTCTCTCTCTCTATTTCTTCAGATTTTCTAAAAAGATTCTTCTTTAAGAGAAAAAGGAATGAGTCAAAGGGGAAGGAATTTTGGTAATAAAAGATCTTTGCGCTTGTTTTCAGTGGGTTATACACACACTTTACTTCTGAGTCTACTTTCTCCCACATCTTATATACTATCTAAATGAATTTGTCATACTTTTTATTATTTTAGATATACTTATATACTAATTATAAGATACTTCAATGTGAACCACATAAAAAATTACGAGTTTAAAGTTTTTAACATATTTATAAATATCTTTATATATATACATAAAAAAAGTATGTCTAAAAATACACATACCACATCAAAATATATATACCATCTAGATAATCTTATATACTTATATACTATATGTATATACTCTCTGTTACGCAAAATACCTTCTCCATTATGAGATGATGTAGGAAGTACCTGCTCTCGGGATAGAAAACTTGTGAGATGAATGCCGGTCATGCACGGTAAAACTGAGGAACCAAGCAGCAACGTAGAATTTTACAAGTTCGTAGCCATTTTACGCAGCATAGAATCCGCTAGTATGACCTTGGGAAACATGCGCGAATTTTCCCTTCACTATTACGGTGGCGCTGAGCAGGCGGTTCCCAACGTATGCCAACCCGAGGTACATCCGCACCACGGCGAGCGTGACGGCGAGGATCCCGGATCCGGTGGCCCCGAGCACGAGGTGCAAGCCGTCGCCGGCGCCACCGCGGCCGCCGAAGGAGGCGACGGGGAGTCCGACGAAGAGCGCGAAGGCGGCGCCGGTGAGCGCGAGGCGAGAGCAGTACAGTCCGAGGTCAACCGAAGCCCAAGAGAAGGGCAGCGACGCGACCAGAGCATCGTACTCATTCACCGGGCTGCTCCGGCGGCACGGGGCACCACTCCGTCCCCGGCGAGCTTCCGTTCCGCGACGGCGGCACCGCCGCCGCCGTCCCGAAGCGTTGGCGCCGCTTTCGCCGGGGGCCGCCGCTCGTGGGGAGGCTGGGGCTAGGGTTTGCGAGGAAGGGGAGGAGGCGCGCGTGGGGACGCGGAGGCGCGAGGGAAGCGGCCATGTGGAAGGGAATGCAAGTGAGCGAGGTAGCGCGAGCCGGGAAGCGACGTCTTGGTGGATCGGTTTCGTCGCGGCTTTTGCGTGGCTCCTAGATCTGGCCAAATGCCCGGGCCGGGCCGGGCGTGCCGGTCCAGGTATGCTACTGTTGATCTGGTTTAGATATAGCATAACATGAACAGTTAAATGGGTCATATCGGCCCGGTCTAACCGCGTATGTTGTGTTTGGGCAGTTACAGTATGTACAGTAACTCTTTTATGGTGGTATAGTAAAATATTTTCGGTTAATAATAAAATTACTTATGTTAATATCACTGTACTATTCTAAGGATAGATGAATGATTTAACAATAAAATTACGTACAATTATCAATAATAATTACTTATAACTGACAGTAAAATACTTATAATTATGCTCAACAGACCATCGATGACTCGTTGGGCTAAGCATGCATGTGCTGATCTGAGTCCTCTTTGTGACTCGTGCGTTGAAGGGCAAGCACATGAACTAGTATAGCACAGTAACTTATCAGCTCTGCCAGATTTAATCGGGTGTCTGAAACTGTGCCGTGCCGGACGGCAATTTGGACAGATCTGTTGTCTGCCTCGTGTGCAGTGAGACTGTTTGGACTCCTACAAAACTGGATGAGAAACGAATCCATATAACCAAATTGTTCGCAAGATCTTTCGGCCTTTCGCGGACCCGTGGCCCACTAGCACGCGCGCATACAGTGCAAACGCCCAACCCTCGTGTAACTTTCTTCAAGCATGCATGCATGCATCACAAGTGTAGGCTATAGCTGTAGCAATTAGCATTATAATTTACAAATTATCATCACTTAAATCTTGCATAATCAGCTGAAATCAATAAGCTACCGGTAAGTTTAGCAATAGTACATCGTTTTATATTGTTGTGATGCAAAATTTCATCTGATGTTACGCAAAAAAAAAAAAGACATACATATCGGAATTCTCTGGAAGAAAATGGACGCCTCTACGAAGAAAACTAAGCATAGACAAACGATTGTCCATTGCAACACAAGTCCTTTCTGTAATCTAATCAATGATCGACCAGCCTCAAATCGTCTTTTCAGAAAGCTAAAACCAATCGATTTAATTAATCAATTAATTACTCAAGAAAGAGGCGAGCATTTAGCTCTAGACGGACGACATGCTGCCACGCCTCTCTGCTGCTCCGCTAACCACACCATTGGTCCATTGCTTCTCCAAGTTCCAACACTACTTAATTAGCGAAACATCTTGACTACCGAATCGCGCGAGCATCACTGCATCTGATAAAGATTTCTTTTGAAGACTTTTGTCGAAAGCCAGTTTCAGACATCGGAGGCGGCGGCACGCGTTGGTGCTTTCAGGGAACGGGATGCAACAGCTGCAAAACGGTGCCAGGGTGTGACGAATCTCCTCATCGAATCTTTTGCGTGGATAGGCCTAATTAATTTTAGTCAGATGCCTCGACAGAATACCACGTCAGGTGCTGCCCTGCAAAATTTCGTTAGCCAGCTACATATCTTCTATGGTGCACTTACAAGTTATAATACTTGAAAATTAGACATCTACGATTGTTTGTTGACACATTTAGGGGGTGATTGGAATAGCGATGGCTTTTGGTTTTTGCTGAAAAACACTGTAGCTGGCTGATTTTTTTACTGTAGTTGAGTGCCATGTTAGGCATAATTAAATTTAAAAAAATGTAAAAATAAAAACGGCTCGCTAGTCTAGTGCGGACAATGCAAAGGAATATGAGGAAAAAAATGGAACGCAAAAAAACCAAAAAACAAAAAAAATTCACTACGTGACAAAAGTGTTACAGTGATTCCATCGCTGCTACAGTGTTTTTACGTCAAACAGTGAAAAAATCTCTATGTTGAACGGGGCCTTATAATGTTTACAGTTTGAAGGTACATCATTTTTCCTGAACATGGTTATCGAGCCATTTGGCCACACCTTCAGCTTACCACAATCTTAGGGGCTGTTCTTTGCGGTTTCTAAAAGTCGTTTTTGACTTTTGCTACAGTAACTAACTTTTAAACGGAATATTTTTTTTAAGATGAGGTCTACAAGTTAATTGTAGTACATGTTAAAAAACTAATATCTGTACCATCAAAAATCGCAAGCGAGTATATCTCTTTCTGCAATATCTGTCACAAACAACTAAAAAACCATCAGCCGCAGCCAAAAGTCATCAGCCGCAGCAAAAAAGAACAGACCCTTAAACTACAACCGAAGCAAAGCCACGTATATATGTTTCACTCTGTGACCATTGGATCTATATAACCACTTTACATATCTTGCGAGCTTGCCACGTGCATACCAACTATTCTGACTATATCGTTCGAGTTCCTTGTTTGAGGTCTAGGGCTTGTTTGGTTGAGTACCTTAACGTGCCACGCCACAGGTTAGGCGTGCCATACCTAGTTTCCCTCCTAAATTTTGGCATGCCATAGAAAGTTAGACACTGGCCAAGTGCTTTGCCGCAAAGTTGTGGCGCTTGCTTCGTTCACCGCACTTGTGGCACGCCGCCAGTCGACGCCAAAAAAGTGCGTTGCTGTCACCGTCGCAGCCTCACAGGATAGTTGGCGCGAAGTGAGGGGAAAAATGTGTGTTGGGAAAAATTGGCGTGAACACTCCCACCATGTCGTCCCCTTTTTTACCCCTCTCCCCCCTCCCTTCCATATAATGATTTAACTCTCTACTCCATCCTTCTCCTCCATACTATACAATTTCCCCACTCCGCCCCTGTTATGTATAGTTCATATATGACCAGGTGTTTGACTCAAATATGTAATTAAGATATAAATATATATCGCCGATCTCTCGTAACCCTAATCGTGAAAAGAAACTCTTTATACGAACGGAGCTACTGTGATTCCGCTCCCGAGGACGTAGGCATTGCCAAACCTTGTTAACAAATCTTCATGTCTCTTGTATGCTTTTGCACTTGCTGTGATTGTTATCTTGTGCTAAGGCGGCCACCGATTTCAACAATTGGTATCAGAGCTTTATTGAGATGGTGGCGCTACGTGCTCAACTCGAAGTGGAGTTCGATGGAACAAGGAGCTTTGGATTATGACAAACAAGGGTGAATGATCTGTTAGTGCATCAGGAATGTTCCAAGGGCTGCGTGAAGCAAAGCTGAAGGGCATGAAGGACGATGATTAGGATGAGTTGAAGGAGTAGGCAGCCACAATCATACGACTGTGTTTTTCGGATTAGGCCATGTATCACGTGATGCATATGACCTCACTAAAGGAAATTTGGGACAAGTTACAGACTTAGTTTATGTCCAAATCACTCACGAACAAGCTATATCTGAAACAAAAGTTGTACAGACTCAAGATGCAGGAGGCTTCTAATCTTGCACGACATGTCAATGCCTTCAATCAGGTAATCACCAACCTAGGGCGTTTAGAGGTGAAGATTGAGGATGAATACAAGGCGATAATTCTGCTATGTTTATTGCCACCTTCATAAGAACATTTGGTCACCACTTTGACGTACAGGAAAGATACTATCAAGTTTGATCACATAACTACAGCTTTGTTGGTGCATAATCAATGAATGCAAAAAGCAAGGGAGAGTTCGCATGGTGATAGTTTGTACGCAAAGGGCGAGCGTGGAAGGAAACAAGTAAAGGAGAAGTCTGGAAGGCGTAAATCCAACTTAAAGTCAAGGTGTAGAAAGAATATCGAGTATTACAAGTGCAAGGAGATGGAGCATTATAAGAGAGATTGTCTAAACTTCAAAGACCATAATAGTGGAAAGTGTAATGGTAAGATTGTGAATGTCACTCGAAAAGATGACTCAAACAACAGCGATGCGGATGTTCTCTCGGCTTCAAATAGTTAGCTGACAAATGCGTGGATTCTTGATTCAGTGTGTTCGCACCACATCGCACCTAGCAGGGACTAGTTCACCTCATACAGGTTAGGTAATTTTGGTTATGTTTACCTTGGTGATGATACATGCCATAGTATTATCAGGATATGTGATATTGAAAATGAGATGTATGATGGTACTGTTAGAACAATACGTGATGTTAGGCGCATACCAGTGTTGAAAAGGAATCTAATTTCTTTAGGCGCCTTACATGATAGTGCTCTTACTTATAAAGCTGAGAAGGATAAGAAAACCATGAACATTTGTAAGAATGCATTGATTATGATGAAGGGTAGAAGGACTACTGGAAATATTTACATATTGCTAAGAAGCACTGCTTAAGGTAGAGTTAATTCAGTTGAGTCACATGATGATATAGCAAAACTTTGGTATATGCAGCTGAATCATCTTAGTGTTCGTGGGATGGCATAATTGCATAAGAGAAACCTATTGGTACGAATTAAAGGTTGTGAATTGGGTTTCTGTAAGTTTTGTGTTCTTGAAAAATAGTACAAGGGTAGCTTCTCAAGTGGCAAGCATGAAACAGAAGGCATTCTTTATTATATATAATTTGATGTGTGGGGGCTGTGGTGACCTGTGTTATTACCGAGAGGTAATAATAGTAGTCAACGGATATTACTCGTTTATTCAGTAAAACACTGTTTTAACGAACAATAAGCCCGTCCGAGTAGTTACAGCAGAACAATAATTAAAGACTAATGCATTTTATTAATTACAAGTTGTATAGGGCTTAAGATCTAGACACACAAATGCCCATAGCTATTATAATATTTATTGTTCACCACCATTAACTATACAGGATACCAAAACAAAAGAAAGCACATATATATCATAGTACTCGTCCAACCTAGTACGACAAGCTACAAGTCGTCTAATTCTCCCAGCTGTCGTATAAGGCCTCCACCTCATCGTACTCCCAGTTAATCTCAACCTCATATCCCTGGGTGCCTTCATTATTAGCCCCATCCTTATCAAATCCTAAGTATATCTCATCTAAATATGGCTCTGAAAGGGGGAGATTTAATAGCAAGAGTGAGTACGATGTATTCAGCAAGTTTTTAACTAATGATACACATTTGTCTTCATATTTATCAAGTTCTTACCTGATCTATTATTCCAAAAATCCAGCGTTATCATTTTGAGAGTTTGCAAGGTTTTAACTTCTAAAATTTTCTCTATCAATCATTCTAGAGAAGAGAAAGTGTTAATGATTCTCGTACACTCTTATCTAAGAGACTGGTATGAATTCATGATTTATTAAGTACTACACAGACTTGTATCACTTTATCCATAACTATTCTGAATTCTTATGGACATTGTGTCTCTTGCATTTTCTTTGATGTGATCATAATTCATAATGCAGAATATTTTCTCGACTCTTATCACTATATCTCCATCCAACTATAAAATTGTTGTTGGTCGAGCGGGTCTAAAAACTCAACACTCCACCTATGTTAATATAAGTGCCTATGATCCCTCATTTCGAGGCTTTATACCGGTTCTAAGTTCCTCCTTTAGCTTCATATTACTTACCCATTATGGAGATATTAGCAACAAAAGAAAGTAACATGTTACACCCTCCGAAGACGAGAAATATGGTTGATACTGTTTTACAGCTCATTCTAGAATGAAGATTATTTTCTAGTCCTTATTTTTTTTGTATGTAGAGGGTCTCCCTTGCCTTTGAAATTTCTACCAGAGCACCCTCTACCCTCCTTCACTATTTTCCTTTGCAGGCCACTGCTCCTTCAGTGGTTCTGTTGTCTTTATTTTCTTATCAAGTTATCCTTTTTTCTGGTCATTTCTATTTTCTTTTAGAAATTACTTTTGTTGTAAGATAATCATAAGAAAAATAACTATGTCCAAAGTAGTTCATGTATCACAGCATGCTTAAAAAGCTTGCTTTACTTGCCTAACTATATGGTAGTTATCTCAATGGTGGTCTGGATGGTCTCTTTCCCTAGAACCAATTCTTCCCTTGCATTATTTTAGGCTAGAAACTTATTTTTCGAACTTTTAGTTATATTTTAGACAAAGCAACAACCATTGTTGAGTATTTGTAGACTTAATTTTACTAATTTTTCCATTATCTGTATAATCATATTTTATTTTTAGTACAAGTTCTGTTTTAGATGGGGGTTTTTCGAGTAATTGATTATGTTTATGAGGGTAGTTATTTCCTTATATCTTTTTAAAAATTTCTTTTATTCCATGTTTTGGCCCATGGCCCATTGCTGTGTATTGGCCTTAGGCGCCAGCCGAACAACCCAACTCTCTTCCTTATCCCCTTAATCCATTCGGCTTCATCTCTCTCTTTCATATCTGTGCTACATGTGTTCAATCCACTCGTGTTTTTCCTCCCTCCCGACTTTCCTCCTCCCTCTTCTACCGCACGCGTGTTCACTCAATTCACCTTTTTGCCTTCTCCTCTCTCAGCACCTCCACCTAGCTCGGCCTTGCCGACGGCGAGTCTCCATCGCACCGCCTCATCCCGTCTCACTTCCTTTCAGGTTTTCCCCTTTTCTCAGGCGACACTATGTTCCGGCTTGCCCGACGTTCTCGCCGCCTCCGTTCCACCACCAATTTAAATTCGGTTGTTCTACCTTGCGATTTGAGGGCTCCGCTTCTTGGATCTAGTATGAGGCAAGTGGATTTGGTATCTCCCCTAATGGATGTGTTTTTCTCCCTTTCCCCTTTTTTATTTTTGTGCAATCTCACCAGAGCTCTTTGACTCGCTGCGTTGAGTGCTTGGCTGTTATCGCCTACCTCTCCATATTGTGGTTGTGTGCCTCGACAGAGGCGAGGTCTCGCTAGCATACCTTGTATTTGCTGGTTTCCCCTACGTCAGGCTATGTGTCACGGCGACGATGAGCTACCGACGCATGGCACCCCGATGGTTACTTGCCACTAGTGATGTGCCTTGGTCCCTGCCGGTTAGCCTTCCGATTGCTCCTTGTTGGCTCCGCACATCTATGGCCATGATCCACCAACATGAGGTTCTTGCATCATTGGCTCTACCCGATTTCTTCTTACTCCTTACTCTTACAGTACTGCTCTTTTATTCTAGTTCTATATGGTTGTTGATTACAGTTCGGGGGAATGTGTGTGCATGGTCATGTGATTAGGCGTGGAGTTGTCTAGGATTTAGGAGAGCATTGCGATGAGCAACCGTGCTGCTCTTGGGCCTTAGTCGTACGGTAAGGAGTAATGTTTCATGGCCCAAGGGCTCACTGGATGGCCACCGGCCATCCTCTACCCTAGTGCGATGAGCCAGAGGCTATTGCCTCACCGTGGCTCTGTTGGTTGGCTCCAATGTTAGCAAAATGAAGAGATGGTATAGCTCATGACTTTACCTTATTGGCGTTGTTGGCTTGGATTAGGAGTTGAGAGATGCTCTTGTTCTCACTAGGCTATGCTTTCATGATTTGGCTAAGTTATGTGGAAGATTGTATTGTGGAAGTGCTCACTAGCCGTGGTACCCTTCGGTGGTCCTTTAGTCTTGGCTTGACTTCCTCTTTCGGCTATGTTAGGGTTCTTATGAGGAGGGGGTTTAAATAGGCAGTGCCCTTCTCGATCTTATGAGGAGGGGGTTTAAATAGACAGTGCCCTTCTCGACTGTTTGCTGGCTAGTGGTGGCTCGTGAGTGTTATGGGCAATGGTTGCATGGGAGTAACTCAAGGTGATGGTGCTTGTGACGGGTGAGGCAGCCTTTGGTTTGCTACTGCAGTCCTTTGCAATAGCTTTGGTGGTGAGCTTTGTAGGCTCACTGGTGGCTTATGGCGGCGAGGTGCAGCTCTTCTCTCATGCTGGCTCTTGTGGGCTTTACTCATGGCTTTGGCTAGGCTTGAGGGTGACCAGTGGCTTATAACGTGGCTTGTGCATGGCATTGAATGGAATGACTCATCAGAAGGGGTAAAAAGGTAAGAATGGTAGTTTAATAGTTGAAATGATGAAAATCCAATATGCGAGAGGTGCTGATTGGCCCCAGATAATCTTGGTATGTCTATGAGCGATTGCCCTTGTGCAAAATTATTAAAAATCGGGTTCTGACGGCAACTTATTATTCAAATTTATTTTAGATTTATGTTTGTGGTTTTGGCTAATATGATTTTTGCAAGTATTCTAACTTGGGCCGGCTATGAAGATGTTGATTCAATAGATAAATTTTGGTGTAATATACTTGTATAAGTTCATTTTTGTATGAAATGAAATTGAAATTTTGTAACATTGAATTGTAATACTTTATTCTTTTGTAAGTTATGATATTGAGATTCTGTACATTGGACTTGTATGTGGGAAAGTTGAATGTATGCGGGATTTATTCTTGTAATTAGGTTTTCTGTAATTGGACTTTTTATTTAATCCTTCATTTTATTCTAGTGTTGAATGTTTAAGTGTTAATTTTCTCATTTAAATGTGAAATACTTTTATTTATGTATGAATTACTTCTTAAATTTATGGTTTCCATTTATTGTTTTGAGGGTAATCATATGGGCCTATTGTTATGTTTGTAATTGATTATGTTGAATGAATATGATGGCTTGCAGCAATACCTACTTTCGAATAGGTTAAGTGAACTGGCTGCATTATTCACTCTATTGTAATTTTGTTTAGTTGATTATCATTTTGTGAATGGCAAATATTAACTAGTGTACCATTACACATGCTCTTAACACGTAGCAATATTGTAAGGCTCTAATGACATATATGAACTTTATGCAGATGACGAGGTAATCTCACCACTTAATAATTTTGGATGATTGTATCCGAGTTTGGTACAAACCAAACACTCTCAAATTTTTTTTTTGCGAAACTTGTGGCATATGTCGTGGTACGAATCCAAACATAACCTTAGCTTGTTCTTTTCAGCTTCTCAAAACGGTTTTTGTCTTTTGCTACAGTACCTAACTTTCAAACGAAATATTTTTTTAAGATGGAGTCTATAAGTTAATTATAGTACATGTTAAAAGCTCAATATCTGTACCATTCAAAATCGTAAGCAAGTATCTCTCTCTCCATAATCTCTGTCACAAACAGCTCAAATTCAAAAAATTTAGCTAAAAATCATAAGTCACAGCAAAAAAGAACAGACCCCTTATCTAATTTTCTGCAATTCAAGTTAGATATGGCAACCAACCAAACAACCCTAATTTAACACAAAGTTAGGCATGCCATCACATAGATACATGACTAATCTTAGTGACGGCAACTTGTGGCACTCAACCAAATATGCCCCTGATCTCTTAAAAATTTGCTCTCACTAGGGGGGCGTTCGGAATAGCGATGGCTTTTGGTTTTTGCTGAAAAACACTGTAGTTGAGTTGGTTTATTGCGTATAATTAAATTTTAAAAAATTTTAAAATAAAAACGATATACTAAATTAGAGCGGACGATGCAAAGGAATATGAGAAAAAAAACAAAACAAAAAGGGAAATCTTTTATCAGAAGATCATTGTAGCTACAAAGATTGTGAAGCTGAAGACTCGCTATAAGAAATTTTAAGCTATCGCCCAACGCTAGCGATTAAACGCTGAGCGGGGCCTAAGAAAGCAACCCTAATAGTTCTAACTCTGAAAAAAATCTCAGCAATTGCCTTACTGTACTACTACTAACCACGTCAGCACTTGCGCCATCAATCCCATCCTTGCACGCTCCACCTCCCAAATCCAGACCGTTCACCATCTCCAAACGCACAAACCAACGGCAGATCACGGCATCACCCCACGCCGCGTCCCAACCAACCCTTCGGACCCACCACCACTACACCCTGCCGTATTCAAATGTTCAACGATGCCACGTACACCTGTCGTTCGCTCAGCAGATTCAGGCCCTACATGTCATACAGAAAAAGAACGAAGGGTACAAATCGGGGTGGGCGTAGCATTTGCTCCCCAGGTGCATGCACCTTCCCTACCTTTACTCCTCTCCCCGGCTATAAGACAACGCTTTCGCCTCCCCCAACTCGACTGCGTCGAGCACTTGACCTGCGCTTGGAGTTGGAGCGGCGGTGGCGTCCCAATCCAAATCCGTCCAATGCGACTGATCAGGAGGATCCCGATGCTTCTGGTAGGCCTACCGTCCGCAGTCCAGTACTTCTTCCCTGTTGCGCTGCGATGTTAGCATCTTGGCTCTAGGAGAAATTTCGGTTCCTTCAGTGGTCAAGAACGGGTGGTTTGATTGGGATTTTTGTTGTCTGCAGGACAGGTTTGATTGGGATTAGGCCATTAGGCCGTTTCTTTTAGTGAATTAGTGCTTGAATTGTTGCTTGCGGTAGAGGCGAAGAATGGTGTAAACAGAGGGGGAACGACTGACAGATTTTGCGTGGGTCCTGATTCATCGTGTTTAGTTTGCGGTATGGTTTGCTTTGTTAGCCTTTTGTTTTTTGCAAATTGCAAGATGATCTCATCAAAATGATTCGCTCTTTAAGATAGGATTTTATTTTACATTGCCCAAAATATTTGAATCTCGAGAAAAAAATAAAAAAAATATTTGAATCTTATTTTTGTGTAACAGATGGATGAGTTAGCAAGTAATAATGTCATACTGACGGGAGACTGTATTGTCGGTGGAATTTAGGGTACAAAAGAATGCCCAACAAGTTGATCAAATTGGCATGCAAAAAGTACCTCAAATTGGTCTGAATGCCTGATCGGTGTATTGAGTTACCTGAACAATGGAGCGATCATTTTGGGGGTTGGGTGGATGAGCGGTGAGGGTACATTAGCTGAATAGTGTATGCCACTACCTGTTGCATTGATCTGGTTGAACAAGATCAGTGCACCTCATGTTGATTATGTTTGAAGAATGGGAATATGGGATGAGTGGATGCTACTATGTTTTCAATTTGAATAATTGTGGGTTATAGGTTTGTCTTCTGGAGAGATTGTGTTGCGATATTATTCTACACAAAACTTAGAAGTTTGAACTTAAGAAAAGGGTCTTTATTTATCTGATATGAACTGAGGAATTTGTTTATCAACATTGTTACTTTTTACCCCAGGAGAAAATACACACATCGCGAATAAAACGGAGGGAACACAGGAGAATTTCTGAGTTTATCTATTATCTTATTTGCTCCCCTAATTAAACTGATTACAAGCATATTAATGTATAGCCTAATTAGCATACCTATTCGGACTCTAAGTAGGACTCGACTTCTACTTGAGTTGCACATAGAGATAGACTCAACTTCGTTTTTGACTCAGAGTTAAAATTATTTGTAACATACATGTTCAGATGACAAGTCTGTTTAATAATTTTTTAGGATGTCTGTTTAATAATAAAAACCAAGATTACCAATAAACGGGCAACAGTGTGACTATAGGAGAGTTGATTAAACATATTGTAGTGACCTAATGAAACTTATTTCTCTATACTAAACTATTGTAGTGATTGTCTCTATAGTGAGGACACAGTTGTTCTAGAAGATAAAGACAGATGGGAAATGTTGGGTGTCATCTTATTATGATTGACATTTTGGCTCACTTGTCATTGTCGTACTGATTTCTAAAGATTTCCCGCTACCATTTTTCTTTGCATATCTAACATGTTTGTTCCTGTTTTTTCATCCTTTTGAAAAAGGCATGTAATAGCTTTTAGATATTGAAGTACCAGATATTATCTATTTGTTCTTCGACCTATTTTTCGGCCTTGGAGTAGAATGTATTACGATCGATTGGTCATACAAGTTGCAATAACATAGTTTTGTTAAATAAGGTACACAACTTGAGTGATGTTAAGTCCTTTTGTTCTAGGTTGAGAAGATCATGAAATGGAAGCCGGCACTCTTTGATTATGTTTAATAGCGCAAGGAGCATTTGTGTCACTGAAAGGGTTGCCTTCAATGGAGGTTGAAGCTGCTTCTGATGATGTAGTCAGTTCAAGTAATGAGATGCAGGAGTTGTGGCCACTAGGTGAAGTAGACCCAAAGAGAGCAAGGTTCCCTTGTTGCATTGTCTGGACTCCTCTCCCTGTAGTTTCCTGGCTGGCTCCCTACATAGGTCATGTCGGGATTGCCCGGGAGGATGGAACTGTCTTGGACTTTGCAGGTTCAAATTTCGTGAGTGTAGATGAGCTTGCATATGGCGCTGTTGCCCGATGCCTCCAGCTTGATAGGAAAAAGGTACGCATGCCCTCCCGATTTATGTTTTGAAGTACATAATCAAAGATCATTAGGATTCAGGGAGGTAACGTGAATCCTGAGTTTTGGTATTTTCTTCGGTGGAAAACACCTTACGAAAAAAATGTTGTAATCATGCTATTTTCTTTTGGTATGCCCTCCCGTCTTAGTAAGTTACAAACATCATTTATCAGGAGTTCAGTAAGCCAGCCATGCCATCTGCCCATCTGTTCAATTTGTATGTTCTGTAGGTTCAGGTCCAGTTTCTGAACTTGTTCAGACTGAAAGTTTCCATATAATAGTTTTAACTTTTGAGAAAGACGTTGCTTAGTTTTATAAACAATGAATTATGATCCTTAAGTTCTTTGATGTCATGTCCAATCTGACCACTTCTTTACATGGCGACCTACTTTGTAATCGTATCTGCTCTAGTACCCATCACCCAAACTTTCAGTAACTGCTTCACAAGTTGACTTTAAGGCGGTGTTCGGAAGCAGAAGCCAATACAAATATCTAGTTTCTCGAAGTGACTTCTCTACTTCCCTCACTCCGAGGATAAGACAGAGGAGTTATGGGCGTATCATGCACCGCATTCTTCTCGCACCCGTCTTACACACGAATCTTTCTGTCACTTTTTCTATCGCTTGCTTTCTCTTTCTAAAAGCTATTTTTTTTCAATTGCTACTATTTATTTTCAATCAAAAGCTATCAATTAGTCATAGCCAAAAGTTATCAGTAGAAGCCAATATGACCACAATGCTGACATTGCTTATCTGTTGTGAACACTGAACAGTGCTGCTTCCCTGTGAACCTCGCCGCGCACGTCTGCGAGAGATCCTACAAGCACTCGGAGACCGGCACGGCGATATCGTGGGACGACGCACTGCAGTCCGGCACGAGGCAGTTCCAGCACAGGTGCTACAACCTGTTCACCTGCAACAGCTACTCGTTCGTGGCGAGCTGCCTGAACCGGGTCGCCTACGACGGCTCCGTCGAGTGGAACGTGCTGAACCTGGCCGCCCTCGTGTGGCTGCACGGCCGGTGGCTGGACAAGATGTCCGTCGTCCGGTCGTTCTTCCCCTTCGCCGCCGTCACGTGCGTCGGCGTCGTGATGGCCGGCTGGTCGTTCCTCCTGGGGATTGCGGCGTTCTCGCTTCTCCTGCTCGGGTGGTTCGTCTTCGGTGTGTACTGCGTGAAGGGTCTCGTCTGCTGATTGATCTGCAAGAACAATGATTGAAGTCCGCCAGAAGAGAGACAAGTGCTGAAGCCATTGTGTTGAAATGTGGCCACAGGAATCATCTTTCAGTTTTGCAATGCAGACTGCACGGTGAAAACGATCATTTTCTTTGGATTGTTGACGAGTGATTGCATCACGTTTTTCGTCAGTGACCTGGTACCGCCATATCAAGCAAAGCACTGAAGCTTACTCCCTTCGTGTCACATAGCTTACTGATCAGCTTCGTGAGTAGTACTACTGCTAGATGTCCCCATACACAGTGTCTCCAGCTCACGTGTAGTTGTGTTGTGCCATGAAGCATTTAATTGCATCATTGAAGGCACGAATCTGCCCCTGCATGAGCAGGGCAATGTCACCAGCGCAGAAAAGCAATGAGTGATTGCCTTGCCAGCTCGGCTTCCATCTGTCACTGCGAATGAGAGGCCGGGAAGCAAAGTGTACATGAACCTACGCGCGATTGCAGCACGAATAAGATCTTTCTTGGAAGCAAGGCAAGGAGCCTTAACTCCAAAGGCGAGAATCGTGCGTAAACTTGTAAATCATTGTATTGTTTTGGGGTGTCATTCCTGAACAAGTGAAGATTGCTACTAAATCACCGCTTCATGTATTGCAAACTGCCATGGCTTGTTTGAAACACATAAATTTGCTAGAGATTTTGTAAGAATCACATCTATTTCTCACAAAAACTATCAAGCCTACCTTCAGTCTAAAATAGATGCATCACTTTGGCAGGTCAGATTTTATTTCGGGCATGTTTTGAAACTTCCAGTAGCCGTGGAAGTGACCACGACAGAGTGACAGGAAAGAGGCTCGACCGCCTGTTTGCTTCAAGATAATGAGAAGTGACAGCCTTGACACGCTGCCGAGGACTGTACGGGACGACAGGTCAAACGAGGCAAACTGAGCTTTACCAAGGCTTTGCCGACAAATGACAGCTGCACGCTACTATAACCGAGACAACAAAAAGCGGTAATGTCCAAAAGTCCACAAAACCATTTTGAAAACAACTCTCGACCGATTTAGAACACGAAAAAACTGTAGTATTATTCTAGTACTAATGATTGTAGTACTGTTTTTATTTCCTTGTAAAATTCATTTGAAGTTTGTGCGTTACAATTTTGCAAATACTAGGCTAGTATTGACTACTGAGTGACGAATTGCCCATTGGGGCAGCGGCCACTCACATTAGTCACATTGCGTAGGAATATTCCAGCATAATGGTCCCTCGCCGACTGACAGTGGGCCCGACATATTCTCTCCCCACGACCGCTCCGCTCTCGAGTCCAAGCTCCAAACCGGCGCTTCCCCCCACGTCCTCCCGAGTTCCCACGCACCGGCTATAAATCGCAGCCCTCAATTCCCGACCTCTTCGTCCATCACCCCCCTCACACCCCCACCGCCCCACCCCTACCACTGACACCAGCGCCCCCACGCGCGGCCGCTAGGGTTTCTACCCTGGCCGCCTCCCGCGCAGACGCCTCCTCCCGAAGCTTCCGGAATCCTTCCGCGGCCATGAGTGACGGCAAGGACTCCCTCGACCTCTCCGGCCTCGGCGCCGCCATCCCCAACGCCACCGGTTTGTTGCCTCGTCCTCTCGATGCCTCTGCTGTTACTGTTGCCGGGGTGTGGTGTCTTATTGGTTTCGGGGGTTGGTTCTGATGCAGAGCTCAGCGCGGAGGATAAAGCCAACCTCGTTGAGTCGATTAAGGTGAAGATTCTATAGCATTTTTTTGCGGGGGTTTACTGTTTTGATCTGGTTTTGGTGGCCTTCGGGGTTGGTTTGAGGGTTTCGTGTGGACTTGTGCTGATTCGATGTTGCGCTTCTGCAGAACACGCTGCAGGGATTGGTGACGCGGCCCACGGACGTGCTCGAGAGCCTCGAGCCCAAGGTCAGGAAGCGCGTCGAAGTGCTCAGGGAGATCCAGGTATTAGAGGCTTCATCTCTCGTCGTGCTGTAGCGATACCGTTGTTTTTATGATGGGTTTCGGTGGTTGTGGCATGCTTTGGTTGGTGGGGCTTTGTGCGATCCTATGTCATAATTGTGTCTAATTAAGTCCGGATCCTGTGATTGTGCTGCCACTTGCGTAAACGGTACGTCTTGGTGTGTACTAGCAAGAAATTCCAACCCTAATTGGAGCAATGACTCTGTTGAAGATAGGTTGCACGATTGCTTACAACTTACAAGTTGTGGCTACTGCCGGTGCTGTTAATTCTTAACGGAGATTCTGGAAAAATGCCAGCAGCTGTGTATGTGAGCGCTACTGATTATTACTCCAATATGGCTCACAATCCTCTGGATGTTATGGATGATACGGCCTAATGTAGATTTTTGGCTGTGATGACCTGTTTCATCTCCTGAACTAACAATGGGATATTGGGATTGGGTGGAAGTTGGATAACAGTATGATAGATAGATGCTTTCGTTTTTTCAATCTGACCATCGAAAAACTTGTTTTACTGGAAGCTTTGTTCTTTGATTTGTTGATAGTTTTTTCATTGTACCTGTGTGCTCGGATTTTCCCTGTTTTACTTTGCGTGAATATTTCCACCACTTTGATGTTGCCCAGCTGTATCTCCAATTTACCGTTCATTTGATTGTCTGTCATATTAATCAGTCTTTTACTGTGTATTTATGGAGCACAATTTTAGATGTTTGAATTTTGGAACAATATAGTTGTATCTGGTGGTGAATTCATTACCTTTGTTGTTTAATATTTGCCAGAGTCAACATGATGAACTTGAGGCAAAGTTTTTTGAGGAGAGAGCTGCCCTTGAAGCTAAATATCAGAAGATGTACGAACCACTGTACTCAAAGGTAAACTAATTTTGATGTCTGAATATCTTCTGTACTACATTGTTTTCTGTCTTATCCCAATGCTAAACTTTACTTTCAACTCCCTGAACTGTTGCTAGCAACTCTCACCTCTACAATAGCAATTACTTCTTTAACATTGCTGTATCATATTTGATGTTGCATGCCTTGATCCATCTGGTTGATTTGTTGCACCTGCAAATTGACAGCGTTACGAAATTGTCAACGGTGCGGTTGATGTAGAAGGTGTCACAAAAGAAAAAGAAGTTGCAGATGAAACCCCTACAGAGCAGAAAGGTGAACACATATTCCACCTGTATTAAGATCTGTTGCTGGGAAGAAATCCTCTAGTAAAAAAGAATATAGCCTCTCTTTGTCTATTGACTTTGTTCAAAATACTTACCTGCAGAGGAAAAAGGTGTACCCGATTTCTGGCTTAATGCAATGAAGAACCATGAACTCCTGGCTGAGGAGGTGGGACCTTGCATGTTTGTATTTTTTTCCTTTTCTGAACTGTCATTTTTTTTGTTCCAGCTTTTTTCTGATCCATTTGTACATAATTTCATCTTTTGGCTGGTTGTTAATGATTCTGGTTTACCTGTATTCAGATCCAGGAGAGGGATGAGGAAGCTCTTAAGTACCTCAAGGACATCAAATGGTACAGAATTAGTGAGCCGAAGGGTTTCAAGCTTGAATTTTATTTCGAGACTAATCCATTCTTCAAGAACTCGGTGCTTACAAAAACATATCACATGATTGATGAAGATGAACCAATCCTAGAGAAAGCCATTGGGTAACTAATATTTCAGCTCCTGTAGAGTTCTATTTTTTTGGATGGATAGATGATTTCACCAATGTCTGTTTGGCAAATTCTGGTTTTCCAGTACTGAAATTGAAAATTCTGCTTTTCCAGTACTGAGATTGAATGGTATCCGGGGAAGTGCTTGACACAAAAGGTGCTAAAAAAGAAGCCAAAGAAGGGGTCAAAGAACACTAAACCTATCACAAAAACTGAAAATTGCGAGAGCTTCTTTAACTTCTTCAGTCCACCTCAAGTTCCTGATGATGATGAGGAAATTGATGAGGATACAGTAAGTTTCTCCTTTTTTATGCCTGCTCTTATGTTCGGAACTTGTGTGCATGAACATGAGTTATGCTTCTCCCCTTTTCAATAGGCTGAACAGTTGCAGAACCAAATGGAGCAAGATTATGATATCGGGTATGCTCATGTGTATTTTATTATATGCAGTAGATGCAGTCCTATGCTTAAAAATTTGTGCCCCTAGCTCTAAATTTCCCTTCTTACCAGATCTACCATCAGAGACAAGATTATCCCACATGCTGTTTCATGGTTCACTGGAGAGGCTGCTCAAGATGAGGACATTGAAGGCACATTGGATGATGACGAGGACGAGGACGAAGATGACGATGAAGATGAGGATGACGAGGAAGATGAAGATGATGACGATGACAAGGTATGGAAGCCCTGGGGTTATTTTATGCTCTTTGCAGTTTCAATGGAGCCTCATTTCTTACCATTTTTGCTTTCTTGTCTGGAACAGAAGGGCGGGCGAGTTCCTGCAGGGGAAGGGCAGCAGGGGGAACGCCCCGCAGAGTGCAAGCAACAGTGAGGTGCTTCAAATTTGAGCGTTTCCAAAGTCAGTGGTCCTGGAGTGAAGAATGTTTGGTTCTGCTTGATGCTATGTCATTGAGTTGGTTTTGTCGAGCCAGTGGGGGATTGAGTTGGTTTTGTGGAACCGGTGGGTGATTTTTCGGGACATGGTATTATATGCTGGTAGCTTTTTCATTGTTGCACTGGGGTCAATTATTTTGTGCACTGCTTATGCTTGAGTGGTTAACGTTGCCAGTTTGGTATATCATATTGCCAATACCACTGGCATAGTCTAGCCTATTTTGTTTGTCCTCGTGTTTTACTGAGAAATTTTGGTCTAGGGAAAGGTTCTCTTTTTTGTGCTACATTGTTCGAATTGCGTCTTTACGTCGTCTTCAGCATTGCTGTTACACCGTTTCCCAGGTTACTGCTCGAACGACACGTGGGGAAATGCTGTTGTCTCCTATGCTCAGGGGCGTTCGGAACGGTGTCGATTTATGATTTTTTTTACTATAGTGATTTATTTTTTTTATTTAGCTGAGTTAGCTTTTTTGGTATAATTTAATTTAAAAAAAATTTAAAAATAAAAAAATATGTTAGTCTATCACTGAAAATACGGGAAAAAAAGAAAAAGTAAAAAAATCTAAGAAAATAAAAAAATAAAAAGATAAAATTATTAAATAGTGAAAAAAACAGAAGTTAGAAGTAGAAATTAGCTTTTAAGTTAAATAAACCGTGCCTCCTACGGCTGCTACTTGGCTGAGCTTGCATCACGTCTTTTTGTCATGTTCCTTCTGCTATGTGTAGTACCATGTATTTACTGCTTTCAACTGCTATATCTATGTGGTATGGACTGACTGCTAAGTTGGAAAATACGTCTTTTCCTTGTCGGTTGTGTTCTAGATATAGGAAATGACAGATCAGAGAATCAGTTCAGAAACATAAAACACACTATCCAATTTACTTGTTTAGTACTCTAGGGACGCGATCGATGGTAACGGGTGATGCGGCTGATGTGTTTCTTAGGGTGATCGAAATATGGACCGGAGATTTGATATTGGCCGCGGGATCTAAGTTGACGATGGTCTTGTTCAACCGTTCTCTGAAGATGCATCAATTATTAGTCTCGTTTTAAACGGTTTTAATTTTTAATTTATTTTAGCTTTTAATTTATTTAAATTAAAAGTTATTTATAACATATCGATTTCTAATTTCGATTTTTAGAATATTTTTTGACTTTTTTCTTTTATATTGTCCTGATATAACTTTTTTTTCATTTTTCTATTTTTTATTTTTCCTTAGAAAAAGCTGATAGCCACTTTAAATTTTAGTTATAAATCAAAAAGTGACAGCTAGAAACTTAAGTGTAAACCAGTTGGAGGGGGACTAATGCATGACCCCGACGTCCATTTTGCGAATCCTAAGTCAGTCTGATAGTAGAAAACAAAGATCTTGCTGCCATGAAGCAAGTTTGTCCAAATATTTATAGGAAGGCAGCAGTGTTAATGGAAAACCTTCGCAGTCTGAACCATACCAGAATTAAAACACACAGGCAGGCACTGCGCTGGAATTTCGAACCACACACACGCAAGAGATAGAACAACGGATAACTTCAAACGAAAATGATCAAGAGCTACAATCTTCAGACGATGAAGCGCTACTGGTTAGTAAACAGGAGGAAGCCAGTACTCTTACAAAACGCTCGAGCAGCTGCTACCTGTCCCTTTGGTCTAATCTCCGTGTTGAATCCAAAAATCTGTGAACCCCTCTATACCTGTCACAACCTACCGCTGTTCATAAACTTTTTCACCTCATCATACAAAACAAGTATGGCGGCCGCACCAGTGCTCCTAAACATGTTAGACAGCGCCCCACGGTAGAACGATTTGACCCCCTCCATCTTGTAGATCTTCCTCCAGCAGTCGAGGGTGCTGCTGTACATCTGCACCTCCATGCCTGACTGCATCATCATCCTCCGCCGTACGGTATCCAGTGGGTACGACATGAGCCCTGCCATGGAAGTGACGGCCTGTGCCGTCACCCACCGCTGCCACAGGGGGGAGTCCAGCGGTACCAGCACATCCTTGGCAGTGTCAAAGCCTCCAAAGTATAAGCCCCGGTGAACGACCATCCCTTGGAGTGACGCTGGTAATCCTCTATAGATGCCCCGGATGCCATTTTTCTTGTATATGGTCTGAAGGAAGTGGCGAATACCTTTGAACTGGCGGGTGTCTGTCCAGCCAACATCGGCTGCAAGACGGGTATGAGCAATGTCGAGTGGATAAATGATGACCAGAGTAGTACATCCGGCAGCAGCACCGGCAATGAAATTGCTAAGAGCAATAGATGTGAACTTGTCTGCTGAGGTTCCTGCGTCTTTCAGTATGCTCCTGTACAGATCCTGCCAGAATAATGATGAGGGATTAGGGACATCAGATAACCATTAGATAATCCTCCAGAGCTAATAGCGACTCCAAATCATTATTTAGATTGTGTTCATATTCATGCTTTGGCCCTTTACACAACTCCCTTCTCTTCTACTTAATGAACTATGTAACCAAGGTTGCATCATCTAAAAAAAATTGTCCCGATTGCAAAATTTTAGATACATCTCTTCATAATAATTTGAACGGACAAAATCACAAACAATTGCTCCGTCTCTTTGGTTTTTATTTATTATGGCCTTATGAGTTATTATACATGATGTCTTTCACCATCTTCCCCATAACCAGGTACCAAGACAAACATACATCAACTTCAGCTCACAGCCACATCCCTCTCAAGTCAGAACACAAACAATCAAGTTAAATAAGCTGACACATCTGGAGACAGGTTAACTCCAAACCAACAAAAGATGCATGAAGCTTAACCCCCTTGATGGCAAATTCTTAACAGCAATTAGGTAAAAAATGCTATCATTTTAGGTAAAGTAGTACGCTACAGATTACAAGACACCTTAGCTTCAGAAAGGAATATAGAGCAAGGCATGATTATGACCAGTAACTGGCCATCTTCACACAATCATCACCGATATTGACCTAAAATGCACATACCATGTATATTTCGCTTTTGGTAGCTGGAGACTAGGCCTAATATGTCTATCTTTGAGTTTTAGTATGATAAAAAAAAACACATTTGTTAATGGATAGCATTGTGGTTATTCTCATGCCATCTAATTATCATGACCAAAAGAGAGAAACTATGATTCTAAAGATTGACCCACTCTGGATTTAAGTATGCTATTAAGTATGACAAACATCATGAACATACTTGTATTATTTCTTAATAAAGAAAATTATAGATAGGAACTTCTTAACGTATTTGACATTATCCTTTTTAACAGTACTAAAAGGGAACAAGAAACAGGTCACTTGATAGGGACCAATGCAACAATAATCCTGAAGATGATAACTAGCAAGAGCATACGATGAGCGACGTCTGGCTATAAGGCATAATGGACTTCTCTGGCATCCAATACTTTAGGTTGTCTGGTTTTGATATATTATCAAGTGTCCTAACCATGCACTTGACACAACTTCCATTATCTTTTAAATGATGAGTTGTAGTTTGGCCTTAGTAGTTATTACTGCACCATAAAATCACTCTGTTCACATTAAGACTTGACCTACCTGCATTTTTCAGCATGTTAAAAAATAAAGAGGCTGAGGAGGCTAGTACGTATTGCAATCAAACGGCACAATATGCCGTTACAAAGATTTGTCATTTGCTACCTTAACGTATGGTAGTGCATGCCAAGTGCAATAGCTGCTCGAATAACAATTTCTGAAAATCCATTATGCATTGATGTCATTTGCTATCTTGAAAATCACTCTCTGTAGTCTTGTCCAAAAGCTGTTCCACAATTTTAATCCTGGTCACCAGGCTTTCGTAATCCACTAATCACTATTATATATATGATTATTTTACATGTTGATGATATCATATGCTCGCATGTGTAACCTTATATGGCATGACAAAAAAAGGTGAACTAACAAGTGATGAACCCATGAGCAAAGCCCCATAATGTTGTTTTTACCAATTTACTACCGTTGATGTAACCAAATGTTCGTTACAGGTCAGCCTAAAAGACACCACCTCATAACGGTATAGTTCTACTGGTGCATAATTACTACCTCCTAGATCCACAACAGAAAAACTTACCAAATAAAACCTAATCGGCCTCGCTGTTAATAGAAGTATACGATTAACCTAAAAAATGCAAGAATATATGCACCAATATCACCATTTAGTATTCATTACTCACTAGTCTCTAATGCTCTTGGAGACAAGGTTCACGAGCACTTTATTCATTGATTCTTTGCCTTTTCTGGCGGCAAACAGTCATCCCAGAAAGCGAAATCCCACCAAATCTCATCTGTTGTCAGTAAAGAACGGCAGAACCAACAAAGTAAAAGCCCAATCTCACGGACGAATCCAATCTTGCATCCTCAAGAACTCGCCTTGCCGCACTCTGCGAGAATAAAGACGAATAGCACCCGATGCCCCGAAACCAAGCAACCACCGACATCGCCACACCTCCAATACCTCCAGTACCCGATGCCCCGAAATCAAGCAAGGAATGACATCACGAGATACTCATAAGATCGCGTCTAATTCTCCGCCCTCTCACACCAACACAAGAAATGGGTTGAAATGCACGAATCAAGAACTCAAGAAAGAAATAAAAAATGACGATGGGGTGCGGGGGTCCGGTAGAAGGGAAGGAAGGAACCTTGAGGGAGAAGTTGAAGGCGACGGAGGGGTAGTACCGGACGACGGCGGTGCCGTTGCCGCGCCAGAGGGAGAGCACGCCCTCGTCACGCACGGTGCGCGCGACGCAGTCGGCGAAGCCGCGGAACCTGCGCGTGCGGCCGAGCAGGGCCGCGTTGCCGTCCTGCGTCTGCAGCAGCAGCTTGACGCGTTCGATCGGCGCCACCACCGTGTGCACCGCGCCCCCCATCACCGCCCCCGCCACCAGATCCCGCTCGAACTCCCACAACCTCCCCGCCCGCGCCCCCGCCACCGCCGCGCCCCCATCCCGCCGCCTCCCGATGGACTCCTCCACTCCCGCTCGCGCCGGCGCCGCCGCCGCAGCCTCGTCGCCCATTCGGCCGTCTGCTTTCTCCCCTGCGGCGTCTCGAGCCGGGATACTCAAACAAGTGCGTGCGCTTGGCTGTCGGTCTGGCTCGCTGGGCTCGATCACTGGAGCCTGTTCGGTGGCGAGCCGATGATGGGCGAGCGCATCGGGATGGGCTTCGCAGCCTTTCCGTTGCGTGTGCAGGCAGTGTGCTTTATCTCCGAAGGAAAAGGAGAGGTGGTCTGGGGCCCACTGTCACTGTCACATGTGTCTCACCAGTATGACAAGTGAGTGAGCACTGCCTTCCTGACCAGGTTAGGCCAGTAGTATGCAGTGGATTAGATGGCTGACTCAGACTTCTGATCCAGGAGTAGTAGCTCAAAACTCAATTGCTGGATAACACACATTCATTTTATCCATTCAATCAAGGATTGGAACAGAACAAGGAATGAGCACATCAATCAAGCCGGACAATGGTCAAGCAATTACAGCTTTGGACGCAAGGGCAAGGGCATGAGTAACACACTATCTCAGTGATGAAAGCATATAATCAGAAAATAAATGCTGTGCAAACTGCAAACTTGCCTAAGTATTCTGAACAATGAGAGCTAATGGACAAGTCAGAAACAATCCTCCCTCAATCCATGCTGGGTCAAAGGAACAGAAATCTCGGAACCAGAGAAAAACCCGCCCGGAGGGTGGTAACAGTAACAGCTAGTTACCGGAAAAACTGGATGAAATTAAGGTATCAATTTTTGAATTTGTAATGTTTGAAAACTGGTAACCGTTCCGGTTACCGGAAAAACCGCTAAAAAAAGGGAAAAACTGCTTAAAAAACCGAGAATCTTCTGCGGGTTCCCTAACCTACTCGGAGGATATCCTCGTGATGCAATATTAAGTCTTTTGGGTCACTCACATATGGCTTGCTTGCTCTAATAGGCCCAACGAGCTTTGTATGTGAGTTAGGAGTCAGCAAGCGTGTGTTTTAGATAGCAAATTGCCAAGAGAATCAGACAGGAAATTATCGATAGGATTTCAGATAATTGATGCATATTAGTTCATACAATAGATAATCTAGTACAAAAAAGACCTAAACCAACATAGAAAGTACATTATGTAGTCATAATTTTAAATTTACGTTTGAAAATTTTTGGCTGATTTTTTCCCTTCCGGTTCCCACCAGTTTTTCCAGTAACCACCGGTTTTTTTATCCCTGGTGGGTACTACCAAAATCAGCAAACTTTCAGACAGCACAAAGAACAAATGAAGGGAGATCAGGATATGCAGTACATGACACACTGAAGTAATTACTTCCAGTTATATGAATACATCTATACATGTTCTTCCACGAGGCAACAAATACAGAATGCACTAATTCAAGTATGCATTTCTACCAACTTTTGATGCCATCTATGCATGAAATGCAGCTGTCTGAACATGCACATATATGTTAGTGTGCTATTAGGCATGAAAACCAAAAAGACCTTTACAGATATAAACAGTATTTACATATAATAGCATCTTACCTACTTTTGCTATGCCCAACAAGAGCAATTGTGTCATGTTTCTGTTCTAAGAAATATTATACTACAGAGCGCAAATCATCTGCCTCTTTCCATATTGCAATTCACCCTCACTTTCCCTGGAGAAGAGAACAAACACCCGTAAGTTGACTGTGTGGTAGTCAGCAAGAACGTTACTCAAGGAGCATTGTGTTATTGATATACAAATTTTAATGGGAGAATCATGGTAGTTGTTACTTGCTGATGCAGTAGAAAATGCATGAAATGCTATCCATAGTTCCGAAGCATTTTAGTTCAACACTAGGAGTAAAAGTCTGCCAAGAGAAGTGATGTCATCTGATGATGCTATGGCACGGCCATCACAATGTGTTCACAAATGACTTACCCATTTCCAGCAAAATCAAAGCGAAAAGCACTAATCCCTTCCCTTGTTAGCACAGCGGCAAGGTCAACCAAAATGTTGTCATCCTGAAAGTGAAGATGGTTAGAAGTGTGAAATATTAATGATGGCAGTAATAGTATGGAGCTCCCGAAGAAACAAGTTATATTGTGCTACCCTTAGTATTTTCTACCATAAACATGCTTATTTGCAATCCATTAATAATATAGATGACATTGTTATGGTAGGTTGCAGTGTGTTGCTCATCCTTTCATGATATGGCTAATAGGATCTGTATTGTGATTTTAATTTGCATCATACTGATGTTGTGACAATAGACTCTAGATCGCAGGTGGAACAAATGTCCAAAAGCAAAACTTTGCAAAAACAGTGATGCGATGCCATGTGTGTCAAAAGTATTACATCTAAAAAGGAAAGAAAAAGACTGATTTGCAAGCAACACCCTACCCCACAGGTAGGGTGCGTCTTTCATAAATAAATGTTTCCTATGGATGGTACACACTTGCCTTTGTAGCTTGGAATCCATGACAAAGGATCACAAGTTTCTTCAGACATGTTTGATGTAATAAACCAACAAACTTCTCCCCATGTTTGTTCAAAATTAGAATCCTTTGTTCGCAAACAACTGTACACCATATATTCACCATGGTACAAGCACACATAAGATCGAATAGGAAACAAAGTCAACAAATATAATATACCATCAAGTATAAATCAAGGACTTTGACAATGAAATATATATGATAAGGCAAGCTAATGCATGTAAGCCTTCTCATGATTGTTAATGAATGATTAGCAAAAGGTTGTCTAAGATCTCAAGAATTCTATATAACCACATGGTTTTTACAAACGCTCAACTCAGAAGCGTGCATGTCTGGCAATGTTCATGGATGTGATGAAGATGTCCTCCTCATTTACAGGTGACCAAATGTTCAACAAGAACACCATCTTGGAGAGCTAAAGCCTTACAGCTGTTCACAAAATCATCTGAGTGAACATCACATAGGTCTAAAAATAATCTAGTTGGACCTAGTTCAGATGATGATGATTTTTTTAGAAGGACCGCTGTTCTACCAGTTGCAAGAATTTGCTGCATTCAATACCTCCATTCAGGTGATGATCTGACTAAACCCACTCCACATCCTGACATATTCTTGAAGAGAACTCTAGTACGGGGAATACCCTACTGTACATAAATAACCCACAACCTAACTAAATTTGGAGACCTGACTAAAATTGCCACATAAACGTTTGGATGCAAGTGAAGACAGCCAATCGTGCATCCTAAAATCCACGCTGCATAACTGGAATTGGCCATATAAACTATATTTTAATTAAGCGTGTAAAACTATATCTTCCCGTCAATTCGCAGCATCACAATTGAAAGAAACCAATTGAGGAACAGGACTGTAAGGATCCAAGTATCCAACCACCAGGAACTCTATTCACAGCGCGAGCACGCGGGAGGGGGGGGGGGGGGGAATACCTAGGGGCTGAAGCGATTTCGCCGGCGGCATGGACGAGGGGGCGCGGCCGTCGTCGAGCCCTTCCTCACAGCGCGCAGTGGGCTATGAGTAGGCCGCCTCGCACACGGCCCAATATGCTGCTACACACACGAAGTCGTACTAAGCAAGTCCACTTGCACGCGCGCCCTTGTTGGACTGCCGTCCCCGCTGTCCCCGCCGTCAGAAGCACCGCACCGTTTCCGAGGCACCACGCCGGCGCCGCTGCCGCCGTCAACCACATCGTGCCATCGCCGAGTCGACTCGCACGCCGTCGTCGAGCCCCGAGGCCGTCCAGTCACACGAACTCGTGCCGAGAGATCCTGCTGCAAGCTGCAGGTGAGGCCCATCGGGCGTCTTCGTCGTGCTGACCGTTACCTAGGTCTCTCGGAAGGCGACATTACTGCAGTGGCGTGCCTGGATTTTGATGGTAGGTGCGAACTTGAACTTACAAAGCCGAACGGCGAGTAGAAGTGTAGAATAAGTAGAATTTGCAAAGTAGAACAAATCAAAACTCAGACACTTACTGGACACTACCACACGGGGAGCGGGGGCACACGCCGCACAACGGCACGGCACGGGGCTACCGGGCTGGCTGGCTGGGGTTGCCAGGTTCACCAGTTCGACAGCGATGCAGCCACGCAGCGTGGTGGCGGGCAGCTAGGAGGAGGCTAGGGCGATTGGGCGAACCGGCTGCGGTCGGGGGGAAGACGAGAGTGGTCAGCGGGTTGGCTGGCTGGGCGGGCGACGACTGCTAGCTAGAGCAGAAGCCTGAAGAGTGAAATCAGAATGTAGGGATTTGGCCGACTGAGGAATTTGTCAACTTGGGCGGCCGGTTGGGGATGAAGAGATCGATTGATTCTCCCCTGGTGATGGAGCTGTGAGCTTCTGAGCTATGTTGTGGTAGGGTACAGCTATACCCTACTGTGGCTCTGCCACTGCAGTACTGCAGTACTGAGCCAAACGCAGCCTCTCAAAATAACTTTGAAACGCTCGAAATAGCGATTATTGCTAATTTTTAGTTAAAATTTTATTATAATTAATCTTTTTTACTGTAATTAAGTTATTTTTTAGATATAATTAAATTTTAAAAAAAAATAGAAAAAAATATGTTAATCCATCACGAACAATATAAAGGAATACAAGAAAAAAATACAAAAAAGTTTAAAATATCTAAAAAATTATAAAAAGATGAATTACTGAATAGTGAAAAAAACTGAGTTGAGCGGGGCTTTAAGATGAAGTGAAAACACACTACAAAATTTAATCAGGACAAATGGCCCGAAAGATTCCAAGGAAAGAAGAACAGCTTCAGAAACTTCTAAAGAAGCACATGCATCTAGTTCGATGAGAACTTTAAATTGGCTGATTATTCAAATTGTAATACCCAGTTCCAAGTTATTCAAATTGTAATACCCAGTTCCAAGTCTAGGATTTCCCAGTTTGGATCACAATCTTCGAACTTAAGGGAGCTTTGGTTGCAAACACAAGTAAGCCATCCTGAAAATTCCACAATAAGACGGGTATCATTCTGGTTGGCAGCTCTGAGCTAATAATTATACATATCCATACTTATCAACAATATCTTCCATCTACTATGTAGTTAGTTCGATTTGGACCATAGCTATTAGCTACACGACAAGGGTATCATTCTGATTGGTGGCTACTAGCAGATAATGCATATCTATACTTGTCAACGGTATTCTCCAACTTGTAAGGTCGAGTAGGCTGACTAAGGGTGAATAGACATTTTTAATTTTTTTCTTTAGATAAAACAAAGTTTTTTTTGCGGAATCATAAATTAAATCAATTTTGAATAATTAAAATCTACATCAACTAGATTAGGGCTGTGCATTTTGCTACCGAACTGGAAAAACCGGACCGAACAAACAGAACCGAACCGGTCAACTCGGTTTGATCGGTTTTCGGTTCAGTTATCAGAAACAAGCATTTTTTGTGTTCAGTTTTTTCGGGAAAAACTAGCTGAAAACCGAAAACACCGAATAAACCGAAAACATCCCCCGTTGGCCTATTCGGCCCAGACTGGAAGCTTCAAAATGGTCCCCCGTTGGCCCATTCGTGGTCCATTTGTTGTTTAGTTTTCGGTTCATAATTATGAACCGGTCCATAATTTTCGTGGGCTGCAGGCTTCCAGTCTGGGCCGAAAATCGATCCATAATTTTTCGGTATTTTGTTGTCAGCAGGCTGTAGGTGCTTGGCTGCTTCTTGCTGTTTAGTTTTTACTTCGTTATTTTGTGTGTTTGTTATCGCTTCATCTTATATCGTTCGCAATTCGCGTCAATTGTGGTAAATACGGTAATTACCGATACCGCGCCGAAAAAATTAGGATTTACCTATACCGAACCGTATTTCTAAAAAATCGTATATTACCGAACTACGAATACCGTATTTGCCGTATATACCGAACCGATTAAACCAATTAAACCGAACGCACAGCCCTAAACTAGATCCACCTAAATGTACTAACACCATAAATCTATGTCAATGTTTGCAATCTTAGAGTGATAAACAATCAATTTAATTTCTATAAATATAAATTGCAAGTATGTAAATTAATCTCAAAAAAGCAAACCATAATTGATGCATAATGATTTACCGTGATGTTCGAAAACTTATCAGTTTTCTCTAATCTACATCGAGGTAAATATAAATAGATTGGATTGGCTCTACAAATTAAGTTAATCACCTCAATTACACTAATGGTAGCTCTTTCCCCTCCAAGTAGGTGAGTTTCAACATTTACAACACACCAGACATTCTCACAAGCTTCTTTGAGAAGATCATCGGACGTGATGCCTCTAAGGTCGTCTGGAAGTCAGCAACCTCCAAGAGTACTAAGTCAGGCCCCTTTCTTAACTCTCACTACGTCCAACGAATGCACAATCTCAATGTGGATATGAAATCTACCTCTAGATGCAATATATACAACAAAAGACCCTCTCCTTACTCACAGATGCAACACATACATAATTGAGTAGAGAGTTTCACAATAACTCACGAATATAGAATAGAGAATCAACAATACTTTTCCAATTGGCCACAAGGGGGTATTTATACCCCACACGAATAAACTAGCTGTTGGGAGCAAAAACCAAGAAATCCAGTAGTATCGTAAGCAATCGGTCGGTACTACCGTTCTCTTTGTAAGGGCTACAAAACTAGTCATTATAGCACTCAACTGGTCTGACCACCCTCACATGAGTTGGTCGGACCACCACACAGGCCGATCTGACTACACCGATCAAAGCTAGAAAAAGACGATCTTTAAAAAATAACTACTGGTAACAAATGCCCGATAGTACCGCAAGTTCGGTCGTATCCCCCGCAGTCAGACTACTTGCCATGACCCGATCTGACCACCAACTAATGGCCGGTCAGACCGCCGGTCAGTCAAACCACCCACACAGGGCTGGTTTGATCACTTCGATCAAACCTCCCTGCACAGAGTGGTCATACCGCCGGTTGTAAGTTCAAACTCCATTATGTTGATTTTGGTGTAATGACAAATACTTGTATGAGACTAATGTGTTTGATTGATTATGATGTGGTTTAGTCTCATTTGGATAAAAAGGTGAAATCAAAGAGGTATGCATTCGACACTTACATTTATTTACATCTTAGTGCATTCCTTGGATCCAAAATATAGATTAAACTCCACTAAAAGTCTAAGATGAATAAATGCATATTACTTTGAAACTACTTAAACTATTCTACTACTTTAAAATCAAAAGTAATTGCTGCTCACCAAATCTACTTTGATTAAATTAACACAAAGAGAATCATCATAACATAGATCCACAAATTAGCTCCACCCTAAGGCAAGTTAAGTCCTGAGTAATTGACTGCCTATAAACAAATGGGGTACTCAGGTGCCGAATTAGTGAGCAATTATACATATCAATTTATCAATTCACATGCAATAGGTGGTATTCATCATGGCAACCACCAACAATGGTAAGGTTAGATCCACATACATATATGCTCCACACATGATGCATGTTACTACCAAACAATAAAAGGATAAGGCTGCATGATCACTCAATCAAAAATCACCTATATAAAAGGGGGTACTGAAGAAAACACAAGCAATCACAATCCCTAATATGCGGATGATTATAACAGTGTATATACATTTTAACAGTGTATAATGTATATTGGTAATCATAATAGATTATAGATTACTTGTAAAATGTCAAAACAATGATGTAAAGAGGAAATTTTGTAAATTTACCAGCCCCCTTCGCAGTCGCCGACTGGATGAAAGTAAGCCCAACGAAGACGCCGTTGCTGCCGCCGGAGTTGGCATTGGTGGCGTAGACCCGTGTCTCGTTCCACCACGGTTCAGAGCTATGCATTGCTCCCACCAAGAAACCAAGGACCAACGCAAGAACCCAAGAACCCATGGTTTGAGGGAGAAGGGGTCGGCGACGGCGGCAGGTCGTCGTAGCGGTCGGAGGAGTACTTCTTGCCGGAGCTGGAGGAGCGGTACGCGGAGCGTCGTGACCGCCGGACGGGGCAGGGCGGCGGCGGCGGGGCGCGCTCCGACCTGTCTGACTGGGATCTCGACCTCTGCAAAAGGACCGGCGAGGTGGGTCTCGGCGAAGACGACGAAGGCCCGCTTGTCTTGGCGGTTGGGGGCGATGCTCGAAGGTCGAGGAGGGTGTACCGAGCTGTGGGGGGTGGGCCGGCCATGGATCTGGCCGGATCTGCAAAAGGACCGGCGAGGTGGGTCTCGGCGAAGACGACGAAGGCCCGCTTGTCTTGGCGGTTGGGGGCGGCGCTCGAAGGTCGAGGAGGGTGTACCGAGCTGTGGGGGGCGGGCCGGCTATGGATCTGGCCGGATCCGGTCGAGAAGCGGGCGCGCGTAAGGTCGAGAGAGAGCGGCAGCGGGCGAGAGGGAGACCGGAAGAGGAAGGGCGTCGCGAAGAAGAGGATGCGCCGGGAGGGGCGAGGCTGCCGGATGGGGAGGAGAAGGCGCAAGCCGGGCGCGCGCGAGAAGGTCGAGGCGGCGGCGGCGGCAGGGGGAGACCGAGAGGAGGCGCCGGTGGAGAGAGGAGATGCGCCGGGGGAGGCGAGGGGCGCCGAATGGGGAGGAGAAGGGCGCCGGACGGGAGGAGGAGGCGAGAAGGCGGGGCGGCTCGGGTCTGGGCACATGAGGGGGCGGACGAAGACGGAAGAGCCCTGCGGCTTGATAACCATGGAAGAGAGCCGCGGCTGAAGTGAACGCGCACACACGCGAGCCGCGGCTTGCTATCGAGCGTCTACACGCGTCCGACGGAGCGGAGGCGAGCGCGCGCGCACGCGTCGGGCGCGGAGCGAGCGAGGACGACGTGGATGCGTTGGGAGGCCGGAGAGCCTCCGAGGTTTAATTTACGGATGATATATCAGTAAAAAATATGAATTATAATCTGGGGAAGCACTGTCAAGGCGAGTTCAGTGGCACGATTTTCAGGAACCAAACTTGTGGAGCACCTACCCCATCTGTCAGGACTCAAAACCTGTCATCTGCGAAATGGTCGTGAAATTCCGTGCGGGCCTGTACTATTTTGATTTCTGTATTGAAAATTGCGATTGATGCTCCAAAAGGTCACTCCATTTTGCATGGAAAGTTCACGGAAAATTAAGGCTCTGTCTCGAATCCTGACGCCTCACCATTTGGGTTGGTGGCATGTTACTACTATAGTTTCTAGCACTAACTTCCTGTGGCAGGGCAGTGAGTAGATGAGCCAACCGGTGATACGATAAACTGGGCTAAATGTATAAGAGCTTCTGTACAATCTAGCTAGGCCCACATCCGAACCATTGCTGTCCAAAATCGGTCCATAACCAAAGAGCTGATGGCCCACCGTACTCCTTCAATTGATTATCCACCGGCGAAGCGAGCCCAGCAGAGCGTGAAGGCCGAACCGTCGCTAATGTGAGTACCAACGCGCCGAGCGGACTGCAGTCTCCGGTCCATCGCGCGCCGCAGTCCGGGCGTAACGTGCGTGCCGTGGACGACCCCACTCGACTCCCGCCGCGCCGCGCCGCGCACGGCCAGCTTGTGATTTTGGGCGTGAGTTTTGCTACGATTCGCCGAGTTGTAGCGTACACCGCGGTGGATCTACTGCGCGGTGAATACTCTCTTTCTAAACACGCTACTGTGCTACTCTCTTGGGCTTTTAATTTTTTTAATTTTTGGTTTCTTTAAAAATCGAAATAAACGACACGAACTTCTGGTACCGAAATCCAAGCGTCAGTCGTACAAGCGTATATTAGTACCATGCGTGCATATGGATGCTTGCTACGTACTTCCGATCGATCGAGTGTATACTTTGGAGTAAGCATTTTTTTCTGCATGCTGGTCATTTGCGCCAAACAATATTCGATTTGACAACCACGGGCTCGACCTACCTGGAACCAAGCAGTATGTAAGATTGCGTAAGCTCCTGTGAAAGCTACATCCCAGCATCGTATATAGGAAGATGCTGGTCTCCCCAGCCGTGTTCACACGTACAAAAAGTGTCCCTGGACAGTTGGACCAATGGGAAGGCTCCACAAGGGAGAGCACGTTACTGTCGATGAGAACGACGGGTCACAGACATTATCCCTGCACTGCAAGCCAATTATTTCCTCCTGGTTTCTACTCGTACTTCTACGACGGGATTTTCCGTAGAGTTTTGGGAAACAGTAGTCAATTGAGATTGTCGTTTTACTGCTCCATCAGATCCAACGGTCGGCACTTTGGAGTAAGCTAGCTGCCTGGCCATCACAGATTTCGGCAGCGACATCAGATTCACGTCCCTGATCTCTACCAAACAAAGAAGGCTCCACTCATTTCAATTTTTTTTAACTTCAATTTCTAACTTTAATTTTTTTCACTATTCAGTAATTTATTTTTTTCTAAATTTTTTTAGATTTTTTAGGCTTTTTGTATTCTTCTTTTTTTTCGTGTTTATTTGCATTGTTCGTGATGAGTTAACATATTTTTTCTATTTTTTTAAATTTAATTATACCTAAAAAGCTAAATTAGTTATAGTAAAAAAATTAGTTACACTAAAATTTCAGCTAAAACAATAAGCCAACGCTAAAACAACGCTTTCTTCGAGTCGCCACGCGCTGGCCCCGCGCGGAAGCGCCTGTCACATCGGTGCCGTGCCGTGCTGCGGTGCTGGTGCCCGCACTAGTGCATGCGCCTGTGGGCTGCCCACGCCTGACGAGCAATTCGGGCTGGGCCTGCACTGCAGGCTGCAGCTTTATGATAGAAAATGCAGTACAGTAACAACTTTCCTCCTAGGTGCCGATTACTATCGCCCCCGTCGTTTTGCCTATGCGCTGGCGGAATTCCCCCCTTACAAGTAGGAGGCTTCCTTTGCAACGATCTCCGTAGATGACGAGCGCTGATCTGTACTTCTCGAATCACATTAACAGTTGTTAGTTTTTTCTAAGTTAAAAATAAAATAATTTAATAACACTGCTATATTTTTTAAAAATAATATAAAAAAATACAAAGAAAAACATAAAACAAAAATTAACAACTTAGAAACGAAAGCAGTTTAGAACAAGACATAAGACGAGAGCTCAACCGCTCGACCTACATTCATCCACGTACAAATTAGAGCACATCCGTAATCCTACCTGTGCACATCTGATTTCACTGGACGAATCGCACAACCTTTTCGTGTACTCGTATAATCGCGATCCACATACGTGTCGTTGTCCACACTCATGACTTGCTGTGCCCCTATCAACCAGCTACACGATCTGGGACACACAAATGTTATCCTGTACATTTAGCAAGTGTGCGACATATACATAAGATTGATATTAAAATATTAATAATAATTTTAATCAATATAATTAAAATTGATACAATATATATTACAATTAATTTATAGACTTCACTTTGAAAACACTCCGTTTAAGCCCCTGCTCCAAAAGGCTCATAAGCCCTAGCTTATAGTTTTTTGTGTGTATTGTGGCCGCAAAAGCACTGTAATAGCTGTTAACTTTTTATGAATAAAAAAAAGAATAATAGTAAAAAATTTAGAAAAATTGGAAAAACACCGCTAAATCTTTTAGGATAACGCAAAGGAATAAGAGGAAAAGCCAAAAAAACAAAAAAAACCAAAATTTAAAAACTAAAACTATTTAAAGCGGGGTCTAAAAACTAGTTATTACAACACACACAAGTCATAAACCATAAACAAAAAGCAAAATAAAAGAAGCTAGCCATTGACAGTAATCAATCTAGAAAGACACAAACTTTGTGATCTCTCTCCTCTCCTCTACTACATCCAACGTGGTCAAGTGGCACAATCCCATTGGTTGCAGGGATTGGGCCACGGCTTCCTAGAAAGATGTGAACTCGAACTTTGTAGGAGGGGGCAACCTCCTCACCAAATGGTGACTTGTCAAGAAAGCGAAAATAATTGCAACAAAAATGCAACGAACACCACTTGGTGTGCACCAGAGAGGCTCGATACATGGTCCCCAAGATATTATTTTCTTGGAACCAACTAGTGCTCGTACATCTAATAGAAAGTTCTTCATTAGATGCTCTGAAGAAATATCTGTTAATAATCTTTGCAACATTTATTACTAATATATGTAATAAATTGCATAATAACAGTGAAATATTGAGAAATTGTTTTAAAAATATTACTTTCTCAGCAAAAAAAAAAACTGAATGAACCATGAATGAAGAACTTAGCTAAGTGTTAAAATAAGAACTGAAATTCTAAACAACAAATTTATGATCTTACGACATTGCAACATTTTTAATAAGATGATGCAACATCCTAGAATCCCAAACCCAATATTTCAAAATTTTGTTGCAACAATAAAAAACAAATAGATGAAACACCAAAAAATTATTATTGCAACAATTCAAACATCTTACAATATCTCACATCTTTGTAGGGGGTGAGTTTTTCTTTTTCATCAACTATGGCCATGACACTTATGGAGTATGTACTCTAGGCCTGCCTACGTAGAGCATGGCTGGCTTAGGTGACACTTGTGAGCACAAGCGATAGCAATCTCAAAAAAGGAAGAGCGTATATGCAGGACTTCGACTGCAAGTGGCGAGAGAAAGGGAGGAGGAGGAGCACGCAAGCTCCATGGTAAAAGGTCGAGTAATCAACATCAAAGACTATATATCGAGATCTTGAATATTATCAATACTGAGAGAAAATCTATGCTAAAAATGAAGCAAATAATATATGATTTATAATTATAGATCACATAAAAGATAATAGAGTACGACAGCAAAAAAAAAAGATAATAGAGTAGAGGTATGTGTGATAGTAATAGAAGCATAGCCTGAGACTTGTGTATTATATACAAGTACGAGTAACTTTTAACAAGATCCAATGCCTAGTCCGCTAGATTTTCTTGCGATCTAGTTAGCACCTTCCCAATTTGTTGATCAAATCTAAAAGCTCATTTTGAAGCGTACTCATATATAGAATAACGAGCTACACACAAGCCACAATATACCTGATGAAGAAGAACATTACCTCCTCGAAAGAAAAGAAAAGAATCCACTCTCCATCCAATCCTGCTCCAACGACTTTCTGTTTTTGGTTTCTAATTTTCTAATTTTAATTATTTTAACTTTTTAATTTTAATTTTAATTTTTTTCTATAGTCTATAATGATATATTTTTTATTTTTTATGTTTAATTACATAAAAAACTAAAATAGCTATAATGTACTTTTAATCGTGAAAAAAATCAGAAGCATAAGCCCCTCTGACTTTTGGGGACTACTTTCACATGGTACCGAGTAGGAACACAAGTGTATCTGAGTGGCGTGGAGGTAGCCGAAACCAGCCCGGGGAACAAATAAATATCAAGGCCACGCGGACCTCTCCCGCAGCAGACGGGAAGCCCTGTCCGATACGGCGCACCCCATCCAATCTACTCTTCCCACCTCGCTTCCTTCTCCCTCCTTCCCTCCCCTTCCCCTTCTTTCCCCTCCCCGACACGCGTGCGCACACTCCACCCCACCCTCCTCTCCACCCACCCCTCCCCAACCAAAGCCTATAGCTATACGACGCCACCGCCTCCCACCTGAACCTCCACTTCTTGCAGTTGCAGCCACTCGCGAGTCGCGTCTCTAGCTCGAGCTCCCGTGCTGCTGCTTTGGCGACGCGTCTGCTGTTTCGAGCCGACGCGGGGGTGCCTAGCGCGTGTGGGAGACGCTGATCTTGCGATGGCGGCGGCGATCTGCGCCGAGGACGAGGCGCAGCGCGCGGGGTGCCCGGCGGAATGCGCGGGCGGGATCGAGAAGCTGGATCTCTGCGACGGCAGGGCGGGGATCGCCGGGGGCGGCAAGAGGAGCGTGTACCTGATGGACTGCGCGCCGGTCTGGGGCTGCGCGGCGACGCGCGGCCGCGGCGGGGAGATGGAGGACGCGTGCAGCGCCGTCCCGCGCTTCGCCGACGTGCCGGTGCGGCTGCTCGCCAGCCGGCGCGACCTCGACGGGCTAGGCCTCGACGCCAACGCGCTCCGGCTGCCGGCGCATCTGTTTGGCGTGTTCGACGGCCACGGCGGCGACAAGGTACGCAAGCTTGGAACGATTGGAAGCATTTGATTGGTCGCCGCGCTTAGCCTAGCTCATGATTTGACGATTTGTTGGCTTCGTGTTGTTGTGTAGGTGGCGGACTATTGCCGGGAGAGGCTGCACGTCGTCTTGAGCAACGAGCTGAGGAAGCTCGGTAAGGATTTGGGGGAGATGAGCGAGGTGGATATGAAGGAGCACTGGGACGAGCTGTTCACTAGATGTTTCCAGAGAGTAGATGATGAGGTGTCAGGGCGAGCGAGCAGGATCATTGATGGTGTAGGAGAGTTCCGGTCAGAACCGGTTGCCGCGGAGAACGTGGGATCGACGGCAGTTGTCGCGGTCGTGTGCTCCTCTCATGTAGTGGCAGCCAACTGTGGGGATTCACGCATCGTGCTCTGTCGCGGGAAGGAGCCCGTGGCTTTGTCAATTGATCATAAGGTAAGTAAAGTTCTTGTGAGGGTCATGATCTGTCTTTTTGGGTTAATCTGATGGGTGCCTTGCTGTTTCAGCCTGACAGGAAGGATGAGCGGGCCAGAATTGAAGCCGCGGGAGGCAAGGTCATCCAATGGAATGGTTACCGGGTGTCCGGTATACTTGCTATGTCGCGATCAATTGGTATGCATATTGATTCCTGTGCTAGATTTAGGTTGAAGAGCTGTTGAAGCACCTGTTGGTTCCTGTTAAATGAATCGTGTGATATACTGTGCCATACTAAGGGGTATGCTTCTGAATTGGAAATGGTAGTCATAGCAAGATAAGAGCATGCTGTGAAGCTATGCTGCATGATGTAAAATTACTTGATCTAGTGCAAAGAGCTCCCATAGAAGTTCTGCAATCATTTTGGCCTATTGCTGCTTTGTTTTGAGATCTAGGGAAGTAGCAGCGATGTAGGAATTATTTTTCGCTCTATGTGACCATCGAAAGATTTATTCTATCTGAAGTCCCCAAGTTCTGGGGTGTTGTCACAGATTTTGGCATTTGACATAGTATCTCAAAATCAAATGCCGCATCATTTTGATATTGACTTAGGCAAATTTTCCTCCGGTCATTTTGCCCAAAGACCTCATATTATGCTGGAGTTTTGTGACTTAGGTGTTTTATTTGGGTAGATGCTATATTCCATGTGCTGTCTGTCTTATAAGATGAGATTTCCATGTGCTGTTGTTTTATTTACTATGTTGTATGTTCTTTCATATTCAAAAAGAAATGCCCACTTGAAAGTATCAACAATTTGGATTCTACATCTTGTTTCCATCTGAGATATGTTAAGACTTAATACTCTTCTGCAATCATGTTATGGGTTACCTGGATATTGCCACCAATCCTGCTGATGAACTTGCAAAAATAATGTTAAATGTATCTCTGTGATAGAATTGAGTATGCACTATGCAGATGTGATTAAGAAAAGAAGTTACCTGCCAAAGTAGAAAAGCCATCTTTTATTGAAGCAACAAAGGTACCTAATGTCATGTTCATGCAAGTGGCACTTGTAGCTTCGACCATGGCTAATGTTGGGTCTTATAGTTGGATCTGTTCACATCTCTTGCGCCATTCAAATCAGTTACACTATTGTGTTAAACATTTGGACAACATTGTTCCTCCATTTTCACCTGAAAATTTAGTTGAACCAATGACAGTTCAGCTGACTTCTCTGTGCAATTGGATAACATTTGTCCAAATTTATTGCAACCTCTGCTAACTTGAGCTGGGAATTACTGATGTTGCAGGTGACCGATATTTGAAGCCATTTGTCATTTCAAAACCAGAAGTTACAGTTATTCCTCGGGCAAAAGATGATGACTGCCTCATTCTGGCAAGTGATGGTCTGTGGGACGTCGTGTCAAATGAAGAGGCATGCAAAGTTGTGCGTCGACAGATCCAGTTGTGGCACAAGAACAATGGTGTTACACCATCATTGTCTGATGGTGGTGATGAATCCACCGATCCTGCTGCGCAAGCAGCTGCTGATTATGTCAAGAGGCTTGCTCTGAAGAAAGGAAGTGAGGACAACATCACTGTTATTGTGGTCGACTTGAAACCACGAAAGAAGGTCAAGAACAATTCCTAACAGGGCCTGGGATCATCTGAGTAACTGACCATGATTTGTGTGGTGCATACTACCAGTCCGTCTTCCTCACGAGACTTGACCCACATTTTTTTCGTTGGGCTTCAAGAATTGTACATGTATATGCTAGATTTTCCGTCTAGGGGGTTATGCTTTACCCCCTTTCTGGATTCGTGTGGTAATATCTACTTCAGTCAGCTTCAGCCTTCAGCCCTGGCACGTAGCATCCCTTATAATCTTGTATAATAATTGAACTTGTAAATTAACATATCGTTACAACCTTTCCTGAATTAAAGTTTGCTACTCAAATAGTTGCATCATATATTGCTTATCAGTGTGTAACTGTTTCGTACGCGTTTTAACTTATCCCACCCAAAGGATTTAAAAAAAAAAAGCTCTCCGCCCAAAGAATGGAGAAGAGATACTGTAGGTAAGATGGACTGAGAAGTACAGTTACCAAACCAGTCAAGCAAATCAGAAGGCTAAAATTCTAGGTGCAAATACTCTTAAACGGCTTGCTATCTACTGTACAACCGTAATAGCATGTAATATATACACGCTACGGTAATATATATACTCCTGATTTGTCCGCAGCTAGTGAAGGCTCTGTGAAGAGAGCTACTCAACTCTCTCTTCTGCAACATAAATGCAAAGCTTTGGTTTTCATGCACAAAAGGCAGCAGGTCATTCTCTGCCGTCTCCTCAATGGATGGCATCGACTTTGCAATATCTTCAAGTGAAAAGGGTATGCTGCAAACAGATTAAACAACGAAAATGAAAACGAGCAAGCAATGTTTCAGGGCATGAAGATTGGAACCTGGAACTTTCTGGCATGTTGCAAACCTGGAATCGTCATCCAGCAGGACTGAAAAGCTGGAGACACTATTTGATTCGTCATGCAACGTTTCTCTCATGCTTGATGCGAACTATAAATAGTAAGGAAAGAAGGCAAAGTCATTGAATACGAAATAATGTAATACAGTTCAAATGGAATACGAAACCAAATAATGTAAGACTAAATTGTATGATTACACCGATTGAGCCTATCAACTTACCACTGCTGAAATAATGTTTGTGCCATTCATATCGTCCCAGTACATACCAACTATCCGCTCTAGCTGCTGTAAACTGAGAGCCTGGACAAGAAGTGAAATGATTACAAAATACGGAGTTAAGGAATAACAAAACAAGATACTTGGTCAAAGCAGATGACACTTACCGGGTAAAAATCATTGCGTATTGCGTATCTCTCTCCATGCCCTTGTTGGCTTCAAAGAAATTACCTGACGAATGAAAAGAGTAGGAAAATATTTCAGAAAATTAAGTTTCATACAATTCAGTTTGTATACAAGAGCCAAAAGGTTTACTTTTTCTTGAGGGGAAAAAAAATACACACCAGGAAATCGACGGCTTGTCTTATATGCCTCAGTGCTTCCCAGGCTGAATCTGCAAGCTGTGTCAACACTAAAACATAAGCTGACAGCATTTGAAAATCTATCATAAAAAAGGTAAGTGAACAACCTCTTGAGTAACCTCATTGCACCAATATTTTAGATGAGTTAGTCCGGCTCTAATATATTCCCTGTTGCTAAGTGAACAACACTCACGGCGCAAAAGAAGTCTATTTGCAATAAAGGAAAAAATTAGAACAGCTTATACTTTGAAGGAAATGCTATAGGAGGACAAAATGCTTACCTGTTAAATAGTTGAACGTTGACCATACAAAATATTTGGGTAAGCAACCTGTGGACCAAAATTTGTGGGACCTGCAAATTTAACAGAGTGGGACAATTAGTCATGACTCTGCAAATGGATACAGCATTGATGTTTGTATTCATTTAGCACGTGCATGATTGGCTCTTAGCAGATGCAAGTTGTTGGAGGATTTTCACGACGCCCAGCCAATGTGTGAGTTGGTTGTGTTGGCCCAAACCACTAGTAGGTGACGGTGAGGCCTTTGCTTGATTCGAGTGAGAAGTTCTTGGATCCTAAATATTAACAATATTTACAGAATTTTCAATAGGCGAAGTTTCACAGTTGATGACTACTTTTCCTCAAGAGAGGCAGTACCTGGATGCACAACTCAAGTAATGGATTTAGCTTCTTTTTCACTTTGTCGCTTATCAATCCATACACCTTTTCTCTCTCTCACTGTAGTAAGCATTGCCACAGCCAAGCACAGACCATGGCTAGATAAAGTACCTTTGTATGGTGCCTTGAAGAAGACCAATTTTCTTGTCAACATCCTCAAATTTCTTTAGTAACTGTGAATTTCTTTCTTGACTTTCTACTTGTGCCGGCATGCTTGCATTGTTTTGCTCTCGTTCTCTCAACGGTAAAGCCACCTTTGCAGATGCGTCTTCTTGAAGCCTGCATTCATGAAAGAAATATGAAGTGATTCAACGATTGAGATAAGATGTATATTCTTGTAGAAGTTTACGTCCCTAGAGGTTGCTAGTCAGAGCATAAGCCTTAAATAGGAATCTCAGCAAGTTTACTTGATAGGTTCTCAGCAGGTTTCAAAAAAAAAAAAAGGAATGACTGCCAAGGAACAATTATCGACCTCTCAACAGTTAGCTGAAGCTGAAGAGTATGCTTGTCAGAATCCTGAATTTTCTTGATTAACTCTTCGTTTCTCACGAGTTTCAGTTAGAGTTTTCTTGGTCGTCTCATGTGTTTGTTTTTCTGATAGCAATAAAGCGTCTCTGGAAGTAGTATCTTCTTCAAGCATGTGATCATCGAAATAAGAGGTCATTATCACATTATGATGACCTTATTTAGGAATAAGTTAAGACATGTATCCACTGAAGAGAAGCGTCAGACCATTTGATATCTTCCAGTTGTTTTCTGATTTCTTGGGAATGTTGTGATTTGCTTACCAATTCCTTGATCTTTTTCTGGGCATTGGCTAGTTGCTCCTTGGTTGCATTGTTTTCTTGTCTTTCTATTGCCAACAAAGAGTCTTTCTCTGCTGTACATTCTTCTAGTCTATGTGCAAGAAAGAGAAATATTACGGTTGCAGGCTTGCAGCCACCTAAAGGTTGTGTGATAAGGATGTATAGTGATAAAAGGTAATCCGAGAAATGGGCAGAACACAATAGTTGGCCAAGAAATAGTTGCTTAAGCTGTTTGAAGATTAAATACTTGTAGAGAAACAAAATCAAACCTGTTCGCCGATCTCAAGCACACTGATTTTCTTATCTGAATCCTCAAAGCTTTTCATTAACTCTTGGTTTCTCCCTTCAGCTTCAACTAGTGCTTTTGTTGTGCAATCCTGATTTTGCTTTGTCTTTAGCAGCAAAGACTTTCTAGCTGTTGCATGTTTCTCAAGTCTAAATTCATTGAAGAAACGGAAATATGTGTTAGCTCATAAAGTTTTGAAGACAAGAGTGGCTCTCTAAAGTTGTAGATAGTGCATTATGTTTCAGAAAGCTAAGCTCAACTGCTAATCATGTTAAGCTAACAACAGTGGCAGTAAGACAATAACCTCTGGATATTCTCCAGCAGCTTATTTATACTTTTCTCAGCTTCATCAACTTTCCTAAGCAATTCCCAATTTCTTTCCTGAGATTTAGAAAGTGCTTGCTTGGTTTGATCATGCTCTTGCCTTTCTGCTACATACAAGGCATCCCTTATGGTTGCATTTTCTTCAAACCTACATTCAGTGAAGAAAATTTACAGTTGTCAGCTCGTAATATTGAGGGCAGGCCTCAAGATACAAACAAAGGGATATGCTGCACTGCTAAAGACTTGACAATAGGTACACATATATAGCACTATCGTATCCCAAGCTATGACAATCCCCTAAAGTGTCTTAAAACTGTTATGAATATTGTATATTTATTCATCAAGCTTAGAGAGCAATATACATAGAAAGTATAAGGGGATATATAAGGAATATGCCATATACAGATAAAGAAACCAAGATATATAATAAAATAAATAAACGATCATATCATATCCTTAACACCCCCTCAAACTCATGGTGGATCACACACGTTGAGTTTGGAAAGAAAAAAAATAAATATTGTGCCCTTGTTTGCAGCTTCGTGAAGAAATCAGCAAACTGTAACTCTGAAAGCACATACTGTAAAGCGAGTACCGATATATACAATGAGATGAGCAAATGAGCATGTAAAATGCTGCATTGCACTAATGGTATGACAATGCTGAAACCTGAAAATGATGATATGAACATGATAATTTTATGCGGAATATGACATGGTTGTTTAATTGCTTAAATGTTTGGCAGTGTTTATCGTTCTATTATATACTTGCTGAGTCTTCGAACTCACCTTTGATTTGTTTTTTTAGGTGATCGTTGAGAACGTCATGCACGAGCGGAAGTAGTACATGAATAAATTCACGTACCAGTCGCGCTTCATGCACCACCTTTTATTAGTATGTTTAGACTCTACTGGTATACTATAGTAGTTAGAGTCAAAATGGTATGATGTATGCTAAGTCGTTGCAATATGAATAAAATAGTGTTTGCCTAAAATTACTAGCAGTTGTTGAAAATGGTAAAAATATGTAATGGTGGTAGCATTTCAGGCCTAGATGATGGGTGGGGTTTTACAAATAAACCATTAATTGAAATAATATAATAAAAATAGAAAAACATAAATCACAAGCTTCATTTCTTCTCTGTCTTATTGTACTGCGTATGGCACCATTTCACTGGATAACATAATATTTCTATCATTGATGTCCTTGACGCAATTGTGCGTTGATATATAAAACTATGAAGGATGAAAAAAATCACAATTGACTTAGGTAAAAAAAAACTAGAAGGGTAATAGCCCATGACAAGAACAAAGGCAAAATTTGAAATGAGTTTCACTGACATCAGCCACACATACCGTCTTTCCGTTGGTAGTGCAGACATGAGCATTTCGACCTTCGATTCGGAAGACCTCGCTATCAATCCGAGCTAAATTTTTATCCTCCAGCCATATATGGGAGCCTACAATAATTTTTAATGTGGCAGCCTGCACATGTGACAAGTCAAAACTCCCAACAGGTCAGAAAAATCTACTAGTTGATAGGTAAAATGGATGTGTAGATCTCTGTCTAAAGTTTGCATCCCAATAGGTGTCCAAAATATCATTAGGAACAAGAAAATCACAACATTGTCATGAACAGGAAAATGGTAACATTCAGTTCATTACTTATTTGTCCAAAATTATCTTCACTGGTAATACAGAACTTGTTTGCAAGACAATTATATGAACTGTATCATTAATTTCATAACCAAACTATATTGCAGTTAAAACTCATTCCAGTATACACTTAAGTCCATCCTAACATGTAACACATAGAAATATGGATTCATCTTGCCAAACCGGACCAAAAGCAATATGGATCACGTAAATTCAGCGATCCCCCAATGCAAAAAAAAAAAGAAGAAGAAGAAGAAGAAGCTTCTTCTCATATACACTTCCAATACGTGCAAAGTGAGGTGAGTTTTAACTAAAAAGTGCATTCTAGCGTAAGACTTGCTTCCTGCAAACTCTGAATTGTCCCCCACAAATCAAACACTTCAACTATCCTACATAGCAACGCTAAGTCGATCCATTCATCCAGTGCACTAAGCAATTCCAATCGATTCGCTCACCCGTGCATCAAACCCTCCAAAACCAAACCTCTCGCCCACTCATTTGGAACACACCGCGAACCAATCAAAATCCACTGGTTTTCCCCGCCTCCCCAGTCACCGATACCACCGCAAAGTTCTGCCTAAATCCAGCACGACAGACGAACACGACGAAGCGCGCGCACCGCACATGGCATCAATCAAACCAGATGGAAACCACGGAGCATCACCACTCATCCAACATCAGAAACAACGCACCATGGTTCGCGCGCGCAATCACTGGAACGATCGGTGGTGGGGGAGAATCGAGCCGTCGTCGTCGGTATCGGTGGCGACCGGGGAGGCGGAGCGGGCGGCGGTGAGTCCCTCCCTCGGGCCGCTCGCCGATCGCCTCGCGGCCGCGAGGGCACAGTCCGAGCCCGGAGCGTTGAGCGCGTGCGGAGACGCGCGATACGAGCAGCGAGCCGCGAAAGGAGGGGGCCGAGGCCGGAGCGGGGGCACGAACCAGAGGCGAGGGACTCCCATCTATTTTTGGCACTAGCGTCGTGGGTGGGGAGGTGGGAGGCTGTTCGCCGCTCGGCCGAACGTGCGATTCTGGGCACCATCCGCATCGCCACCACCGTGGCATTCGCCAAAAGCCACGGTGATGGGAGAGAAGCGGAGGGGAGAGTGGCGCTGATGCTGCGGCCGTGCGGCTATATAGGGCGCCGTGCCGCCGTCGTGTGCCCTGTGCTGCTGGTGCGGGGGACGGGAACATGGCAACGGAACGAGCCAAATTTGAATTTATTGTGTTTAATTTGAGATCCAAACGAAGTGACTGGAACGTTTTGATTAGCGGGAATTCGTCGGATGCATTCTGCACCATGAACGAGACAATCGATTATTTGTCACGGCAAAGAACAGCCTACTAGGATTTGCCATTTTTAAAACTATAATCTATAATGTACCACTTCAAATATTAGTTGTTTGATATTTTGGCCATTTAATTACATTTTCATCGCTTTTCTCTTTTTCCATACGAAATGTCCTTATTACCCCTTTAAACCTGATATTACCCAACTGAATATTGTTGATCTTGATGAAGCAAAGGAGGACAAACTTGCCTGCAACCATAAATGAGAGTATTAGGGTATGTTCATATTGGATTTATCTTTTAACTTCTACTTCTAAAAGACAAAGCCAATAGGAACACCTCAATTTTTATAAGCCGCATCTACTAGTTGCTACTATTAATAGTCATTATTTTACGCTTTCAAATGTTGTAACTCATTTTGTATTTTATTATGTTATAATTCTGTAAGTTGTATAACAGTCTAAATGTTGTAGCATCTTTTGTTGCACTTTTTTACATAATACGTTACTATTTATTAGTTACAGCTAAAAGTCATCAGCAAAAACTAATACGAATAGCCCCTAGGCCCATAACTAGAAGGTATGCTACAAATATAAGTCTTATTTTCATATGCCTTTGGATTGCATACTTATGGCTAATAAATATTGCAGAAAACTAGCCTTGTCGATAGGAGAAGGTGCTTCACAAAGCGCAGTCACAACACCATGGAGGACAATAAAGTTACCATCAAAGGTCATTGCCAACAAGAAATTAACTCCAAGGAAAAAGAGAAAGTGACCTATGCCATAATGTCATGGAATGACGTGTGTGAAATGAATGGTTGAGAGATGATTTTCCCGTAACTTTTTTTTGGGTGAAATTTGTTTCATTTGCTGGAGAAGTTTTATGTTCAGTTATGGATGCTACCTTATGTAATGGATGATTTACTATGTTATGGACTACTTTATCTGAATTTGTCATCTCACTGTGCATGCCAATGCTTTATGTAAAGTTATTGATTGGATATTGTTCGCACGTATCAGATGCCACAATCATATTGTCGATTGATAATATCAATTTCAATCATACATTGACAACTACAATTCACACAATTCCAATTTGTCATACACCAACAAAATTCTTCAATAACATTGCTTACACCGTACACATGATTCTCCAGTCCAATAAATTCTTCTTTGCTGCTATGAACCTCAAACTCCAAGCCAACAATCTGTTTGGCATTTGCAATGGATTAAGCAACCACAAAAAATCATCTTAAGCCTGATTTGCCCCAAATCTCGCGCAGCTAGCATTAACTCATGAAACCACCAAACAAGCTGCGACTCACCATTACAGCTCTCCTGGTCCAAGCGGAGGAGGGAGAGGCCTACGCTGTCATGCTCCTACATTGGGCTGAGGACGAAGATGCCTGTGCCGCCGCTTTACTAGACCAAGCAGAGGAAGAAGACGCCAGTGCCACTGCTCTATTGGACAGAGTGGACGAGAAGGAAGCCTACACCACCGCTCTACTGGACCGGTGTTGAGAGAGAAGTAGCCCCACGGCTGCCGGTTTTGAGGTAGTCGCCGACGCCTGTGTTGTTGTGGCCATGACCGCTCCTCCTCTGTTGCGTGGCGATGGAGAACAAACTCTGGTGGGCTACAATGGTGAGGTTGAGTCGGGTCAGACTAGATAGAGGCTAAGTGTCAGGTTTAAAGGGGCAATAAGAACATTTTGTGTGGGGGAAAATGGAGAAAAGTGATGAAAATATAATTAAATGGCCAAAACGTTAAATTACGAAACAACCAATCTTTGGAGTGGTAAATTATAGATTACAATGTTAAGAGTGGCAAATCCTAGAAGATTGTTCTTTACAGTGGCAAATAATTAATTTTCTCCCATGAATATATGCGTATGATGAAAACATTATTCTATGCTTACACGTTTGAGCGCACACTCTCGGTCGGTACAGCAGTAGCACATGGTTTTCCCTCTCATGTGAGATTGCACTTTTGGTCCCTGCACGATCACGGTAGCAACAGTAGATGACATGTGTATCTGCTGTGTTCCTCTACCGCAGCAGTAGTCTAAAGGACCTGCCGCGCCATGGGACCGTGGTAGGACATGCTGGGTGAGAGCACTACATTGGCTTTATGTGTGCGCCTATGGACTAGCTAATCTTATTGTGGTGTGGTATCATAGTAGGAGCTGATGCACTTGTGCACTGTGGTAGGTGACACGCGTCGTCTGTCACTGCTACCGTAATGAAGAATAGAACTACTTTTACAATTCTGCACAAGAGGAGGCTAGAATTGAAAAAACAATTTGCTATGGGGTCAAAACAGTGATGACTTCATGTTCTCCATGCATGTGCCTCACAAATGATGCACGGGCAATTGTAGACCACGCCATGCACCTGTCCCTTCTAAGGTTTTCTATTATTTTGTATTGAGTGTGGGGCAATAGCATTCCTTGACTCAATTAAGAGCATGTTCATATTAACTATAGTTGTTGGCTTTTGATTGAAAATAAATATTAGCAGCTGAAAGAAATAGCTTTTAAAAGGAGGACGTAAGCGGTGAAATAAGTGAGAAAGATATGTGTGTAAGATAAGAGCAAAAGGAGTGGGGTGCGTGATGGGTCCATGACCCCCTACCTTATATATGGAGCAAGACGGGAGTGAGATGAGTGGGAAGCCGCTTCGAAAAGCCGGGTGTTTATATCGACTTTTTCTTAGAGAAGTAGAAATCAGAAATAGAAGCCAATATAAATAGGCCCTAAGTTTGTATCAACTATAAGCTAGCGTTAGATGATACTGGCTCTTTTACACTTGCATACTTGCTTTTATATGATTGTTAGGATGGAGACTGAATTATTATTGATGATACAAATGACACTTGTGTGCAGTGTGCGACTGGTTCCTCAGTTGCTTCATCCGATTGGAGATTGCATTGGCTTTGTGCGGCGTCACTAGCACTTCGGCTTCGCAACTTGATGAGAACTGACTTGTGAAATTGGGCATTGTGTCTCCGTTAACCTCTCCGGCGATATCTAGGCATACACCGGTGATTGGTTTTCTGGGACATCGTTCTTGTAACGAGCTCTTCCCCCACGACCTTCTCGGTGGCTTGGATTGCCATCACATAGTGAGCTTTCGTTTGCATTCTTATTACTATTGTGCATAAGTTACCATGACCGAAAGCTATCGTAGTTGAAAACTCCTGTTGTCGAAAACTACTGTAGTCGAAAATTATCGTGGTCGAAAACTACTGTGGTCGAAAACTGCCACGGTTGTAAACCACCATGGTCGTATGCTGTGGTGGTCGTACGTAGCTGTGATCATAAAGAAATTTTGCATAATAGAGTGTGGGCTTTTTAGATTGCTCGATGAGGAAATTTGTCGAAGTTGAGATCAGAGTGACTGTCTAGAAATATTCTGCTAGTTTGATTTGTCAATTGCTAGTGGTATACTTCAATTGAGTGTAGTTCATTACTTTATCAAATGCTAGTTTTATTCACCTGTTCAGTACTACTCACTGTTGTTATTACCGAAACTTCTTGAATATGCATGCTATTGACATTGTTACTGCACTGAGGTAATATTCAAGTAGACAAACTAGCAGAATATAGAGGGATTGTCACTTTGATTATTGATATATTGACAAGAGTTGAAGAAGGCTGAGATTTAAATCTTGTGCAACTACTCAACTAAGAGCAAATCAAACTTCAATCCTGTGCATTATGTAGATTTCAGTTGCCCACTACCTTTTCCATCAGTTAAGCATATTGTTTTCTTTAAATGACCTGAATGCTACATCTATGTTGAGAAATATTTGTTTGAGATTCATGTCATTTATTATCAGCTGGACATATGATGATTTACTGTTACTATTTATATCTAGAATTAATATGAAAATATCGTTAAAACCTCTTAATTTCCATCAGTAACACCGCACCATGAGTGTTGAGAATAATTACCATGTGAAGCTCTTATTTTCGACGGAGCATGTGAAGTATTTCAAATATTATCGTTCTTATTTATTCAACATAAAAGAAACTAGATAAAGCCCAACGAGCCCATCGGGCAGAAGAACATCAATTTATCATCGAAACACACGTAACCATACACGTCATCCGTCATCCAAACTCATGATGGTGATGTACTGACGTGGTGTAATTTGTGCCATGCAATTCCAAGGGGAAAGTTATCAGTGGGTCCACTGGAATCAGGGTGAAACACCGAGCGATCGATCGATCAAATATAGTGATATTCACAGGTGTCCAAGTGATTATCGATCTAAATCTCATACATGATGACTAATTAAGTATATAAACATAAAATTTAATTGTTTGAACAATTTATACAGAACAGTCTTACTGAAAATCTAATAGTCTGTATATATAGGTAGAAAAGAATTCACTTGTTCACTATCGAATTTTAGCTACTGTAAACTAGGTGTGTGCTTGTATTTCACTTTCCGATTCAGCGAATGGATTTTCTCAGTGCTTATTAATAGATTTTATCGAGCGATAAGAATTCGGTCTTGATCGGGGAAATGTGCACCTTTAGCTACCAAAGTACGTGGTAGCTGAAAATAATGAACACATCCAATACGTTGTCAGGAAAATTGCATAAACATATTAGTGTAGAAGATACTTTAGTTTGAAGTGAGTTGAATAAAATAAAAGATTGCTCTTCGCAAAACAAAACAAAAAAGATTGCCTCTCTACCATACTGCAGGTCGAATTTCCAGTTACCTGGATCTTTTTTTTTAAAAAAAAAAGAATTGATAAATAAATCAATGCCGCAAATAAAATTGCAGTAGGAGTTCACTTCAAATGTTTTTTTAAACGGAGAATATCACTTCCAAGTGTTGCATTGGAAACTCCACACTTAAGTTACATATGATGATAGATTCGAAACTATTTCTGCAATCTGAAGAATTAATTGTTGCAGATAGTACTATGCATGTACTTTCTAGCTTGTGCGAAATGAAAATTACAAACTGTACTGCATATGTACCTGGCTATGTTATCTGAGTGTTCGTGCACAATAAAATCCTAGGTAAGAATTCTGGCAGCAAAAAGAATGAAGCTCTAAATGTTTCAAGAAATAATGGTTCTTGAGGAAATTAGTTGAACGTGTAATGCACATGGCGTATATCAATTAAATTAAGATTAAATTACATTTTATACCGGATAACTTATTGCTTGTTTTATTTTGTACTAGGGTTAATCCATACTTTTACTTTACATCAAGATGGACCAAATAAAATTTTACTTTGCACTAGTTCGACATTGTTTGGTTTAAACCAGCTATACATAATGATAAATTAGTATACACAACTTTGATTGTTCTGTTTCTTTAATTTGATTGCTTTATAAGGGACTATAATTGATCGACTAGTGCAAAGTGAAATTTTATTTGGTTACCTTGATGCAAAGTAAAAGTATAAGTTACCCATGGTGCAAAGTGAACAAGTTACCTAGCTAGTGCAATGTGCAATTTATTCTTAAATTAATTATAAGTAGTTGATGTGGTCAAGAAATAACAGACCTTCAAGATCATAACGCCAATCTATAATTGCATGCATGTGTACTGCTCAAGTACAGTTAATGGAGTACATGTATACATATGCATCGCAGTTTAGCTTAATTAGACTAGGTGCAGCTCCAGCTACTGATCTAGCTCTTCCATGCATGATTGCGGCCACAAGTTTTCTATCAGTGACCCGCAGAAGTGATTAAGAGCAATAAATTGCACACGTTGTAATGCATGGATACACAGTTCTGTTGGGTGACTGAAAAAAGGAGGAACAAAAGGAAATTTGCACCACTTAGTTTAATCACTACGAAAAACTGGCATCGATCACACCGTATATATGACTAAAATCGCACAAGCTCTGTACATTTTATTTTAGCTAAGCTCGTGGGACGAGCTAGTGTGAAACCTCGTGAGCCGACACAGCAGTACACCATTTTATCCTTACAACCACCAGGCCTTTCCATGATCGAAAGAGGAAAAAGACGGGGGAAAAAGATTGAGCTAGATCCAAAAAGATCCATATCTCGATCGAGAAACCGACCTCCTGATCATCTACACTAGCTATTAACTAGCCGCCTAGCTAGCTAGCTAGCTTGGACACGTACGAAAAGCTGCGAGCTGACCCGATCGAGATTTTGGTTGCTTGCTAGCAAGCTAATTAATTGAGTGAACCTGGTGGCTGCGTGCCGGCGACGAAGAATTGGCCGGAGGCGGCGTCCTGGCTGGCGTAGTACACCGTGCTGGGGCTCACGTGGTTGTGCATCCCCTCGTACGTCGTCACCACGTAGCTCGGGTCGTCCTTGTCCCGCTCCACCCTCTTCTTCACGTTGCACCCTTCCGTCGAGCACCGGTAGTAGTTCCTGCACACACACACAATTAGTTTGCATGATGATCGATCATTGTATCATATGTGAAGATCGCAAGATTGATTGCGAGCATCTGATTTTGCAGTGTTGATTGGGGTACCTCGGGTTGGGGCTGTTCTTGACGGACTTCTTGCCGTACTTCCGCCACTTGTACCCGTCGTCCAGGATCTCGACCTCCGACCTCGTCCGGAACGCGATCCGCTCCGTCCGCGGCCTCTCGACCGCCGCCGGCACCGCCTCCGCCGCGCTCCTAAAATGAGTTCAGAATTCAGACCAAAGACAATCCGAAAACCCAAATAACGTGCTAAAATACCAGCTGGCAAACGACGCACGCCACTAAGCCTCACCTAGCGTGAGTGGCTGCACTTGCACCAGCAGCGCCGTGGCTGGCGCCATCGGGCACGACGACGGGCGGGCCATTCGGCGGCGCGAACACCCCCGCGCCGTCGTCGAAGAGGTACTCGGAGAAATCGAACTGCGCCGCGGGGTCGCCGAGCGGCGGCGGCGGCGGCGGCTGGGCTCCAAGGGCGGTGGAGAAGCTGGACGGCGAGCTGGAGGTGGAGCTTCCCCCGTGGGAGAAGTACGATGACATGGAGAAGCAGGCGTTGTCCGCCGGCGCCGGCTGGTGGTAGAGCACAGGGCGCGCCCCGACTGCCGCCATGGCCGAGTACGAGACCGGAGCAAAAGCTTCGTATTTATAAGAGGATCAAATCGTTGGTGTGCTGCATGGGGTGGAGGATGTGTTGGCGGGTGGATTCGTAGTAGAGGAAGGCGGGCTGGGCTGGTTGTGTGCGTTTATTTTTTTTCTTCCGGTGGATTTGGCCGGCTTCGCAGTGAGCTTCCTGCGGAGTGAGAAGGTTCGGAGCTGGTGCGGGGAGTTACCGCCCGCCGCCGCACGCGCGCGCGCTCGTGTCCGCACGGCGTGCCACGTATAGCAACATGGCGGAATTGTCTCCGGGAGCAAGACTTGAACGGTCTTCGCCACATAGTGCATGTGCCTTAGGCGGTGGGGCCCCCTCGCACGGCACATGTGGTCCATCCGGTTCAAGCCGCATTCTTTATTACTTCTGTTCCGTTGAATTGGTTGGTGGCAATCGGAGATCCGCCTCGAGTAGGGACGGAGCCAGAAATTGGACATGAAAGAAGGGGGTTACTAGTCTGGACTCTACGGCTTCACGGCTCGACGCCTAGACGACCGGTGACGCGACATCGCGACCACCACGAGGCATACGACCGCGACGGACCAAGCGACCAGCACACCACCACCACGCTGCACGCCTGGCATGGCGGGCCGGGCCGGGCCTGGAAAGCCGATCTGTCGGGCGGCACGGCACGACATATTATGCCGTGCTTGGGCCGGCCTGGCCTGACGAGCACGGCCAGCACCCTAGCGCCTGCGGTCGCCTCGGCCTCTCCGGCTCCCCCTCCCGCATCCCCTCGCCCCTGCCCTCCCATCAACCCACAGTTCCCCACCCCACATTCCCACAAGCACAGTCGCAGAGCAAGAGAAGGAGTAGAGAGGAAGGAAAGGAAGAGGCCATGTTGAGTTTCAGATTAAGAGATAGTAAATGATTCGTTGGGCAATACCTCTCTATGTTGCATGATCTGTGTATATATCATGACAATGCCATGTTGAGAAGAAGTTGATAATTAGAGTTCTATTTCCATGACAATATCTTGTTGCAAGTAATTGGTAACTGAAGTTTAAAATATCAAATTATCATATCTTGTACAGTTGATGATGCCATTAAGGACAATAACATGTGTGTTTTTTTGTTACAGTGCTTAGAAATCAAGTTCAGATTATACTCAGTGATGCTTGTTCATGTTTGCATCATGTCTGTATCATTGCAAATGTGTGAGTATGCGTACATTAGACTAGTATCAACCAAGCCATAACTTGTCGGTCTCATCTATGTATCATCCACTCATTCCAATCATTCACAACAGCACAGCCTAACACATGCACATCCATTCAGTGAGAGATGTGAATAAATGGTCTTACCGGTGAGTATAGCACCATCGTCGGAGTGGCTGGGGTGCTTGGCACCTCACCGTCTCTGACGACTGCGGTGGCGGCGCTATGGTGCGGCTGCTGGCCTTCGGCCGCAACAGCGAAGCGATGCATAGCCGCGGCGGGGGATCTGGGGAGAAGGGAGGCGGGCCCAGCGGCGGATCTGGTCTGGGGAGGACGGAGGAGTAGGGGGCGGCGGGGGGGGGAGGGGGAGGAAGGAGGAGGGCGAGGGCCGGCGGGGGGAGGCCAGGAGGGGGAGGGGCGACGGGGGGAGACCGAGGGGGAGGAGGGCGGCGAAGGGGGAGAGGGCGGATCTGCGGAGGGGGAGGAGGGGGTCTGCCCCCGCCCCTGAGGTTGGGGGGTGCCAGGGCCCCCTCTCTCCGCGCCCTGGCCTCATGGCACTACGTTTTTTTCTAAGACGCCTCGTGGCAATATAACTGCAACTATTAAAAAAAGCAAATCGATATCCACTGTATTCTTTTACTACGTTTTTTATATTTTTTTTGATATAATAATGAATGACAGAGACATGAAGTTGGATGCGTCTACAGATTTGAGAAGATATTTAAAGAAGAGACTTCGAGAAGATGTCTAGAAAAATTATCCCGTTTTATTTTGATTTTTGAAGAAACCGAAGTAAAAAAATCACCCAAAAAACCTAAAAGAACAGGTTTTCGTGTATTCCAGAAATTTAGTTGCAGATTTGTGCCTACGGTACGGTCATAGGGAAATTGTTGTTATACCTAATTCACGAGTATACAGGTAGACAAGTAAACAACATGGTATGCTAAACTGACTCCATGGACATCAGTCACACTGGGGCTTCACCATCGGTCGCCATCATCCCCGCAGCCCTACAGTACTATTCCCACCGGAGCCTCACTAGCTCACTGCCTCATCGCCGTCATAATGCGAGACGCAGTTCAATCATTCGAGGGGAAAGCCACCATCCTGAACGTCCAAACGACGTCGTTTTCCAAACCATGCGTCCCAATCGCTGCTTATGTGCGCTGTACGTTTCATTTTGGATGTCGCTTTCATCTAAAATTTTAGAACTGAAACCCCATGATGGCATGCGAAGCGCAACCTAGAAGCTATGGGCCCAGATTCTGCGCAGCTTCCTGGACGATTATATAATTTTCAGGCTTACGGGTGCCCATCGGCATGCTACCAAATGAAGTCTGAGAGTCCTTTTCGTCCCTCGAATGTCGCCATGGTCGGCGAGTACGGTTGAGTTTTTTGTTTTTGTGTGGGAGACGTCGTGACCTCACTCAGGAGTCAGGAGATGACACGCTGCTGCCACTCCATCGAACGATATAGCTTGAGACGCTGTGCTGGTGCGTGGCGGCGAGCACATGCGTATTATCAGGATGCGGATGCACATATATGTGTGTGTCGACGTCGATGCGTACATCACCGTTTTTCCCCCTGCATGCACATCCTGATAACTTGCGAAAGCTAGCGTTTTTTTTTTAATTAAAAGGGTCGCGAGGCGTCACACGCAACCGATATGGATCGGAGTGTGCGCAACAGTGACTATGCGAGGTGAGACAAAGCGGTATTTAGGCTCCGCTCAAGGTGGAGGATTTTTCACTGTTTAGCGATTAAAGTGCTGTAGCAGCGATAAGATGCACTGTAGCACTTTCGTCTTTATTTGATTTATTTGTATTTTTTGGTTTTTTTGTGTTTTGTTTTTTTCCCGTATTCCTTTGCATCGTACGCTCTAGATTAGTGTGCCGTTTTTATTTTTTCATTTTTTAGATTTAATTATACCCAATAATGTGTTTATATATCTCATAGGTTATTTAAAATATTAAGACATCGTAAACATTGTAAATGATAATAGAAGCTTGAAATAAAACATAACTTCAAAAAATATAATTGAAATATGAGTTTGATGGGAGAAAATCATTGAGCATACTATATTGTTGAGATTCTTAAAAACGTAAACACTCTTCATTATGCATGGATCATGTAGCTGTATGTCCTTATTTTTCTTGTATTAATTAGTTACTCTTTTTAAAAAAATATATGCATGCATATGTACCTCTATTTAATCTCAAAGTAATACATTGATTATATATATGGTAAATTATCTTATTAGTTTACATGATATTAGAGTATATGGCTTAGGTATATACCGATGCACTATAGACGACGTACCTTAAATTTATAATCCCTCACACACTGGATACTTTTGAACCATGTGTTTTCTATTACTTTTTGCCACACCAATTTTTCTACCTCAACTTCCACAGTGCGTCCAATTCTTGATCAGTCCCTCTTAGTTGTTACCCATTCCAATACAATCTCTTCGCTACTACCTATTCCAACACAATACTCCATGGCATAGTTATCTTCTATTTTTATGTAATTGTTGCTTAATGTTGACCGTTGCAAGATCAAGCATACATAAATGTGCAATTGTCGTTGATTCCTGCCAAGGACACCGTTCACGCTTTCGCGGGTGACCCTAAACCTATTCCCCATGGTTGCACCATTTTTGATTTTGTACGTCTATGCTTCTATTCATACAGATACATGCATTGATATACGTATGCATGATGTTATACGTGTTTAATGTTCCTCTTCTCTTGTGTCGATCGCTTCTCTTCTTCAACATTGACCACCTCAATGTTATGACTTCCTTACTAACCACATTGACTTTGTATCTTTACTGATGTCGGTATGTCTGCTTTAGCCGTTATCCAACGATATGGAGAATCTTCTTGCCATCATTGATAACATCGTCCTCCTTACCGGTGATGACATGCCTCTAACTACCTGATGGCCCCATATCGTTATAGTTCACCTATAATGCAAAAGTTACATCTCCTTTGCCAAAGCTTTTCCATTATTAAACTTATTTAGATACTGACTTCTTCAATAATGTTGATGCTAACCACTCGTCGTTGTGGTCATTGGCTCTTTTTACTCTGGCATTTTTCTTCAACGACATCGGCTAGTAACACGATATTGTCCTTATCAAACAGCTAAGTGCGCAGCAAGATATTGTCCTCATCTTACCCCCCCCCCCCAATCGCCTCTGCTCTTTGCTTCCTAATGTGTCAATGTCTTTTTGTTAGATAAATCAAAACCATTACACTCTTTCGAGGTTTCCTCTGATACTATATATACTATCATTGTTATAACTTTTATTTTTATTAAATTGTTTGGATGATGTATGCAAATCAAATTACTAATTTTATTTAAATTATTTTAAATTTTAGTTATTTAGCAATTCTACTTGTAATTGTACGGAAATCAAACTAAAAATTTCTTTTTTACTATGAATTTCACTTATTGTTTTGTTGAAATTTAGATACAAATTTAATTGCTAACTTTTGTTTATTTTTATTTAGAATTATAATTATTTAGGGATTTTACTTTGTGTTTTGTATCGAAAACAAATTGTAAATTTTATTATATTTTTCCAAATTTTGATTATTTTTTTAATATTTGTCTTAATTTTTATTCTAAATTATATTTATTTAGGGATTTAAATTATTAATTCATATGAAAACCAAATTGCTAATTTTATTTAATTTATTCTAAATTTTTATAATTTAAGAATTTTACTTCAGAATTGTATGAAAATTAAATTGAAAATTTTATTTTTTATTTATTTCACTTTTTTAGTTGGAATTCATATGCAAATTCAATTGCCAATTTTTGTTTAATTTTTATCTGATTTATAGTTGTTTAGAGATTTTACTTATCAAATTCAAATTACTAATTTTATTTTATTTTTTATTACGAATTTTAGTTATTTTTAATAGAATTCATATATAAATTCATTTGCTAATTTTTATTTTGAATTATTTTATTTAAATATTTTACTTAGGAATTTGTATGAAAATCAAATTGCTAATTTTATTTATTCTTTTTCTGAATTTCAGTTATTATTTGGGTTATACTTGACATAAACCCTTTTTTTTTAATCTAAACTATTATAATCTGAACCTACCATGATCAGTGGTGTCGATCTTTCTCTTTTCTCTCTGATTAATATAGGAATTTCTACCTCTTAAAAGCGAACTTAGTGGCTCGTTTTACCTTTGCTTTAATAATATAATAGATTAAATGATGCAAGCTTGATTGAAGGGATACTTAGTGAAAGCCGTAGCTCTTAGGGCCTGTTTGGAATGTCTGGACTTTATGAATTTCATATGGTTTTAATAGAAAATTCATGAAACTTCAGTGTTCTAAGGATTTGTTGAAAAATGTTTTGACTTTTACCAGAAATTACATTGTAGCGGTCATTAATTGTTCTGAAGTATTTAATTAAAGAAAAATAAATAAAAATAGGAAAAATAAAAAACTTTGTTATATCTCCATGATAATGCAAAGAAAGAAGAGGAAAAAAAATAAAAAAATCTTGTTAAGAAGTTAACATATTTTAAACAGTTTTTGATTTCTGAAGTTATAAGCTGTTTGAAACCATAGCTAAATAAGGCCTTGATTTTCTATTCAATTTTTCCGTGGTGCGCGTGGTTAAAAAACAACTTAGATCATAGTTTGCATGTTTGCACTGGATACGCAGCCTTTACGTCAACAGTATCATTATGTATTGTGCATCAATCAACATCTTACCCTATTCCAAGCAAGGCAAGCATGTACTACTGACAGCACTCCAGATGGAGGAGTGCTACTGACGATAAAACAATAGCAACAAAAGACCTAGCTACGCACCAAGCAAAAGCCACCAACCATCCCCTCTCTTTTCCTGATATAAGAAGCTTCCACCCGCGCACCCACGACTAGAATTCATGTGGCCGAAGAAATTGAAGAGCCGGAGAGTGCGACTGGGCGACGCCCGCCCAATTCGCCGTTTCCTCTCTTCTTGGAAGGCTCCGGCCGATCGATTTGACGATCAAATGAGCCAGCGACGGCGGCCGCTTTCCACCGGGGCCGGCACGGCGTCCCTGTCGGGGTGGCCGAATCCCGTACGGACGATGCCTATCTGCAACAAAACATGGCGTCAAGTTAAACATCGCGTCCCAGTTCTACCGGAACCTGCCAGGAACGCAAGACTTGTTTGGTTTTAGCACAGCTAGCTGGGAGATCAGCACTGAGCTTACTTGCACATGTACAGCTCCGTTTGTGTAGGTCATCTTGTTTATGTATGCTCTGTTCTGTTCTCGTCTATCCAATCGACAAGCAAAAGCGGTTTAAAAGAGACGTTATTCGTCGGCTGGATGTCATCATCAGTTGCTAGCAACACTAGTTAGCTTCAGTTGAGACTTTCTACTAAGATGCTAGCTACCTATTGTCGCTAGTATAAATGTCGCGACCAGATGGATTGTACGTAATAATTCATTTATTCTTGGCTCTGTCTATGTATCATTCAATTTTTTTATTGATTTTATCTCATAAAATCATTTGTTTTTGGACCATTGGATCAAATCTAGATCCAATGGTCCATGCTCTCCCCTAGTTCTATACAAATCTAACCAACCCCACCTCCTCCCCCATCTCCTGACTCCACTCACCCATGCCGCTGTCTTGTTCACCGTCGCCTAGCCACCTAGTAGACATCGCTCCTGGTGCTGTCGAACCTCCCCCGCACGCTCTCCCTGCCGCCGTCGCTTCTCGCGCTGTCACCCCCCGATCTCCTCCTTTGCTGTATCTCCATCTCTCGCCACCGCTGCTGCCGCTCTCCTTCCCTGTCTTTGACGGCTATCACTCTTTTATAATTAATGAGAGTACAAGTCAACAGGATGATATCCAATCAGTCTGTAAACTAAAATATCCACTAATAAAGTAGCACCTACTCATGTAAAATAAGAATAATCGTCATTAAAAACAGCCAAAAGTGGGTGGTGCTTTGCCACGTTGGCATGTGGAATGGGGTGCTGCCGCCTGCGATTTCAACCACCGATAAGTCTTGCTGAATTTTTTTGACAATAAGTCTTGCAGACTTTTGGTCATTTACGTTGAAACGGGTAGGTTCAGTGGTACTCATTTACGTTTTTAAGTAGACTTTTGATTTCTATATTATAGTGGTTGAAAATGTACTACAACTTTTACTAGTTTTTTCAACATAATTAAATTAAAAATAAAAAATTATATTATTATGGGTAACTAAAGATATTAGAAGGAAACAGGCAAAAAACCTTAAAAATAAGAAAAACGAAATTAAGACGAGAAGGGCAGGGCCTGAAACTTGGGGCCTAGGGGTAGAATTCAACGAAACTAAATTGTAAACAAATCAATTTTCACGCGCAGTCAGCTTTAATAATTAACACTTTCCTTGCCCATGTTACATTCATTGGTCGGTTCTGAAAATTCCAAACAAGGAACTGTGTGTTCAATTCTGTGTGCCGCTACCAGCAGTATTCAGTCCACGCTCAAGTTCGCGACCAGTCGCGGTGATGACGACGAATTCACTGTGCAGCATATTTTTGACACTGTTTAAGTTTTTGTTCGCTAGCTTTTTTTTGATTTTTTGTGTTTTGTTTTTCCTTTGCGTTGTCCACTCTAGATTAGCATGTTATTTTTATTTTTACATTTTTTAATTTAATTATACTCAATAAGCTAACTCAACTACAGTAAAGAAAAAAATCAGCTACAGTGAAATTTCAGTAAAAGCTAAAAGCCATCGCTATTCCGAACGCCCCCTCAGCACAATCGCAATTGAAAATGAGAACCACACCACCAGACCAGATGTCGTATATACTAATGCGCGGTTCGTTTTCAGTTACAACTTATGATTTATAGTTACAGCTTATATTTTTTTAGTTCTAGTATAAGCGTTTATGTGAACGATACGAATATCGATAAACCGTTTCAAAAAATTTGTTTCGATAAACCGCTTCAAAAAAGCGACGGAAAAATCATCATATTTATTTATTTAGAAAAAATCATAAAGCATAAACTAAAAGGAACTAGATCAATATACACATGGCAGTAGCTGTGTAGAACCACGTCAGCATATGTGAAAATTGAATCTCACCGAGAAACCCTGAAGGTGTGAAGGCTCACTGCCTCTGATCGAGAGGAGCCCTTTTCTGAAGGCTCCGAGGACGGCGAGAACGAAGTCACCTTCAAAAGCTTTGACCTTCCCCTGCCTTTTCTGCAGCTTCTCACCGGCAGCTCGGCATGATCCGAGAAGGGGGTCAGTAAGGTCTAGGAAGGGAGGTCAAGTTTGTCCCGCTCCAAACCGGACGGCGAGGGGGTAATGGCAGCAACGCCTGGCAAACGACGTTGTCGCATCGTCGTGGACACACTCCTTGCCGCGTTGTTTCGCAACAAGCTGTCCTCAGGTTTCAGGACTTCGGAGTTCGGATCGCACATATCACATCAGGGCAGCGTAACGAGGGGTCAAGATCCAAACCCTAATAGGTTTCACAGTGGTCGAAAAGTATCGCAGTTGCACAGTATTTGAATTTCAGTCATCGGCTGTGTTCTATGAGATTTATGGTTTTTGACTTGTGTCATATACTACAGTAGCAAGTTTTTAAGTGACATGACTTTTTAAAATAGAGTTTATAAATCTATTATTATAAATATCGTACCAAATTTGTCTATATCAGTTAAAATTACACGCGAGTCTCTCTATATTTTCTCTTATAAATAGCTAGAATTTAAAATTTTAAACTAAAAATCATAAATTATAGCAAAAAAAAAAACCAACTCTGAACAGTCTGAACCATCAAAAGCACTAAGGCAGTAAGGCTTGCCAAGCAAGCATCAACAGACAGGCACTTGCACTGTTGAGAGCGAGGAGGAGCTCAGAATTCCATTATTCCGGTGGAGTTATAGACTTATAGTACATATGTTCTGTTACAAGATGTTTGCATCAGGATTCGGCATGTTGGAGCTTGAAAAGTTACAGCTGGGGAGTTCAATTGCTACACCTCTCTTCGCCAGAATTGTCTGCAAATGGACCCTTTAGGTTCCGATCGTTTTGATGATAGCTTATGCCTTCTGTTTTTAATTTATTATTTATTAATTTTATCTTTTATCTTTTTTATTTTTTTTTATGTTTTTAGTTTTTCTTTTTTATATTCCTTTGCATTATCGGTTAACCTGTTTTTTATTTTTAACTTTTTTAAATTTAATTACACCAAATAGGCAATTTCAGATACAGTGAAAAATAAAATAACTACAATAAAAAAGTTATAAACCATCATTAATCTGAGCGCCCCCTTATTTTCCTAGGGGAGCAGATGCGAGCAGAACTGGCAACCGCTCATTAGTATTCTAGGTATCAGACGACACCACTCTCCAGTCACTAACTATTGTACAATCAAGAATGGCTACATAAGCGAGTTAAACAGCTGCTATGCGAGCTTATTGTACACCACAACTACAGAGTGCGCAGCACTCCTGCCATTTCGTTCAAAAAAAAACCTAGAGAGTGCGCAGCATTGCTTGAAAATAATCTTAGCCAATGAACAGGAATGGCTAGCTGCTAGCAAGCACATCCGCTTGTCTGTTCAGTATCCGGGACTCGTTCTGCGACTGTCTTGATGTAGCTGGGGACAGAGAAGAAATAGGTGTAAATGATTACATGATTAAAGTAATGAATTAACGCCATAAACCTCTTAGCGCATAAGCCACATAGAAGCATGGATTCGGCTTCTCGGTACGCAAACAAAAAAAGCTAAATATGCTTTTACTTACATGTCTTGATCATGCTCATGCTCCAAAGCAAGCTTAGCAATGCACAGAAAAGCAGTGTCAACATTGAAGTCGTCTTTTGCAGAGGTTTCAAAATACGGAATATTACCCTTGGAGACACACCACTCTTTTGCTTTCTTCTCAGAAACCTGTGAGAGGACTCTGGCAATAAGGAAATTGCAGAATATATGTGCTACAAAGTTGAATGTTAAAGAAGCTAACCGCTCGTCTGCTTCCAGAATCTACATCAATCTTGTTCCCGACTAAAATGAATGGAAAATTTTTAGGATCTGACGGGCAAGCCTAAAAATGAAAAAAGGCAAATACTTCAGTTACAGTTTTCCGATGCCATAGACTGTTAGACAAGGGCAGAAATGCTGTGCTATTGGGATCCATAAGCAACGGATCAAAACGTAGTAAAGCTTGCAGTTTAAATACGCACCAAACAAGTAGGTTGTTGGGCTCAAAGAAAGGCCAAGCCGTTAAAATGTTTATTTACACAGAAACTTAACCAATACATTTTATTTTGGAAAAAAACCCATGAAACCTTCACAATCCAAAATAAATTTGGGAGGTTTTCATAAATAGCAAAACTTGATCGACATTAACCAAGAAGCATGAGTTTCCACTTTTCAGCTTGCAGTTATCATTTTGATAAGATGGAAATTAATACCAATGCATGATCTATGCCCTTCGGTTTGCTGCTAGCTTGCTATATTCCCCCTTACAGGTGGGAAATTGTCCCATCTAAGAATGTGATAACAAATGGGCTATTATATTCCACGACAAAAGAATATTGAACCATACAGATGGTTTCGTAACATCTTTTGACCTTTAGGAACTTATATAGCTTTGGACAAGGTCGTGCAGACCTGGCATGTCATTCTGCACAAATATGGCAGAGACACCGGATCATGTCAAACTAGTCCATGCCAAAAATCCAACACTGAGAGTGCAAAATTAATTTGCAGAGCTGGTCAGGTTGCATTTCCAATTTTAAATTTATCTTCATTAGGGAACTTCTAAGATAGTAAGATATCATTGCAGATGTTAGTGTATGTCTACTTGTCCAGTATACCAAAAAGTTAAATACTGTAACTGATAGTGCAAACATGAATTGTTCGTGCCAGAAAGAACAAAAAAACCAGAAAAATATGCATACATGCCTACATTTGTGGAAGATTTTATCACAGCATCATGTCAGGCTGTTAGCTAATGCCAAATTTCTTGGCATCTGTGATCACAATCTCACATAATAACAACATTGTGTGATAAAAGTGACTTACTTGGTTGAGGAATTCATCATGCCAGGTATTGAGTGTATTAAACGATCTTTTAGCATTGACATCGTAAACCAGCACACAGCAATCTGCTCCCCTGTAGAACGCTACGCCAAGACTCTGGAACCTCTCCTGCCCTGCCGTATCCCAGATCTACATCAGCAGCAGTACACAATGGTGTTAGCCTCATGGCCTCTCTCATTTTATCTGTGCAAGAATCCAGTAGGAGGCTGACCTGCAAGGTGACAAGCCTATCTTCAATGAGAACCGCCTTGGTGACGAAATCGGCACCGATTGTCGCCTTGTACTGCTGGCTAAATTTCTTGTGCACATATCTAATCCGTGTCAAGCAAATACAAGCATGCTTCAATTGGTCGAACATCTTGCAGACAGCACCTAAAGCCCCACTCTCAATAGCCAATATCGCCACAGACAGGCCACACAACATTTTATTCCAAACAAGTGAACGAAGCATACTAAGATGCATCTACTAAAATGATGTACCAAAGATTTCACTGCGACACCTACTACTTTCCAACTCTAAAAACCGGAGCTTTTTTTTTTTACTTCAGCACAGGTTCAACAAATCAAATGAACAGATCAAACCGAACAAAACCAGACATCTAACTAATAAGATTGCATAATTTCAACATGAGCGCGTTAATATACCGCCTCTCGAGTGAGAAGTCACCAGATAGAAAAGAAAAGCACACTGAGCTCGAACCCAATCCATAGGTACCTAGAAAGCACACCAATCGATGCTACCGAGGTAAGGATACTGGTTCATTAGCGACGTCTTCCCGACCCTGCACAGACCAAACCAATACAAGTCAAGCCAATAGTAAAGCAAGCACCATAAACACTCCCTAATCGATATAAAAAAATGCAAAAAAAGGAGCAACGAAAAGCGAAGACGAAACGGCGGGACGTGGGGGCAGGTGGAGTGGGGGACTGACCCGCTGTCGCCGAGGACGATGACCTTGAGCAGCGTCCGCCTCCGCGACGACGCCATCGCCATGGGGAGCGAGCGAGCGAGCGACGAACGCAGCGATCTCTCCCTCCCTTATCCGCCTTCTTATCTTGTATCACGAGGTGCACGGGAAGCGAGGGAAAGAGGAAAAAGAGTTGAGAAGCTTGGGAGGGCGAGCAGCCGAGTTGGGAATGGATTCTGCCGCCGCCGCCTTTTTTTCTCATCTCGAACCGTCGAACTTAGTAACTGAAGAAAACAAATGGGGTAAAAAAGAAGATGGTCCAGAGCGCAAGTGCCTTAATTTGCACTCGCGGGCCAATTCTGTCAGGTTTAGCAGGCCAACAATCTTCAAAAGATTTAACGGGCCAAGTGGAGTGCGGCCCAAGCTAAAAAGTAACTTGTCGGTAGTGGGCCTTAACCCTCGGGATCCGCAATCCAATCGGATGACATCACACCTGGCGGCCTCATGGCCAGAGCTCCCATGCCCGCAACAAGACAGAAGACTCAGGAGACTCTGCTACAGAGAGCGAGCCGAAGCCGCCACTCCATCGAACCACCCGCGCCTCGCCATCTCCTCCCGATCGAGCAGGCCACATGAGCCACCTCCTCTCCCGGCGGCACCTCGCCGCCGACCGGCGGTCCGCTCCCGTCGCGTTCGCAGCCAGGTGATCTGCCTCTCTCATCCCGCTCCTTTTTTTTTGCCCCCGTCGAAGCTTATCATCAATGGCGTGCGCAGGTGGATTGTCTGTGGCGATTTAGATGCTGTTGGGTAATCTGGGTGCGAATTTTTCGCGAGGACGATCGAACCACTCACTGTGCGGTTGCGATGTTAGGGGCGATCTGGTTTGGTGGTATCTGTCAGGGTTGCGGCGACCTGCAGGGACGCACGCGGACAGCAGCAGCGTGCGGCCACTGGAGTGGGGTGATGCCGGTGGTTAGGAGGATGAGCAAGGCGAGGCGCGCGCGGCGCACGGGGGTGAGCGACGGCGGCTAGCAGCAGCAAGGGGGTGGCGCCGTGCGCAGAAGGGGAGAGGCGCAGGGCGACGTTCGGCACGGGGGGAAGAGCACTCGGAATTTGCCTTCTTCCTCCACCTGGCTCGGTGGCTAGAGCTTGAGTTGGGCTGAATCGGCCCAAGTCCCCCTCCTCAACTCAGGTATTGCATACATAGGATCGAGTTGGCCCGCTAAATCTACGATCATAAAATCTTAAGATTCAGGGACATGTTCTTTTTAATTTTTTAAAATAATTTTTAATTTTTACTATAGTATCTAACTTTTGAATGAAATATTTTTTAAGATAGAGTCTACAAATTAATTATAGTACACATTAAAAGCCCAACATTTGTACCATCCAAAATCGCAAGCGAGTATATCTTTTTCTATAATCTCGATCGCAAATAACTAAAATTAAAAAATTTCAGTTAAAAACTATAAACCGCAGCAAAAAAGAACTCAAATCGAGATTTTGACAATCTTGTTTGGCGAATGTGCATCAATATCTGTGCAACTTCACTATGCGTGGATGCGAAGCACCTCTGGATGCAGATTAGGGTCTGGACTGTGGACTCCAGGAGGAAGAGTCAAGAGTAAGGTTATACTCATTTCAGTTTAAAGTTAGTTTCTGTTTCTGTTTTCTACTTTTTTTACTATTTAGTATTTTCATCTTTTTTTAGTTTTTTAGATCTTTTGGGTTTTTTTGTCTTTTCTTTTTTCTTGTATTTCTTTGCATTGTCTGTTATGGACTAATATATTTTTTCTATTTTTAATTTTTTTAAATTAAATTATATTAAATAAGTCAACTTAACTACAGTAAAATATAAATCAACTATAATAAAAAAGATCATAAGCTAACACCATTCTAAACGCCGGATATGGGAAGCATCCCACCGGCCACATGGCATTGGCGGCGCTTGGTGGCAAAATCTCGTACTTAGGGCCTGTTTAGATAGGGGATTTGGATCTGAATATACGATCTCGCACATACACACAGAAGTTGACATGCAGAATGTTTAGGGGCTAATCGGGAAATGTCGGTAAAAGAAGCTCCGGGAGCAGGAGGAGCAACATTGACCGGGTCAAAACAGAGGCTCCAGAGTAGCAAAAACCTTAAGACAGAAAATGGTGTGGACCAAGTTCAGATTAGCTCGTAACATCTGAGGATCAGACGCTTGCATGACGACCCAGTTGTCACAGGAGCATTTCATCACCACCACCCTACTGTTGTGTAACAAGCTAGGAGACCTACGCGCTAGCCAACTGCGCCACCACCCTGTTGTGTAGTACTTCGTTATGGTTACTGAGAGCAGATAAAAACTGAAAAGGAAAAGAGCACATCCCTATGAAAACGTTGTCGTTAGACTCGTAAACTTGTGTAGACGGCTCCACACCTCACACAGTTTTGGCTTCAACTTGAGACGTACGATATTTATCAATGCAAAATTTAGATAAATATAAGTAAACTAAGTATGCAACCTTCCTTTCCAATTCAAGTAATAGTGATTTTTGACTTCTAATTTGGGATATGATAAAATCCTAGATCCATTCCTATACATGACTGCATTAGCTCGGGCCGACGGTGTGCGGCACGATCAGATAACGGCGTAGCTGGCTCTAGCGGTCGGGAATGCGCGCGTCGGATGGTGCACGGCTGGTTAGACTCGTAAACTTGTGTACATTCCTATGAAAACGTTGTTGTTAGACTCGTAAACTTGTGTACATGATCAGGGGCGGATCTACACCCTGGACAGCTATCTACACATTGAACAGCTTCGGTTTTAGTCTAAGACGTACCATGTTTATCAGTGCAAAGTTTAGGTAAGTCTAAGTGTGTAACTTTTCTTTTCAGTTTAGGTAATAATGATCTCTCACTCTCTTTAATCTGAGGCATGATAAAATTCTAGATCGATCGCTCTTGGACATGACCACATTAGCTTAGGCCGACGGTGACGAGCACGATCAGATAACGGCGTAGCCGGCTCTGGCGATCGGGAATGCGCGCGTCGGACGGTGGCACCGGCACGGCTGGTTGGAAGACAGACGAGAGTTCGCTGGCACGTACCTACGTACGTAATGTCAAGGCACGTCCTAGCTGGTCATCGCGTAAATTCATAAACGTTGGGAGCGAACGGTGGCGGCCATCGAATACGGATGCTGCGCACCAGCACTGCTGTCCGCGTGGGCCGCGTCAGCGTCGGCGAGTGTCTCGAGGGCCCAGGCGCGCGCGGCCGGCGATGGCTGGCTGTGCCCGCGCGCACGGCGAGAGCCGCGCGGTCAGCCGGTCAGTCTCAGCATCAGTCGAGCTGGTCGCGGTTAGCGGCGGAATGTTACGTACGGAGCGTCGGCGCGGCGGACGGCTGCGGTGCGTGCACTCTGCAGCCGCGCCGAAGCAGTAAGCGGCCGACGGAGCTCGTCTAATCAGTACAGTTTTAGTTGCTGAACTCAGAAATTTGTCCCAGGCAAAGATTTTTTTTTTCGCGGGTGAACTGCACAAGAGGGTTCACCTTTTGGCTAACACACATGCAGACAAGCGTGGCCCAGACAAAGGCAAAACACAGGTTTCTCAGCTCGCTGCTGCTATTTTGTCTTCCGATGACAAGGGGCCAAATCTGGGTTTGGACTCGTCTGCGAATAATACTTGCCTTCTTGTTACAGCCTGTTGGAAACGCAAATATGCTCTTCAGCGGTAAGGAGAAACAAACGCTCGATTCCAAGCGCCAAACGTCACCCAGCCGCCATAGGACAAAAGGCCCTGCAGCTAAGCTCGATGTTTCCAAACATGAATATTGGCAAAACCCACATAGAAAAGACAGACAGAGTATGACTTGGAAGCCATGAAATCATCAACATCTTGTCTTCTGTCTACTAGGAGACAAAATCTGTCACCGGCCAAAGCAGTAGTATATAAACACACCGGCAGGTAGTGGCGTCTCACCTGGCTCAGAGCTGCTTCAGTGCTTCTACGGTCCTCCTACCATTCGTTCGGTCCTGAAGCTAGCTAGCCACATCGGAGGCCATAAGCAGGGAGAATTTGCAGCCATGGATAACATCATGATGGTCAAGAGTGAGATCGAAAACTACTCGGGGTCATCTCATGCCATGATGATCAATGCGTCGGAAGGCGGCGAGGCGGGCCCGGTCGTCAGAAGGAGAAGAAGGGAGCCGGCTTTGACCACACCGATCAATGGCAGTACCAATGGAAGCGGCATTGGCAAAACGTCCTTGCCAAGCATCACCGTTAAGAGGAGCTCCAGGTTTCGTGGAGTTAGCAGGTAAAATTAAGAAGCAAACATGCAACTGCATGTGTTTCTGTACATTTGAACTGCATGTTTCTTGACAGCCTTGCAACCTGCTCAGAATAAGAAAATAGATGACAAGAGCATCTTGTCATGCAGGCATCGATGGACAGGTCGTTTTGAAGCACATTTGTGGGACAAGAATTCCTGGAATCCAACACAGAGGAAGAAGGGCAAGCAGGGTTGGTGCTCTGAATTTCTCTCTCTTGACATACTTGCCACAACAGAGCTATATATACACCAGATGATTAATTCTGGATATGTTATTTGATTTGTAACAGTCTACCTTGGAGCATATGATGAGGAGGAGGCAGCTGCAAGGGCATACGACCTTGCTGCTCTCAAGTACTGGGGAACAACCACCTACACAAATTTTCCGGTATAAACATGCAATAGCTGTACTCCTGTTCTGTGCAAGAATAGCAAGTGGCTTCATTCTGCAAAAACCAACGAGCAATAGACTAATGAAATATGTCATATGTACAATAATTTTTGTGACTGAGTTCAGTTGATATGTTTCAGGTTATGGATTATGAAAAGGAGTTAAAGATAATGCAGAACCTTACAAAGGAAGAGTACCTTGCATCGTTAAGGAGGTACATATTATTTCCACTAAAATCTTAGCATGCTCCATCACCTATTCGTCATATATTCAACTCTGACAAGTTTAATCTGTTTTCAGGAAGAGCAGTGGTTTTTCAAGAGGAGTGTCCAAGTACCGAGGGGTTGCCAGGTATGTTTCAACAGACAATGCGTTGATTTCTACATAAATAGTTCCAAAAATACATTTGTACACTGAATGTTCTAAGATAATGCAACATTGCAGGCATCATCAAAATGGAAGATGGGAAGCAAGAATCGGGCGTGTTTTCGGAAACAAATATCTCTACCTTGGAACATACAGTGAGTACAGCAACAAAATTTCTACATTCTTAGTTGATATCACATAACCATGCCTATAACGTCAGATCATAACATCGTAAGTACTGAATTTTGTTTCAGGCACTCAAGAAGAGGCTGCCCGTGCATATGACATCGCCGCAATAGAGTACAAAGGCGTAAACGCAGTCACAAACTTCGACCTGAGGTCATACATCACATGGCTAAATTCAGGCGCTCCACCTGCCCTGAACCCTGAACATCTTGCAATGCACACTCCTACTGAACAATTCCTCCCAATAGAAACTCAGATGCTCCCTCGGAACAATCCCTTTATCCTAGATCATAGTGTACCATCAGGTGGTGGTGGTGGTAGTAATCAAGAAGTCTCTGCTATGATCTCTTCTAGTGGCTTAAGGAAGAGAGGCTCATCCACTGCACTCAGCCTCCTACTGAAGTCATCGATGTTCAGGCAGCTGGTCGAGAAGAACTCAGATGCAGGTGAAACAGAAGGGGACATCAGAGAGCCGGGTGCCCAGCCAGGAGAAGCCTACGAATATCACAACTTTTTTCAAGGGGATTCACCAGACATGTGCAACCTCTTCTCATCAGGCAGTGGCCATGCTCGGAATGCCAAATTTCAAGGGGACATCGCATGCTATGACGATGGCGAGAGAATGACCTGGAATGGTTTTGGAAACATGTCGTTGCCGCAATAGTAACTGCAGAATCGTGTTGGGTGGCAGAAATATCGTATGTAAATTTAGTTAAACTGTTCCATCAGTTGAAATATACTTCCCGGTTTATAGCTTTCTAGGCACCAACATCCGCAACAATGGCCATCAAAAACCATAGCATCCCATGCCGGGATACACCGGGCCCAGCTTCATTTTGTCTATTTTCGTTGGGAGATACCGGGATCAGTGGGCTGAACCACCAATGCCGGCCCTGGTCACGAAACGGCGTGATGTGTGGTTGATTAGCAGAAGAAAGCTCGCATCCTACTCGTCATTCGCCGTCCTCTTTTTTAGTTTTTAGTTTCTCTCAAACGATATTCATTAGACTAATAAATTGTAGCAGGAAGGAACAGCCCCATTCGCCAACCAAATCTCGGCCGGCATGGCCGCGTCCGCCCGACCATACGGCCTCAGCTGTTAGTGCAGGCCTGAAAGTGGAAACCCCGCCGGCGCACAGGCATAGCAACCGGCCGTCGAATTTGCCATCAGATAGTCGCACGCCGGCATCGCCAGACTTGGAACGACCAGTGGACGGTGGTCGCCCGGGTCGGAACCATGTGTCACGCCGTCATGCGGGGAAACAGATCCTCTGCCTATAAAGGCTAAGACCGTGCCGAATTTGCATTCGAATCAAATATTCACTCAATTCGGTTCGATTCAGACATCCTCACAACTTATGTAGTATAAAGATATTAGTGACATTTTATACTCGTACAATTACACTTAATCATTCTAATTCATTTACTTCACATAAAAAACATAAATTCACATTCAATTAAAAAACTTGTCAAATTAATTAGTCGTATTACAATAAAATATGTATATTACTTTGTTGAATATGAATACAAATACGAATAGTTTGGATAAAATAACATTTCGGATGGTAAAAGTCTACACCATATTTTCGAATACAAATATAAATATGAGAGAAATTGCTAATTTGATAAAAAAAATACAAATATATTATATTTATATCCTATGGAATCCAGTAATCTCAAATACGGTAATCAGATATCACAGGTAATTCGTATTCATTCCTCACTCCAAACTGCAGGGGAGTGCGCGCCGACTGTTTGATCCGGTGGCTGCCAGTGTTGTAAAAGCAAACTACTGTGCATTCCCCGCCGGAATCCGCTTCCGTCGCGCGGGCTCCAAGCATGGTAATCCATAGAAAGGGTGCAGCATTCTCCATTGCAGCTCATTTGGATTTGATATTCCGTCGAAGACATTTTTATTCCTGTGTGTTTGCTTCAAGGGGCGTGCAGGGCAGACATCCATGTTGCAGGCACAAGATCTCACACGCACAACACAAGCAAAGCAACCATACAGTCCATACTCCTTGCCATACTCTAGCAGGGCATGGAAAGGCAACCAGGAAAAGCAAGGAATGTATCATGAATGGCACTCTTAACTCGTCAGTTAAAAACGCAGCAGAGATGTCCAAATGGTATAAGATTATCCAATCCAAGTGTTCTCTAACATCAGCAGCTCTCTTAACAAAGCAGGGTGTCTCGGGGTGGGGAAATCAAAACAAACCGGAAACACTTCAGCTATACATAACAAGGACGGACGCAAAACCCTATAAATAAGTCAAACTCGCCCCAGGTACACCACAACAAAGCTGGTCCATTGTCACGGATGAGAGAACATTTTTACATCACAAGCAAAACAATTGGAGCAAATTGCAGACATCATCCACCCAAACGTTGCGCTACCCAAATGGAGGATTTGGCCTACGGTCGATTGCCTCTTCAACGTCTCCACTCAGCTTTGATTGGTCTCTCTGCAGATTTTTTTTAACAAAAAGGCAAATTAAACCGAACTGAGAAAATATGATACACAACACTCAAATTCACATTTAATCAATATGATCAACAGAGCTGTGAAGTGATGAATTTCATGCGACCACTTATCCCTTGGCTATTCATACTTTTGAGCCCATAAGAATGAAATTCAAAATCTTAACAAGCACATGCGTATAGATAGCTAGGAGCACAGGCTGCTAAATCTGATAGGAATAGAGAAAACCAAAGACACAGTGTCACCCCTGCTATCTGTAATACTATATACAGTACATAAAATGTGCACACGTAGCACAACACTAACTAGCATTGTCTATTAATAATGTGTCGTACATGTCATACATATTTCTGTTTCTTCACAAATAGATCGGGCCAACCGACCGGGCAAATCGTGCTGGCCCGAGGCACAAAACTATTGGCCCTACCCGGGCATGGCACGCATAGTAAACAGATCATGCTGGCCTGGCTCGACTGGGCATGCCGTGCTTGGGCTGCCACTTCAGTGTAGCCGCATGGTTATTAAAACGGTAAGGCGAGGCGCGACGACTCGCCACCTTCACACAACAATATCGCTTATGACACGCGGCGTGACGATGCCATACACACAACAATATCGGACTTCCGAAGGGCCTAAACAGAAGAAATACAAAGAGAGGACTTTATTGCAATTTCAGAAAATTGAGGGCTAAATCGCATAATGCCAAAATCCCCAAGCTGCCTCGTAACCCTAGCCGCCGCCTGCAATTTTCTTGAGCTCGGCATTTCGGTTCTTACTTAGCCCCCCATTGCTTCTCTCCCTCTCCTTATCCCATCTCCTCCACCTCCAGCGTCGGTGAGGCCAAGCCAGCTCGCCGGTGGCCACTCCGCTCCCTCTTCCCTCCGCTACTCCACACCGAGCTACTGATCCAAACCTCCCAGCACCTCCCTTTTCCACCGCCACCGGCCGCCATCTTCTTCTACCATGGCACGCCACCCCAACTCCCTCCGCCCGCCGTCTACCTCTCCCCTATGCTGCTCCGTCGACACCACCTGCACCACCTCTACCGCCAAGGTCGTTGCAGCTCACCTCCATCCACAGCACCACCGGCAACGGAGGGCCAAGGCGGCACGGAGAGAGGCTCGGCGGAGGAGCACAACGGAGCCACAGGCCCAAGGCAGAAGAGGTAGAGCTGCGGGGGAAGAGGCTCGATAGACGCCATATGCCCAGTGACCATGTCGTTCGCATGCCGAACGGTGCCCAGCCGCCATACCGATATAGCGACGACATGGCGACAATATGGCGACGCCATAACAACCATAGCATAGCGGCCCTGCTCGGCACGAACAGTAACTCACTTGTGGTACTACAATAAAATTGCTTATGGTTGGTACTAATAGAGTTACTGTACTTTTCTGACTGCGGAGGGGTGATTTGGTAGTAAAATTTCTTGCAACTGGCAGTAATGGAGTGTTCATATTAGCTTTTGCTGATGGTTTTTGGTTTTGACTTATGAATGGTAACAACTTGTAGAGAAACTTATAGAGAGAGACACTCGCATGAGATTTGGCCAATATAAATGAAGTCACTACAGTATATACTACAATCAACTAGTAAACCATGTCTTGAAAAGATACTTCATTCGAAAGCTAGATATTGTAGAGACGTCATTTACTGTAGAAAAACGGCTTATAGAAGCCAAAGTACACAGAGCCTAAAATTACTTGTGAGTGGCAGTAAAAATACTTATTACTTAGCGACTGACAGTAAAATTATTTACGACTGACAATACAATTACTTACAACTGGCAGTAAAATCAATAGACCATCAGTGGCCCGTTTGGCTAAGCGTGGACAGGCAAGCCCGGCACGGTCTGACCCTTCTCTATACCATGCCTAGGTCGAAGGGTAGACACATGGCCGAAAACTTATTCAAGCCAACCATCCTAGGCCTAATCAAGTTGTGCCCTATCTGGGCCTGTGCCATGCCGTGTCGAGAGGCCCATTTGGCCAGGTCTGTTTACAAGCTCATTTTTTGGATCTTAGGTGTCATTGAAGGATAGTCCACTATATCTACGTGATTTGAGTGAATGTTCTATAACTGATATCCTCTTTAGAAGTTTGAAGAAACAAGCTAAACTTAGGCCGATATCCCAAATCTTAATAAAGCCCTTTTCACCTTGACCTAATTTAGAAAATTGGCTCACACACTATTAATGGTTTCATGATATGCTTGCATAACCATGGTCACAGTGATTTTAGGCATTATTTCAGTCAGTTTAACTTATTACTTTAGCAAAACTAATAAAAGGGATATTTGACTTTTCAGGGCCCAGCTATGCCAAAGAAAAACGGATCATGGAACAGTTTCTCATTTTTATGTAAAAAAAAACCGAAGGTGATAGGATATGATGCAACAGGAATTTGGCTTCGTCTATCAACAATTTTCTATCAATTATGCAAGTTATCTTATGTCGAGATTATCAGTTAGTACAATGTTTGTAAGGTTGAAATAGCCAAAAACCTTCTATGCATATTTCAAGATAGGAAAACCAATTGCATAATATGACAAGGCATGAGATAGATTTACTAATGTTAACATGTGTCTTCAGAGATATTTACTACTTACCACTCGCGTCTCTTGAAGACAGCATAGACTTGTCGCCTTGCACTCCTTCTTTGCCACTAGCATGGGTCGGCCTTTGTGTACGCGGTGACTGCGAGTTCAACTTACCATTGGTAGAGGAAGGGAGGGAATGGCGGCGGGCGAAGCCATTTTTCTCCGCTGAATCAGAGCTAAGTCTAGGTGAAATTTGTCCCCGCAGTTTTGCCTTGGCAGATTCTGTTGCTGCCATGTAGCTGGGCAGAGATGGAGGATTTTTTGAGCCATTTTCTGGATATTCTGACTTAGTTGATAATGAAGACCTCCTCTTGCAGCCTTTAAGGCTTTCAGTAGAAAGGGGTTCTTCTTTGGATCTCTGTTCCACATCATTCTCTAAAGCATTTTCTTCATTATTAATGTCTTGCAGAGGCATAATTCCAGCTGCTGGAGCAAAGACAGTCAATTCTTCAACTTTTTCTTCAGTTGTGACTGGATGCGAAGTAACTTCCAGTTCAGGTTGGAGATCAGGTGCCAGAATATTTATCTTTGCATTCTCCAATAGATTATCATTGTGAGGATCTTGAATCTCAGGATCGATTGGAACTTCCTGTGCACTTCGCAGAGGTTTCTCACATTGGACCTCTTGATGGTCAGGGATCTCAGTTACGGAACTAGATACCTTTGAGGCTTCGGCCATGGAATTAGTTACCTTCCTAAGGTTACGTTTAACCTTCTCAAGTTCAGTTAACTGGCTATCAGGCACTGAATCAGCAGGAGCACTAGTGAATTTCCTTGGGTTCCGTTTTGTTTTTTCAGTTTCCAAGGTCAGGTTTGTTTGAGAAGGTTCAACTTGCACAGCAGAACTCTTCCGCGCATTGCGCTTTAATTTCCCTGACTCTGTTTCCATCGCATAACTGGCCTTCCTTGTATGTGGTTTGGCATCAGTAACAGCAGGTCTCTTTGGTTGGGATATGGGCTTCCAGACACGACTTATGGTCCATCTCTCCAACCAGTTGAAGGCTGAATTGGGATCCCTCTCATCATACTGAAAGTGAAGAGCCTCTACCACAATTGGTGAAGCTAGAAGCTACAACATAAAAAAAAAAATGGCTTAGCACAACAAGAAAATATTTGCAGACAGACAGCAAAAGAGTGATACGATTGGACATTTATTTGTTAGACAAGTAATGTGCATAAGAGACCAAACAATAGGATCAAGATATTTTGTTTTGTATATTCAAGACATTTTGAGCCTCAAACAATTATACCTTACGAGCAAATGCGTTTGAAGAGAACTTCTCCTTCCATGCATCCGGTTTAGCACCCTGCGAAAAGGCAAAAATCGTGTACTTAACAATTTGGTCCATATTAAGTTATCAAATAGAAGGTCACATGGGTAGATATTTCAGTTCTATTCACCTTTCCAAACAAATGAAATGCAAAGCATTAAAAAGATACAAGAGCATGCACAACAATGTCTGCATTTGGCATTGTAGTGTTATTGCTTGCTTAACGTTACGTTAGCTTCATTGAAGACAAACATAGGAACAATTTAACGCTCATCACATCCAATGTAACCACAAAAACAATGATGAGACCAGTGAAAAATTACAGCTTTATCTCCTATACAATAGTGACAAAGTTATTCAAGCTGTGGAGCAAAAGATACTACAATGTTGACAACAAGCATAAAGAATATCCAAAGATATATTGCAATGTTGACAACAAGCATAACAAAGCATCTAGCTTTCATTACAACTGAATGAAGATGTACCCATTTGATGATATGAATCAGATTAAAAAACGAAAAAAGCAATACTAAACTGTAGTAAACTCCAACAGCATTTTCTGTAAAAAAAAATATCCTCGGAGAGAGCTAGTTGGAGGTTACTCCACTGCTTTCTGCTCTGTGCCACGTGAACATCCACAACAATGCACCCCATGCAACCATCAAGCATCAGTAGAACATTTGCTTAGAAATATATAATGTGAAATGCAGTGGGTCTTTGCATTTTTAACATTAAGGTGAAGTTCACAATTGTACTTGCATATCAATACCAAATCTCCACATAAATTTTTCCATATGACTCTTGAAGGAGAATGAGGTCAAATTTTCAAATAAATACTCAAGAGACCTTATATGGTTTGAACAACCTTAATGAAGACCAAGAAAATTGATCAACCTGTGCTTTTCTGGTTTTACCTTGATTTCGTTCGCATTTCTCAAAATAACACACACCGATACAAACATGAGGAGTGGGTCTATTCAATAAGATTATAATAGTAAGAAACAACTAAACAAGGAGCACTATCATGATGAATATATTAAGTACTGAATGAACCAGGTCGAGCAAGGAAATCACCCCAGACTTCTGGTGGGCAAGCTTCCAACTGACTTGAATGACATCGCTAGAAAGTCTGACATTTCTACCACGAACGAGAGCTTGAAACTTCACAATCAACCATGTTGCATGAAGAGTTGAAACAGCTTGCCTCCTTACAAGATGTCCACGAATCAGCGCCTGAAGCCTTATGATTCCTTTCAATGCACGGAATGCCCGACGTGCCTGGACCAGTATCATGTGAAAATTAGCACCGGACTATAGCAAGGCAAACCATGTGGGTAAGGAAAGAACACTTATGTGTAGCTTACTAAGATCAGCGAGGGGAAGGAACGATTCAGTGCGTATGCAGCATTTGGAAAGAACGGTGACACAGCTAGATCATGAATAATATCACAGAGGTGCAACATAATATTTGTGTCCTTTTTCTGACCATTTTAAGATGTATGCAAAGGAATTTTTACATCAAGATAAACTAGATCAAACAGAAACCAAAAAAACATTACCAGATAACCTCGGAAGGCAGCCTGTGCCTTGACGGCTGCTTGCTCTTCTCTCAACCTCTCGGGATCGTTGGACGCATCAGACCCAACAGTGCTCTGCTTCTCCAAATCTTGATTCACATCGCGCACCACCACTTCACCTTGCAAGCTGGAATTCTCACCCTTTCCGACCTCCGGCACGGTCTCACTGTTGTGGGAGGTAACAAGCACCGGCTCTGAGATCACCGGGGAGCTCTCAAATGCAGGCTCCTTCCCAGCAGCATACCCTTTGTTATTCGCGGCCTTCTGCACATGGAAAACAAATACATCAATCGCAATAACAGATCTGTACTCTCTAGCAGAAATTACATTACTCGACTCCACAACCTTCAGAAAATCCAATCTTTAACAGCATATGTACACAAGAAGGGTAACATATATTGATATATACCGATAAATCCTTCGCCTTGGTGGAGCCAGACCTCGACGACTTCTTCCCGAAGAGCACGGACTTGATCCACTTCGCCGGAGACTTCCCCATTGGAGCCTAAACCGCCGCACGCCGGAGGATTTGGACCCTGCAATACAACCGCACATCAGTGCACAGATCTACACCACGACCAATTATTATCTAGACAAAACCACCAAAAACCGCAGCAACCAGCTAAAACCAAGATTCTCACTACTGTCGCGGCGAAAGCAAGCCTCGCATAAGATCAAATATTGCCCCCCCCCCCCCCCCAAAAAAAACATAAAAAAGATCGACGCTTGAATTAGCTTGAAGGGTACACCCCCAAATGCAGCACCAAGAACCTAAAATCCAAGCGACAAACAGCTCAAATCAGCACAAACGAACACCAAACAAGACAGATCTAGACAACAGCGGCCTGGAGGTCGCGCACCGGATCTGGGAAGTGTCGGCTCACCGGAGGACGACGAGCAGGAGGCAGCCGCGCAAAACCCTAGCTCCCTCCCCACCTACGCCTCCATTGCAGGGAGAGAACGCGGACGAATGGGAGGATACTGTTACTACTTGCTGTGGTACTGCAGTAGAGCTCAGAGCGCAAGGAGACGGCGAGAGGAAGGAAGAAATGGGCAGCTCAGAAGCCGAAACAAAAATAAACGAGAGAAAAAGAGGAGGGCGTGGGGAGCGCGTGTAGTCAGGGGAGTGTGTGACTGTGAGTGAGGCAGTGTGCGGGGCCCACCGGCCCAATGGAACCACTTGCCATCGCGCGCCTGTCCACCTCCCGTAAGGTCGCGTCTACTGAAGCTGACATGTGGGATCAACCAGCCTCTCTGAGGGAGTATGGCATGTAGGCCCCACGTGGATTTATGCATGGCGCGGCACGTCGGTGGGGTTTGGTAACTCGCGTCGCGTCTCGTGGTGAAAAAAGCCTGGGGTGGTGTGGGACCGAGTAACCTCGGGACCACATGTCAATAGCTTTGCGATATTTTTTTGCACAGCTGTAGTAGGTCTGGAACTTTTTTGCGGAAGAAAGTGGCAGGTCAGGCCTCGTCTTTTCTCACCGGCTGCCCGTCAGACCCGCCTACCCGCAGAGTGCAAGGGGTGGTCCCGAAGAGATAGGACCACATGTCAGTGTATCTGTGCGTGTCATTGTCCATGCACCGCTGCTTGGCTAGCCGAACTGGTGCGCTGCGTTTTTTAGCGATGATTTTTAGCTTTTACTTGAAATTTTATTTTATAATTAATTTAATTTTTTTAGTATAATTAAATTTAAAAATAGAAAAAAATATGTTATTTTATTACGACGGTCTGAAAGCGAACAGGGAAAAAATACAAAAAGCTTAAAAGTCTAAAAATTTGTAAAAGGATGAATTATGAATAGTGAAAAAATCAAACTGTGTTTAAAATCGAAATGAGCGGGGTCTAAGCGGGTGCCGGGAAGTGGGGCCCGTAACATGTGTTGTAATTAACGCCTTAAACCGATCTTATGAATTATGATAGATAGGATTAGAAAACGGTTTGATCATGATGTATGTGAGTGTGGCTGTGTGCTTATGCCGATTTTGCCCCTGCATCACTTGATGTGATCACTCTCGCCCTCCATTCATGGACAAAACAACGTTTGCAACAGTGAAAGAATCTACCATTGACTGCTTTTATGGCAACAAGACAAGACTTTATATTTTTTACTGTGCAGTATGAACTGCACCTTTGGGAGATTTCATTGACGCCATTTACCATTGACTACCGGCTCGAATTGGAATCGATGATCTTCGAAGTATTGGACCCGAAATTGGAATTGATGATTTCATGCTAATCCAAACAGATTTAATAGGACTAGATACAATTCTTCTCTCCCACTTGTCAATTGTCTCAAATCAAAGCATCGATCGCTTCGTTCTCGCGCTCCTGTTCCCCCGATGCCTCCCGTCGCCTCCCCCTCTGGCACGAGACTTCGTTCAATCGTCGCCATCGCTCTACTCCAGCCTTCTCGCATGGCTTCTCCGCCTCCCCCAGACTCTCCCCTCACCCCAACGCCTCATCTCGGGGCCCTCGCGGCATCTGGATCGGGCGGATCTGCTAGGGAGAGAGATACTTGAAGGGCTCGTCGACGGCGGGTTGAGTTCAGCGCGCTCGGATCTGGCCTTGAATAGATATAGATATGGCTTGAGGAAGGGTGTGGCTGCGGCAGGCTCGATGAAGGTCATGGCGGTGGCCAGCTTGTCGTCACGAGCGACAAAGCCACGAACAGAGAGACGGTGATGTGTTGTTCTTGCTTTGACCATGTGTTCATTGCCCCTTTTTTTTCTTTTCCTACGCAGATCTCTTCCCTCTTTCTTGTTAATTTCCTGGTTCTTTGGTTCACTTGTTTCTAATTAGTGTTGCAGACTACGTAGCGGTCCCTCCTGTACATTGAGAGAAATTTCAATTCCAAATGGCACACAAACATGAAAAGTGGAATTTAAATAGTCTGGAATCAAATTCAAATCTATTTAAAATTAGAATTGAATCAAATTCAAAAAAACCGAGTCCAATTCATGAGAGCCAAACGGGGTGTTACTTAATTAGATCTTGCTTTGTACAGAAATTTTGTCTGACAGGCAATGGAATTAATTTGAACTCGTGTTGTTGAAGTTGATCCGACTCTGTACTGTGTCATCGACGTGCAACCTAAGTGTGTTATCAGCTTAATTACCAACGGTTGGTTTATTCAAGAACTTTCCAAAGGGAAAAACACCAAGTAAGAGCTAACGATCAGCTCCGAAGCGAGAGAGACGCGTAACTGGGGGCAGGGGCGTAGATGGGCCTCGGGCCGGTTAGGCAACGGCCCAAGGTCCAGAAAAAATAACAGTGCAAAATCACCGCCCGTGACTCAGAGGCTCGAGGCTCTCTCTAGTTGCCTCCAGCCGCATCTCCGCGCGCGACGCGCGACGTGCCGACGCCGCCTCACCACCGCCGCGCTCGTGACGCGCGCCGCCTCGGCGCCTCCTCCGCCTCACCCATAGCGCCATGCAGACCGCCCCGCCTCGGCGCCTCCTCTTGCGGCTCGCCTCGGCCATGGCGGCGCAGAAGACGGCCCCGCTCGACGCCTCCTCTGTCGATCTCGCATGCACCGCCGCCTCTCCGCCTCTCTCTCTCACGCCGCCGCACGACGTCGTCGCACTACTCGCCGTCGTGTCGCCTCCTCAGACCTCAGCGGATCTCCGCCTCGGCGCCTCTCTCGCCTCGGCGATGTGCGCGGCACCCCCACCCCGCCTCAGTGCCTCCTCTCCACGACTCCATCGGCGCCTCCTCTCCGTGGCTCCGCCAGTCCGCCGCGACGCTGGCTCCACTGCAAGCTAAAACTTGTTAACCTTGTCTCTTCTTACTTCTTAGTATATGCAAAGATATTGCAAACTATGTGTATAGCACTAATGACAAAAACAACATTTTGTTGGTTTTATTTTACTGCAATGAAGTTTTTATGATAAGTAATAAGGATTAAGAAGTTTCTTTTCTATTTTTTCCTTCTGGGTTTTCATTCTACAGTTTTATTGTTCCCTGAAAAAAATCTCCAGTGCGGAGCAATTGGTGGACATTGGCTGCAAATGGGTGATTCTTGGGCACTCCGAGCGTAGACATATTATTGGTGAAGATGATCAGGTAATTAATATATACACAAAATTCTACCAGATTGGTATTTCTCTTGTCTATTCCCCATTGAGATGCATGATTGCCATTGTCATGCAGTAACATACTTCAAGATTTTGATATAACAAGTTTGCCAAATGCAGTTCATTGGGAAGAAGGCTGCATATGCCTTGAGTCAAAATGTTAAGGTTTGCCTGCATACTTCATGCTGTTGTCCGTGATTGGTTGAAAACCAACTTATCACCTGAGGTTGCTTCTACCATTCGAATAATTTATGGAGGTTAGTTCCTTATCTCGCATCAGGATCAATGTGTTTCTCCATTTGTGCCATAAAAACTGATGATTGGAAGACTGAACTTAAAAACCGTAATTTAGTACAAGTGGTAATAATTCATATGTTGGAAATATCTGGAAACCCCATCCTGAGAAGTGAGAAGTTAGTTCCGGAGTACTGATTTCTGTATCTGCTAAGGCCCTTATCTTTGGCATTAGAACCAACATTTATTTACCGAATGTTTGAAGCATTTTATTTCAATTGTAGCATGTCTTACAGATTCTATGGTATGAACATCTTCATGTATTTCTGTTACAGGTTCTGTAAATGAAGCCAATTGTACAGAGCTAGCAAAGCAGGAAGATATTGATGGCTTCCTTGTTTGTGGCGCCTCTTTGAAGGTGCGAGAAACTCTTGTCAGATCCTTTTTTTTTACTCAAATGAAACAATGAAGCCAGAAAATTACTTCCTTTTGTGTGCTGTTTTTAGTCTCTGCTACCAGCAGCTTTTAAACACATTGGCTTGCAATATTATCATATTTTCTGTTTTGGGATCAATGCTCCGATAAATCCTGGCTCCGCCACTAACTGGGGCCTTAATCAAACCAAACCAAACCAAACCATAATCTAGTAGCCCGTACTTAATTGACAAATCCAACTACGACAGCAAAGGGAGGCAGGAACCGTTCGGACGATGGACCTGCCAACTACCGGGCATCTGGTCTGGACGCAGCCGTGACTTGGGCCACCTGTCTGTTGCCAGATCATATCTTGCTGGGCATGCAGCTCCGGGCCGTCAGATCGATCGGATTGATTAGTGAGTAACCCCACAACGCTAATTATAACGGTCGGAGATATTAGACCCTGCCTGTAATTACATGGGAGATTGATTAGCTTCTGACCAGTGAGACATCGAAGTCGAACTCACTCACCACGACACCATTTATGCTCTCGTGTGTGCGTGGTGTACTCTGAGGTAACGTAATGGTGGGGGGATCTTGAAAAGTTACACCATGCAATACATCCATTGACGATTGGTTTCATTTGGATGGTGCTGCTGACGTTCTTTCTTGATTTGATAGCGATTTATGAACTCGTGAAAAGTTGCCGGGCATGGGCAGCTTGCGCACGATATAATTAAGCTCAGCTCGCAACAGTGGTTTAAACGTGCATGAGTGTATGACTGCACGCTGTTGTTTGGTAATTCGGTGCCACATGCAAGGAAGGGGCGTGGTTTGGTAGAGCAGAGATGCCATGTTGCCACTGAGCGTGCCTGGCACCTGGCAGCATATAGCGTGCTGCCTAGGGCATGGAGAGGGTCAGCGGTGGCTTGAATCACCAGACGCGCCTGACTTCGGCCGGCCCTGGCTTTAACGCGCGCCGCCCCATGGATCGACAACCTTCCGTGCTTGCCCGCGCGCGGAGTTATGATCCAACGGTGGGGGGTACGTCTACGTGCGTGCACGCTACAGAGGCTCGGTCCCTCCCGACCTTCCGATCGGCGCGCATGGAAGATAGTAAATAGATTGCATTCACTTCTCCTGCGGATTCTAGCTTTTAACACATGCACGTGCATGCTCAACAACGGCCCTCCACTGAGCATGCAGCAGTACTAGTCTTTTAAGGGGCTGCTCAAGTTGGTTTAAAACTAGTTTTTACTTCTAGTTTCTGCTTTTTTTACTATTCAGTAATTTTATCTTTATCTTTTTTTAGATTTTTAGGGCTTTTTACCTTTTATTTTTTTCCTATATTCCTTTGTATTGTCCGTGATAGGTTAACAAGTTTTTCTATTTTTTTAAATTTAATTATGCTAGATAAGCTAACTCATTTATAGTAAAAAACCCAGCTATAGTAAAAAAAGTCATAAACCAACGTCAAACTAAGCGCTACCTAATACATACACATGCATGCACACCCAAGGACTCCATTATCTTCCGAACATGACATAAAGTAATGGCATATTATTTCCTAAATTCACACCTTAAGGAATAATATAACTTATTAGCGATTGCTTGCAATAGAAAATGAAAACCTGGTTAAGAAAGGGTATTTTGATAGTTTGACCAAAATACCAGAATCTGCATTGGATCAAAATCGCGGCGCATGAATTACGTTTGGAGAGCGGTTTAGGTCAAGAAAAAACCAGTTTGATGAAGATGGATTAAGGGTAAAGGACTTAGCACATTCGGACTTATACGCTTTGAAAAACGTGCATAAATAAACATATGTGAGTAAAACTCGTGTGTGAGGTGTTAACGGGTTTCCTCCATTGTGCTAAGTGGATAGTATTCACTAAGAGTTAGGTGTGGCTGGTTAGCCCACTTATATAAGAGAATTGAGATGAAGATTTGTGTTAACCATCCAATTCATTTTTCTTATGCTCTCATGTCTAGGGTTAGGGTTTGAGTTGAGTGCATTGTGTGTTCTCTGTCATTTAAGGTGAAGTGGCTATAAAACTTACCTCCTCAAGTAACTAATACATCAATAATTGATCATCTCCATGGATCCCTCTTGTTTTAATTGATTTGCTCTTGATTTGATTGATTTTGATATCTCATCTTCCTTTTTCTTGATCGCGCTATGCCAATATGTGTAAGAGATAGAGACAACCTCTCAGAATCTATCTTCACCCGTCTAGGCATTATGAAAGCAAGATTATTAAGAAAACCTGATTTTTACTTGATTTCGTCTTAAAATGTCATTTCTTGATCTGAGGGTTTTTGATGTGTTTTCACTCATGTTCTTGCTTACTGGGATATTTGAAAACATATCTAAAGCCATCTTGGTCATTATTTACCTACGAGCAAGTTGTATCCACCGATTTTAGTTTTGGCTTGGTTTCGTGCACCTTTTTGTTCAAACTGAAAAATATTTCAATTTTGACCATAATTTTTATGATCATTTGTTGAAATAGGTTTTTGATAACCTAGAGAAGATTCATGTAAAATTTCATGTCATTTAGATTTATAAATCAAAAGTTCTACCGGTTTTAGAATTTGAAATAACGCTGAAATTACTGTTCATATCCTGATTTAGAGGTCAGATTGGTGTGACCATGGCGGTCAAACCGCCCGGAGGTTAGACCACCCTTTGTGAGAGAGGTTAGACCACCGGTGTTGAGGATTTTATCAAATTTTGATTTCTTGAGTCTTTTTAATATGTGACTTTGGGAGAATGTGATATACCCTGTAACTTCCTAGCTATTTGAGAATAAAACCTAAAATACTTTTGGGGGGAAATTTTAAGTGGACACCATTCACTTTCTCTCTATTGCTATTTTCAGTTCTACACAACTTGAAGTTTTTCGGCACAATCTCAACCTAATATCAGCTTAAGATTGAGGGAAGGTGTTAAAAGGAGTTCTATCTCCAGAGTTCTATGTGTATTCCTCTCTCTATCTGTATTCTGTAACATGTAAACATGTTTGTTTCAAACACTTATCCGACTCGTATTGCTGTAGATAAGCATGTCGTTGTCGGTTGTAATTCCTGTACGTGAACCAGCAATATAAGTACAGAGGCATGCCATCTTTTGAGGTGTGCAGATTCTAACCAAAACCAAACTATTCTTCTCTTTAACAAGGATATCACGACCAATCTATTCTTCTCTTTAACAAGGATATCACTTTCTCTTTACAAAGCTACGTCTAAAGAATTGCAGTTGCATGTTTGTTTATTTAGATGAAGTAGTTGGCCATTAGAGTTTCCCAACAAAGAAAGCACACTCCTGCCCTTAAGCCATTATCATATGGAGCACTACGCCATTACCAGTATTATCCATCAAAGTAAAGAAAGGTTAGTTACTAATTATAAAGTGTCCCAACTCGATCGAAACTTGTCAGGCAATGCTTCCTTGGAGTTGAGCCGTCATTCTCATCCAGAGGCAGGTATCGGATAAAGGGAGCTAGCGATGCAATGCAAGACCCTGTTTATTTATTGACGCGATTGTTTGGGTGGTTGTACTGCCAGATTATTCGAGCAAAGGAGACCTTTTGTCGATCACAGTGATGAAATATATGACTCGTTGACAAACTTCGAACCTACGACGATAAGAACAGCAACCTTTGCCACTCTTTAAGGCAGGTAGGTGAAGAGCAAGGATAAAAAGGCCAAGAAGATGAGCAGTGTGCGTCAGGTCTTTTGACGAACGAAAAGCTGGCACCCGTCCAGAACCCTTTTCCCAGATTCGTCGCTGTTGCTCTAACTTGAGTGAACTAGGACGTGTCATGTGTCCATCGATCGTCTAGAACGAGGCCCCCTCGAGACAGGTAGCACGTTTGATGTCTACTGTCGGCTAATATTTTTTTAATGTTTTTTTAAAATTATAGCGGATAGTGAAAATATGAACATGAACAGTATATGCAGATTTGAGTTTAACAAATTATTTGGAGAATCTGCTACTCTGAGTGAGGCACTCTAGAAAAGATTGATGTACAGCGACTGCTCACATATTCATCAGGGAGGTCACATGAATGAACGTGTGAGATCAGTGGTGCAACATGCCGTTCACCACAGCTTTGAAGTGATACATTATTATCGATTTCATCCGGGCTGCCCAGTGCATGCCGGTGACCAGTGAAGTGAGAGCCGTCTGATCCGATGGAATCTATCTCCAGAAAGCCAGCACCTTGCCAAATGCCAACTTTCCAACGTCCAAATGTTGAGATATCTGCAGCTCGGTCCGTTGCCTCCAGCAGAAACTGGGTTCATTCGCAGATCGGTCTGATCTGCCACACCTAACGGGGTTGCCGGCCATGTTAAAATGAGCCAAGATCAGGCCGGCCATGGTAAACTTGGGCTGCCGCACGCCGGAAGCTGAAGAGAACGCGAGCTTCCCGTCTCCGGCCGTCCGCGGTCCGCACCCCAGCCGTCGTGCCAGCGTCGCGGTTGCCGCTGCCTCTCCGAGTTATCTCCTGGCGTCCGCGGGTGTGCGGAGGCCCATGGCTGCGGCGACGCCAGCTCAAGAGTTAAGAAGAACCGCACAGAGCCGGGTCACGGGGCACCTCTCCGCCACACCGCGTTATGCCGCACACGAAACCACCGAAGCGACCCTCGGCGTCAGTTGTACGGTTGCACACCCACTGTGAACGTGGGGAAGGTATGGTCGATGGCGCTGGCCGAGGTGGCCGCAGTGGAGCAAGTTCCACACCAATATTTGCAATTGTAAGCATGAATATTGAATTGATCAAAATTTCTACAGAGAATTCCTGTATTACCATCCTGATTCGATGCTACTAGAGTTTTTTTCCTCACATGTGAAAACCCGGATTCCATTATCAAAGACAACGGAATTACAAAACGTTTTTGTCACCCATTCTGCCCATCAGAGTTTTTCTATCTCCACTTTGATGTGCGCACCAAATATCACATCAGAACGGGGCAGAAGTATCAAACTAAACTAAAACAGAGTACTGTTCTCTACAACTTCGAACAATATCACTGCAACACTATTGCAATTCCGACGAAGTTCCAAGTGGTTGGTATGGCAGCTGTGTGCTGGGCCCCTTGGAAGCTGAGAAATAAATGGCAAAGCGTTTTTGCCATCCCCGAAGGACATCAGAGCGGAGATGCAAAGCGTTTTTGCCAATCGCCACGTGCAGATGCAGATGTAATTTCCAGCTCTGTCAATCATGCAGCGTGCTTTCGCTCTTACCCCCGAAAACCCTAACCGCTTACATCCCCTCCTCCCCCGCTCCAAGCCTCCAACAAATCGCCGGCGAACCCGCGGGGATTTGAGATTCCGGCAGCGGCGGAATGGAATATAAGTTATCAGCCGCAACCGAAAATAACTTATCTATATTAGATGGTTGGAATATAACATTATGAGAAAATCATAGCAATAACAAAACACCTTTTGCTAATTTCAGTTCATAATGGGGAGCTCCTAACCAAACTGTCTCTTACATCAGCAGCAGCGATCGACAACGTTCGCGTGGTTTCTATCTCGGGAGCATTTTTTTCATAAACTATCACGTACGCATTAGGGCGGAAGTGGTTATGGAAATTCTCCACCTAGGATGCTCTCCAGTGGATGCGTTCCCTGAACATCTTCAGATATGTGAATACATCTTTACTATTATAAAAGAAGCAATTGGTGGTTGGTCCGTCGTCACTCCTCTCCTCTCAGCCCTCCGATCTGATTACGAGATAAAATCCTAACCGTAAAAATTACTCCGCTCCTCCTCCCGCGCGCCCGCGCGCCGTCCGTCGTCCCGGGGTAGATCCGCCGTTCGCTCGCGCGCCCAAGCCCTAGATCCTCTCCCGGTCCCTCGCGCAGAGCCCGCCCATCCTCTCGCCCGCCGCCTCGCCTCACCTCCACTCTCCCGCTCTCCTTCGTCGGTTTCTTCCTCCGCCGCCGCGCCGCTTGCCTCCTCCTCCCGCCTCCCACCGGCCTCCTCCTCCGCCTCCCCACCGGTCTCTCCCTACTCCCCAACCCCGCGCGCCGCTTTCTCCATTGCTCCTCCGCCGCGCCTCCCTCCTCCTCCTCCGCCTCCCCACCGGCCTCCTCCCTACTCCCAACCCCTGCGCGCCTCCCTCTCCGCCCCCGCACTGCCGCCTCCTACTCCCACCTCTCTCTCCTCCTCCGCCGCATCCTCCCTCCTCCGCGCCGCCACCTCCCCTCTCTCTCTCGCGCCGCCTTCCTCCCCTTCCCCTCTCACGCCGCCGCCTCCTTCCTCTCGCGCGCGCCTCGCTGCCGCCCCGCCGCCTCACCCGACGCCGCCAGAAGGGCATCACCAAGACCACCCACTTTTGGGGCCCATCGCTAAGCGGGGCTTCGTCCTTGTGGTACGCCAATGATCATCTCTCGATTTGTGTATTTGTTCTATCGATATCATAGTATCATATCATGATTCATGAGCATGTTGCGTTGTGTATATCGCAGCTTTGATCTTTGGTATAAAACATCGTAATTGTGCAAGTAGTCCAACCAAGCGGTTCTTGGGCTAAGAAGTGCTCATGGGTGATCTGCTCCAAAGTACTGAAAGAAATTTAAGAAATGTTGGTAATTTTCATGTTTAGTTTGTTAGATGGCAAACCTCTTATTTACAATAGCATAGAATCGCTTATTTTGGCATCATCCACTTATGCACCATGTGGCTATGATTAGTAAAATATTTCAAAAGAAAGAAATGCATGTTCTGGTAGTAACTTAAGAGTGTTGTCATTCGACAAACAAACATGCATTCTAGATAGACCAATTTTATATGCAGTTACTGGAACATGTATGAGTATATTAGGTCACTGCAACACTTGTATTTTAAAGTAATATAGGGCACTCTGTCTTTTTTTCTTTTTACGAGCAACATTCAATTGAAAATCGTATTCTTCATAAGCATTTGTGATATTGTACAATGTACATTCTTGCTTGCAATGCGGTGGATACATATTCATTGTATTTGGAAAACTTGTTACTGATGAAATAATGTGGTACTGGTTTCAGTGGAGCATATACTTCATTGCTTCTTACACATTAAAGTGTAATAAATTAACATTAATCTCTAGGAAAGATCACCATCTTGATCTACTCACTAATGGGTTGTTTCTAAGGATTTCTCACTAATGATCAACATGCATCAATGGAGTCGAAGTTATTTTGCCAAGCTGTTGAACCATGATAATCTGGCTTGACATTCATAAGGATCTTAAATATTTTCATAGGAAAATTAACATACAGATAAAAGCTGATGTTTTGCTCAGCATGGTGACTTGTTTTGACTTTCCCTTAACTTTGAAATGCGATATGGCAACTAAGTTTTTTTAGGGAACAAAACAGTAACTAAGTTACAATTATGTATCCTGGATGACCTTGTTAATTTGCTTAGAGCTTGTTTGCCAAGGGCTACTTTCCTTGAAATGTTTAGATACTGAGATCATGGTGAGTTGAAGTTGCCTCCACATGGCTTCGGGTTGTGTAACTTTGTTGCGAAGCTCAAGCACAGTAAACACCCTTATTTAAATTGCTCATTGATTTCTTTCCATATATGCCGATAACAGACAAAGCAGGTGTGCCTATTGGAATTGAGGATCTAGCGAAAAGCTTCCACAAAAGTTTTATTGTAGGAACATCCTTCCCAAATCCCGCTTTCTTTGCTTGTTAGATCATTGTATTATTTCGATATGCATTCCCTTTATTTAATGTGTTTCTATACTTTATACAATATTTTTCCTCCGTTGTTCACTTTGGTTCCTTCAGAGCAAATAGATAAGCTTAATGTCATTTTTAAAAATTCTTTTGAGCATATCTCATTTTAATCCTGTGACTCAGCTTTGGGACGAAAGTTATGACTAAATTGGTCACTTTGGGAAAGATATGAAAGAACTGCTACAAGAGACTATGTCATCAATGTCTTAGGTCAGATCTCCTTTCATATGTTCTACAATTTCTGAAACTTTGTCCTGTATATTGAGTTGTCTATTTTATGCCCTTCAGGGAAATTGAAATCAAAGATTGGTTGTGTTTTTTTGTTGAATTCAATATAAGGCTTTTAAATTCTCGAATTTAACCATGCCATTGTCCTGTAGAAACTTAACTTATTTACATCATCCCTGAATATTGGACAAGAAGATTTCTTCTCTATAGAATACATGTAAATATAGTCAGAACAACTTATTATTGTTTCCATTCTTTTTTACTTCAGTTAAATTCAATAGGTTCAACTGTTTTTCTCTCATCTGATTTGGGATAACAATGTTACTTTGAATCCATAGGGTAAACAAGCCTATTGTATTAGTCACATCTTCAGTTTGCTACCCAAAATTATTGTACTTTGCACTAATTATCTAATATCCTAATGATAGTATGCATCACTTATTTGGTTTTCCGTTGCAACGCACGGGCACCTTACTAGTATGAAGCAAAAAGAGAAAGGGAAAATCGATTATTGGCCTCGCCAAAGATTTTCGCTTCATAAAATGCCCAGATAAACGTTGGCCTTCATGATTTGTCACACTATTAACTAACGTAGCCAGTTTTTATCACAAAATCAATATTCTGCTATTAATTCTTTCTTTTTTATTCCGAAAACGCCCGATGTGATTTGTCCAAATTGCCCTTGACCCAAAATTTGCAGTTGTAAGCATGAATATTGAATTGACCAAAATTTCTATATTACAATCCTGATTCAGTACTACAAGAGTTACAGCTTACTTTGTCAGACTTGCGGAATTTCAACCACTTCCAGTTAGCGTAGGACTGTGCTTCGTTGTCAAAGGGAACAGCGTTGTTGCACAAGGAGTCTAGTTCATCCGATTGAGGCGTCTCCGAAATTTGGTCCTGGTATCTTTGTGCCATCTCTTCAGCCTCAGAAAACACCTTCTGCAACCAGAGAATGGAAAATGTGACAAACCTGAGCATTGACACGGATATATAACTGAAACTGCCAAAATAGTGTATCCTGATGGCGAGCCATTTACAGTGTCCTTACTTGTTTGTTATAAAGAAACAACCCAGGCTCGCTCTCAAGGTCTTTAATACTGCACAGAGCAAAACAGAAATACTTTCAATGGACCATCACAGATGCAATGAGTCAATGAACAACAGATGGTCTCTTTTACAACAAAAGTGACTATCACTTATATTTCAATGATCTGAGCTATAATTATTACAAGTTTGCTCTGGTGTACCTGAGAGCAATCCTGTCCGGAGCTGTTGATTTAATCACAAGAACTTTCACTATCTCGCCCACTTTTAGCACATCACGAACAGATGTCAGCTGACCATGTGTAATGTTTGAGATATGCAGCAAACCACTGCAAAATGCAGAACATTATGAAGCTGTAAGTTTGACATGCAAAATGTTTCGACTTGTTGATCCTCACAAGTTTGCCATCTCAATGAAGTGATATTTAAGATTCCATTGGACTGGACACGAGCCAAATTAATATTTGGCAAGAACAGGAAATGCAGAATAGTTCACAATCCAGGAACGACAGCAGTTCATCAAAGAAGTGGCAGCCTTGAGATTGCAATATACAAATAGGCATACAGATTATATCACAACTACAAATGCTTGAAATTATATGATATAAATAAAATTGAAGCATCACATGTCAAAGATAGTGGCTGTCTAGTACACATTTCAAGGGAACCAACCCTTATTTAAAGCACAACCCTTATGGCCTTATCTAAAGCACAATGCAAATGCCCAGAATCTAAGTCAGGAGATGGACACAGCAGAGAATTTGTAATGAAAGCCATCAATGTGAAGGTCAATTGCTAAATATTATGTTTCACTAGAGTCTACTATCATGCCTTTGTTCTGATCATCTAGTCTAAGAATGTGAATTATATCATGTAAACTCAAGACTCCTAACAATGTTGTCAAAATTAAATACATATTGTGTCAGCTTCTATATAATTTAGTACAGGATACCTGAGTAAGCAATGCTAAAGCACACACTTGATTTAGGGTGATTTGGTGAACTGCCAGCAACAGGATATGCATGGGATTGACCTACATCATGCTGCATAGCAGAAAATATGTCCGGAAAGGAACTTTTTGGCATCTAGTAAATGAAATAATGGAATGGGAAGGAAGGGTTGTGCAACAGTTCTAAAAGTATACTGAACTTCAGCTGAACAGGAAGAAATGCCATATGCAACAAACAGGTCAGGGATGTTACCTTCTGTTAGTCTCGCCAATCCTAATTTGTGCACCATATGGAAACAACTTGCGGACTGTCCCTTGCAAGAGGGTTCCTTCCCTAAGGTATTTCATTGCCTAAAACAAGTAAGCAAATTTAAAATTGATTAAACAACTCAAGGATAAGCATGAGTTCACTCATATAAGTTAAAATTTGATGAAAGTATTGCAGAAGTCAAGTGGTGCAGATACTTTGGAGAGTACTTTAAAAAGAGCTCAGCAAAAGCCATTTCTTGCATAAGATAGTGTTTGTAAGCAATCTGTTAAGTTGATAGACCGAGAATCCGTACTTTAAACAGCCACAGCCAAATATACAAAGGGTGTCCTGGCAATGAATATGATGGTGAATGCTTCAAAAAAGAGGCACCAGAGACCAATGTAGTAAACTTACCCATGCCTCTTTTTCACTAATTATTAATTCATTAGTCCTTTCATCAATCCTTGTAATGCAGACATGGATCTGTTGACCAACCTGTGTAGGAGAAATAGTATAATCCACAAATCACAATCACTTTCTTAATAAATATATAGTAAAATAGATTAAAAACCATCAGTCATACTGATATACCAAGGCTGGAACAACATGCATGATGTGGATTTCAAGTGCTTATATGGGATACAAAACGATATTTACATAATATGCTGAACTTACACTGTTCTTTAGTTCTGTGAAATTTCTTGGTCTAGTCATCATCTCAGGCTTAGGGAGGAATGCCCGGAGCCCCTGAGGAGTGAAGTAAGTTTTAGCCATAATGCAAAATTGGACCATGTAATGTAGTACAGTACACTCATACCTCAATTCTTGACAGCAAGCCTCCGGCATTCCACTCGAAAATTTCAACCTTGATAGGTACATTTAACTGCTTTATCTGGAGATCAGTGTATACAGAAACAGTCATATAAAAACATTCAGAATAATAAAAAAGATAGTCATCAATCTCAAAACTTATTAGGTCAAACTTTCTCATAAAAGTGCCAACAAGACAATCATGTCTATTGAAAGCACGCATTTTCCTCGTACACAGTTCTCACAGAACTTTCGTTTGCACTGCTCTGCATACGTGTAATCCCATACATGCCTGAAGAACATAACTTACAATGTAATTGCTTAAACAGCTAGTGCATGCACATCGTGCCAACTCTGAGTGCAGATTATAAGGGCGCATAATCATAGGATTCAATGTCAAATACTTCTCTTTCTATGAACTTAATGTCAAATGCTTCTGATCTACACCATCCTAAGATACAAATTTGCTTGTTAACCTAGGAGCAAGATCAACATGCTTCAACAGCTCAAGCTTCTAGAGCAGGCAGTTAGTTTATGAAAACTCTACTTGGTACCAGCTGTTAAGGATAGAATAGATTAGGATTAGGACTCCTATTTGTTTCCTAATATGCTACTTCCTTTTATGCTGTGTTGTATTCCTTTTGTACATCCCCTTGTACCTGTATATATATTGCCCCTTGGGCCTCATGAATAGATACACACAATATTCATAACATGGTATCAGAGCCTACCTAGGGTTTGCCTCGGTTCGCTCGCCGCCGCTCCCGTGCCTCTCCCCGACGTCGCCGGCCGCTCTCGCCGGCCTCTCCCCGTGCGCCGTCTCCCTCACGCGCCTCCACGCGCCGCCGGTACTCGCCGGCGCTCCGCGCCTCGCGCGCTTCCACGCGCCGCCGGATTCGACCGCCGCGCTCGCGCTTCCACGCGCGCGGCGCGCCGCGCGCGCAGCGCCGCCCGCGCGCCCGCGCCGCCGCCGCGCGCTCGCCGCCGCCGGCCGCGCGCCGCCGCGCGCCGCCGCGCCGCCGCCGCGCCGCGCGCCGCGCGCGCCGCGCCGCCGCGCGCCGCGCGCGCGCGCGCGCGCCGCCTCGCCGCGCGCAGCCGCGCGCCGCGCGCGCTGCCGCCGCCGCCGCGCGCGCGCCGCGCCGGCGCACGTACGCGCCGCCCCGCCCGCCGCCGGTCACCGCGCGCCTCACCCGCCGCCTCCTCGCGTGTGTGCGTGTGTGCGTGTGTGTGTATGTCGGGCCAAGGCCCATATTAGTTAGGGTTTTTCGCCGAAGAAAAAAAACGCCGATCTAACCGCCGCGCCGTTCGCGCGCTGTTAGACTTCGTTGTATTGGTCGCCGCGTCGGGCCGCGCTACCAATGGGCACCGCTTCTCCTCCGCCGCCGGTGGTCTTTGATGGTGTTAATTACACCGACCGTGTCCCACATGCGCATTCACATGCGTGGTCTACGTCTCGGGCATCCTCTCGCGATGTCACCGCCCGCCTTGCCCTATTCCTCCGACGAGCCCACGCTGTTGCATTGCCCCGACACCGACAAGATTGCTACCGAGGCCGCCGATTGTTGATGATGAAGCGCCTCGCCTACCAGAGGCTCGATCTCTACAAGGACCGTCGACCACCTACACTCGGTGGTGCGATGACGACGCCGAGCTGCGCTTTGTCTTCATCGCCGATCTCGGCCTCGATTCTCTTCGAGGTTGTGGGACTCCTTCGGCTTCCCGGATGTGGACTCATCTTCGCGGCGCCACGAGCCCTCCGGTGATGCCCTGCACTGTCCGTGGTTCGCCAAGAGCACTCTCTTCAGCAGGTGATGCTCTGTTGATGCCTTTACGCCCGAGCTCTGCTGCGGCGTCGCTTGACTCTCTCCGCATCGGGCCGCTGCTCGTTCTGTCGTGCCGCTTGGATATACGTCTTGACTTGGAGTTTCGCTGGTCACGAGTTCCTTACTCGCTTCGCCCCGAGTTCGAGCAACGGCGTGCTCGGCTTCTTGCACGCCACCTCGTGTCACTCTCCGGAGGCTCTCACCGAGATACGCGCAGAGGAGACTCGTCCGAGTGGTGCCGGTCCGATGCCACTCCCTCGTGCTCGCCGCTCTACTACGCTACTTCGCCTTCTTGGCCGCCGCCACGGTGGTGGTGGCGTCATCCGTCTGGAGGTGGCCGCCTCACTGCTCCTACTGCGACAAGGCGGCCACATTGAGTCCAGTGCTATAAGAAGAAGCGGCATCTTTCACGCCGTTCTTCTATCGCACCGGTGCTTCTACGACGACGTCGCATCGACTTCTTCGCAGACTTCTTTCACCGAAAGCGAGAGATAGCCGATTTCGCCGCTTGCTTGCCGCCTGAGTTCTCCTCGGCGTGTTCTGCGAGTTACGCATCGACTCTCTTGCATCGAGAAACCACCTCTACACGATCGGTACCTCCCGTGGATTCTTGATTCGGAGCATCTTTTCACATGACTCCGATGCTTCTATTCGTCTTCTATTACACCTCTTGATTCTCCCGTCGTTGTTCTTACTGGCGATGGTACATCTCTTTCGTCTCGGTCGAGGATATCTTAGCAACTCATCCTTTCATGTTCCTTCGTTGCTCATATTCCTCGCCTCACTATCTGACTTATTTCTCACTGGATGACATCGACCTTGGTTATCGTGTCATTCTCGACTCGACTCTTGTTGTGTTCGGGACCGCCACACGGAGCTCGGTTGGTTTCGCCTCGGCGCCGTGACTCACGGCGTCTCGGGAGCTTGACTGCTTCACCTTCCTTCCGCCGCCACCATCGCGCGCCTCTCCTCTCGCCACTTCGCGTCACGGCTCTTTTCAAGCAGTGGCATCACCGTCTTGGTCATCTGTGTGGATCTCGCCTGTCATCCTTAGTTCGTCGTGGTCTTCGGGTCCGTCTCGGGAGACGTGTCTTTAGATTGTCGGTACGTAAGTTAGGTAAACAAATTCGACTTCCTATCCTCACAGTGAGTGCGTGTCCAGCGTCCTTTGATCTTGTTCATTCGGATGTTTGGGGTCCGGCTCCTTCGCTTTGAAAGGGTCATCGTTATTATATCATATTTATAGATGATTTCTCTCGCCACACTTGGATATATTTCATGTCTTCTCGTAGTGAGGTCTTGTCTATCTATAAACAATTTGCCACTATGATCCACACACGCTTCTCCACTCCTATTCGTGTTTTTCGTGGCCGATTCACTGGCGAGTACCTTTCTCGTTACTGCGCGATTTCCTTGTCGCGCAGGACTCTCTTCGATTCTCTTGTCCCGGTGCTCATGCTCGAATGGTGTCGCCGAGCGCAAGCATCGTCACCTCCTTGAGACGGCTCGACTCGATGATCGCCGCCTCTACCCCACCTCACTTTTGGGCCGAGGTCGTTTCCACCGCCACCTATCTCATCAACATCCGGCCATCTTTCGCTCTTGGTGCGATCCCCGTTGAGCGTCTCGTGGTCTTCGCCCGACTACTCGCCTTCATATGTTTGGTGCGTTTGCTACGTTCTCCTCGCCTCGCGAACGTACCAAACTAACCGCCACCGTTGAGTGTGTCTTTTTGGGATCTGATCTGCGAGCACAAGGGCTATCGGTCTTTGGGATCCGGCTGGTCGAAGGATGCGGGTTTCTCGGGATGTGACTTTCGATGAGTCTCGCCCATTCTACCCACGCATCGCCTCTCCTTCGACTCCTCTGCGAGTCTCTGTCTTTCTTGACCTTTCCGATACACCTATATCCGATTTGCCTCGCCCACTTGTCCCACCGAGTCTCCACATATTCCCCGTGGCCTCTCCATCGTTGTCACCGCTGCGTGTCTCCTCCGACTCCCGTGCTCCTCTCTCTCTGATGCCTCCTTCTCTTTTACACTCGTCGACCTCGTATTGAGGCTTCTCCAGCTGAGTCATCTTCTCCTGATGATCCACCTTCTTCTGATGCTCCATCATCCTCTGATGGGTCATCTTCTCCTCGCTATGCTCTCCGCGATCGCCGGTCGATTCGGCCTCGCCTGCCGCTTTGCCCTTGGCGCAGCCTACTCGTGAGCCCGTCTCCCACGGATGGATCATTTCACCCCGAGTGGCGCTTGCCATGGCCGAGGAGATTGCGCCTCGAGCGCATTGGTACTTGGGATCTTGTTCCTTTGCCATCTCATTCTCGTCCCATCACGTGTAAGTGGGTCTATAAAATTAAGACTCGCTCTGATGGCTCTCTTGAGCGCTACAAGGCGCGTCTTGTTGCTCGTGGCTTCCAGCAGGAGCATGGCGTTGACTATGACGAGACTTTTGCTCCCGTGGCTCACATGACCACCGCTCGCGACTCTTCCGCCGGTGGCGCCTGCTCGCCATCGGTCTGCTTTCGCCTTGATGTCAAGAATGCCTTTCTTAATGGTGAGTTGCGTGAGGAGGTCTACATGCATCCGCCACCGGGTATTCATTCTCGAGGGCATGGTCCGCCGCCTTCGCCGCTCTCTCTATGGCCTTAAGCAAGCCCTCGTGCTTGGTTTGAGCGCTTCTCCTCGTGGTCACCGCCGCCGGCTTTTCCGCTAGTGATCATGATCCTGCGCTCTTTGTCCACACTTCGTCCCGTGGTGGACTCTTCTTCTTTCGTATGTTGATGATATGATCATTACGGAGATGATTCGAGTACATTGCTTTTGTCAAGGCTCGTCTTAGTGAGCGATTCCTTATGTCGGATCTTGGTCCTCTCGGTTATTTCCTTGGGATTGAGGTTATTTCCACTCCGGATGGTTTCTTTATGTCCCAAGAGAAATATATTCGAGATCTTCTTGATCGCGCTCTCTCATCGATCAACAGATCGTTGAGACTCCCATGGAGCTCAATGTCCACCTCCGACCCTCGGATGGCGAGCCTCTTTTCGATCCGACTCGCTATCGTCACCTTGTTGGGAGTCTTGTTTATCTTGTGTTACTCGTCCGGATATCACCTATCCCGCTCATATTTCGAGTCGGTTTGTTTCAGCCCCACTCAGTCCACTCTGACCACCTTCTTCGAGTTCTGCGATACCTTCGTGGACTATCTCTCGCCGTCTCTTCTTTCCACGTTCCATTCATTCTGACTTCAGCCTATTCGGATGCTACTTGGGCCGATCCCTCCGATCGCGGTCTCTCTCTCGCCTCTTGTGTTTTTCTTGGTGGTTCTCTTATTGCTCGGAAGACGAAGAAACAGATCGCAGTTGTCCGCTCGAGCGCAGAGGTGAGTTGCGAGCTATGGCTCTCTTGATGCAGAGATTACTTGGCTACGGTGGTTACTTGAGGATTTTGGTGTTTCGTCACTACACCGACTCCTCTCTTGTCGACAAGACATGTGCTATCAGTATTGCTCGTGATCCTGTGAAGCATGAGCTCACCAAGCATATTGGTGTTGATGCTTCCTTCATGAGGTCTTGTGTGCAAGATCAGGTGATTACTCTTCAGTATGTGCCTTCGGAGCTTCAGATAGCGGATTTCTTCACGAAGGCCCAGACTCGAGCACAGCACAGCTTTCACCTCTCCAAACTCAGTGTTGTTGATCCACCATGAGTTTGAGGGGGGGTGTTAAGGATAGAATAGATTAGGATTAGGACTCCTATTTGTTTCCTAATATGCTACTTCCTTTTATGCTGTGTTGTATTCCTTTTGTACATCCCCTTGTACCTGTATATATATTGCCCCTTGGGCCTCATGAATAGATACACACAATATTCATAATAAGGTGGTCATGAGTTGCAGACATACTACTCATAGTACATAGTATACTAGTGGTGTTTGAACTTTGAAGTATCTGGTATTAGATTATGTTCATACACTATGTGGTATTGGACTACTGGTGCTGCATGAAAATTCAAACAGGCCGAATGATCAGATTATTGCTACGAGATCAGTTTATCAAATTCCAACAGCTGTAGAGAGGAGAGCCATAGAGGACCTGCCTCACTCTGTGCCACGCGACGAGCCGGAACAGCCTGCGCGCGGACAGCAGCGGCCGCCCGCCAAGTGTTCGACCGAGGACCTCAGCGAACACCACCGTGCCGACGCCCATCACCGGCGCACCTTTATCCTTCCCATTCCTCCCACCAGTCACCTCCCCCTCCCATTCCACGCCGCTGACCACGACGCCCACCCTCCCTTCCGAGGCGAACTCCTCCGCACCCTTCGACGCAACGTCGCACGCCAGGTGCCCAAACTCCTCCCCGGACATCGGCACCGCCTCCTTGGCCAGCATAAGCGCCGGATTGCCTCCAGCTCCGACATCTATGTCAAGCGTCCTCTCGTCGCCGCCGACAACGACGCCGACGACAAGGTCCCCCGGCTTGGGGTTGTAATAAATGACCCCACGCCCACCCGTGACAGCTCTGGCGCTCCCCGCCCCCTCCTCCTTGTTGTCCTCCACGAAGCCCCTGGCGTTGTCCGTGTGCTCGTCGGGGTCTGTGCTCTTCACCTGGAAGAACTTCAGGAAGGGCGCGAGCGCTTCGTCCGTGGACAGCACCGGAGCGGGCTCGGGCTCGGGCTCCACCTCGGCGGAGGGGGACGGCGACGGCTTCTCGAGGAGGTGGAGCTCGTCGCCTCCACCGGCGGAGGAGGAGGGTGAGGCATGTAGCTTTGAGGGAGCTCGTGTTCTGGGGACGGGGAGGCGGGAGTGGAGGTGGTGGTTCGCGGTAGGGGCTTTGTGTTTGGCTCGGCGGCTTCGCGGGGAGACGGACGCGGCGGGGAGGAGGTAAAGGAGGGAGGGGGGCGGCATGGCGAGGAGCTCGCGAGCTCGTGGGGAGCGGCGTGGCGTGGGTGGGCGGCCGTCGAGTGTGCTTTATCCCCTCGCCTCGGCAGTGCCCACGGCGGACGGGGATATTTCTTCCTTTTTTTCCCCGTGCGCAGTTTGCTTTCTCCGTTCGCGCTATTTTGGTGTGCAGGAATCGGCCTGGCCCAATAATAAAGATCCAGCTCAGCCCAGGTCTCTGTACTTATCGTGGAAAACTTGGGTTCGGCCATTTTGGGCTCTTTCATCATGGTCTGCTACGGAAAATATGGCCTCTCTGGTGTCCCTTCCGAGCCCAGACAGTGAAACCTCTCCAGCCAAGCGCTGAATCCGCTCAACAAAAAGAAAAGGAAAAAAAAGTCAAGAGATCATCACCCCGGTTAGCAGATAGTGAATTCGTGGTTGTGGATAGGAAGTTAAGAACGGTTCATATATAGCTCAAAGGTATAAAATTTCCTTTTTTTATATATATCTTAAAATTTTCATCTGCATATTTTATACACTAGAATTGCAGGTTTGAACCCCTTTTAGTTGTATAATTGGCTCAAATGTATGGGCACCTTATATTTCATGAACAAGGCGGAAAGGTGTATAATTTTATTTTCTATAACCAGACTGTTCTTGTGCATTAAGAAATAAATAAAGATACACTAATTATTAATTAAAATACATCACATACAACTAAGAAATTACAAATTACCAACCAATATAGTACATGTATCTTGTGGGTTTATGGCTTGAGTTTCATAAATTACTCCCTCCGTATCGCTATATTTGTTTACAGTCTATCATGCGCAAAGTTTTAGGAAGTATTAAATCTAATAAATACTTAAATGAGAAATGACTACACATCTCTACTACTTAAAAAAATTTATGATGGTGGTTCATCAGCCTCTCCAATTAGTGATGTTTCATCTGCCTTTCACTACCACCCAACATGTGGGTCTTACTCCTACGAGCGGATCCCCTTGCATGCTGTTCGCTCCCCCTCCCTCGTCCCTTCATCTGTCTTCCACAACATGTATAAAAGTAGGCTCAGTTCGGAAGTGCTTATAGCTTATAGCTTTTTACGGATGAACAGTAATGCGTCGTTAAACAACCCACCACACATCGACATCCTGGTCGTCCGATCAATCATCGCAGCCATCCGATCCAGACCGCGCCGACAGCCCACATCCTGCGGTCAAGATGCTTCCGTGTGTCAAGTTGACAACCATTGGATCTCCGACGTCACCCCGCATCCATGCCCATGCAACCTTTCGCCTTCTCTGTGAGCCAAGTCCATGTGAGCCGAGTCATTGACATACAGGTCCCACATGTCAACCGCTACTATTCCATAAACCGTGAGCCGATCGAGCCAAGTCAACCGCCATGCCAGTTGCCACCTCAGCCCTAGATCCGACGTGTCTCCACATGTCAGTGCCACGTTAGTGCCCGAACTGTCCCAAGTGCCACATGGCAGTGGCACGTCAGCAAGCACGTGTTAGCCACATCACCCTACCAGCTCAGCTGCCACGTCTGCCCTAGTGCACACGTGCCTTGCCACATCACCGCCACATCAGCCCTAGATGCTTAGTTAGCAGCCACATCAACCTTAGATGATGAGTCCACCGTAGACCAGTCTTCATATGTACCAAGTCCACAACACAGTAAAATTTCTGAATTTTCAGTATTTTCTTTAGATTATATTTTTCAAGAGTCCATTCTTCTCCATCCTAGTTTCAATTGACTTCATTTTTTTTCTTAAATTTATTTAAAATTGAGCTCTATCTTTTAGTTCTGATTTTGAAGTTTTTGAAGTTCATTTTAATTTAATTTTATTTTTTGCTTTGTTCGTTTTCTCTCTCGTTAGATCGCGTTTTCGAAGAAGCGGAAGCACAACTAGAAAATAAAAAATTCATAACTAAATAAGGCCAAGGCAATTCGTATCCTTTGATTATATTGAACCTAGTTTCAAATCTATTATGTATCTATTTTGTTTTAAATTATCATGCATTGCTAATTTATTACAAACTCTTGTACTTAGTAGTTACTGTCATAATTGATTAATTCATCCCTTGATAATTCGAATGCCATAATTTCATTATCACCATATAATGGAAAATTAATTAGTAATTTAATACTAGTTATCACATGGGTTGTACGATCAATTTGCTTAGCCATGCTTATAGTTACGATGGGTTTATCATCCCATGTAATCTATTAGTTAATTTGACTTAATGGGATATTGAATCATGATTAGTGCCACAATTATAAAATTTATGTGCCATGACATTGGTGTGTTATAGGCATTGGTTATGCAAAATTGATTTTCACTTGGACGAGTGATCGTGCAATAAAGGAAAAGGTGTGGACTCATTTCGAGGGATGTAGAAGTCTCACCTGGATAATATCTACGGACTTAACTTTGTGCGCTATTGATCTGAGTCTTACCGTGCAAACCACATGTCTAGTATAGAATAGACTTAGCTGATTAATTTGTGATATTTTAATTTCAATTTTGTTATTGAGTTGAACATAATTGCTGATTTACATGAGGCGCAAGAGGAGGTAATTATCGACTAGGTGGTTAGTCTACTCGACAGCGAAACCTTAGCGGATGAAATTGATTGTGATCGAGCATTATAAAGACCTTATTGTGATTTTCTTTAGCATGGAGATGATCACATTGTGTGGGCACAATTGTGCAACCTCTACAGAGTATAAAACTATTCGAATAGTCGTGCCCCCGGTTATGGATAATGCTTGATGGTTTCACACGAAGGGTAGTGATTTCATAAAACTTGGGTTAGATAAATTTGGGAAGTGGATATATAGTTCATTGGTGGTTTAATAAGTGGATGGTTAGTTTACTTATGATTTATTTAATTCTTTTGGTTATTTATTAATTTTTTTAAAAATTTGTTTCAATCTATTTATTGTATTTACTTTAAATTACTGCTTTTTGCAAAATAACTTTTCAATCATCCATTGATAAGCCTTACATATTATATTATATTTTTGTTATAAATGACTTGTTGAGCACCAATGTACTCACAGCTTTATGCCTACTATTGCTCAGTGGAAGAAGAAAAGCCATATCAGCAGGAGGCAACAGAAGGAGGATACTTTGACGACTTCGCAGATTAAGACTTCGATTCCCCGTTGATTGCCTTTGGCATGTCGAATGGCTACCATACTTATTTCTATTTTTCGCTGCTAGTTTCTTAAGCCCTTTAGGCTATTAGTTGTAAACTTGGCCTAAGGTTGTACTATGATAATTATTAATATTTGAATCTTTTCCTTTCTTTATCGCACATATGATCGATATTTCATCTATGTTATACTGTATGCGCTAGAGTGATTCTGAACTAATGCGGTATATACAGAGGGTCCGGATTTGTATATTCAAGTCTCGATAGTATGTCTCCTGCTGACCTCTGCTACACAATTCTTCTTGGCTTGGAATGCTAATTGGTGATACTACTACAACTTTTTCCTTGGCTAATTGCCGATAATTTTGCTTTGTGTGCACTAGACTCTGCATTCTTCGAAAAACATATGTTTGCAAGGAACCTCAAAAAGATGCTTTCATGTCAGTCCTGGAACTGGTAAATGAAAACTCTTGAACCAATCTAGTGATCTTTGGAGACAGGGTAGCGCAACCTCAAGGTATGTACAAATTCTCAGTTTTCTATTCTGCTTCGTCTTATTCAAGTGTTCCTACGGGCCGCTCAATTAAGCTTTAGCTTCTGGCTTCTGACTTCTAACCTTTTACTTTCATCTTTTTTAACGATATGATGATTTCGGCTTTTTTGTCTTTTCTTTTTTTCATATATTTCTTTTCGTTGTCTATGATGATATAACTTTTTATTTTTTTAATTTAATTACATTGAAAAAGCTATTAGTAGCTACAGTGCATTTTCAGTCGCTACAGTGCAAAATAAGCTATAAGACATGGCTTTTGACCCTAAATAAGCACCACCTTATAATGCGGTTTTCACATTCACTCGTGAGCATATATCAATCCTGATTGCCTGAAATTGCACATGGAGTTATCCGAAAGAAATGGCAGTATTGAATCTGCTTCAAAAAAACCGGCAAGGTAAGCTAGAATGCCAATTTTAGTATTACCAGTAAGTCATGTGGGAAGTAGAACAAACCATGGATTTGGTAGGTGTTAACGGACAAATAAGCGTATGGTTCAGATTTGTGATGATCATATAAAAATGTGCTTTACATGCAAGTTGCTTTCATCAAGATATTAGATCGTTCTAATTAATCATCTTAGCTACCATCTTAAGATAATATAGCTAATAATATCATTATTAGTTGTCCACCATATGCAAAGACAAAAACAACATCATTAACTGAAAGCACATTGTGGCAATATTTCCATCACAATTCATGTAGAAAAATGTATGCCAACAGTCAAGACCATATATTAACGAGAATAATTGGGACTACTAACCATATCATGAAGATTATTTGCAAGAGATAGGCCAATGGATGCTCGTGAATTCTGATATGTTTTGACCGAAAAGAAAAGGCTTTGCTTCATGCCCGGTTTCCTACCGCTAACTATACCAAAATACATTAGAAATACCATATGAAAGCTATTCAATAAAAATTGGAGTAATAATGCTTTAAAGTTATCTTTTCTTTATGTATTTGTATATCAATCAAATTAAAAATTGTAAGAAGTAATATATTTTTTGGTGCAAATTATGCTGGGAAAATTGAAAAAATTCCATATAGCTACTGACCAAGAAAACAATTAAATCTAGTGGGTTCTCTCCCAAATATATAGATAAATAAAATTAAGTGTGCCTAAATGCTTGGGACAGTAATAAGGCAATCCATGTGCCCCCTTTGATGCAAAAAAAAAAAAAATCACTCAAAAACAGCAGCAACATCACTACTCTTTGTTTGATCCTAATTAGTGAACACTAGTTAGGTGTGTCAAATAATACAAAATCGCTGAAAGATAGCATTGCATCATGTAAAACTCAATCCACATAGCATTGCATCATGTTAAACTTGGTCTACAACATTTTAGGTCTAAATCCTGACTTCACTAGCAAATCTCAATGATTGTACTTTTGAACTTTGGATGCGTGTTTGCTATATGTTTCTGAATGTTTTAGAATCTAATAATATTAGAGACCAATTCACACAAGTGGCTAATATCCAGAACACTCTTTACTATTACCTGACTGCGATTGAAAGATGCTTGGGTTAGTTCAGACATTCTCATAGGATGAACATGGTATTGGTGATTTGTTCCTCTCATGCTTTCACATGCAATGTCCTTATGACCACAGGAGTTGAAAGGGCATACAAAAAGTTGGAAGCTTGCTTTCAACAATTTACTAACACACTTAATTGGACGTCTAGCAGAAAATAACACTGTTAGTTATCTCTAAAAAATGGTATAGTGGGATTTTTTACTAAATGATCTGATTGATGTATTCCATTGTACTAGGAGATATCACAAATGACCATTTCTTTTGAAAGACCAACAGCAAATGGTTAGTCATATATTTGTGTTTCTTCTTGATTTAATCTAATTATTTTTATTATTGTATGATTCTCTACTTCTCTTCATCAGGCTGGCAAATAGGTTATCAACAAGCAAAATCTAAGTATTATGTTGGAAAAGAGGTGACATTAATATTTACTCTTAGACGACCTACACCTAATGCTACAACAACTATTTTGAGTCGGTTAGTCTTTTAATTTCTACCTACTTAGTGCACTACTAATTATTTAGTGCACTACTAATTATTTAGTGCACTACTAATTATTGGCTTTCGGGTGACTGAGTCACTCACGTTGAAACCAAAGCCGTCTAGCTGCTAAGTACTTTTGTGATTCCGGACAGCCGAACCACTCACGTTAAATCACAACTTAATAATGCACTAAGTACTTAGAAATAACACAGTATAATCGGGAGACTTACAATTACAAAATGCCACTTGATTAAAAACATGAACACTATTACATAAATGTACACATACTCCTTTAGTTGGCTATCATAGCCATCTCTCGTCTTGCACTCCTTGCCTTCTACATATGCTCTCATGTCATGCCATGGCAAGAGCAAGCCACTTTCTTATGTAGGCATTCAAGGCCATTGGATCCTTGCCACTTGTTAAGATCCTAACCATGGCATACTGCAAATGTATAGATCCTAGAAAGTTCATTACAAATATCTACTTCTAGATATATCTAATTTACCATGCCAAACTAATTCTAGTACCTTTCTAGCAAATATCTTGCCTTCATGCAAAATTTGGATGAGAGTAGATTATTCTAGAAGTTTACATTACAACTTTTAACATATTATGCTACGGAAACCACTCAGTATCTTCTTTATAACGCCATTAAAAATTAACATCATATTTTTTAAGAGCAATCACCGTTTCTAGCCTTCCAAATGAAAAACATAAGCTATATATCTTTCATACAAACCACCAGTTTTAACATGGCAATGAATTAACAAAAATAATACCTGCCATGAGTAGTGCCTGCTACTTCCAAACATGTCCTGTTCTATGCACAGCTATAACTTATGACAGAGAATCTCAAATCCAGTGAAGTTTCTTTGCCTACATTTCTATCACCACCTGTCTAACGCAACAGCTTAAAACAAAAGCAACCGAAATCACCAAACACCCAGCGGCACATAACAATACAAAGTTGCAATCAGATTTTCGGATCAGCGAGCCATGCATCACTTCAGAAAACCGATAGATTTTCGTGGCACACGGGCTAAAAAAAAGAACGTACAGCGACAGATTCTTAAGCCGTATGAGGATTCACCGGACACACAATGTGTCTAGTCAATTGTTTCCGATTACAGTGAGGTCCACAATGACAGCTCTCTGAATACAGATGTCGGCAGAAATACTCAAGGCCAGTTTGGTCCACAATAACATCTCTGAATACAGATGTCGGCAGAAATACTCAAGGCCAGTTTGGACAAGATTTTTTTATAATCAGGAGATGATATGCTCAAAAGGGGGACATTGAACAAGTCGATGATATGTGGACTCTGTCGACAGACACATTTCAGTAGGCCACTTGCCAACGAGGCAACGACTCGTATATGCAAAGCATTTCTGTCTCACCTCACGGCCAAGTAGCTTCATCAAAGCTTGCGAGAGAAGTGTACAGGTTGCATTGTCCATATTCCGTCTTATCCATCGGCCTCGAAAGCGGTACTCTTCCTGTCCACGCCAAGCTCCAACGCTACTTACCTAGTAACGGCGACAATGCAACGCTCGGTGTCACAGCCATGGAAGTTCTTCCAAAACAGCACCGATCGAACAGCCAAACAGGACCAGATTGATACCTTTCCGCAGAGGATCCGGCGGGGCAACCATCCGCTGGCACGAGATTTCCACCTGACAGGTGGGCCATGCGATTTTATTACACGCTAAAAGCTGATGGACAGTGATAAACGTTATTTTTTTTTCTAAAAGAAAAATGGGAGATGAAAAAAAAACACATTTGATCTTAACTTGGTGAACCCTAATAACGACTAATTCATAACTATTAGGTATTGTCTAGAATGTGTTTAATGGATTTGCTAATTCTCGATTGTGATTTTGAAAGATAGACACATTTCTAACCTTTGAATGTGCATTGAGATATGTGTTTAGACGACTAAGGTAACAATGGGGGTTCACTAAGCCCAACCACATATTTTAGGAGAGTTGGAAGGGTAGCCACGGGATTGGAGCTCGTGATGGCAAGGCTGATATGATGCCAATGAGGAAGACCACATGAGGACAAAGGTTGAGTTAGGTTTCCTAGTGGTAGCGTCAATAGTGGGTTTGTAATGCTTAGGATTGAGAGAAGTGGAAGACATTAGATCGGGGGGGGGGGGGGGGTGTGATGACCTAGGAGACGAACAATGCTAGCAATGTGGGGGAGTGGTAGCTTGGGTGGAGAGGCAGGTAGCGGAGTAGGAGGGATAGGGCAGAGAGGCAGAGCTCTGTACATAAATTTGACTTTCCTTCAATATTACTAGTTAACTTATGAATGGACAATCTTTGATTTTAATTGAAAAATTGACAAAAGAATTTTAAACAATGAAACATCTCTTATTAAGATGTACTCTAAATTAACTTTGTGTTGTGCAACATTAGGAGTCTGTACAATATACCGGTAGATGGTGCGGGCAATTGAATAGCTTAATTGGGTCATATTCTTTTGAGCTGCGATTGATAGATTTTGTCTATACTTTTTGAAATGGCGGTGGACAGTGGAGCTATCGATGTGGACGGCGGTTTAGAGAAACGACTTCAAAAAGTTACTTGGAGAAGTCGCCCCATTTGTTTCAGCTTCCGAAGAAGCCAAAACCAAAAACCATAAGGAAAAATTAGATATACACCACCGCTTACTACCTGACGAGGATAAAATAATTCTCTAGTTTATTATGTCATCATATTTCTCGAATATACCCCTTAAAAGAAGAAAATTCATCAGGTAGTCATGGGCCCCACCGTGACCACTCTGTAGGCCTTACTACGATTTTCTAGTCGTAAGCCCTTCTATGATAATCTAGTCGTAAAGTCTTGCTATGACTTCCTAGTCGTAAGTGTTACTACGACCACCTAGTCGTAAGAATCTCCTACGGTCATTTGGTTAGGTCCAACTGTCCAAGTTAGCAACTGACCCATTCACATAGTAGGGCGGTCTAACAAAGGTAGTTAAGCGTGCGTTTATATGCCATAACCACACATGATCTCATCTTCGTCTCTCTGATAACAACCATCCTATGGCGGACCGCTCCTACGTCTCTCTGATATCAACCATCGTCCAGCGGTTAATTTCCGAAGCAACAAGACGCCTCTTGGGCAAGGAGTAACGACCACCTGTTCGGCAGCTATATAAGGGATAGTTTTTGTAGAGAGGGGGACAAAGTATGGGTGATAGGACTCAGTGGGTTGTTATTCCTTGCACTATAACCAATTCCATAGCAAAAGAGCAAAGGGCGTAGGGTTGTTATTCTCTCAGGAGAAGACCTAAACCTGTATAAAATTCGCGTGTCTATTTACACCGCCTTAAGAGCTTTCCTCCGAATCCAATAAATATTACGTAAGATCGATACTAGAGTATCGACACTACCTATTGTAGAGATATGCCACTCGTTGTTTGATTCTTTGAAATACACCCCTCTCGAGTTAAGTTGTTTGAAGGAATGCCATTACGGGGGATGCTGGCCCAGTATGGCCAAAACTACTTGACTTGAGTTTCTGATGTCGAGATCGTACTTGAAGCCAAGAAGATTTGTGCTGTCATTGGGATTAGTGTATCGCAGGATGTCAAACCCACACCTGAGGAAAATAATTAGACACTTCACTTCCTCAGACACCACCTCTCTCTCTCTCAAAAATAAGTACATAGCAGAGAAAAGCGCACTAGCATTATGGACTGTACTCAAAAAGCGGTTCAAAAACTTGAAGTACACCATCCTTCTTCAAGCAGAGCAGGAATGAATCTGACTCAAATTTACTGATTTCAAGATGGTTGGGGAGCACAACTCTGCTCTACATAGAATTTGTACGAATCTTCAACTTTGTGGCAGGCAGATCACAGATGAGCGGAGGATTAAAAAGACTCTCTCCACCTTCCACCCTAGTGCAATGTAATCTGTGCGCAACTATCGTCAAGATGGCTACAAGGAGTATATTGAATTGATAAATATCATGTAGGTTGTGGAGGCTCAAGATGAAGTTCTCCATAAGAACTTTGTTGCACAACCACGTGGGAGCTCCGCTGGCCGTGAAGCTAACACTAGGAGCTACACAGTACGGAAGCCTATAATGAAGAAAATGGGAAGAAAAGGTAAAGCCGCAGCTTAGAAAGACAAGTCAAATACTCTACCTGAGAACAAGACTGGCAAACCAAAGTGGGACGATAAGCCCTATGGTCAATAAGACCAAATCTGATATAAGCGTGGCAAGTAGGGGCACTGGTCGCGGATCTGCAAAGAGCTGCAATACGTCGTCGATGCTTTCTGGGCCAAAAATAAAGGTGAAAAAGGGCATCATAAAACCCATTTTGCCTTTGTTGAGGGGGAGAATTCTGAGCAGCTACCTGCACCAATGGAAGTAGACTCCACTCCTGCAGCCGCACCCTCTTTGACATTGCAGCTGCCGCCACCATAATTTCTCAAGAAGATCATCTCACCCCTAAGAAGATAGCAACCGAAGTCTCTGATTTCTTAGCATATTCAGTCTAATGCACATAATGCATTTAGACTTTAAATGTCATTCATTTCATGTATGAAAGGAATAAGCTAAATTTTGCATTGATAATACCTAAACAATTTTATTTTCTCGTGATGGTTGAGTTATATTAATTAATTCATTCATTATTCAATCAATAATAATATGATATGTTCTGATAATTTAAGTGTTTTATTTTATATGTTGATTGTCTCCTTATACATATTAGTAAAATACTTTATATTAGAATCTGTGTGGCACCCTATGGAGGAAGTGTGATTACCTGATAGCGGTACAACAAATAACATCTTGAGGGAGATAAAATTCTTTCAGACAATTAGCAAAAATGTTGGCGCCTTACAACAATCACCGGTAGCGATGCTTATATAATATGTTCAAGAAGAGCCATAATTATACTCCCGATGGGTACAACTTTGGTAATTAAGGAAGTCTTGTTGTACCTAGAATCGACTAGAACTCTCCTAAGTTTCAAAAACAATCGCGCTAACGGTTTCCACATTGAGACTGCAGAAGAGTGTGGTAAGGAATACCTGCTCATTATAAAGCGTGAAGCAAGTGAAAATGGGTATTAGATGTGGATATTTGTTCAAAAGAGAAATGAGAAAAATGAAATTATAAGATATAAAGTAAGGCTTATTGCATAAGGTTTTACTCAATGTCCAGGAGTTAATTGTGAATAAACCTATTCCTCAGTCATGGGTGACATTACTTTTAGATATTAAATCTCGATGGCAGTAAATTTGAATTTAAAAATGAAATTGGTGGATGTTGTAATAGCACACCTTTATAAAAACTTGGATTTGGATATTTATATGAAGGTACCTGAAGGTATCCCTATCCCGATCTAAGACCGAACTAATAGTAACCTGTCGGTGTAAAACTCAGAAAATCATTGTACGGACTTGAGCAATCAGATAGAATATGGTATAATTATTTAAGCGACTTTCTATACAAGAAAAGCTACACAAACAATGAAAATTGTCCTTGTGTATTTATATAATGATCCAAGAATGGATTTTGTATAATCTCAGTGTATGTAGATGATCTGAATATTATTGGAACCCTGGAAGATATTAAGGAAGCGAGCTCTTATCTAGAAACAGAGTTCGAAATGAAATATTTTGGTAAAATCAAATATTGCTTAGACTTGTAACTCAAGCACGTTTTGAAAGCGATATTAGCGCATCAGTCAGCCTACACTCAGAAGATGTTGGAAAGGTTTGGTTTTGAAAAAAACATACCCTTCAAAAGTACCACGGTCGAAAGATTTTTGTAACAAGACAAGGATCTATACAGACCTAGAGAAGAGAGGGAGGAAATTCTAAGACCGAAATTTCCATATTTAAGTGCAATAGGAGTACTTATGTATTTAGCAAACTACACTAGATTGGATATCGTATTTGTCGTAAACCTATTAGCAAAGTATAGCGCAGAATCTACCAAGAGGTATTGGTAGGGAATAAAGGACATCTTCTAATACCTCCAAGGGAGTAAAGATCTTGAACTATTATATAGAAAGAATCAAGACATAAATATGATTGGCTATACAGATGTCGGGTACCTGTCAGACCTGCATACCGCTAGATCACAAACAAGCTATGTATTTGTATGTGGTGGAACTGTAATTTCATAAAAATCATAAAAGTAAAGTCTTGTATCGACTTCAATGAATCACTCAAAAATCATAACATTGTATGAAGCCGTACGAGAATGTGCTTGGATTCGACGGATGATTCACCACATCTAGTAGTCATAAGGATTGAACATTATGCAAGCTCTCACCATTATCTATGAAGATAATGCAGCTTGTGTTGCACAAGTATAAATGGGTTACGTGAAGAGTCATTTCACAAAGTATATCAATCCCAAGTTCTTTTATGCTCATGAATTGCAAAAGATGGACGAAATTAAGATACTGCATACTAAGTCATGTGAAAATCTTGTAGATTATTTATTAAGTCACTTCCAGTATCTAATTTTGAAAGATGTGTATGTGGAATTGGAATGAGATTTAGAGAAGATGAGAACTCAGGGGAAGATTTTTCTTGAGCTCACTATTAAACATGATCACAAATATGTGCCCAAAGAATAAATCCTTTAGATTAAATAAAATTAGGTGGATTGTACTCTTTTCCCCTTGATGAGTTTTTCTGAAGTTTCTCGGCCAAGGTTTTTAATGAGGCAATCGTGCAACACACCATAACATGTATTATGTATTCTTTCTCTAAATTTTTTCTACTGGATTTTTATAGAGTTTTGATGAAGCATAAATGTGTCGGATGAGTGACCAAGAGTGTGTGTTAGAAAACATAGGTCTAAATCTATAAGCTTGGTCTATTAGTAGACACCCTCTACTTACTTTATAAATAGGGGTCCTAATCATTGTAAAGTGTACCAGTGAACAGAGAAAGCAATAAAGAAAGGAATTCCCTTTTTATCTTTTTGTGTTCAATTTATTATTCTGTATTATGTGTGTTTGATCCATCTCTATTGCATAGGAGGAACCAACTAGACTGGACTCGCCAGCAATGGTTTCTCAACAAAACCAACCGGGTCTGGTTGAGTCAACAAAGGATATGGACATTTAGGTCCATATGAAAATACATTCTGCAAATAAGATGGCGTATTAGGATAAAGTAGGCTGTAATCCCCTGTAATGGCATCTTTCAAAATAGTCTAACTTGAGAGTGACATATTTATCAAAAGTAATTGAAGAGTCACATCTCTAGATCAATAACTAAGGAGCGGCATATATCTAATTTCCCTTAAAAAAGCAAAAAAGAATGGAGCCTCTTGCGTTGCTCATAAAGGGTCGATTCTTCTGAGCTAAGGCATATAACTGTGGTTTTTGAATTCTAGTTTATTTGTGAAAGTCAGTACACAGAGAGAAATAATCGTATGTGATTTTAATTAGTATAACTGAACTCGATATGATTTATACTATAATTAACCTATAAACTCTGTTTTAAAAATACATCATTTAAAAATAAATTATTATAAAAATAATAGTCAAAGCTTAAGCATAAAACCAAAATATAAGTGAGCCAAAAATTGGGGCGAAGGCTCAACAGGCCATCACCACCCGTGCGCGTGTTGTTAGGTCACTGCAATCGTGCCAATGGCGTCCTTTTCCACCTCCTCCTCCTTGTAGCCTCCATTGCTCCTAGCTCGCCAGGACAACCAGGAGGCAGCCATGGCTGCTTCGTTGGGTGCGTCCCAGATGCGGCACAAGGGCAGGAAGCAGAAGCAGGTAGTTCTTTTGCGGTTGGAGTTAGTTTCTCTTACATCTCTCGTTGGAATCGCTCGTTTCTCGGATCAAATTGTTGTTTCTTGTTGTCTTTGGTTGGGCGGTCGAAGGAACGTATGCAGAGCTGGGCTGAGATGGTGTTGTGTTGTGGTGTGGATTGGGGGTGCGTACTGCAGCTGTGGCACAAGGTGGTGCTGCGCAAGTGGCTCAACATCGGCTCCGGGTCGGGGGACTCCGACTTCAGCGCCGACGAGGGCGACACCACCGAGGGCGAGTCCGACTACGAAGGTTACTTACCCCGGCCTCCCCTCTTCTCTGCCCTCCCCCTGTTTCTTGGGCACAAGCTGCTCTGATTTGATCCGTTAACTCAGCTTTCTCTTGTTTAGAGCAAAAGGGGGGAGATTTTGGTGTGGAGATTTGAGTGCTAGGAAACGAGCGGAATGCAAATTAACCACTGTACTGCAGTGAAAGTTCTTTTTTTTTTTTGCAAGCTTGCTGTTTGGGCTCTCCGGCTCTGGTGTTTCTGCCTTAACGACATGCCTCTTTCTTTTTTTAGAACAAGATTAGAAAACTCACCTCGAAGAATTGGTTATTTGTTTAACTAGAGTTTGTTGAGTTGTTTTGTATGTTTATTGCTTGCTTTCTTGTGTAAGTACATGCTTGTGCTATTATGAGTGCTGGCAATTTGGTATGGTCATCTACTCATCTCTCTGAGAGAGGCTTCCGTTGTGATGTCTGGCTAGTACTTTCTGCACACAAGCGATTTTGTTTGGTATATTCGACCTTTTTAAGGAAAAGAAGGTTAGGTCAAGAAGTTTAAGGATTCGGCAAACTCGTGATACCTTTTGGTTTGTGTGAGAAAAAAGGTGGTGACTTTTTCTTACCCCTTTGCTAGGCTTCAAAGCATCTCATTGCTTGTTAAGTTATTTCACTGCCTTTTCAGAAAAAAGCAACAAAATAGTAAGGAATGGTAATGTAGCCATCTTTTCTTGTTCACTTTACTATCTAATGGTTGTTATGTCTCCCTTCTGGCTTCGATACGAAGCTCTATGTTAGTTCTTCTTAGTAAAAACTTGCACTGTGTTTTATAGTCATCGCATTTCTTCAGCTTAAGTTTGCAGATTGATATTAATAATCATGCATATTCTGATTGCTGACTTTATGCCATTTGTGCAGATATATGGGGTTGGGAGCAGAAACTGTATGATGAAGAAAGGAGATTAGCTGGACGTGGTGCAGGCACGACTGGTAATTTGATTATTATCTAATAATTTGTCTTTGGAGACATGCATGCACAAGAGCTGCATATTTAATTTTTGATAATTCAATTTTTCTCTGTATATTCGTCATTTAGATGAAAAGGCACCTATTTGATTTCGATACCAGGAAATAGGCATCGGGTACTGGTCATAAAATACTAACCTGGGCAAAAAAAAGATGCTGGTTTGATTATGCAGACACAGATTATTTGCCATTCATTTACCATGGAAGCAGGAAGTTCTGTTCGAAATCAGTTACATAATGAGAGATTGCACTCTCGAATTTCAGTTTCCCTGGGGCAATGACGCTTCCAATTTCTGAATGTTGTACTGTTCTAAAAAATAGTGCATTGTGATTTTCTGGTTTTTGTTAGTAAACATTTCAAAACAATTCATGCATGACAATGAATGGAAGTACAATTGATGGGAAATCAGCAAGCATTTTGATGGCTTCCAATATGTGTTTTGGACTTTGGAGTTCAGTTTGGTTACATTAAGTGGATGTTAGATAAGACACGGGTTGACAGGTTGCCTTATGTGCTGACACAAGCACCTGTTTGATAAATCATGGGTTTGCAGGTTGCTTTTGTTATGAATATTGTATATGTATTGAAGAGGCCGAATGGGAAATATATATAGAGTACAAAGGGGACACAGGACTAAACCTTAGTACAATAGGAAATACCAACAATACCTTTAACACTCCTATCAAATGCAAGGCATATGCAATAGCATTGTATTTGAAAGGGGTGGACATTCAAATAGGGAAAAACTAAAATCCGAGTAATGAAGATGTCGTTGTAGCATGCAGCTCTTGAAAAATATGTCGAGTCGAAGAGGAATGGATAGAAGTATGGTAGTACAGATTGAAGCTCAAGACGGCGGCGGCGCAGTGCACAAGAAAGCGCAACAGAAGCATAATGCAGAAGAAGCTCGGGGCGGCGCGCAGAGAGAAGCGGCGGCATCATAATGACTTCTACGATCTGCATGCGGCTCAGAGAGGAGCGGCGGCTGCTGCCATGCAAAAAGAAATTTCTATGCTTCTATGACTGATAATAAATTTGTGAACTCGCATGGCTTAGACGAACTAAAAGATAGATAACTACGGATTTGAATGGATGCAACGGAAGACTCAAACAAAAAGACTCAAAACTGCAGATACTAACAGTAGCTCAACACAAGACCTAAAATCTAGCAGTGCACCACCATCAGATGGTAGAGCCTAATCCACCCAAACCCATCCTAATAAAGGAAGCATACGAGTGGACTCAATCTGCTAGAGACTCCACCACAAAGCCAAAGAACGCTAGCCAGGTACGCGTGCGACGCACAGAGGTCAGCCATGAGGCTGCGGAGATGGTCGCAGATGGGCTCCAGCGTGAGGGCCCACAAGTACACCTCCGGCGATTAGTCACCGGGGTCCATGCGGACTAAGCGACGGCGTAAGGAGAGGCGGAATCCGGCGGGCTTGGATGGCATCGGGGAGATCGGATCTGGCCATATAGCGGAAAAGCCAGCAGAAGCCTTTGACGATGGCCTCCCGAGCGAACAGGTGGCAGGAGAAGCAGGGAGCCTCCTGCAGCGACGGCGACCAGCTGGAGGAGACGGCGATTCGGCGGGATCCATTGCAGGCTGCCCGGATCCAGGCTGGGGCGGCGTGGTCGGCCTGACGAGATTCGGCGACGGCGGCCACCCGGGCCGCAGCTGCGACTCCCAACGGCGAGGACTAGCGGCGCAGAGTGCGGAGGTGACCAGATTCGGCGATGATGCAGCTGTAGACATCAACGAGCCGATGGGGCAAGCTGGCAGCGGAGAGCAAGCCAGGATCCACCGGATTAGGTGTGGGTGCGTGTGTGAGCGCACGAAACTGAGGCGGCTCGGATCCGGCGATGAGGAAGAGCCCGGCATCCGGGGAAGAGCGCGGCGGCTCGAGGGCATCCGGATTCGGCGACGTACTCGGCGGAGATGTTGTCGGCCTGGCTATGGTAGCGTCGGGAACCGATGGCGTCCGCCTGCACCCGAGAGCGGTGGTGGCTAGAGATGAGGCAGCAGTGGCCTGAAACGAGGTGGTTGCCCTCGGGAATGGAGATCGATCCTGCTGGGGACAGCAGCAGCGAAAGACATACCCGGGAATTGAGAGGTTTGAACCTTAGTTCTGATACCATGTTATGAATATTGTATGTATATTGAAGAGGCTCAATGAAAAATATATATAAGGTACAAAAGGGACACAGAACTAAATGCTAGTATAATAAGAAATACCAATAATACCCTTAACAGCCTTATGCGCAGATGCGCTGAAACAAGCACCTGTTTGGTAACACATGGGTTGGCATGTTGCGTTATATGCTGACACAATCAACTATACATTGTAAATGTAGGCAATCAAATGAAGGCTGTCCCTTGCAGGCTTAGAAGGCACAAATCAGAGACCCTTCGTGCTCAGTACATTGATGTCAGAGAACTCAGGTATAGTTGTGTAGATTTGTTCCCTGTTATCATTTCTTTGGGCTTCCTATCATCTTATGTAGTGGCTGAAATGAGATGCGTGCTGCTCATTCCACCTGATTCCTATCATATAAAACATCGCAGAAGATTAATACTAAATAATTGAACCCAATGCAAATAGGCTGTAATAAATAAAATACGCTACTTTTGTGGTAATGTTGTTTCAGCCAATCTGCCAGTTTTTATTTTCAGGATTTGCGTAGGAACATGGAATGTTGGAGGCAGGCTTCCACCCAGTGACTTAGACATTCAAGAATGGTTGGATATGGAGCAGCCAGCTGACATTTATGTTCTTGGGTAAATCACTGTTCAAAGACTTTCAAATGCATGAACTTTCATTTCTTGTTTTGCTATCTAAAGATAGTGGCACAGATCCACACAAAATGAACCATCAAAATCTGGTATATCAGTTGTAATCTTGGTAAACTACAAAAATTGTTTCTGAATGATGCATTGGAAACATATTTGAAAACTGTTTGGTTATCACATGTAGCTTGATAAGTTTCCTGAAAGTGACAGGTATCTAAGTAATAGTCTACATTAAGCTGTTATTCATCTGTGTTACACATTACTTATTATTTTGCTATGTTACGATGTTAGTTGTTTATTGCTTGTCGCTACCACTGCTATTGCTTATCTCTTTTGTTTAGTTTGCGTTACCATTAAATTTATGGTTATCATTCAGGTTTCAAGAAATTGTTCCACTAAATGCTGGGAATATATTCGGTGCTGAAGACAGCCGTCCAGTTGCAGTATGGGAGCATATCATTCGTGAAACTTTAAATAAGAATTGTCCAGATAAAACGAAGCATAAATGTCACAGTGATCCTCCTTCACCATCAAGGTTTAATCCATCAGATTATCTTCATGTGATGGAAGATGAATTGCTTAGTGAGTCCGACAATGCAAGTGATGGGGAAGTTCATCCTTTGATTGAGCAAGACATTATTGCAGTTATTAGTGATAGTGGAGTTCATGATAAAACATATAAAAACCCCATTCCTTCTTCCGATGAAAGAGTTCATAAAGGCAAGGACTTCAGCAGGATGCGTTCAATAAAAACTTCTGATCAGTACCGCAACATAAATTATGGAAAATTAAGATCTAATGTGGAAGAGCCAACCAACCAAAAGAAGTTAACCCATACGCTCAGTCATTCAGAAAGGCTTGGAATGATTTGGCCTGAACAGCCATTGGATATGTGGGCTCCCCCTCTCCAGGACAGCGCATCATTTACTTCAGTGAAGGCTCTAACAGCTTCTATGTCTTTTAAATCAACGCATGAGAATTTTAATGCTTTTCCAGAAGATAATTTAGTCCATGATGTTAACACTCACAATATAGTAGTTAAAAGGAAAAGGCCATATTTTGTTCGGATAATAAGTAAGCAAATGGTGGGAATATTTCTTTCAATATGGGTTCGGAGAGGCCTGCGGAAGCACATTCAGAATTTGAGAGTATCAACTGTAGGTGTAGGCGCGATGGGTTTTATTGGTAACAAGGCAAGTACCAAATTTTATCTTCTTTTGTTTTATTATTCATTTTGCATTGTCTTGTACTTCATGCCTTTTATCAGCTGTATGTGTTTTCCATGAAAAATTTCGTTCCATTAACTTGGTTATTCTGCAGATAATCGCTCCATGATGCCTTCTCTCATTCCATTGTCTTTCAGATTTATGGTGTTTCCTTTCGTTAGCAGATGCATATTTTTTTATGTTGAATGTAGTATGTAGATGAATTCAGCATATTTGCCAGATCAAGCATGCAGCTTGACATTTCAAGCACTTAACAGTGTTATAGCTGGATCATACTTTGTTAGAATGCTGCTTGCCACATGACGTAGTGACTGCCCACTGTTCAAAATGCATGGTCTTGTATTACCACAGCTATAATAAAATGCTGGAGTCGATTAGCTCTTTAAATACTCTATTTCTTTAAAGTTCAACATCTTCTAATTTTACCAGTTATCATACTGTAACACATTGGCCTATAATGGCTTATGTGTGTGTGCATATGAGGATGCAGATTAGTCCCACATTGCTAGTTTAACATGAGAAGCGGCACTAACATATAAACCCATAGGAACTATTGGTAATAACTTCCGGTTAACTATTTTGCGCGAAGCAAGGACGAAAGCGCTAGCAGATTGTTACGTGTGCGTGACTTATCCATAATAGGGTTAGGCCTAAGTCAGTTTGGATCCTGAGGCGTTACAAATGGTATTAGAGCCGATCCTCGCGGTTACACGGGTGCGTACGGGGTCAGGAGCGTGGGCATATGACACATGGCGCATGTGGGTCTGGAGTGGACACACGGCATCGTATATGTACTAGCACTGGACTCACAGACATGTGCCAAGAGGGGGAGGTCTTGGTCATTTGCCCCAGTGTGGGTATATTGGACCGACGAGAACGTCGGGTTTTTTAAGGGGGGTGAATGTAATACCTCGGTCCATGATGGTCCATGTGTGTATGCACATGAGGATGTGGATTAGTCTCATATTGTTAACTTAAAATGAGAAGTACTAACATATAAACTCATAAGAACCATTTGTAATAACCTCCAGTTAACCGTTTTGCGCGAAGCGAAGACGAAAGCGCAAGCAGGTTGTTACGTGTACATGGCTTATCCATAATGGGGTTAGGTCTAAGCCAGTTTGGACTCTAGGGCGTTACACATACCATCATCTCATATCATTTATTATCAGATTCAGTTATTCGGCATGAACACTTGTTTGATATCTGATTTAGAAAATCATATGTCAACATTTGTTTCTTTAATGCTCCAGGGATCAATATCAGTCAGCATGTCTATACATCAGACACCCTTTTGCTTTGTATGTTGCCACCTGACCTCTGGTGAAAAGGATGGAGATGAAATAAAAAGAAATGCAGATGTTGAAGAAATCCTTCGAAGAACAGTATTTAACCCAGTTCCTAGAGTTAGCATGCCTAAGAGAATACATGACCATGAGTAAGTTAGCAAATTTGTGTCTTCTGAAAATCTTTGCTATCCTCCAAAAGCTTGCACTCAACCAGAATTTCATCCATGTGTATATATTGTTGTATGGCGATTACTAGATAGTTGGATCCAAAAGCATGCTATATTCAGCCATTTCCTTATTTTCTTATATTTAGCCATGTCCTTAATTTCAGAAGGATCATATGGTTAGGGGATCTCAACTATCGAATCAACTTATCATATGAAAGAACGCATGAACTTATCTCCAAACAAGACTGGGATGAATTGTTTGAGAATGATCAGGTAGTTCGATGACCTGGTACACAGTCATTACTTTTATAGAATTCTGGATCATGCTTTTGCTGTGACAGCTAAAAAGAGAATTGAGGAAAGGGCGTGTGTTTGATGGTTGGATCGAAGGAGTTATCAGCTTTCCCCCAACATATAAATACGAATTTAACTCAGAAAAGTATCTAAGTGATGAGCCAAAATCTGGGAGAAGAACACCTGCATGGTATGCTGTTTTCCTAGGCTCCGCCTTTTGTTTTTGCATAATTGATCTGGTAAGATTCATTGTAGTTCATACCTGGACATCAGAACTGAGGAGAATTCTTGCCTCCTTGTGTAGGTGTGATAGGATTCTTTCGCACGGAAAGGGAATCAGGTTAGTTTCTTACAAGAGGGTGGAGCTTAAGCTTTCTGATCACCGCCCTGTGACTGCAGTTTACATGGCCGATGTTGAAGTTTTCTGCCACAGAAAATTGCAGAGAGCTCTAACATTCACCGATGCGGAGGTGGAGGATCATCTTTTATTGGAGGAAGAAAGCACTTCTTGAAAAAAGAACACTGAACTGTGGGACAAAGGCAAGTTCTCAGCTCAAGATCAAGTGAGCTGGTGAAATGGCTGAATGGCAATGCCGATTTTTGGAACTCTTTGCTAAAATGTACAAAAGCAGAGGTTGTTCAATTGCATTACATGTATTTATCAGCATTAGCTTACATGTACAAAAGCAGAGGTTGTTCACAGTTTCACTGATGATGTTTCCTCCATTGTTATTTGATTACGAACATATCGTTCAGGAAGCTTCATTACAGGAGCAGTTTACATTATCGTGGATCCTTATCGAGCCATGGCATCCTCGCTTGTCCTGATGCCATTGTTTGGAAACTCAAATAAATAATTATGTACATTGTTTCGCGATCGACCAGTCATACAGCAGGGTCTAGTCTTTTCGTTCCTTCGAAAATTGTGTTTTCTCTCCATGTTCTGTTGCTTTATTGTCTGTTAAGTAGTTTCTTTTTGACGGTCTGAATGTAATTGAACATTTAAATCTTGTAAACAATGTAAACAAGCAAATGTGTCATCATGGGGTCTGAAGGGTTGAATTTATTCTGAAATCAGATGCCATTGCACTCGAGCTCTTTTGGATTAGGGGCGTCAGGGTTTGTTTTGACTTTGTAGCCACAACTTGTCCTTCCAAAATTTGACCATCCCCTACTTACGCGAGTGTTATTTGGTTTGCTCTCAATTCGGCAGCTAAATCTTTTCTCCTCTCTGTTAATGACAAGTGGGTCTCACATTGGCCTGCCAAATTTTAGCTACAGTGAGCGCAGCACGGCTGCCCAAAATGCACATCACTCGAGGACTACTTGAACTGCTGCGGTCGACCTTCACCTGAATGGTACCCTCGTACTGAGAGTGGTAGTCCCGGGTCTGACATCGTGTGCTGGCAACGCTAAGACTAACATGCAAGTCTTTCTGAAAGTTCCGCTACAACAGATCCCGATAGCCACAACTGCTAGCTTTGAGCCGAAGTATCACCACAACTTATAAATGGGTTGTACACCGGTTCGTACCGAAAACAACTATGATTCATTGCACTGTTCAGAGAAAAATCACTGTACTTTATTTTTTAAAAAAATTTAGCATTCGAATGTCTATTTTTACGAATCCAACACCTTCGTTGACCTCCAGAATTCGGCAGCAGACCTACCGAGCCCCCCGTCCTCGGTTGCATCTTGGTTGCACTATGCAGCCGTAATTAGCGTTTTAATTAGCAATAAACATATTTAGTTAGTACTCATCGTAATTAATTAGTATTGTTCATAATTAACTAATGCTAATTAAAGCACTAAATTAATCACATTTTATTTAGTGTTAATCATAATTAATTAGTACTAATAATGTCGGTGCAAATTAAGTGTGCGCAATATTTTATTGCACTCATAACTAATAAGTACTAATCACATTAAATTAGTGTTTTAATTAGTGCTAATTAAAGCACTAAATTAATCATATTTTATTTTGTGCTAATAGTATTTAATTAGTCCTAATCACCATTAATTAGCACTAATCATGTCAGTGATGATCAAACATGCACGATACTTTTACAGCCACACAGTATACTATCCATGCATAGCCACACAGTATGTTGTCCATACACAGCAGCACAGTATACTGCATAGCCCTCACTTTTTTCACCGCTCATCCCCTCCGTCTAAAACCACTAATTTCAACAATTACTATTTATTTGGCTATAGCTTATAGCTTTTGATTAAAAGTAAATAGTAATGACTGAAATTAGTGGCTTTTAAGAGGGAGCAAGCGGTGGATAAAATGATGGAGAGATACGTGCATGTGACGAGAACAAGAGGAGTGGGCTGCATAATGCACCCGTGACCCTCTGCTTTATTTAAGAAGCAAGATGGCAACAAGAGGAGTAAATCCTGAATTTTATCACACGAAAGACTTTTAAAGTTATACAAATAAAATATAAGTGCCCACATATACTTTCAAAAATCACAGCAGTAAATCATCAATATTAGAAGTGAATTGTTAAAAGAAATATTGAAAGTTGTAGGATAAAAAATAATTGAATAGAGAGGGTGAATATGAGGTTTTTTAAATTCTTTTGGCTTAAACATAATTTTAAAGAAGGTATGAGCTAATTAAAAATATTTTGCACAAGTCAGTGCCTAAATTCTTTGTCTTGCTAAGGCACCACAAACCTATATCTAGGCAAAATACAATTCTAGGTAAATAAGTCAATCAAGTAATTGCTGTAAATGTAAGTGCAAAAAGTAAATGCAAGAGGATTAAACCACAAAGATAACATGCAATGTTTTCCCGTGGTCTTGAAGATTTGTTTGTCTCCCCTAATCTATATTAAGGGAGCTTGAACTAATCAAGCCAGCTTTTTACGCAATCTTGAGTACTTCCTCAATCCACTATGGTAGCTCTTTCCTGCTCAGGTAAGTGAGCTCTGACTTTTCACAATTGTGCTAGGTCATTTCACAATCTTCTTTGAAGAGATCATTTTAAGTGTCACAATGATCAACTAGATGATGCAATGTATTTAAATATTCTCAGTAACCTCAAAATGAGAAAAATAGAGCATACAAGTTGAAGAGAGAGTGGTAAGGGCTCAAATGTATTCAATAAAAGTCCAATAGTTCTTGCTTGCGACTGGTGGAGAGGTATTTATAGCCCCCACACACCAGGATGATCGTTGGGGGTCGAAATCCCCAAAAATTAGAGTATGTGGTACTACCACCATGTAATGACCGGTACTAATTAAATATATCTTTAAAAAATAATCTCTATCTATAAGAAAACCTATCTCTAACAGATGTAATATATCTATAAGGTAATAAACACATCTAATAAGGAAACTAAGTATTCTTCTCTCTATCTTAACTAATCTATTCATGCCATGCACGGCTGCTACAGTACCTTGGGTGACAACTTCTCCTTCCTTCGGCAACATTTCATTCTCGAGCTGTGGTGGCGGCTATGGCTACAACCTAAAGAGACCCCAAATTGATAAGAGATTACGACATTTACCTATGAACTTGAAGACCGTGGCCTCCACGTACAGATGCAGCAACATTGATGGCATCTGCAATCGGCACGGTAGGAGTAGTGGCAACGACGATAAGCATAGTGGCAACCACGACAACGTTGTGGTAGACTTCCATAATGCGGTTGTGGCAGGCTTTGGTAGTGTCATGGCGGTCTTCGGCAACACTTCGATAGGACATGACAAAGTCACGATGAACATCAATAGTACAGCAGCAAGTCGCGGCAGTGACATGGTTGCTACAACAGGCTTCAGCAGCAACACGGCTGCCACGGCACGACATGGTAGGGTTGCGGCAAGCATAGGCAGGACAGCAGCTACCACAACATGTTCCGATGGTGTCATGGCGGCTACTAGGAACAGCGTTGTTACTGCCTTTTGTTGCGCCTTCTTTTGATTCATGATCTTTTCCATAGTGGCATGCAAATTAAGGAATATGGCCGCCATCTTCTTGTCGATATCGACCATCTTATTGGCATTAGCCTTTATCGTGGCCAACGACTCGACAACAGAAACTATGATAGCATAAGTCGTGGGAAGGGATCAACTGATCTAATACCAAATATGATGAATCTTAGTTCATTGGGGTAAACACCAACAAGAGGAATGCCAGGTGGCGTCGGTTTGGTGGGATGAGAGATTTAACTATAGACTAGAATGATAGAATTTAAGAAAGAGATATTAAATTTTTTTTATTGCTGGATGATAATGAATATATGTCGTCCCTTTTACAGAGATAACTTAACTTGATCTCTAAGAAATAATCTCCATATATAAAAAACCTATATCTAATAGATAAAATATATCTGTAAAGTAGTACACACATCTAATAATAAAACTAACTATTTTTATCTCTATTCTAACTAATCTATTCATACCATGTAAAGAAATACGGACAATGTAAAGGAATACGAGAAAAATAAAAAAAAGGCAAAAAAAGCCCCAAGACAGCTTAAAAAAGATAAAATTAAGAAGCTAAAAGTTAGAAACTAAAAGCTAAAGCCAACTTGAGCGGGGCTAAGGGTCATCACAAATTACTACATTGGTTTAAATAGGGATAAAGAATACATCACTAAAGGCTTTCAACTTTCAAGACATTCACAAACATGAGAGGATCAGCCTAGAACTACTTGAACCAGAGCTATTGAGCAAGAAACCCCATCCGTGATCTGCCTGAGCATGGTGTCTTTCTCCTCGTCAGTCCGTGCGTGTCGCTGCCTCGCCATCTCCCAGTCCCAGTGCCCCTTGTCCTGAACATACCGATGCTTGAACAATGCAACACGGCGCAGCGCCGTGCGTGCTCCCACGACAAACTTGACAAAGTAAATCTGCCTCTCCGTGCCCTCGAAACCGGCCATCACAGACTCCTTCAGCTGATGTTGCCCGAGCATGGCGGGCTGCCATGGTATCTCATCCCCGGTCTTCTCTACGCAAAGGGACAATGTGGATGTGGAGGCTCTCTAGCGAAGGCGCCGTCTCGAGGAGAAGGCGGGGCCACGAGACTTCCCAGGATGAAGGCACATCGGCGAGCAACAGCCTCCTCAGGTTGGGTGACAATGACGCGCGGGGTGCAAGATGGCACGATCCATCTCTCGGGTCCAGCGAAGCGGATAATCATGTTGGTTATGTCTGGGGTGTGTCCAAGAACAGCTCAAGCCGCAAGTTCTTCGCATACATCAGGAGGCGCTCGTACCTCCTGATGTTAGGCATGAGCGTCACCGTACGAACAACATCCGTTGTAGTTGTGGAAGACGTCTCGGTGGCCGAGGATGCACCGGTGGTAGCGCGGCGGGAGTATGTGGCCGACCCTGAAATCGAGAGCCGGGAGGTCACGGGGGAGGCGGGCCCAGCGCTTGAAGAGCAGGCCGGTGCCGAGCGCCGTGCGGGTGTTGAGGATGCGCAGGGCGAGGAGGAGGTCGTCGGAGAGGGCGCTGAGCCGGTCGTCCTGCTCCTGGCCATGAGAGAGCTTCCTCCCACTGCGCGAGGAATCGAGCAGCGAGCAGAGATGGCAGACATTGGTTGTTCGCGGCCGGCTGCCGCGGTTTAAACAGAGGAGTCGGCGTCGGCATGAAACCTCCTCGGATCCTCATTGCTTCACGACGGCAGCGGCAGGAGGAGGAAATCGATTCCGGAACTCTTCCGAGCGGCGAAGAATCCAACGCTGGCTTGACGCGGCGCAACTTGCCTGCACGACGGATCACCACCAACCGGCCGCTGCCCCTCATCCCCTCCGCCCATCCGCAACGGAGGGCAAAGCCTGCAGACGGCTGCCAGGGTCCTCGTGCACCTCAGCCTTGATGGTGACGACGCGCGCGCGGGGCTCGTGGCGGACGGCCCTGTGGACGCGCTCTCCGTCCGCGGCATTAGTCGATTTCCTTCAGAAAATCGGAGTAATTGTCGCCCACTCAGAAACACATTTCTTCTGACCAGAATCATATAGGTAATGCACAGGCCGAGAAACGTTACTACTGTTACAGTTTGCACGTAAATGAGGATAAACGAATCAAAGGCCAGCCCTTTCTACCCGTGTGGGCAAGAATTACATATAGACAACATTGTTGACACAATCTGGAAAGGTTGACGAGAACTGCTTGTCGGACTAAACTAAATGTCATTTGTTAAAAATATAAGGATGCTTTCTCCAAAACTCCGGCCGCATGTCAACGTGGGCCACTATCACATCCCACCGCTGTCTTGTTGTGACATTTTCGCTATCCGCCACCTTTGCAGATTCTTCCACCTGTAGCCATTTGCAATGTACACATTCAAATGACAAAGCAATTTAACATAAGGCCTGTTCTTTTTGATTGTGGCTGATGGTTTTTGGCTGCGGCTGATAGCTTTTTAGCTGTTTGCGACAGAGATTGCGGAAAGAGAGATACTTGTTTACGATTTTTGATGGTACATATATTAGACTTTTAACGTGTACTACAATTAACTTGTAGACCTTGTCTTAAAAAAATACTCTGTTTCAAAGTTAGGTACTGTAGCAAAAGCCAAAAGCGGCTTTTAAAAGCCGCAAAAGTACAGAGCCATAGTAGAAAACTTTGAAAACCATCTTTTTCTCATAGCAGCATTTCTACCTGATCAATTGGAGTAACACAGGGTGCATAATTTGGTTGTAGGTCGTAACCTGGCAGCCAATTTTCACTTTTTCTTTTTCTTTCATGTAAATGCAATGGTTTAAGAGGCTGTTCAGAATCAGTTGGAGAACACTATAAATGAGAAATACCATGGCATTTCTCAGATGCAATCCCTTTTTTTTTTTTTTGAGGCAATGCAGAATGATTTCAGAAATTATGAATAAGGAGCAAATGCAGCATGCCATATAAGCCAGAACTTCCTTTCGGTTATAGTTGTTGAAAAGTTGCTTTAATCTTTTAGGTAAGTTAAATGTTGTTTCTTAACCATCGCTACATTGTTCAATATGCTATATTGTTATTCTGGCTTGCTATCTTAATTAAAAAAAACTGCAGTACAAACAATACAACATTGCTGTTGAAAATGGTTCTCAGAAAATAGTAAAATTACCTTTTGTCGGTAAGTACATGAGCCCTTTCGGAACATAGCCGGTTCATTGTTGTAGTTCATTTGAAATCGCTGAAAAAGCAACTCATTCTTGTCCTTCGATAATGTTCCCTTCAGGTAACAGTAAAGAGTTAGAGACTGTAGATAACTAAAGAATTAAATAGGATAAGGCAAAAAAAAGATTTTAAATCGTAAATGATGAAAGAAGACCTTCAATATTTCATGAGCTTCATTTTCGCTTTTTCCAGATTTAACTAACATCCAAAAGCATGTATTGTATTGGTTGCTGTTGTGACCTGCAGATTAGCGTGTATAATGAGTCAGCTCATGTGCTTCCTTTTGTGGTTTCTTGTAACTACTGGAAGAGCCAAGCCCTTGCAATAGGACATCGTAAAATAAAACCAAGGGACATGGGCATTGATCAGTATTCATCAAAGCATATAGCTATACAAGCACTAAATTTTAAGAGAATTGGGTATATACCACCGAAATGTGCCTGGTTTTGATATATACCAGAATAAATGAATTCGCATATTACATACTGTACTATTTTAGAGAACTTCATAAGCATTTTCGACTAGTTAAGATGTACTTGTTTTTTTAGGAAGAATAGCTCACATTCTGCTTGCCTCCATGACAAGTAATCACAAACAATCTTTGGTTTTGGGTAACACAGAACTTCTGCCTCAAAGTGTGGTGGCTGCACTAATTCCTTATTGGGGAAAAATTCTTTCCACTTCATAATGTAAAAAGAAGTGAAATATGACGAACAGGAAGAAAGGATTAAGCTGCAAAAGAAATGGCATATTTTGTCAAAGGCTTGACCACTTGAAAGAACATGTACTGTAAAAATGCACAAAGCTGGCAACTACCTCTCATGTCTCTGATATAATTCAGTCTTCTCCTGGAACACAAAGCTGCAACAATAACAATAAAATAAAAACGATTGTTTGAAATGAATCTTCAGATTTCTCATCCAAACATAAAAAAAACATCCGTCTAAATTGAAGTGCATTTACATTTACAGCTTTACCATATGGTTCACTTACAGTTTTATTAATATGATCTTTTATCTTGCCAATACTATATGTATTATGTAAAATCACTTCTGTTGATGAGAAGAGGGGAAAATGTGCCATGCAAAACACAGATTTTTATAGTTTTTACTCTAAGAACAATGATTTTTAAGGGGTTATATCATACCTGTACTCATTGCTAAAACCATAGCCAAAGATAATGTCAGGGAACCACTCCATCATCAAAGAAGCAGAAGCATTCATCACTTTTAGAGCGGTCTCATCATGTGGCTTGTCAAATGAATGGATCAATGGGAATCTGGGAAAAAAGTTTGAATTTACCTTGTTGACAACACAATCTAGTTATCTAAAAGAGATTGCAACATGTGTTTGAACAAATAGGAAACAAGGGGTCCTCACTGATCAAATTGGCAGGCGTTGATGCGAACAACAGTCCAATTACAAGGTGGAAGCCTATGGATGATGTTGAACTTCTTGACATACTCGTATCTATATTTTCCTTTCACCCCAACACACTAGTTAGATTGATGCTGTATATATTTAAAGTTGACTGGAGCTGGAAGCGTAGCTAAAAGAATAATTCAACAAACCTTCTCGAAGAATGTATTGATGATCTTCCCAAAACTCAGGTCCTATGATATCAACATTTGCCACTGTAACAACCAACCGCATTCTTTCTATGGGATTCCCATAGTCATCGGTCTTCACCTTTATTTCTACCTACAGTGATACATAAAACTCTTAGTATGAAAAAGAGCACCTACCTGGGTTAGTTGATCTCAACAAAAAAAGTTGAGAACAAGATGCTCCACAAAATAACATATTCAACAAGCAGGCCGACAAAAGAAATCAGACAAGGAAATGACATAAAATGGCACCTAAGGAGTTTCAATTATCGCTACAAAGTCAAGCATGACAACAATTTTACAAGTAACTATCTGGGTAACCAGCAGAGAAGCCACATTACAAATTTCAATAACTAGTTTGAAATATCTCTGGCACCAAATATGAATATAAACTATCATGATCATTGCTGCAAATCATGTAGATACTTTATTGTGAATGAGCTGAAGCATTCATAATGAAGATGTTGTTTTGCATGCTTGACAGCATTACCTTGTCTCGGTAAACACAGGATCCTTTTCGGAATATAGCCGGTTCATCATCATAGTTGATTTGGAACTGCTGTGAAAGCAACTCATTCTTGCCCTTTGAAAATGTTCCCTAGAAGAAGAGAGATGAATGCAAATAATAATAACAACAACATTTATACAAATGCAACAAAAGACATCTCAAACTCCAGAAAATTTAGATTACCTTCAATGTTTGTTGAGCCTCCTTTTCAGTTTTTCCAGACTTCACCAACATCCAGAAGCATGTATTATACTGATTATTTATATGACCTGAAAGGCGCAAACAAAGAATATGTTCATCCATTGATTAAACTAATTAACTTATTGATGAAGTTATAGGTGCATCAAGTGCGCTTCGTGATCGCAATCTACCAAGGCAAGCCCGTGCCTCAGAGGGTGATGTTTTGACTTATCAGACATACAAATCTCATAGAAGTGATGCATACAGCCATACATAGACCATACTTAAGTTTATTTAATGTTTCTGAAGCTTCATGATTTTTTACATCTTTTGGTAAATAGGATACACAACATGATTTTCTTGTAGAGGACATCAATACACAGAACTGCACAATATAGAATAGGAAAAACCTCATTGGTTGTATTAGAAATGTTGGTTGTAGTTCGAGAAGCTTACAGTCCACTTGCCTCCATGCCAAATAATCACGAATCGTTTTCAAATTTGGATAGCATACAACTCGCCCATCAAAATATGGAGGCTCCCTCAACTCTTTATTAGGAAAGAAATCTTTCCACTTCATCAGGTACACAGAAGTGAAGTAGGAAACACATAATGAGAGAATTTTGCTGCAATTATTGGTAGAGAAGTCAATATCATGATCAGATGCTCAAATAGTTCAGAAAAAAAATAAATGGTGCATATATGCATATTCAAGATATACAGTGAAGAAGTTGGCATGTCAAATGAGCTACCTTTCTCGCCTTTGATAGAATTCTGTTTCCTCTCTGAAAACAAAACTGCAAAGCATACATGAAATTTACTTATGGTCATACAGCAGATAATACAATCTATGTTAACAAGGTAATTTTACTTTGTATGTGTCAAGGATATAAGGATATTTGTGGTACGTATGTACGTACGTACATATGTATGTATATTTGCAATGGAACTTTCATGAGAAGATGCTGTACCTGTACTCATCACTAACACCATAAGCAAAGACTATGTCGGGGAATTTCTCGAGCATAGAAGTGGCACAAGAGTTCATCAATCTTAAAGCACTCTCATCATTCGGTTTCTCAAAGGCATGTATCTTTGAGAATCTAACAAAAAGAAGATTGAAATTAGCGGACAGAACAACAAAAATAAACTATTCCAAATTATAAGTAACTGTGATTCCTCAATTTACATGGTGTGACCTTTTTCTTATGTTTCTCACTTGCTCATCATCACAAAGAAAATCAAGCAGAAGACATTTGTACAGGATACTAGGGTAAGAACTAAGAAACAAAAGGTCAGGGCAATTCAATAGCTTAGCTTGCACTAAGGCCATACAGACACATAGCCATGTTGTATCAAGTAGGAAACATAAGTGACATGACCAGATGGTCAATGCAGTTTTTTAACCACTAGTAACCATGTCAGTGTACAGCAAACAGTGAGCGAACTAAAACCAGAGCAATCAATCAACAATAAGACTATCCAGAATTATAGAAAGAAGCAACCTTCCGATGGTTTAATCACTACAAGTCTGTGAAAAAAAGCGTAGATAGGAAGCAGTTTCTTTCGTTCTTTTTGAAGGAAGAGAAGAACTTCACCGGTGGAAGTGGCAACCATCGATGCGGACGACGATCCAATTGGAGGGCGGGAGGCGGCGGTCGAACTCGAACTCCCTCTTCACGTACTCATACTCGCTGTTGGCCATGATCCCACTCCCCCAACGCCACAATCAGACGCCTACTCCTGAAGCTACACCTGCAGATAGGGTTTAGAACTTAAGACTCAAAGTGGAGGAAAACACCAGGTAAGACTGAGACAGGGCAGTCTGGAATTGCATGCTCACAAGCAGTGGTGGTACTAGAAAATGAGGACGACCAGAGATGCTATTTGAGATATTAAAATTAGTACCAAGCATCCAAATTATTAATTAATTGGTATGAAGCTTAATACCCATGCTACTGATATAGGCTATAGCAAAACAGAGAAAAACACAGGAAAACTGTGTAGCATGCTAGAAAAAATTGGCATTACAAATCAACAATAGGACATTACAATTTGACATACTGACTTATCAAAGCAGAAATCTTTAGAGAAAAGGCCTGTTAGCCCAACTTACTACAAAATTGAAATGTTCAGCATACTTAGAAGTAACCACAAAGTTACATACCCCAGAATACTAGTGAAACCACAGTTACAATAACCTTACAAGAAGTAAGGATATAGTATCTAAAGGCAGAATATTCATTGGTTTTCGTCTACAGTGTCAACTAAACTAGCAACTACGCAAAAATTGGTAAACTAGTTCATTATTATAAATATAGGCCTTCACTCACCTGTAATCTAGCAGGGACAATGGAGATTCTGGGCAGCCGGTAGCGAGCGTTTCGAACTAGGGAAGAGGCTTGGGCGCCGTGGAAGAGACGAGGTTGCTACTTACGGACAGCGCTGGGCGCCGGCGAGGGGGCGGGAGGCGGCGCACGGCGCAGTCGCAGGGGAGGAAGTAGGAGACAAGCGCGGGGTGGAGGCGGACTGGAGTCGCTCGACTCGGTGGAGGCGGCCAGGGAGGACGCCGTCGGCGGAGCAGGAGGCGGTACCGACGACGGGGACGGAGGCGGTTTAGGTAATTGGGTTTGGCGCTGTCGGCTGCCCCTGTAGATGCGAGTATTGTGTCTTGCTTATACCAAGTGCTATATACGAGATGATTCAACAAAAAAAATCACAAATATGTTCAGTTGATTGAACTAACTATTCCATCCTGAATGGTCGTATAAATTTGAGAAATATTTTCTTCAGACGCCCAACCATCTCGTTCATTCAAAAACAACTTATCCTACCAATCAAAACACATTCTACTCGTTCATTTCATTCTCATCTTACCAACCAAATATAAGTTTAGTGGGCTATTTTTATGGGACGGGATGACATTTTAATAGACCGGCCTGCCCCACCTGCATCCCTAGAAGGCAGTGACGGACGGCCGGATGGCCCGGATCATGAGCGGAGACGGGACGGAAAGGCTACTAACTCGCTGCGCGGTGGCGACGGCAGGGGTTGTGACGGCGAGCTGTAATCTGGATTGTATTTTTTTTGTTTCTATTTTTGTATGCAATATCATCACGTTTTGTTCGTTTTCGTCATGTATTCGTCTCCATATTTGCATACTCATTTTTTCGATTATGTCTTATAGTTTTTAAATTCTTACTGTTCTGAGAAAGTAGAGAGAGAGACAATTATATACGATTTTATCTAGTATGGCTAAAGTCGATATAGTGTCTATTACAATTAATTTATAAATTATTTTTTAAAAATATATTTTGTTTGAAAACTAATTACTTATAGCTATATATAAGATAGAAGTTAAAAAAGAGAGAGGCAATATCGGGATATATCTGGGCTATCCCTATTCAGCTCAAAATCTGGAGAAAATATGGCCTATATCTGGATATAGGACGATCAATACCCTTCGGTGCATACTTGGTTTCGTCCTTACTGGCTGCAGAAGTACGGTGCGATGCCGCACTAGCCGCATAGTTAGCGGCCCAGCAGCCCGACCACACTTCTGGAAGCCTAGCTGGCCTGGAAACCGAGCCCGTGGCCCATTAACCGCTGATCAGGAGCGAAGTAAATGTACACACACGCCTCAAACGAAGGGAAAGCAAAATCCACGTAAGTCCCCCATCTCTAATATACCAAGTATGTTGTGATGCATGTGATAGTTCTCTAATGTCAGACATACGTCGGAAAATATTTTTGTAATTTTTTTTGCTGGCTCAACTTGCAAATTCTTGTGCCATCTCTTATGTGGCAAAAACAGTCTATATCATCAGCCACGGTGATTGTTCCGTTACCACCTCACAAGTTTTTCTACTTCGTTTTTGAGACTTTAGCAAATATAGTATTAGTTGAGGGGTTAAGTGGACGGAGCGACGGACCATGATAGTTCAGATGGTAATACAGGTCATGTTTGGTTCATAGCTTAACGAAGCCTAAGAGGGTGTTTGCCCGGAAGCCAAAGTTTGCCACAATTCTCTTCGGTAAGTTTGATCAAATTATGCTAGTATCTACCATCGAGTTGCCGATCTTTTGAAATACAAAAAAAGGCTAAATTCCTTGGAACGATTTAACAAGAGAATAGAAATAATCTTTATTGCTATAAACTAATTACAAGAGGCTCTAACTAAGAGATTATAAAGGAATGTACTAGCTCTAATCTTTATAATCTTTCTACTGGTCAGAAGATTATCTTGTTTGGTGTTTTTCTAGTTTTGAATGTGATTTCGATGAATTGCATTTGCCTTGTCTTTGTCTCCTCTTGTCAACCCTTAAATAGCGCTGAAGAAGTGTGAGTTATTCACTCAAGTAGGTATCTTGTTGAATCGTCCCATTCAAACGAGCCGACGGTTACTATCAGAGGGAGCTCTGATAATAGATGATCTTCAGTTATTGTCAGTGGGAGATAATTATAGAGACAACTGCATGACGGTTGTTAGAAATAGAGGGCCGAAATATCGTGTTGTTTGGAGTGAATAAAGTGCGGGCTTTTATTCGCCGCACAAGAATAATTCCCTAGAGGCAGGCTCTTATACCAGTTTATAAGATCTACGAGTGGTCTAGCAGTCGGAAAAAACTACATAGGAAACCTCCAACTAGAGGTACTTGAATAATTACTTTTTGAAAGCTTACGACTGTATATATCTTAAAGTCTTAATTAAATATTAAAGTTATATTTAATAGATTGTTTAATCCTCGTCGGGTTAGGCATATCTTTTTTTCGACTGGGTCTTGCACATCATGAGTCACAAGCTGCCATCATGTGGAAAGGTTCCCTAATGGGTTAATAGCACTTTTGGTCCCTCAAATGTGGCCCGTGGCTCATTTTTGTTCCTGAACTGTTGAATTGGCCAAATCAATCCCCATACTATACATTTTGGATTATTTTGTCCCTCTGTCCAATTGGCATCTCTGTCCAATTGGCATCTCACATGTACAAGATGAGTTGGCAATGGACTATGTGCACAAAGGAAAAGACCAAACTATCCATTACAATTTTTTAATTCCTTGTTCCCGTGTGGACTAGTGTGTCATGATTTTAAGGGTCCAACTAAAAAGAACCATCCCACTTGGGAAACTAATATTGGCTTACGATTGAGCAATTTGGTCTTTTCATGTGCGCTAACTAGGGTAAAGCCCTTTCACTGCTGACTCAGCATGTACACGTGTGATGCAAAATGAACAAAGAATGAAAATGAGCTAAATACATAGTTTTAGAATCTACCCCGGTCAGCCGGTCATTGGGCTCCATGGGCGGTCGCTGCCCTGCTTTGTGGCCGGTCTCCTCGGTTGGTTGGGCCGGTTGCTGGGCCTTGTGTCGGGCGCTTGCCCAGCCGTAGGATCGCAAATGAACGGCCGAGATCTGTTGAGGCGCGACTCCACCAAAACCTAAGGCCACCTTGACTCGAGGAGCCCACGCTGCCCTCTTCTGCCTAAACTTCGTGATGCTCTACCTCCTGCCATCTTCTGTATCCACCCCTTGCCGGTGTCGCCGGTGAACTACCCTCGCGCCTGCCTTCTCCGCTTCCGCCATCGTCCGCTCCACTTTGCCGCCAGCGTCACTAGCGCCGTCGACGAGCCGTCCGTCCCCTCAGCAGGGGCTGCGGCGGTCAACGTCGGAGGGAAGGGGATGGCAGCGGCAGGGGTTGCACGGTCGGTGAATGGTGATGGCGGCGCCATTCCTGTGCCAACCATGCAGTCGTCACCTCACTGGATTCTGGCGTTTCACTTTTTGTTCTCTTTTCATGCAGATCTATTGTTGGTGGGCTACTGGGCTAGACGACAAATTATGCTCCATAATAGTTTTACATTGGCCCAATTGTATTATGAAGAAAAAACATGACTTTAAGAGCATTTGGATTCGCAGCTTGATCAGGATTTGTTCGGAGTTAAGTGAAAAAATTATGCCTAATGTCATACTTGGGCCATAGAAGAACCCCCGTTGTGGAGCTCTGGCATCTCTTTGTTCTCTTCAACTACACCCGCTGGTGGAGCTTTGGTTCCCATTCGTCAAACCGCATTCCTGCAAAAGTGAAATGACCGAGATGTGAAATTAACATTCTTTCAAGAGGGATACCTGAAGTTTTTCCCCCTTCTGCCTAAACTTCGTGATGCATTATCTTCACAACTTCAAGATAAGCAACTGATCGCATGACTGACTCCTAATTCCCAACCTTCCGCGGATCATGGGTTGCTATGCATGATCAGCAAAGAAGTCTAAAACCACATGCTAACCATTTCCTGAACTGACTTGTGCAATGGAATGAATCAACAGAATCATATGTTCTCAAAGAAGGGAATTGAAAGTGGGAGCAAAGAGCATAGAGCAAGAGCTGAAATTAAGATATCATATCACCATAAGACCAACAATATGTGCTCTTCCTAGAGAGGTAACTGAGAACAAAGATATCATACACTTTGCTCCATGAGTATGTTTCTTTCGCATATTTCATACACCCAGACAAGACCAAATCTGCAAGTATAGGATAGTTAAACTGAGCAAACTGCTCATCTCATACATGACTGACTATTGGCCAGTAAACAGGCAGGTCGCAGCAGTATTTTGTATGAAACAGAAACTTGAAAGCTATGCTACTGCAAAATATCAGCAGCCAGGTTGGCAATTGATGTGATAAAAGATTCAGAACTTTACACTTATTGAATTGTAAGACTGTCGACTGTAAAAATAGGACAAATTCTAGCTTCTCCTGTCTCGTATGTCAATCTGTAACTTTACACAGACATCTCACCATCTCGGTGGTACAGCTTTGTCTTGACTCATCGAAATACGAAGGGAAAATTTGCTTTTGCAGTCCTATGTTCTTTCCTGTGTCATGTAGAAGCCTATTATAGCTTCGACAACCTAATGTATCAGTGCTTACTGTCCTCCCTTGTCTATATAAGAATGAATGCAGCTACAAAAACGAAAAGAACCAAGGACATAGGCAAAAATCTCACTGGCACCACTCTTTCTGAAGCACTCAGAATCTGCACTGGAAATAAGCATCCTCCCTGCGACACATTTGTTGTTACGATCGTTGCAAGGCCTCCAAAAGAACATGCCCTAACATCCTGATCCATTGTTTGGAAATAGATGTTGAATGCATATGATATGTTACCATCATGGCTGAGACCATTGCATGAGGACCCATACCCCAGTGGTGTACAATCTGCATTTGAGCATGCATAGTTTACAGAGGCCGGCAGATCTTTGTATTTATCCTTTGCGTCCTTGTTGAATACACACCATTGTGATGGCAAGTACTGCACTCCTTCAACTCCAACCAGATACTTGTCTTGGCCATTTCCACTGAGATCCATAGAGAACTTTGGTTTTCCGTCATATGTGAATAGTCCCCAGTGACGTTCAAAGCGCCCAGGCAGGATGCTCTTCTGGTTCTCATCAATCAATGCAAATAGGTAAGCTTCCATGTGCCCTGGTTTCAGAGGTGTGCCAACATTTTTGGCCATCTTCTTCAGAAAACCATCATAGAACTTCTGTGCATATTTGATATTAGCGTTCTTATCACCATCTGTTGGCCAGCCAACCTCACCAACAATGATCTTCATGTCGGGCACACCAGCTTTCCTTAATGACCAAACAAGAGTGTCGAAGTTGGCATCAAACACATTGGTGTATACCATTCCTTTGTCATAAACTGGCTTGCTACCACCATCAAAGAAAGAAAAATTTAGTGGGAAGTTTGGATTCTGGTATAGGCTGATAAATGGGTAGATGTTAACAACAAAGGGTGCATCATTCATATGGAGGAAATTAACAATGTCAACCATGAGGGCATCAATATCCCCGCGGAAATTGCCAGCAGATGGCACTGGTTTGTTCTCAGGGGAGTTGTATACATCGGCATTCAGAGGAACAACTGCCTTGATCCGTTGGCCAAAACCAACCTCATCTAGAGCTCTTTGCATGTTCTTGAGTGCAGGAAAGGTAATGTTGATGAAGCTGCCATTGTAGCTCTTCAGAAAAGGTTCATTGCCAACAGCCACATACCTGAACAATTAACATAACCAATGAATGTAATAGGACACTGCCACAAAAGTACTACTAGTTTTTGATACAAGAAACACAAGGACTACTATAAAAAGTTGTAAATAACTAACCAGCATTAATAAATTTTGTGCACAGAATGTTCATCGAATTCATCTAAATATGCTCAGCTTTACACTGTTCAGACATGAGCAGTTGAGCACGGTAGTGACTAATCATGAAATATCTGGGCCTTGTGTATATCAAAATATGAAGATCCGTCCAGTTTTTAAGTATCATCTTAAGGAAAAAAGAAAAGGAAACTGTAGTAGGAATGTAGGATACTACTAGTCACGCACACAAGAACATTGTGAGTTTGTGACTTCGCGAGAACAAAAGTTCAAAGCTCACTAGCTAAACATGACATCGCAGCTTCACCAACAGCAATATAATGTTTCCCGCTAAAAAAAGAACAGCGCTATAATGTGAAGTCACTGAAGTCCAGAAATACTCCAGCATTACCAACTTATGGTGCAACCCAATCCTTAACTGTTACTCCATGCCCTCACCAATAAAACACATCTAAATTGCCACAGTAAAATTTCTGACAAGAATGTAGGACAAAAAAAATTAAAACAGTTTAAATCACATACTTCATTCTGACTATCGTTGGAAATAAGAAATTATAAACCTATAAATGGTAGGCCACTTGATCAGCCCACTCCAGTGTTTACTCACTTCACATTTTGAATAAGTTTTCAAAATGATATAGTGGAGTCAACATTTATGGAAACACATAAACACCACAAGTAGAGGGAGCACTAAATATCGCCTAACAAAGGGTCCATACTTGCAATGCCATACCTGATACTGCTATGAATGAAACAATTGTTTCGACTCACCATGAACACATCGCGTGCTGCATATATGACCTATACGGCTACACGCACTATCTACAAGACAAATCAAAGTATAGCCCACCAACAACTTCCTCTGTGACTGTGAGGCAACATGCAAAGCATTTTTGCCATCTACGATCAATATCCTTTGTGACTGTGAACTACCAAAACTGCACTAAAACTTCCTCATGCAGCCTCTGTGAACTATCATACACAGCACTAAAACTCAGCAAGCCATCACGCCTCCTACATGACCCATATGACCGACGGAGTAGCTAGCTGAATCACGCAGCTGCGTATATATGATGCACTTGCCTCTAAGACAGTAACATCCATATCTCCAAACGGCAAGAGAGACCTTAACCCAGCAACAGCAGCACGAACATTGCATCAATTTCGCATGAACCAAAACATAAGCGCGTCCCACTATAACATCCAATCGAGCACGTCGCGATCACCAGTACACACAAGTCCATTCCCTAGTGCAGCATTCCGTCGAACATTTTCTACGCGCCCGAACGCACCACGTCCCATTAATCGCGCCGCGCCACCTCCATACGCGCATTTCAGACGCGCTCTAAGACACCACGTCTCGCCACGCAATTCCACCGAACACTTCGGACGCAGCGCAAACCACATGCATATGCGCGACATCGCACACTGGCAATATCGAGCACACCATAGCGAGGCGCGAGGTAAGGTGCTACTCTGGAGAAAGCAGCGCTTGGTGCGTACCTGATGTCGACGCCGGCCAGGAGGTTGTTGGTGACGTTTTCGCCGACCCAGTCGCGGGCGCGGCGCGGGTCGCGGGCGAGGGAGGCGAGGTGGTCGTTGGGGATGGCGAGCATGGCCTGGATGCCGGAGCCGGCGAGCGCGGAGACCGTCCAGGGGTCGGCGTCGAACATCTTCACCCGGTCAACGCCGTTGGCCAGCAGCATCCGGACCACGGCGGACGGGTGCATGGGGTGCGACATCATAGTTCCCCAGTTCACCCCCACGGCTGCGCCAGCGCCGGCCGCCGATGAGGGGCGCGGAAGCAAGGCCACGGCGACGGCGAGGGATACCGCCATGGCCGCGGCCGTGACGGTGGCGGGCGGCCGCGGCGCCATGGGAGGAAGAGGAGGAGGACGAGGAGGTGGGTGGGTGGGGACTAGGGTGGAGCGGTGGGGTTGTGGTGTTACGGGAGAGGAGGTGGTGGGAGGTGCCGGGGTTTTACGAGGCGTAGCGCATGGTTGCGTTGGCGCCTGGCGGAGGAAAGGAGGGCGTCGCTGCGTCGGGAGATTTCTTCACAGGGTGTCATAGGCTCTGTTTTTTTCCTTTTAAGCCAGCTTTTGTCATTGGTTTAACTCACCATTTATCATAACTTGTAAGTTATAATTAAAAGCTATAAACCATAACAAAAAAAACTACCCTATAGCATTCTAAGAGGAGAAAGAGCTTAAAGGACAAATTTTTGCACAAGTTCATAATTGCTCGTGTTGGTAAACACAAGCTAACTACTCCTTCCATGCAAACCTATAGGGCGTATTGTAATGATCTTATCTATAAATATATGTTGTATTTTATATTTTTAATGCAAAATCAATATGATGTTTCCTTTATGCTTTTAGTAAATATGCAGCTTAATTTGTTGTTATCTACGTGCATACATTGAATATACTGCTTAAAGATAATAATTAAAGGTAATATAGCTATTTTTACTATCTTCTTGATCTATATGTCAATAAAAAAATACACTTTATAAATTTAGATGAAATGAGTACTCTGGTGGAAGTAAACGAGACAGATCTTCAACTTTTGTTGGAACCATCTCTACAAGAAGGCGAGGATCACACCTAATCTGACGCCAATTGCATATACAGGGGTAGAGGCGGAATGTCGAAGTGTTTAAGACTCTATTATAAATAATTTTCGGTTTATGAAGTTTTCAGAAGTCAAAATTGAAAAGCTTTCAGATATAAGCCTGGATAAAAGAGTGTCGTCCATATGGCCACATTCCGTGCCATGCCGCGAGGCGCGGCGCGCCTTCCCGCGTGCCATGCGCCCTTTAAGGCTTTTGTTTGGATGCTTGGAGAAAAACCTAGGGAATATTTTCCCTAGGGGGATTTTGAGTGCACAAAGAATCCCTCTCAACCCCTTGAGATAATAATCCCTATGGTAAAATATTCCCTACCACTAGCCATAGGTATAAAAATCCCAGACATTCAAAAATATTTTTAAAAAACTCAAAAAATAGAAAAAAAAATTAGAAATATTCAGGAAAAAATGGAAACGTCTAGAAAAACAATAAATTCAAAAAACACTAACATTCAAAAAAAATCAAAAATGCAAATAAGATAATAAAAATAATTTAAAAATCATGAAATTTTGAAGAAAGAGGGTGCTAAAATATGCATCACCATTCAAATTAGACTCCATACATCTACGCATGTAGACCATGTTCATATATAGGTAAAATCCTAAACTTGTTTAGCTAGTACTACTTGCACCTAGAGCATCATCATCTATTTCATACAACCAAATTAATCATCTATAACAAGAGGTATGAGTCAAATTCATGCAAAAGTTGAATTCAAACATCCGGTTGGCCATGTAGTCTATTTCAAGCATCTCCTCTGCCCCTCTGGAGGCCTCTGAACAATCTCCCCATTCACAAACAACAGCTCAACTGCACACCATAATGAAATGAAATGAAATAGTGTAATCAATATTCGGTATCCATCCTCTCAAACACTATCACCATTACTCCAAAGGCTTCCTTACTACAAACATGCAAGTCCAAGTATATATATCAGAAACATCGACAAGCATGTAAAGCAAGGGACAGATGAATGCAGTAAACTTACAATCATTCGTAAACATTGACTTGCACCACAGCAACCAAGGCACCTCCCAGTCCATCTCTAGGACGCCCGACTGGTCATAACCAGCAAAGGGTGGTCATTACTCATCAGTATGCCTGCATCTGCATGCAAACCAAGACACTGCACAGGAAAACCACTTACTTTGCCAAGGACTACCCCCATCCATAGTATTAAGTTAGCAGGGTGTGAGGCCCCCACGTCATTATCCCTCGGATAATCACGCGTGGCATACGGATTACTATTTGCCTGATCAGTAAGACACTGCTCCGGTAAATAATAAGCCTTTACCAGAGTAGCGCAACAGAACAATAATATAGATACTGTCTTCTTTATTACAACAGTTGCCATAGGGCTTAAAGTCTGATTTTATAAAAGTAGATAACAAAAGTACAAACTAGTACTCCAGGGCCCTCCTACCCGCTTCACTGGGTCGCCTACTCGTCCCAGCCAAGTTGCGGGGTCCACCTCATCTGGCTCCTCCGAATCGCCAACCTCCTCTCTCGCGAGCTCTGCGAAACCTGTCTCCCCCTCATCCTGCTCGTAGTAAGCCTCGAGCGGAGTGGGGTCTACCAAAGGAAATTAATAGCAAGAGTGAGTACCACGGTACTCAGCAAGCCTAATATTAGCAAAAGTGCACTGTATGCCTCTCATGTCCTTAATTCCATATTCTAATCCTTCTTATTCTGAAAATAACTTATGAAAATAGCTGTCATCTTTTACTTGTCAAAAATCTCTATTTTTCCACCCAGTAGGGTAAGATCCCGAGCGATCACCGTAGTCCACACTCCAGTGGACTGGCATGAATTCATGATTTGTTGAGCACTGCGCAGGCTTGTACCACTGTACCCAAAACTACTCTGAACCGTTTGAACTCAGTTTTCCACACTGCCTTAGGTGTGAAATCAGGCTCAAAGTACAGAACCTTTCTCCGATTACGTTACTCCATCCACCAGCCCATCTATTATCCATCGGTATACCAAGTCGCTCGCTTGGGCTCCACCGATTTCCAATAGTGTTGGTTGGACCGGCTCCCGGCCCAACACTCCGTCCTCATACTTACCCAATGTGGTGGACTGGTTAACGTAACGGGATACTAATTTCTGTCCGTCCGAGACGGAGGAATGGTTGGCACGATAAATACGATTCCCAATTCCGAGTAAAAACGTGGTAAGTCCTTACATCATAGCCATATGTAAAGGGGTCCGCCTGACCTCTCTTATTCCTTTCCCTGAACCCCTTTACCCACCATATTTACATCTATACATATATATTTATATAAATCTACTTGTAGCCCTGCTGCTCTTCTCAGCAGAACCCCGGATCCTAACTTCTTCTCTTACTCTTTCTCTTACCTCTTCTCTTTCTCTTCTCTTTCTTACCCTTTCTTGCTTGCATTTTTACTCATGCATTCTTTTTTTTTTCAGAAAACAGTTTTTATGCATTTAAATATACATAAAGCAATCATTCAGAAAATACTGCATACATTTGACATAACTATGTGCATGATCAAAATAAAGCTTGCCTGAGTTGCAGCGATAACTGGAATTAATGAAAAAGCGGTTTTGTTCCTTCGACGGGCGCCGACTCGGACTCTGCAATGCCGAGGCTAAACTTAACAAAGTAGGTATTTATAATATTAATTTTAAGAAATTTATTTTCCTTCCTTTAAATACATATACCCACATATATGTATATACATATGTATACACACACAGTATATATATATATATGCACACACACACACACACACACACACACACACACACACACATATATATATATATATATATGAGCTCGCACGCATATATACACATATATATGTCATTTTATCATTTTATGAGCTAAACAATGAGATTGCTAATAATGAGATTATTTAGTTAAATCGGACTCTTCTCTTCTTTTGTTAAATTTATTTAACTATTTATTTAACCTCTAATGGTTACCAAAAATCTACTCTACTGGAGTTAATTGCACAAAACTTACTTATGAAATAAATCCATTATTTAAAAGAAAAGATCTTATCTATTTGGACAGAAATAAATAAAATCCCCTTTTTCCTACATCTGATTTTGGCTTCCTACTTGGCCCACGCTCGCACGGCCCACCAACCGACCTCTCTCATCTCTCTCTCTACCCTAACTCCCATCTCTCTCTGAACACACTGCGCCGCCGCCGTCCTCAATCCCACTCCCCCTCCTTCCTCTCACCTGACCGCCTCCTCTACTCCCTCACTCGCGCCTCTCTGGGCTCCTACGCCGCCACCTCTCTTGCTCCCCCTCTCTCTAATCTAACCCCCTACTCCCCCTCTCCTTCATCCGCCTGCCCCAAATACTCCACCGATTTCTCTGCCTCCCTCCCCTCTCTCCTCTCTTCACTATCTCCCTCACTTCACCCGAACCGGTCCCCTTCTCTCCTCCTACCTCTCCCTACGGCTGCTACAGGGGGATCCGGCCTAGGCCGGCGACGGATTGGTCCAATGGGCTGCCTACGCCCGGATCTGGTGGGGATGTGCTCGATCGTGGCTGCTCCTTTGGGGCTCGGTGGTGACTCCGCGGGCTTCGACGGCTCCACCGGCGGGGCTATGCGGCGGTTCCCTTGCAGCAGACGCGGGCTTCCAGGCCCGACTACTCTAGCATTCGATGGCTTCATGGGTGCTACCCTTCCTTCCTCTTCTGGCTTACCTTGAACTACTATATTACCTTATTACTCTGCTCTTCTATTCCCTTTACCCGATTGGCTCGGTTGGGAGGCTCTATTGCTCTGCAGCGGGGCTAGAGTCTGGGTTTCAATCTTGAAGATGAAGCCGGCTCCAGGGCGAACGGAGCAAAAGTGGTAGCCACCAGTGCTGGGGTAGTATTTTGATGGTTTAGGTGGTTCTTTGCCCCCTCCTTGGTTCAAACGAAAAAGTAATAGAAGGGGCCGAGGTTTGCACAGAGATCGGATTCGAAGAAGATCCCAAAATAGAAGGAGTGAGCAAGAAGGGTTATGGCCTACTTGTGGGTCGGTTGTGCCAGGAAGTGGGTTGAGTGGGGTTGTAGGCTTGGTCTTCACGTGGTCGCTGTCGAGGAAGAAGCTGGGGGGTGCGGATCTTGGTCGGGTTGTACTAGCTTGTAGTGGTCCCCTCTCTTTTGATGCCGCACTTTCTTCCTTTTAGTTCCCCTGGTCCATACTTGCGCTTCTGATGATCTCCTCTTCCTCCTTGCAATGCCCTCCTGCCTCTTGTTGCGATCAGCTCGGATCTTCACCTTCTGGCCTTCGGCCGAAGGTGCACTTGATGACAAGGTTGAGGAGGAAGGGTGAGCTTTGTGGCTTTTAATGGTACTGGGAGTGTGGGTGATGGCTTACTCTCGGCTCTGCGAGCTTTTTGCGTTGTAGTACATGAGAATGGTTGTGGTTGGGCTATGTTCATTTTGGGGGCTCTCTGTGAAAACAGGGCAGCTAGACTGGGGCTTTGAGCATCTGGGGAGGGTGGTTTTCGGACCATGCCTTGCTGGGGTGGCTTCGACTGGCTGCAGCTGGCTGTCCTTGCGCTTATCCATTCTTGGGTCTGTGACTCCTGTGGTTAGGGACCTCTGGTTGGAAGGGTGAACCGAACAATGTGTCTTTGGTTTGGGTTGGCTGGACAGGACGGGTATTGGCTTATGGGGCTGGAATGAGGGGAACAACCTGTGGCTTTGTGCTGAAATTTAAGAGACGTACTTGCAAGCTTTGTGGGCTGAAAAGATTTAAATGATACTGGGCTGTGGCTGAAAAGAATTTGCTTGTGGGCTTTTGATGGAATGAATTGACGATGGGTCTTGTGGGCTTGGAAAGAATAAATGAAAGTGGGCTGCGGTTGAAATGATTTGATTGTAATGAGGGTTTTGGGCTGAGGTAAGATCAAGAGGGCTTTGGACTTAAGATTTGCCGGATGATGACACCCTCTGAGACGAGAGGCGCCGATCGGCCCGGGACGGTCTGGGAACCTCTAAGACTCTCTCTGGTTGACCCTCACAGCCTAAGGGTACTGACGGCAATCACTCCCATTCCTTTTTATTTTTATTCTCCCTTGGATTGCTTAAATATAAACTTTCTAGTTACTAGAAGAAAATAAGTTTGGGTTATTACTAACAGCAAATCTTAATGCAGGAACAACGGAAGAAAACAAGCACTTGCTCCAAGTCCGAAGACTTCAAAGATAAATTCTTTTCCTCTCTCTTTTTTTGTAAAATATTTTTGTGAAGGTGTTGCAATGATTATGGCTGATGAAATGAATAAATGTAATCCCATTTTGTAATTGAGAATGTAACAAGGTTTAATGTAACGCAAATGCAAGTATGAAATGCAGTTTTGCAAACCTTGATGGCAGTAAAACTTGATGGAGTGCAATACGAATTTTTAATTTACTGCTAATCACTTACTTAACTAGAGATTAGGGTTTGGGTTCTTTCACAGGGCACAACACTGCCATACCTAAGCTTTATAGAATATCTATGGTAGAGCTAGATGGGATTTAGTAGTAATCGAATCATTCAAATGATAGGTGCTGATAGGACTTCATACAATAGCATCACAGAGAAAAAATATCCCCTACATACCAATCCAAACTATCCATTCCTCCAACAATGCCTGGCCAAAACAACAAAGCAAGTCTGAACAAGATAGAGAATATGAACTAATAAACCAAATAATGAGTTGTACCACAAAAGAACTTAAACAGGAAATAACAGTCATGAAGAAACACTAGTAGATGGGCATCAACAAGAAGATCAATATCATTCATCGTGTATTGATATAAATTCAGAACCAATGCAAGCATTACAGGGTTATTCCTAGACATGGGTAATCTGTGTGTGTGTGAGAGAGAGGGAGAGACTCACCTTCACAATATCCTCACCCTTCAGGTCGTGGTGGCCTCCAGGTGCTTCAAGTCCCAATGTCTGCAGCAGATATGAGAGAACCCCTCCTCTTTTCCTTCCTAGGTACCTAGAGCAGCAGATTAGGAAGCCGACGATAAAATAAATGGGTTAGATGCAGAATCCTAGTGGGAGGAGGAGAAGGAGGAATAGGAGTTTGCAAGACGGCATTAGACTTTACCGGTGAGGAGGCGGAGGCGGTCGCGAGTGAGGGAGGTGGAGGCGGTCACAACGGAGGGAGGCGGAGGCAGTCGTGACGGAGGGAGACCGAGGAGGAGGCGGAGGCGGTTGCGAGCGAGAAAGACGGAGGCGGAGGCTCTCGTGAGGCGATGGGGCCGCCGCCATCGCCTCACGAGAGGAGGCACGGTGACGAGGAACATTCTCCTGACGTGGAGATAGGGTTGTAAACAAGCCGAGTTCGAGTGAGCTTAGTTTTTCAGGTTTGAGCTCGATAGAAACTGGGGTCGAGCTTAAGTTGAGATCCGAGTTTGAACCTAGACTCGAGCTCGGTTCTCGATAATAATTAAAATAATTTATTATACACTAATTTTCAATAATAAGAAAAGTTCGAGTTCGAGATTGACTCGAGTAAATTAAATCAAATTAAATCTAAAATAAGTCGAATTTAAGTAGCTTACGAGTTTTCAGTTTTTTTAACAACCTTACGTGGGGAGTTGAGGATTTTTTTCCCGTTGAAACGGCACTGATTGGGCCAGGTAATCCCCGTCACGTGGGCTTCGAAATAGGCCATCTGGATGGGCCGGGTAAATATGCCCCGTGGGACTCCAGCCCAGGATTTCGGCGGGGATCCCGGCCGGGATTGCTGCTCCCAAACAAGCCCTACGTTTGCCGCGGGTTCCCCTCACCCTGACGGACCTGACCCTGAGCATGCGGTGGTGATGGATCGGTCGCACACGCGCCTGGGGCTGCCAAACGGCAGCCCGTTTGGATGCCCACGGCCCTGTTTCGCTCGATGCCACCCGCTCGTAGGCTACCATAGGTTTGTGAGCTGGACGGGGGATTCAGCCCAGCATTTATAGCCGTAGGACGTCTAGGCTGCCCATGTTGTCTGCAGCCCGCACCTTGAATCGTTCGTTTGGATCACAGTTGGGCCAGTCGCTAGACTTGCTATGTCCGGGCCGTTCAAGCTAGAATCCGTGGTAGTGTTACACGCATCACCAACTTTTTAGTGTCCCTTTAGTGCCTTTAGCTTCCAGCCTTCCAACTTAAGGGATGTTATTGCTTGTAGCTGTTAGTTTTTTTTTGGACTATGGTCGGTGATTGTTAGTTAAAAATAAATAATAATGATTGAAGTAAGTTGTTTTTAAAAAGAGAGGATGAATGGTGAAAAAAGTAAAAGAGAGATAAGTATACATGGGAGGGAGAGGAGTGGAGTACATAACACGTCTATTGTGTGTGTATATATAATATACCCTGAACAAAAATTTGAATGGTTTCTTTTTTGTTGCGATTGATGATTTATGGCTGTGGTTGGTAGTTTTTAGTCTTAACGCGAGTATTTATACGAATAAATCGAATGTTGATAAACTGTTTTAAAAAATATTCTAGTAAACTATTTTATTAATAAAAATTATATTATTTATTTATTGAAAAAAAGTCATACACATACCATATATATAGAAAAGAACCGGGCCTTTACGGACGAGATGGCTTCGCACGGAAAGTTTGTACACATATATTGTAGTAACGACAAACCGTACTGCGTGGTGGCACGCGCATTAATTAAGCTCGCAACGCGACACGTACGTACGTATGTGCCCACTAACACTCCGACGCACGCGTATATATACACATGTATGCACGTGCGATCCGGTCCTAGTAAGCTGTTAGTAGTACGTGCGTACTTGACCCGCGTGCACGTGCGAGCCGGGTGACCTGTCGATGGTAGGGTCGTCCGGGTACTAGCTATGCCTATGGTGCAGTGTACACCTTCCTAATCGATGATAGTAAGGGGTCAATCCGTTCGGTTGAAATAAAATAATTTATGATTAAAATTATATTATAACTAATAATAATTTATTTGATATAATTAAATTTTAAAATTTTTAAAAAATAAGTTAATCCATCACAAACAATGCAAACGAATACAAGAAACGAATACCATATGAGATTTTAAAAAGTATATGGATGAATGGAATTTATATGAAATCTTTTAAAAAGATAGACTAGATAGGATACCTGTGGATATATTAGCATTTGATCAGAGCCTACACTAACGATATTATTTTGTTAAGTTATTATTTCTATCCATTGCATCAAATTCAGCTTTTGAATCTATTTACAATGTTTACTTAAATTTTGTTTTGCGCTCAATTAACCTTACTATAATTTCCATTGTCAACTCTTATGCATACATTAACTCTATTAAACCTCCTGTTGTAACTTGTGAAGTACTTTATGTACTCATGTTGCATCATTCACTATTTTCAAAGAATGATTTCATCAACTTCGGTGAGGATAACGACGAGTTGGTCATGTTTTATAGTCATTTGCCCGTGGACAGGCAGGATGTGCTGCTACTTTATTGTTCTTCTTCCATTGTTTATATTTTGGTTAATAAACTCTTGATGTAAACTTTGGCCATCAGACTTATATTTAATTAATGAATAAGTATCATTGTGCATGATATGAATCTTTGTTATTCACTGTGTGCACTAATTTGATTCTGGAGTGCGATTTACACAGAGGATTTAGGAGTCGTTGCTTCAGGATCCGATACCTACTGGGTATTATATTTTGATGGGTATCGTGAACTCAAAGGTTCGGGGGTTGATGTAATATTGTTTACGCCATAAGGTGACCAGCTACAATATATCATTCAAATACAGTTCATCACCACATATAATAGGGCAAAATATGGAGGTCTTTTAGTTGGGCTCATATGCCCCTATATGATGAAATTGTAAACCTACTAATTTTTTGCGAAGCTATTTGGAACTGTTAATCTGCTGTTGTCAATAGCTTACTTCTTTTTTGTTTTTTAGCTCTATGAAATAGAACTTAACGAATGGGCAGAAACCTGGGTGCACTAGATTGATAAAGATAAAGAGAGCAGACTACTAGGTAAATTTAGTGTTGATCTTGTTATCTTCAGATATGTAGCCTGCATGAATTGGTATATACGCATATACGCGTCAAGCAATACGACGAGGTACAATCTCGATCGACGTATATACGCATGACACCACACGAGTGATCAAGCAAACGCGCAGTCTACCAAAAAATCAAGCAAAAGGCACGCACGCTCGCCCACAAATAGCTTGGCACGCAGCATGCAAAATTGATTCATTCATAGTGGATCACGTGTATCCTTTGCCTTGCTTTACATCCATCACGGCCATGTATAGTTGGGACGCACCCATCCGTCCGCGTCGCCGTCGAGGCTGAGCTTGGGACTTGGGCGCTAGGGGGCGCACGCGGCCCCAACGGAAAGCGCCGTTGCCGCCGTCTCCCCGCGCAGCGGTCGCCGTCGCGAACATGTGCAGACAGCGGTGTGCCCGGCCGGCCGGCGCCATCCGATCGGTCGGGCCGGCCGGGCATGCCGGTCAGATCGCTGTTCATCGCGACCCCCTGCTACGCTACGTACTGCCGCGAGCGAGCGACCTGTGGCTGGCCAGCCGTGCCCGTGGATGGACTGACGGTGACTGGATTAAATGGTTAGTTTCTCCTTGCGCTGGCTACGTGCCTGTTCTATTTAGTATAGTTAGTGCTTGTGTTGCAAAGAATTACTCCCTCCTACCCATAATACAAGCTTTATTCTTAAAAAGTATCATCCTACAACATAAGTACATTATAGAGATCAAATATATAGCTATTGTAATATTTTTACCATATACCCATACATCCTGAGTGTTGACAAATCCTCGTAGTGTGTATGGTCCAGTGGTATTGATTTTTTTAGATTTAATACTTTTTTATCTATGTGTAATGGTGGATTTGGACTTATATATTACGTGATGAGTAGACTAGTAGGTGCTTTGGATGCTGCATGCCATGCATCGCTTTCGATGGAACTCGCTCGCTCATCTACCGTGCTTGCTCGTGCGCGTGTGGTTACTTGTCCCTCTCGTGGCGCGGCACTAGGCGAGAAAGGAACAAGGCATGCAGGAGGTGCGTGCACGACGGGGTTGTGCTTGTGCGAAGTGTGCTTCTTTCCGTAGGAACCGCGCGTGGGTGTCGTTGATTGGGCACTAATCGATCGGTGTTCAGTGAACTTGCTAAAGCAGTGCTGATGGGCTAGCTCCCCCTCCTGTCTTCCAATCAGGGATGGGATGGATGAGCGAGTAGCTAGCTCCGCAGGTATCTGATTGAATGCTAGTCGCTAGATCGACGTGGGGTCAAATCAAATCCCTGTGCTCTCTTGATCCCCCCCAAGAATGTTTGGTTACCATGCAGGCATCTACTTCGTAAGTTTAAAAGAGATGTGTGCAGCATAATTGCCAACTGTAGCACTACTACTGTCAGTGCTTATCAAGCATGTCTCTGACCACCATTTCCCAAAATGGTCGAGATTTTTTAGATGCACAATGAAACTTTGTTAGGGTCCCAGGTAAGAAACACAATTAATATGCACATTTCAATACTCCAGTGTGCTCAACTAAACCCGGCCAAAGATACCTCCATTTAAATTTTTTTTTCCGATCCCACGTTCCAGCAGGGCTTGCATGCAGCACAGATCAGGCAGGTGCCTGCATGCCATGCCTGTTTGTGCAGTATATATATATATATATACACGGAAGCTACATCCTACTCCGGCAGTAGAGTTACTCATCTGATTCCCATGAATGAACAACCGAAAAAAAGCATATATGACATTGTTTGTATCTGTAATTATAAAAATAGCAGTACCTATGGTGTATTGGCAAAAATGACGTTTTTGCCATCCGGTGGCCAGGTGGCGACACCGCGGAGCTGACGTGTGTGTCTGTCGTCCCACCACCTGATGGCAGGTAATTAAGCCGGCTGATGCCTTAATTTTTGTATATTATTTGTTTAAATTTTTAAACATAGCAAATAATCTTAGAAAATTATAAAATTTTATATGCAATCTCTTGACACAATGTACTTGACTGTGTAATTTTTTGGTAATTTTATCCATTGTGAACATTGCTAAAAAATTCGTACAATTACAATATTTGTAGGAGATGTTACATGTAGCAAACGAGCTACAAAAATTATGAAATTTTACATGTAGTATCCTTACACGGTCCTAGTAATTATCTTTTTTTTAGAATTGTATGCATTACAAATATTTATAGAAGTACATGTGATAGTACAAAAATGCATCGCACAGGATACCATATGGCTCACTCATCTGAGCCACTGCTATCTCCTAACCGTGTTTGCCTCCCCTTGCGTGGTCTTGTTTTTCGTTGAGCATGAGCATGTCCCGTGGGGTATGTCAGCCGGTCTAGAGCTTACATCTCGGTTCAGAGGAGATATGGAGACCGTTCCGTTTGTTGAGTGGCAACTAGTGGCCCACTAGGCTGAGATACAGCAAGCTAGATCTGGTAAGCGTTAATGTCATCTGATTGAAACATGCCGAACTATGGGTCACCAGCAATAATGTCATGAATGAAGAATTGCGTCACCCCGGAACAATAATGCCACCAGCAGGCTCTCCTTCCAATCCACCGATGCTAGGGCTAGAACAAGTGCGTCACTCCGGAGAGTGAGACCAGTCAAGAATGAGACGTCCTGCAAAGTGACCGTCATCTCACCCCACTGAAAGTGGAATATGTGCGTCTTAGGCCTCCACCTATCCACTAGTGCCGTGAGCAGGCTGTCGTCGATGGTGAATTGGCGTCCGATGGAGACCAGCCTCACAAAAGGCAACAATCCTGCGGCCTACAGGATTGGAACGTAGCGGCGCTCGTCCAGCTCCCAATGATGCCTCCCTCCCCGCAGCTTGAAGGGTGGAGGGCCAACCGCGTCACCCGTCATCCACGAGTGGCACTGGTGGTTCTCATTGTAGAACTGTTCGAGAAGCTCCGGTAAAGTCATACCTTCCAACAAATAGGATAGACCAAATATTAGTGTGAAGATTGATAATGACAGTAAAATACTATAAATTAAAATTTATGATGAAATAAATAGTATTAAATAATGTACACTTAGGACTAAAATGAACACTGCAAATGTGTACTGGTCCAAATAAATGATGCATATGAACACATGCTCATAATCTGGTCAAGGAAACATGTGGGCTAATTAGTTTTTGCACTTGATGCTGCTTGTCATAATTGTTTGTCATCATAGTTTTATTTTACTATATATCTAGTCTTTTACTTTTCTCTACCTCAGTTATCTTTTGATCAAAAGCAAGCAAATTAAGTGCTTAAGCTAATGAGCATTAGTGCGGTTTAAGATCTGATATATACATATATAGGCTTCTATCACATCATACCCTCCACTGGCTTTATGGACTAAATAACATGATATGCCATTATAAAAGAGAAGTACAAGCATGGGTAATGCTTGTGTCCATAAAAAAACAGTTCAAAAAGTAATGTGATAATAAACCCAATTTTTTTATACTATATGAGCTAGGAGTAGCACTACTCAGGTATCTAGCCTAGGTTTACATGACAGGCTGATAGGGCACGTATGTATATTAGTACGCAACATGCATGATGCAATAGAAAGTTTACTAGAGATTCTTTTTTATGTTTCTAATTTAATCTTTCCTCTGGCATCACAGTTGAATTAATTGCTACACTTAGTGGTTACGATTTTAATGTCTAATGCAATCAACACAAAAGCACATAAAAAATATATAATTAAGCAACATATACTTGCTAACAGAAAATTAATTAATATCAAAAATTAATTTCTAAATAATTATGAGTACACTAATTACACCTAAATAACTACAACTAATTACGTACATACTTAACTAAATACGTACATATTTAACAAAGATAATTCATATGACAAAAAATTATATGTTAATATGACTGTTAATAATGGCACTAAATAATATTTAATCGGTTGTGAAGAGAGTGGACGAAGAGCGCAGGCGAGAAGTGTGAGTGTAGAGACTGTGAAGCGAGGAGTGTTAGCGAAGAGACTGCAAGAGTGTGAGTGCGCGTAGGTCAAAATTTATAGCAAGAGCGATAGTGAATCGTGCGCTAACGACGCGGCAATTATGGTAGGAGTGAACTGTGCGCGGGGAGACAGATGTGATGTTAGTGATACTTTTAGTGGTCTATTTTCTGTATGAGTGCTCAATTTTCATATGAGTCAAATATGTACGGCCCATGCGTTTGTTCACATGCGGATTAAACATAGTAAAAAAACTAAAAAGGATTAAATATAGCAAAGAAAATAAAATGACCCACCATCTAAACGTGTATTAATCATCTACTAATTGTATAAAATTTAGCAATTTTTTAAGCTCATTTGCTATATTTCAAAATTTGAACATTACCTGGTAATCGTACGAATTTTTAAATAATATTCACAGTGGATAAAATTGTCAAAAAATTACACAGTCAAGCATGTTATGTCAAGATGCTACAGATAAATTTTTGTAATTTTTTGAGCTCAATTCTATATTTAAAATTTCATTAGCTGCTGTCTGGTAGTGGGGCGACAGGTTATCTGTCATTCGGTGGCGGGGCGGCAGGGGCGATGCGTCAAAAATCCAGCCTCGTCGCTCAACCACCGGACGGTAAAAATACCAGTTTTATCAATATATTGTGCATACTATCATTTTCTTAAATACGAGTGCAAATAGTGTCTTATATACCAAAAAACTCATGAACAACCCACGTGTCTGGTACGTATAATATTGGCTGGCAAGGCACTGCTCCTCCTAGTACTCCCCTACTGTTACAGACAAGGCCAAGGGGAAGAAGCTAGCTAGGTGAGAAGGAAATTGTAGGATTCCAACAAGGTAGTACTAGCTAGCAGTATATTGAAAAAGAAAGCACAAGCAAGAAGCCCAGCCCAGGTAACGCCTGGACTAGCCAGACGCCCCAGCATCCGCAGTGCCGTCACATGACCTGTCTCGCGTCGCGCGCATCCTCCTCTCGAGCCGAGTCCCAACCAGTCGCTCGCTCTGCTATTGCCTTCTTGGAATTGTCTACTGCCAAGTTGCGAGCGCCCAGCTGTGTGCATGCATGCACTGGCCTCGATCTGCCGCTATTCCCCACGGCTTCCGAGACCCGCAGGTTGTTAGGGCATCTTCAATAGTATTGAGTTAGTTAGTTATTTGTATGTACATATCAACATATATCTTAGTGGAAGAAAGAGAGTATGCAAAACACAAACAGCTAGCTACTATTTCGTCTCTAGTCTATAACGCAAAACAAAGCATATTCTATAAATGACTGTGTGTACATGTAAACATCAAATAGCTATCCTTATAGATAGTCCTTTGGAATGCCAATTTTTAGTGTGTACTCTATAGATGATGTGGAATCCTTATAGATAGTACTTAGCTAGGAGGGCATCTCCAATGGTGCTGAGTCAGCTAGCTATTTGCATGTACACATCAGCATATATCCTATGTGGAGGAAAGAGAGTATGCAAAACACAAACAGCTAGCTACTATTTCGTCTCTAGTCTATAACGCAAAACGAGATAACCTCTATAAATGACTGTGTGTACATGTAAGCATCAAATAGTTATCCTTATAGATAGTCCTTTAGAATACTAGCTTTTAGTGTGTACTCTATAAACGATATGGAATACTTATAGATAGTACTTAGTTAGGATCATTGGAGATGCTCTTAAATTCTTGCCAGTGTCACTGTGTCAGTGTCGATCCATTCATTGATGGGTACTGTAATACCATCGTGGAGGTTCCTGCGTAGTTTTGCAATGCAAGAGCATAGGACTGCCAAGCATGAATGCGTGCGGTGCTAGAACATAGTAATTTATGCGAGCGCGCTAGCTGTTCGAATCTGCCGATCGATGCGTGTGACTCTGACGACCATAGTTTTCTTTTAAAACCTCACTTGACATAGTGATTGCCGATTGGTGTGTGAGAAGTTACTCGCACAACCAGAAAACGATCGACGCAGACGGGCGTGACGCTCGATCGCGCGAGGAGCCGTGGACCGCTCGGCCGGCACGGCTCGTACGCATGCACGTAGCGGGCGTCGGGCGCCGATCGTGTGGAGTGTACAGGAAGCTGGTCGTTCGCAGCTTCATCCCCCATGCGTGGCAGCAGCGGAAGCAGCCAGCTAGCTAGTAAGTCATCGTCGATCCGCACACGCAGGTGCTCCTCCGAACCTTGAATTCGTCTGCCAAATCCAGCAACTACTCAAAGCCGTACAGCCAGGACAATAACAGAAAACAAAAACCCACCGCATCACATGCACTCCAAAACTTCATGTGGCGATGCGCAAGCAAGTAGCTAGTACCAGTACCCTGTACGTTTTCTTGGTCAAAAGGAAACGCAGCTTTGTTTTGTTTAGTAGTAGTCCTACGAGACGATCGGGATATACCTGGTAAACAATTCGTTAGCTGAGCTGAGCCAGCCTCCCACCGGCGGCTAGCTAGCCCGGCATCGCACGTGCAGGATGGGACAGGCACTTTGTACGTACGCGATCGAGCTGGGTGTGGGTGGCGTGCACGCATTGCTGCACGCGCGCATGCGGATCGATTGGAATCTTGCCCCGGGTGGCGTGCTGCGTGCATGCGATGCCCTGCCTCGATGGACGCGAGCTGGCCTAGCCGGGTTGGAAGAGTCAGACTCCAGCCAGCAACGCATGGCCGGTGTACTCTGCACGTGCGACGTTCCGGCCTTCGTTAATTTGTACGGCTCGTGCACAGCGACTCAGCGATAACAACCGTCCTCGCTAGCACGAGTAGTAACACGAGGTGGCATGGCCGGATTGGATTGGATAATTCATGTCATGTGTGTGCTTGGACTCAGCCTCTCCCTCTCTCTCCCTCTCTGTATATATGTCAATATATATAGCGTTAATGGTTATTTCAATGCAAAAATATTAATAATGATATAGATAGTCCGATTTAGATTACGTGGTTCGGATAAAAGTGGATAAGAACCCCATCCTATATAAACGCTTTTGTAGAAAACCCCTTGCGCTTTCACAAAAACCCATCTAGAGGGAGGGTGGGGAATTGGGGATTGCGTGAGTGGATTTCATGGATTTTTGTAAAAAGCACAGGGATTTTTTTGTAAAAGCGTTTAAGTAGGATGGGATTTCCGGTCACCTTCATCTGAATTACACAATCTAGATCAGACGGTCCACATCATCATTACTGAAAAGCCATTAGCACTAGACATATTAAATTACTTGGTTTTCTTGTTTATTCTCGTGGAATCAAAGCTAACCCTAAAAAATCCATGCCATTGAAACTTTATAGCCACCTTCCACTGTAAGGGAGGTACAAGGTTTAACTGGTCAAATGGCAGCATTCAAACGTTTTATTTCTCGATCAGGAGAACATGGTTTGCTTTAAGGTACTATGTAAACATGATAAATTTAATTGGTCGGATGAAGCAAATAAAACCGTTGAGGATATAAAAACTTATTTGGCTAGGACACCATGCTGGTTTCACCTTCTCTAGGGGAACCTTTATTGATGTATTTGGCTACTACGTCTAATGTGGTCAGTGCAGTACTGGTTGTCTAACTAGACGGCAAATAAAAACCAATATACTATGTAAGTGAAATTTTACATAGACCAAAATAGCGATATCCTGAGGTTCAAAAAGATCTGTTAATGACTTCTCATAAGTTACGACATTTTTTCCAATCGCATAAGATTATTGTGTTCATGTCCTATCCCTTGCGATGTATACCCCAGAATCCAAGCAACCAATCCCTTGGAGTCCGTCAACTTTTAGCAAAGGGTGATTCGCAACTAGTCGTAAACCAGGTTAGTAAAAAATATCAATGTTCCAATGAAACAATGGCTTGCTACCTGGAATAAGTGAGGAAATGGGAAAATCACTTTAGTAGTTTCGAAGTTAAATACATTCCACGAAAAGACAACATCTTAGCGGACCAATTATCAAAATTGAGGTCCTCTAGATCACCTGGTTTAATAGGTGTATTCCTTGAATACTTATATAAGCCCTTAGTAGTTACAACAACAAAAGCACAAATGACCACATCAGAGGTCGTTGTTCTCGAGTATGGCACAAATTGGATTCAACAATTGACGAACTATCCTGTGTATGGAACAATGCCCAGTCATACCCTTGAAAAATATAAGGTAGTTCAAAAAGCACGCTTGTACAGACTAGTTCATGGTAACCTGTACAAAAAAAGAGTACATGATGTTCTCATGCAATGCATACCCCAAGAAGAGGGAGTTAATTAAATTTTTAAAAGAGGGTTTGTGCGAAGCGCATGCTTCCTATAGAATAATGGCCTGTAAAGTATTTCGACAGGGTTATTATTGGCCCATCGCACTACAAGATGCCATGCATCTTGTAAAAACTTGCGAGAAGTGCCAGTTTCATGCTCGACAAGTGCACCAACCAGCAAATCAATTACAAATAATACCATTGTCATGGCCATTTTTGACATGGGAAATTGATATGCTACTATTACAACATTAGCGGAAAAAAAGTTTTTTTTATGAGGAATGTAGTCACACGTTGGGCATACCTAGTCGCCTTATTAAAAAATAATGGATCATAGTTTGTTAGTGGTTTATCGCAAGATTATTGTGACGAAATACTCACAAAAGTATGCTTCACCTCAATTGCTCACGCACAGAGCAACAGAGCAGTCAAACGTGTTAATGGCCAAATCATGCAAGGCATGAATTAAAGGGTATTTGACTGCCTCAAGGTACATTTAGGGGCTTGGATAGATGATCTCTGCTCAATGTTTTGGGCCTTATGCACCACGACCAGTAAATCTACTGGTGAAACACCATTTCAACTGGTCTACGGAGCAGAAGCCGTGTTACCTAATGAAATCCACTTGGAATCTACAAGAGTTGATCACCAGGACAAGGTCAATCAACAAGAGCTAGTAGCACGAAGATGATATGAGCTTACTCGAAGAGAAGCGTGATCGAGCACTGGTTAGATTTGCATCCAATTTGAACATGTTATCTCCTAAATGGGGATTGGTTCTTTGTACGGTAGTCTATATCAACCGACCAGGATCATTTTGATTAACTATGGAAGAAGGGCGGATCCTTTCAAATGCCTGGAATATAGAGCACCTTCGCAAGTATTATGTGTAAAATATTCTCTATTTAGAATAAATTTTATATTGTTATTTGTTCTTTATTGTATTTTATTTTTTATCATATTATACTGTCTGTAAGCCTATATCACTATATATTATGACAAGGTTGGTCTACATGATTTTCGACCACAGTTTCCTAACATATACAAAGTCACTGGTCGATACCTAAGATAACTTCTACATGAGACCTTTCTTGTATATTATTACTTACTGCTTGGAAACTCACTAGGTAGACTTTGTCTTGGATTTGCTTCTAGTTAGTACTAAGTATGTTGTGAAGGATATACTAAAACTTATCACACATTACAATACTCCAATACTGTGATCAGTGTACCATGTTGCTGGTTCACAAATCACAGTTGCTAGTATAATACTAACAAAATGTTTGTTACATAATCACAAAATATTTGGAACTAAGACAAATAATTAAGTTTTTGGTGATAACAAATTTCTGGTTTTGAACTAATGTAGCTACAGTAGAGGCGACTTCTTCTTTTCTTTTTTGTACCTCCTCAACAGAATTCAAGTGCAGGTCAAGGAGGAGTTGTTCTAAATCAGCTATATCCCTATAGAAGTGCTTTAGCTTGATGAACAATGAAGTGATTGTACTGGTCAACACTACTCGGACTCCTCCATCGTTTTGGCCATCTCCGGGATATGCTTCAAAAGTAAGACCAGTTGAGTATCAATACACTTAACCAATTCTTCACAAGTTGGATCTTCTTTGTTAAGCATAGCTGTACTGCATTTGAGTTTTGTAGCAAGACTCTTCAATTGGTCGAGAATACGAGTGAAAATAGCCATGTTTGAACTTGCACTATTTTCATTTAGCGCCATTAATGCTTTCTTTTTTTTCCTTCTCAAGAATTTCAACGTCTGACCGGAGAGTTTGGCGCATTTCATCTACTAGATTTTTCTCTAATCTTTCTTGACTAACAGAACTTCTAAGATCTTTTATTATTTTTTTGGATATCTAGAAGTAGAAAGGAATTAATTCAAATGCACAATTCTACTATAATAAACAAATAGGATAAAAAAGTTGATTACCTTTTACATCCTCTTAATGCTTAACCAAGAATTCATTGTACTTTTATTGAAGCTGGATGCATTCCTGGCTCCTTATGTTTAATTCTGTGTAAATTTTCACATTTTTTTCTTGGAGCTTCACACGTTCTATGTTGGTCTCTGTCAGGTGATCAATTTTTCCACAATATTAGATTCTAATTCTCCAGTCTTGTTCTCAGCCGACAGGACTTTGTATTCAAATTCATTAATTTTTTGGGCATAAAATATCTTTGCCTCTTTGAGCTCTCTACAAAAATTAAAATGATAGGAAGAATAAGACAATAGATAAAGTAGAGAGTAAACTACAAGTTCTTTACCTTTTCAATTTTGCAATCTATGCATCCTTATTTGCATTTTCTCTAACAAAAGAATCCATCCTTGTAAATATTTCTTTTGTACTATACACAATTCAAGTTGTAATCATTAGAATGTTAGGGTTTAAGAGTTGAGTGCATTGTATGCTCTCTATCCTCTAAGGTGGAGTGGCTGTAAAATTATCCATCTCAAGCAAGTAATGTAACAATCTTTGATGATCTCTATATCTATTTCTTGTTTTGATTAATTTGCTCTTATTTCGGTTTGTTTTGATCTCTCCTCTTTCCTTTTCTTGATCTTGCTATATCAAGAATATTTAAGAGATGGAGATAACCTCTGAGAATCTATCTTTACCCATGTAGGCACTGTAGGTACTTTGATAGCAAGTTTATTAAGAAAACCTGGTTTTACTTGATTTGACCTCAAAGTGTGATTTCTTGTTTTAAGAGTTTTTAGGTCGTGTTCTTCGGTGTTCTAACTTGCTGTGGCATGTGAGAATACATCTAGAGCCATCTTGGCCATCGTCCACCCATGAGCAAGTTGTATTCACCGATTTTGGTTTTGACTCGGTTTTAATGCACCTTTCCTTCAAACTCAAAAAGGTTTCAAGTTTGGCTATAATTTTCATGATTGTTTATTGGAATATGTTCTTGATAACCTAGAGAATATCTCTGTAAAATTTTGTATCATTTGGATCTATGGATTAAAAGTTTCATCTATTTTTGGGTTTAAAATAGTGCTGAAATCACTATTCATTTGCTGATTTTATTGTAGCAGCGGTCAAACCGCCCTTATAATAGCGGTCAGACTGTCGGGAAGGGCAAGATTTGTTAACTTGAGCTAGTTGGTTTGATTTTTATCTAAGAATCCTGTGTTCTACACCTCTATAGATGTTTTATGATAGAATCTTGAATACTTATGGGGAGAGTTTGAGTTGACACCATTCACCCCTTCTGTTGCCATTCGGTCCTACACGCCGCCTTCTCTGCTCATCTAGATTCAAGTACCTCTCCTCTCCCCTTATCTCCCTACCAGCTTCCCTCTCACTCCTCCCCACCCTCCTCTACTCTACTCTGCATTGTTGTTAATCTCCCATGCCCCTTGCTCTGCCGTGCTTTGCTAGTGCTCTTGCCAAGCGACCATGGCATCATGCCTCTCTCTCTCTCTGCTACGCTGAATGCTGATGCTATTTGTTCTGTGTTTATTGCTGAGGTAGTTCGAGATTGCTATGGAGGCCATTGTGCAGTACGGATCTGAGTATAAGCCTCCTAGTGACTATGAGCTGAGAGAGCCTTTGCTTGAGGAGGTTGTTAATGAGACTAATAATTCGAGGGTGAAGCATAAGGAGGCATAGAAGCAATATAGTTGCACACTCATGTTAGATGGGTGGATGGATAGGAGAGGACACCACTTGATTCATAGTTCCCTAAGGCGGCCGCCTAGGCGCTAGCCTCCCGCCTAGCCCACCTAGGTGGCGATTAGGCGCTGGGCGGCTGTCTGTCACCTGACTAGCATCTACATTGATTTGATTAACTTCTTTGTCAACAGTTCGAAGAGGACTTTCTTTTTGGAGTCCGTTAATGCATCAAGTGAAGAACATAAAGCAACGATGCTAGCCGACTTGCTAGAGAAGAGAATTGAGAACATTGTAAAAGACAAAATTGTATAAGTTGTCACTAATAATGGTGCTAACTATAAGCTAGTGGGCAAGCTTCTAACAGAGAGGATTCCTACACCCCTTGCACTGCACATTACTTGAACCTTATGTTGAAAAACATAGAAAATTTAAAGTTGTCACTCAATCCATATTTATTCAATTTAATTTGAAGATGAATTATTGTAATCACTACTAATATAAAAGGAAAGTTTGTCCATTCACCATCTCCCCCTTCCTTCTCCCTGTCGCAGTGCACCCCCGCATCTCTTCTTGACATATGTTGACATGTAGGCCGTGTCATCAGTCGGTCCCTCCTCGAACTACTTGTGGCCTTACATCCCAACTGCTCCTTTTCCCTTCCCTATGCAGCCACACCTATGAGGCCCCAACCGCTAGCCACTCTCTCTATCTCTGTCATGATCAGCACCACCCCCTTTTCTCACTCTAACTAATCTCTTCTAATCATCTCCCTCTTCTATGCCCTGCACCAATGCTTTGATAGTTTTGTAGGCTAGATCCATGATGAGTGGCATCACTAGTAACTGATGCCTAAGACAAGCATAAGGGCCATTACCAAGCGATAGCTGGGCTCTACAAGCAAGGAGGAGGTGATTGTGATGTGAACCGGCTAGCGAGGAGGCAACGCCAGGGAGAAGGAAGATTGTGGCGCAAGGATCGAGGATGGTTATATCTAGCGCTGCTGGGGGCGAGGATGGCCAGATCCAGCGGTGCGGTGGTCAGGGATCACCAGATCTACCAGACTCCAACTTCTCCCTTGGGTCTGGTGGCAGCGACGACGGGACTACTGAGTCCAGCAGCAAAGACCTATCTCCGACTCTCCTCCGTCGGCGTCGCCACCTTCCACTTCTTTTTTTGGGAGAGTGGTCGACTAGCTCCAAATATGGCTCCATGTTCTTGATCCACCATCGCCCCACTGGCCTTATCTGACAATGGTGGAGACGAGGACGACCAAATCCAGCAGCAGTGACCTTGGAGACGCTGAATCCAGATGCACCGATCTCGGGGCCTGCCAAATCCACCACGCTAGGGTGGAGAAACCGGTGTCAAGGAAGATGACCTTGAGATTAGGTGGTCATGGGGTTAGGGACACCGACGAGGAGTACAATGACCTCGACAGAGTATCAGATGTGTAGACGTACCAGCTGGATCTGAATGCGGTGACCTCGGAGATGGTGCATATGGCGACATTGACCTCGAAGATGGTGGATCCGATGGCGACGGGCTTGATGAGGTGTGGAGCAGAGCCGTAGGTTGGGTAAAGACGCGGGGAGTAGAGGCGACGCGATGGTGACACAAGGGTGGGGGAGGCGAGGCGACGCCACTGCCAGGAGCCGCCGCCGGGGACGAGGCATAGGGAACGGTGACTCCTGGTGGCGACGACGTGCGGTTGGGGTGAGGTGAGGGAGGAGTGGAAGTGGTGTCAGGTGGGAGTGGAGGGGACATACGCATTTTTTTCATTTATATCTAGGGCAATCTCTCCTCCTAGCTGATCCTAGCCACTAGATCTCAATTCGACGGCCATGAAAAAATGGTGATGCGGCCAACCCCTTTGATCCCTTAGACTAGCCCTTCGGAGCCTCTGCTATTCTTTCCTCTCGTGTGCCACCATGCTGCTGTTGCACTAGGACGTCGAAGAAGGGGGAGAAAGGCGGAGCGGTACTCGGTGGTGAAGAAGAGGAGCACATCGGTGCAGAAGAAGAGAAGCACACTGGTGCGGTGTACATCACCGAGGACGACAAATGAACAAAAGTGTACATTGTCAAGGTCAATGATTGGGACGTGGAGTACACTGGCATAGACAAAGAACAGGGAGGCAAACATCGGCTCGGACGAGGTGTACAACGCTGGTGGTGAGGAAGAACCATGAAGACGATGGGGTTAGAGAGGGCAGATCTTAGGCGGTGATCTCAGCAACAGCAGATTTGGCCACACCAACCTCACTCTTGATGATAAGATACCTCCTTTGTAATGTTCATTGTATGATTTAGATCATATTTGATTGTATGTATCACTTCCTTTTGGAACCCCGTTGCAACGCACTGTTATCTTACTATTATATCGTAACAAGCTATATGTTAGAACTTGCAAGTAGGATGGTGCTACATGGGAGAAGAGCAATTGGAAGGAGAATGGTGCTACATGGGCTCAAGAACCAACAACATCAAGGTATCCATGTGGTACTACATTACTGATTTAATTTGCTGCCATACTTGATATTAGATTAGGATATGTACGACGTCGCCTTGCCACGCGCCTTAAGAGCTTTGGCGGTAAGAAGATGGTGAATCACCTCGCCCCACCTTATCACTTTACTAACCATGTTTAGAACTTCAGAAGTCAACAAGTTTAAAAGAAACGCATACATTTTACGAACGTGACTACCATCAAATATGCCTCGAGATCGATGCAGAATTTTAAAACTCAAACCACCATCCCGTCTTCTAATCATTGAACACCCCTTGCACGAATCTTAAGGCGCTTTTGAGGGTTAAGACAGTACACGTACCACATGTACATGTGGTTTTGCATTTTTGCACATTTTACACATGATTCCTGTAGAATTTCAGTGTTCCACACAGGACCTGATTTTTTGCGCAGGAGCGAAAATACTCCAACAGCTAAAAGGAGATTGGAATTACTCCTTGCAATTTAGCATCTCCTGGAGTTTTCTTGAAGGATATGCTATGACGTCCAGATCAGATGGAAAGGAAGGTGAGGAGTGAAAAGGAAAGACCATGCCACAAAGTGCTCCAAGCACAACACTGTGGCATTGATTGCCGATGACATCCAGCGCATCAACAACACACGAATGGACTAAAAGTCTCACAAAAAGAGATGGCATAGCTGTTGCTTCATTCTGCAATATGCCTGCTGGATTTCACAAAGCTCACCACTCGGTCAGTCACTCACCTGCAGCCAGCCAATCACTGGTCCGCCATCACGACCCTGACCCTGTGTGCCCTACATGTCTCCTCCCAGCAGATAAGGGTGGAGGCACTAGGCCATCCACAGCCATTACAGGGCCCCACACAGATGCCCTTCCATTTGAACAGCATATGAACACTACACGCACATTACCAACACTGCCAAACTCAACGATCAGCATCAGCTAGAAACAAAAATGGTTCACAAATCTCAAACACTGATATGAGCTTTACAAGCCTGAATGAAATTGCACTCTAGAGATATTCTGAAGCACAGTTTGTCAATGTACCGGTGATCAGAGTACATGGAGCTTTTTTCGAGTAGCCAAGGCGTAATTAGTTTTTGCCCTGAGGGAACGAACTTCTGTCGCCTGTGCAGAAGCTATGCATTTGAAGATCCTAGTTACAGATGCCTTTGGGGGTAAACTTTTCTTTACCAGATCTGATGAATGCCAACCTCTAAAATTCTCACTCTGGCAAAAAGACAAACAAACCATTGCAAAGAAACGCATGCGAACTCAGGACTTGAACAAGAAAAAGCCGAAACCAATTATTATCTGAGCAATCCACTCGTGGTCAGAGGGAATCTTGCTTGCATGCCACTTATTTTTCAGACAATGATCATTAGTTTAACAACACCCAAACATTGGATAAAGCACAGTGCACCTCGAAAGAAGAGGGGGATTATAATAAGATCAGGAGCCATGTTACCTGGGTGATTAAGATACCTAGAGTGAGGACAAAAATGTTTTAAGGGAACCTTTGACCAGCCAAAGGCAGGCAAAATAAACCTCTCCCCCTAATGATTTGGATGCAGAGAGAGAGAGAGAGGTGTTTGCCTGTGTGTGGACTGTGCCTGAGACCCCACCCGTGCCCAAAGCAACGCACTATCTCACATGGAAACAGGAGCTGTGTCAGCCTCTTGACTGCCCCTCCTTCACAGTACCCACCAAGAGTTCAGGAACCCCCCCCCCCCCCCTCTTGTTGTTTCTCATATTAGGAGACCAACTCTTCAGATTACTGGGTAGGTACATGTCTCTAAAGTTTTCTGTTGGATCTGCAATTAATATTATGCATGTAGTACATTACATCTAACTAGTATCTCTAAGCAATTGAACAGTCAATGGAGTTTGGAGCAAATTGAAAAGAAACAAGAGTTGGTCTTGCAGGGAAGAGAACTCAACATTTATCTATGTACATACACAGTTAAAGAGAAACTTGGCAAAGATGAAAAAAGGGCAGAACTAATCGTGTAGGTACAGAACAACTTACTAACATCTATCTTCCAATTGATCAAGCTACAGGGGAGTATTTTGTTTTCACTTCTCATCAGAAGTGGATGGCAATCTGGAATGGAGACTCCAAAATGACATTGATCACAAAACTGAGGGACTTATCACCCCAGCATCCTCACTGCCGGCCTGTGTGATCCGGCCACTGCTTGGCGCTGGTACCTTGTTGCGGTATGTGTGTCCATGCTCTCCTTCAATCCTTCTCCTCCAAGCCTTCCTTGAGGCTCATTTCCACAGCCCCGAAACCAGCCTCATCGATCAATGCTGCTGCAACAGACGAGGTCTTTGAGTCGACAGTCGACCCAGCCTGTATCTCCTTGAACATCGCCATGACCTTCAGCATTGTTGGTCGCCTTGCAGGCCTGTCATCCAAGCACGCACAAGCAATTTTCAGGTGCTCCAGGAGCTCAAGTTCTAGGGTCGGGTCCTCCTTGAGTAGCTCAGGATCGAACACATTACTGATCTTCAGATTGGTGTGCTGCTTGACCCACCCTACTAGATTGTTGTCCTCGCCGAAGTCCGATGAATCTGTTGGCTGCTTCCCCGTGAGCAGCTCAAGCAAAACGACACCATAGCTGTACACATCTCCCCTGGTCGTGCACCGGAAGCTCTGGTAGTACTCTGGTGGCACATAGCCCGGCGTGCCTGCGAGGGTGGACACACTCAGGTGCGTGTCCATCGTGCTCATCATCCTCGCCATTCCAAAGTCAGACACCCTAGCCTCCAAGTGCTCATCAATAAGCACATTGCTGGACTTCATGTCCCTGTGAATGATGTGTGGGCTGCAACTGTGGTGGAGGAATGCCAGGCCCCTCGCAGCGCCCACAGCAATCTTCTGTCGTGCTGCCCAATTCAGCTTAATCCCAAGCTTCTTCCGGTCATGCAGCACGTCCTCCAAACTACCAAACTTCATGTAGTCGTACACCAAGAGCCGTTCCTCGCTGACCCTGCAATAACCCAGCAGTGGAACAAGGTTCCGGTGCTTGATTTTGCCAATCGTCTCCATCTCTGCCGTAAACTCCTTGTCACCCTGTCCACTCACGTGTATCAATTTCTTGACAGCAACAATCCTGCCATCCTTCAGCTGCGCCTTGTAAACATCCCCGAATCCACCACATCCAATCAGACTGTCATTGTGGAAGCCGTTGGTGGCCTCAACAAGGTCGGACAGAGTAAGCTTCTGCAGCGGCTTCTCAAATGTAGCCAGGTTGATGTTAAGTGCGTTCGTGCCAGAGAGCTTCCAATTGGAATTGATGGTCCCAGAATGCGATTGGCTGTCAATATAGATGTCGCGGGAGCTGCTCGCCTCCTCGTTCTTCTGCTGCTTCCTGCTCTTGAACACAATAATGACGACCCCCACTATGCAGAACAGCAAGAACAACAGACCTATCGCAACAGTGCTCCCAAGGGGTGCCTGTCTCCGGTTGGAATGGCGGTCATCGGTGGCGCTTGGCCCAGGACTGTGCTTGCACTGTGGGAGAGGCAAGCCGCACAAGCCAGAGTTGTTCTCGTACTGGCTCTTTGGGAAAGTGGCAAGGGATCCCAGCTCCGGTATTGATCCATTTAGCCTATTGTATGACAGATTAATCTCTGACAATGACAGTGTCGAGAATGAATTGGGTATTGGGCCTTCCAGCTGGTTGTGTGACAGGTCAAGCACAGCAAGCTTCTTGGCACCTCCAAGCTCGGCTGGGATAAAACCAGAAAGCAAATTGTGACCAAGATTCATGATCATGAGATAGAACATGTTCCCAAGCTCCTTGGGGATCTCGGAATCAAGCTGATTGAAGGACAGGTCCAGGAATATCATGGAGCCATTGTTGTTGAAATTGTACTGCGTGCTCCCCATGTATGTCCGCGTGAAATTGCACAGCTTCTTGCTAGGCATCCGGTTTAGGTCGTCAGAACGGATGCTGCTGAACTCAAGCAGGCTCCCCGTGCCACGGCACTCACTGCTCAGCTCGTCATTGCGCAAGTATGCATATGGCCGCCCAGTGATAAGGCCCACAGCCATCTTCCCAGACTGCTTTGCCAGTTCCGGTGGTATTGATCCATTAAGCTTGTTGTTGTTCAGGTCCAGCCAAACTAAGCTCTTGCAGTCCCCTAGCTCTGGTGGTATCGGACCGGAGAAGGAGTTGTTGCTCAGCTTCAAGATTGCAAGGTTGTCCAGCCGCCCAAGCCATGCCGGTATTGACCCGGATAGTCGGTTGCTAGCAAGCGATATCCAGTTCAGATCCTTGCAGTTCACCAATTCCGACGGGATGCTGCCAGTGAGCCCATTGTAATCGAGAATGAGATTCTCTAGTTGGCAAGCACCGGCCAGAGACGCTGGGATCTGACCCTCCAGTTCGTTCTGCCACAGGATGAGGTCCCGGAGCCCACGAAGGTCGCCGAGGGATGTGGGGATGGACCCATTGATGTAGTTGAGGCTGAGGTCGAGAGACTGGAGGCTGGCGCAGTTGGAGATGGCCCGCGGGATGCCGCCGGTGAGATAGTTGTTCTGCAGGTAGAGCACCTGGAGCTTGGAGCCAGTGTCCGGGCACAGTAACGCCGGTATAACGCCGGTGAGCGCATTGGAGCTCAGATCGAGCGTCTCGAGCTCGGTAAGCGCGCCCACGGAGTCCTGCAGGGAGCCGTTGAAGTAGTTGAAAGCTAACGAAAGCGCCGTGAGCCGCGGCAGCCCAGCGAGTGCGTCGCCTGGGAGCTCACCGGAGAAGTTGTTGCTCGACAGGTTGAGGTAAGAGAGCGACGCGAGCCCCGCAATGTCCGGAGGGAACGCGCCCTCGAAGTGGTTGCCGGAGAGGTTGAGCGAGACCAGACCGCTGCAACCGGAGAGGACACCGGCCGGCACCTCGCCGGAGATTTCGTTGCCGGACAGGTCGAGAGTCTCCATTCTGGAGCAGTTGGCGAACGCCGGGAGTGACCCAGAGATATTGTTCCTAGCGAGATTCAGTCGGCGGACACCTCCAGCACCGAAGCGCACCATCCAACTGAGGTCTCCGTCGCCGGAGATCTTGTTGTACGACAAGTCAAGGACATCCAAACCGGCAAAGCCACCACCTGCACCTCCCTTCCCGCCGCCACCGGCGACCGTGTCACCAGAAAGGTTCAGCTCCCTCAGCCCACCGCACGAGCCGACGAGCGCGGCGACGTCCGCGACAGACCCGCGCAGCGCGCCGTTCCCGGAAAGGTCCAGCGAGGCCAGCCTCGTCCCGCACCCCCCGCCACCGGCGTCCGCGAGCGAGCCGCTGACGTTGGCCCCCCGGAGGCTGACCTCCTCCACGCCGCCAAGTTGCAGCAGCGTGCCGGCGACGGCGCGGAAATCCACATTGAGCGGGACCCCCGCTAGGGACAGCGACGCGAGCCTCCCTTCCCTGCACGCTGCGCCGGGGAACCTGCACGCGCCGTCGCCGCGGCTCCAACCCCCGAGCGCCCCCCTGTTCACCACCGCCGATTTGAACTGCTCCAGCAGCTGCGCGTCGTCCGCCGCCGCCACCGACGCAAGCAGCAGCAGCACCGCCAGCCACATAGCACTCATAGCAACCGCGACCTCCACCGCCGGCGCCCACTACTTCTACGCCGTAACCATGGAAGAAGACCAGCTCAAGCTGAGCGATTTGGAGTGGAGAGAGTTGGGTGGGGGGTTGATTGGACTATTGGTGCAGAGAGAGCGAGAGAGAGAGAGAGAGGAAATGGCGGAGTGTGCAGTGTGGGAATGGGCCAATGGGGGGTGGTGGTGGGGTGTAACATGCCATGTTCCCGCATCGAATCGCAGTCCTCGCCTCGCGCGCCTAAGCCCGGGATTAGCGTTCGGTTTAGCATCGCTAATCCGCGCCAAATAGACACAGATCCGACGGCTGGGGGCGCCCGATCGGATCCAGTCGAGGGGTTGGTCCCTAATTAATCTGGGCGTGGAAATGACGGGTTTGGGCTCGTGGGATTAGGTTAAGCGCGGGGTAGTTTGGGAATTTCGGGGTGCGGGTCGCGGTCCAAGCGTGCGGAACCTGGCGGGCGGCGCGTGCCGTAGAGGATGCGGTCATGCGCCTTTTCCCGTCTGACCGAAATGCCCCCGTAGCCAGAAAAAGGCTGGGCAATTAGAGATAGAGAAACTGCTATTGGACGGTGTTTTATTTTTGTTGCAGTGCTTTCATAATTACCGCGACACCTCAGACGAACCGTTGCAATAAGCGGATGGATCGGACATCCGATCGACCTATTGAGCTGAAAATCATGTGTTCATGGCATTAATGTTTAAGGGTGTTATATTTTTGTGATAATGTGATGACATCCTGAAATAGTAAAGCTGTTCCTTCGATTTTAAGGACTTGTTTGAAGCACTTGATTTGTTTTAAAGGGAAATGTCAAATTTTAATTTGTATGAATTTCATAGGAAACGGGGTTTTTAGAGAAAGGACCGGTTTGAAGCATGTTATATTTTTAAGGAAAACGTAGAAATTTTAATTTGCATGAATTTCATAGGAAACCGGGGTTTTAGAGAGAAATATGAAACCGTTTAATTCCCACATGAATCTAAAGAAAATACTCTCATCCCAAATAGGGCAACTACACAACAGATAGCCTCCTCGCCACTCTTCCTCCTCTCCATGCCCTCACCGCCTAACGCCTCCCTCCTTGCCATTCTCTGTCACCGCTCCCCCTCTCCTCCCTTCTTTTGTCCAACGTGGGCAACTCCGCACCACTCCTTTGCCTCCCCCGCCCCCTCCTCCACCACCGTGCGGTCGATGGTGATCTCGTCACCTCGCCGCGCCGTCGTCTCCCCTTCCCTCGCCACTACCACCCTGCCTAACCTATGTTCACAGTGCTACCTCACTCGTTCGTTCCTCTGCCACCACCCAGTGGCGGATCTAGGTCTCAGGCTAAGTAGGCTATAGCCTAAGGCCTATGATCAAAGGCCCGTTAAAACTTAGGATTTAAGCATCAGATTCCAGCGTCCACCGTCCGATGGGGCTTATTGAGGGCGTCAGATTGCAGCGAACAAATTTGAGAAAAAAAATTTCCTATCAAGCTTACGATGCTATGGCTTGTATGTGCCAGATTAATTATAATGGCCACGCATCTGAAAATTTCTAATCTACAAACTTCTTAGGCCCTATTCAACTTGACTTTTTATGTTTATGGTTTTTCTTCACTATAACTGACTTATTTTGTACTGTAGCAGCTGGTAGTCTTTTTGGCGTAATTAAATTAAAAAAATAAAAATAAAAAAGCAATTTATCTCACCACAGATAATACAAAGGAATATAGGAAAAAAAGAAAGACAAAAAAGCCTAAAAAAGCAAAAAACCATAAAAAACAAAATTAAAAAATAATAAATTAGAAGTTGAAGTCGAAATGAACGATGTTTAATTTTAACTTTCTATGCACGAGGTTTATTCAAAAACACGAGTCTGAATTTTGGTTTGCCGTGTCACATTGTCCCCAACTTTAAATGACAAAGACGCCAGTCAAAACTCAATAAAACAGTAAGAATACGGCGGCGTCCTGGTTCGAGTAGGACAATGTACTAATGTTGCAAGGCACTGGCCGGTTCTCTACGTGCATTACTTGTAAAATTTTTCAATGTACATCGTGTATTTGTATACGCATACGTGATGGAACACCTATCAGAAAGTTTTGCCACGAGACATGTCTGTTTCAAACGCAGGAATTCCTCGTAGTTCGTACAAGCATTACATTCTACAGCACTATCTGTGTGAAACTTACGCGTGGCCTTTTTTATTTGTGATTTAGAGAGTGTTTGGAATAACGATGGTTTCTGATTTTTGCTGAAATTTTACTGTAGCTAATTTATTTTTTTACTGTAGCTGAGTTGGATTATTGGGTATAATTAAATCTAAAAAATATAAAAATAAAAGCGGCACCCTAATCTAGAGCGGACAATGCAAAGGAATACGAGAAAAAAAAAATAAAACACAACAAAAAACAAAAAAATCTTCGAATAGAGTTAAAAGTGCTACAGTGCTCAGAATCACAAGAACAATGTTTCGATCGCTGGTCGTTAGCGTTCACAGCTAACTTGAGCGCTGCCTTAGTCGATAACAACTGACTGGGGATGGCTAAAGACAAGAGCTTTATTACGATCTTAATCCAAACAAACGAGCAAAAGGTTAAGACCAGTTTCAAATACTCATCGCTTCTACTTTTAAAAATTAAAAACTATTTAAAACACGTTAATTTTTTAATATAAATTATTGTTTTCTTTGTATTATCTATAGAAATATAACAGTTTTTTTCTTTAATAAATATTTTAGAAAAAAAAAGAGCGTATTATTTCGGCCAAACGACGAAAGCTAAAAGCCACCTTACTTTGCAACAGGCCGAAGGCACGAGATGACTTTAAGCTCAAGTGCACATTGGATCGTGGACGATGATGACGAGATAACTCACGGTCGCAAAGCCCAACGCACCCGTGCGGCTCACATTAGTGCCATGAGAGCGCACACCCGACCGACGTGGACCCGCCGTGCGCTAATACACCGTAACCGCCAGATCCTCTGTCCTCGCTGACGGTGGATCCCGTAAAACATAGGGACCCACCGCTCAGCGGGTGGGTGCAAGTCGTAGATGGTTGGGTAAGCCGCTCGAGGTGGGGCCCGCGGGAGGACAGCCAGCACGTGCGCCTGTCCCAGGACGAGCGGCATCGGCGCCTCGCGGGGCGTTCGATTCGGCCGCAGGAGATCCCGCCCGCCCGAGTGGGGACCACCTCCCCGGGCCCACCCGTCTGAGGCACGGCCCCGCCAGTTGGTGAGTGGATACGGCTAATCTTGCTGTTGGATCTCCCTTCCCTGCGTCCTTTCCTGATGGTGAAAGTTTGAACTTCTCTCTCTCTAGAGATTGACGAGAGAGAGCGTGTTTGAACTTTGAAAATTGAAATTGATTTGAACGATAACTATCGGTTGAACCGAGCTGTAGCATGTTAGTACATAGAGCTGCTTGATGTGGAGTAAGATTAGATCGTTTTGTTGTGTTAAATTGATAAAAAAGAACCGAGTGTAACAGCCAAGCCAAGTAGCCAACCATACAATAGTACCACCAGTGTGGCACGTTGGCGATGCAGTTGCTCACCAAGCGAAGGAAGGGCTGGGCTCGTCATCACCAAAAGTACACTTGTACGAATGAGATTATGGCTATATTTATTTTGGCTTAAAATTAGTTTCTGTTCCTGCATTCTGCATTTTTCATTATTCAGTAATTTTATCCTTTTCTGATTTTTTTAGATTTTTTTGTCTTTTTTTCCGTATTCCTTTTGCATTGTCTGTGATAGACTAATATATTTTTTTTTCTATTTTTACATTTTTTAAAATTTAAATATACCAAATAAGCCAATTCAGTTACAGTAAAAAAAAGCCACAAGCCAACGTCAAACTAAGCGCTACATATGCGCACCAAAATGATCGTATTCATGGGGGCTCCACACCACATGTGAGTGGGCTCGGAAAGGGGCCTTCACCAATTACAGCCAGCCAGCCTCCTCTCCTCCCTCCGTTGTCATCGTTGAATGGCGTTTGCGGGGAAGCGACCCACCGCTGTAACATTCATTAACTCGTCCGTCGTGGCAGAGCACGACACGTGCTTGGATGTTCATTTAAGCAAACTTTGGATGTTCATTTCACATAGAGAGAAATGTTTTACAGCAAATCCCTCAGGATGACAGAGCTTTTTACCTTTTCTTTTTTTCGCGTATTCCTTTGCATTGTCTGTAATGGACTAATATGTTTTTTCTATTTTTACATTTTTAAAAAATTTAATTATGTCAAATAAGCCAATTCAGCTACAGTAAAAAATAAACCAGCTACAATAAAAAAGCCACAAACCAACGCCAAACTGAGCGCTACCTATGCGCACCAAAATGATCTTATTCATGGGGGCTCCACACCACACGTGAGTGGGCTCGGAAAGGGGCATTCACCAATTACAGCTAGCCAGCCTCCTCTCCTCCCTCCGTTGTCAGCTTTGAATGGCGTTTGCGGGGAAGTGACCCACCGTTATAACATTCATTAACCCGTCTGTCGTGGCAGAGCACGACACGTGCTTGGATGTTCATTTCACACAGAGAGGAATGTTTTATAGCTAATCTCTCAGGATGACAGAGCTTTAAGTCTAAAACATATATACAAAAGACCCTAACACAAGAAAACCCTAACCCTAATCCCTCAAGTCTCAAAAGGCATCCCTCTCACAACACAACACAATGGTTTATAGAGTGTAGGCTTCTCACCTCTTACTTAACCCTAACAACCAACCACTTCTTAGTAGATCCCACCATTTACATATGGAGAAACCCAATAACCCATATACAAACAGAGTTTGCACTCACACATATTTGCACGTTTTTCAAAGCAATAACTTCCCAAAGGCTCTACAAGCCTAATAAGACACTCCAACCATATAGCGTGACCTAAACCACTTGGACAAATGGTGCGGTGTTGCAAACAGCCAATCCATCTGGTATTGGATAATTTCTCAAAATGTCACTCACCAGTTTTCACCAACGATGCGATGCCCTTGACTTATCGCCAAGATCATACACCTGTGCCAAGGCTGTTGCCATTTGAAATGCCCAAGTAACATGGCACACCAATATCACACTATAGTCTATGATACTCAATGCTTGCCACTAAGATCATATGCCTACTCCGAGGAACGTCACTACTTAAAACACATTAGTCCAATTGGCACATTACATGCACGCATTGCTTCTTTACAACCTTTGTCTTTCTCCCGTACTTCTCAGCTTGAGATGTTGCTCCACTCGAACTTACATGACACGCCATAGCCTCGGTCTTGCTGCTGGCCGCAACAACCATTAAAGCATCTAAACACTAGAGAACAAAGCAATTGATCTAAGTACAAATGACATGTACTTGACTCTCAATTAACAAAATACATGCATGGACACACTATAACTCACACATGCATTGTCGAACCCCGGAGCAATGACTTTGAATCCTCTGTATAAATCACACTAGCCCAGAATCAGCTAGTACACATAGCGATAACAGGGATACATATCAAGCATATATGACAAACTTTATTATAAGACAGTACGCCTTATGGTCAAAGTTTACATCAATGCTCATTAGTAACAATAATAAAGGAAATAACAGCGAAAACAAACTGATAAAAGTGAAGCCCAAAGTCTGCCCACAGGCAGACGACAGTAAGACGCAGCCTAGTCATCCTGGTCCTCACTATAGTCGAAGTCGTTCTTCTCTGGGATGTGATAGTAAGGGTGAGTACAAACTTGTACTCTCAAGTCACACAGAAAAATACAAAATAATGGTAAAGGCAACAAAGAAAGGCTTATATGGTTATTTGAGCATAAAATATTATTTAATAAAATACAATAAATAGATTAAAATTGCTGAAGTTAATATTGTAAGTAAAAAACTGTAATTTAAACAAAATAATAACGTTAGTGCAAGCGCCAACTTAGCACTAACCTAACCACGGGTATCCCCCTCGAACCATCTTTCTCCAAAAGATTTCACATTCCCATCCAAAACCATTTTGTGAAAAAACAAAGTCTAATCATTAAAAACTTTACTCAGCTTGCCCATGACCATGGGCATGGTTATCTAAGATAGTTTATACACTCTGCAGAGATTGTACAGCTTTATCCACAAGATATTATTAACTCGTTATGTCGGCCATTACATGCTTTCTTGGGCGTGCGACTGAGTAATCGTAACAAGGCCTTACAAAGCTAAGTTGTCAATCTAGCCATGCCTCCACTAAGATTTCACCCCAATAAGGAATTCACCAGATTGGAGACCCCTCTTGTGCCATGTGAGACTTTCCATAACCTATGCAACGCTCATATTCAACCAGTAGTGAGACTCAAGTTAGGACCCACTAATTAGTCAGTCAGGACTATTCCATATCAGTCTTGTGGTAATACGATAAGGCTTTGTAGCAGTAGCTCACAGATCGGTCCTTAATTGACTTAGGCTCTATCCACATTCCCCTCGTGCCTAGTATCCACGTTGAGTTACCGAGCTACAACGTATACTAGCCAACACCCGCCACCTATCTATGGCCTAAGTCTAAACTAATTTTTATATTTTATTTTAAAATATTCCATAGACTTTCATGACTCACCGAAGTCAAGAATACATTTTAAAAACTTACCATTTTATGTGAAAAGGTATCCCAAACCTAAAATTATATATATGCAGGTATAAGCATTTGCTACAGAAGAATTATCTAGTCATACTAGTGTACTGACTAGAGTTTTGTCTAAGGCGACAAGGTACAAGAATTTACAAAATCAAAGGAGACATAATAATTGGGTATTAACTATATTAGAAAGAGGAATTGAAATATAGTGATTAAAAATTAAGCATGCAATATAATTTAAAAATGACATAACTTTATTTGTAAACTAGGCTCAATATGATCAAGAGTGTGTAACTTACCTAACTTTGCAGTCTGGTGCGAGTCTTCGAAGTAGAACTCTCTAGAAACGTCGTAGTCTACACGTGAACATAATCCACTAAATTCAAATAAAATTTAAATAAACTACAAACTTTGCAAACATTCTATATTTAGATAGATCTTGATTTCAGATGAATTTAGAAATTTGAACAAGCTTAATCAGAGTTATGATGAAGGAGAACGGGCTTTCAGAAGTTTAAATCCTAAAGAAAAGAATAAAAGAAATTATTGAAATTATTTCTCTAAAGGAAAATCAAGATTGTGACGTCAGCCCTGATTTTAATTTTGGTCGATTTATTTTACTAAAGGAAATTCAAAATTATTATGCCACGCTGACATGGCAAGGTGGTGGGCTCATGATGGACTAGGCACAAGGAATGGTGTGGCAAGCCACATGGGGTTGGTTGTGGAGCTTTGCTTATGTGGCTTGATACATGGCGCCACGCGGCTACCAAGTTGGCCTGGTGTGCTGATATGGCATGGCCAATGTGGTCGCGCACGGTGGCTACATGCTCACCGGAGCCACGACGAGCGGCGGAGGGCGACATTACGCACGTTAGCAAGAGGGTGATGGGATGACCCATATTATACCTGGCACAGGGCATGAAGCTGACCGGAGATGACTGACAGCGCAACTCAGGGCTCTGACGGAGTGGGCCTTCCAGTGGTGCTTATCGACGGAGAATGGGCGAATGAGGTCCGAAAACGCTCAGTGAGGCTGCCAGTGATGTCGACAATGCTTGGAGGGGCTTGTCCCTTCAGGAATTTCTCGCCGGAGTGCTTGCCGGCATGGAGGCGAGAAGATGATGATGCTCGGGTGGCTTGGGACTTCAGAGGAGGGTACTAGTGGCGGAATGAATAAAGGAAAATTTGGGATGTCACATGCATAGACTCTCCATAACTAACACTTGCACGAACTCCCCCAGTGACTAGCACCACCAAAACAAATACTCAAAACCAGCTTAGCACAATGGCCAGTCTAACCATGACAACCAAACCAGTTAGACCGCCTTGCCAAGGTCGGTCAGATCGCAATACCCCGGTCATACTGTGATTACAACACGGAACTATCACACTAGGTTTCAGCCCAAAAACTCCAAAAATATTTCTCTGGAAAATAACTACCATCAACAACATGGCAGCACTACTACTTTGACCAGTCATACCGCGGCGTAGGCCGATACTATCGCTTTCTCCAGTCATATCGTGGCACGCTTGCCGATATGACCGTCAGCTTCAAACAGTAGTAACTCAAAATGGAAATGCTTAAAATTAAACTCAAACAACAAAAGCAAAGCACAAACAGTGTCAAATACACATAACTCTTGTAGGGTTGTCACCATATGGTCTTACACATGACCACCTCGGCTTCCAGTCAAATACACATAACTCTTGTAGGGTTGTCACCATATGGTCTTACACATGACCACCTCGGCTTCCACCACCTCTCCTAACACACCCCTACCACTTTGACCTCCACCTACCAACACTCATCAACAACACCACCTCGGGCACCCATACCAATACCTCTATAGCACCACTCGACACTAATACCATCACCATAGACTCCACCGAAGCTACCACTAGCTCCTACTCTACTATCACTGTCGAGAGCTCACCACCCTCGTGCTCATTACTACCATCAACACACCTCCGACATTGCCTTCATCACCTAACCTCCACCACCAAAGCAACACCAAGCAAAGAAACCCACCACTTTATACACCTCCATTATCCGTACTAACACCAACTCCAAAACCCATAATCACCTTTAACCCTCCCATCGGCACCACTTTCATTATCAATACCACTATAAATATGATCACCAAAGCCACCGCTCGATAATCTTCTCCCTCTGTTTCAGGACCTCTCTACCGTACCTTGAAACCTCCACAATTACCATCCTTTTCAACCATCACCTCCACAGCAACAACTCCTCTCAAATCCAGATCCAAAACTTTCGCTCCTCCTTTCACCACTAAAGCACCTCCAGACCCAACATCCTCTACAGAAAATCTCCAAAATTCTCTTCTCTTCTCCCATCTGCACACCTCCCACCTAGAACTCCATCGCAATTAGCCACTGTCGTCATGTCCTCTGTGGCTCCGGCCACCACGTCCACCATACCCAAGCTTCCCCTCTGCTGCATTCTCCATCTCTAGCCCCTAATAAGTTTCATTCTTGTCATCCTTTGCCCCCATATTGCCACCGGCTATAGTTCGTCCTCATGCAATGTAACTATTTTTGGATTTATCCCTGACGAAGTACTGCAGCCGCCATGCACAACTTTGACTGCTGGTCCAGTCTATCCCCAATCGGCCTTCCACTTTCTCTTTTTCTCCAATCTCTCCTCTTTTCTCATCCCTAGCCCAAGTCAGGCCAAATTCAGCCTGTGGGATGCCGGATCCTGCTGCCACTCATTGCCGTCGTCGGAGACCATCCATAGGTGGACGCCACCAGCAGCCACCAACTATCCCGCAGCATCCAAGCCTCCACTTCCACCAGCACAACTATTGATTTGCACCACCACTGGGACACCAGAGCAGACGATGACTTGCACCAGAATCTACTTCCTCTTCTTCCACTACTTCCTCTATGACTCGAAGAACCAGTAGGCCGACCTCCCGGTGGCTTACTGGTCGCACAGCAACCCAATTGGACTATAGCCCACAATGGCAGTGGCCCTACGGAGCACATCGAGCGACCTCATGCAACCCAGTCAGCCATGGCCCGCTCCCGCACGACATGATCACGGCGGACCACGTGTGAGTGGGCGGCAACAACCAACGGATTGACTGGCGGTGGCAGCGGCGGTTCTGAGGTAAGGGTTTTGCTCAAGTTAGAGTTTGAGATGGATTGGCTCTAATATCATATAGAAAATTTTGAGGAATAATTGTGTGTTGTCCTATAGGACCCATACACCATTTATTTATAGTGCCAGGATTACAATCCGACTCTAGTATGACTCACGACTGGCATACAACTTGGACTATTAATAAACTTTTATTGGACCATAATTCTAACTCACAAAACATATGGTAAGCTTAGGCAAAATACAGATAAATATGTGGAACATACTACATGGCGTTCGTATTAACTTTTCCTGATAACTTATGACTTTGACTGAAAATGAATTATAGTGACTTTAAGAAGGAGGGCACAAACGATAGGGAAAATAAGGGAGAGATGCGTAAGCGTGATAGAAGCGAGAGGAGTAGGGTGCATGATATACTCGTAACCCCCTGCCTTATCCTCAGCACAAGACGGTAGCGAGAGGAGTAGAGAAGTCGTTTCAAAAAGACAGGTGTTCATATTGGCTTTTCTAAGTAGAAGTCAGAAGTATAAGCTAATACGAACAAGGCCTACGAACAAGGCGGATATCGCTGCAAGATGAAAGCTACAAAGACATACCTATCCTGAAATGAATGGAGTACTAGCGAGGCATCACATTCTTGAAAGCAATTCTACATCACAATATATGCTTGGGCTGATCAAGAATTTGGTAGAAGCCAACTCAAAAGAAGCATACTTTACCTTACTGAATGACAAGGGAAATGACCAATGAGGGTCATATACACGCTGCCCATAGTAAAGAGAAGGGTAGCTGGGCATTGAAGCGCTACTTTTGAACGGCCATTGCTGAGCCTGAACTTAGGTTTCCTTTCAGAATCCTCCAGATCTGGCAAGTTTTGTAGGACTTGCAACTTCGGCACATGTGGGCGACCAGATGGAACTGAACCTCAGATATTGTTCCGCGGTCATTGCACAGTATCATTTGTCGAATTGAAAACAACAGCGAAAAATGTTGTAATTACGCTTGGCTTAGTTGCCTCAAATTCGAAACAAAACCATTACGTCCCTTGCCCACCTGAGAAAATACCATTGTGAATGTGCATTATTCTAGCATAAGGGAATGGTTGAGTTTGATGAATTCAACTCTGATGCGATGCCTTTCGGTTTAAATAAGCATTTTCGAGCAGAACACTGCTTCTTCCACAGTAAAATGTGAAGTCACAATTCGAAAATTTTACTAGGTTGGCCGACAGCGTAGGGAATATTGATTGGATATCGAAATAATTTTCTTGGTCCCATTCCTGCTTGGGTCAAGGTTTGAGAAACCATTGTACAGAAATGGCAGGAAACCTGCCAAAGCCAACCAGTTCTGATATCCTTTTGAAGGTGTCTAGTTGCAAGAGAAATCAGAATAATCCCAAATCTTCCAGAAATCAGTGCATGCAAAGTAGGGCCGCATGATGCAGAGAACGTGAAAAAACTATTGGAAAAAGCAGAACAAAACTCCACAGCCCAACATCCTAGGTCCGTGTCACAAAAAAACAGATTTGTACTCGCTATTGCTATGGTGCTACGCTAACATCGCACCACTGAAGTGTAAACAGGCGAAAAACAGAGAACCTTATCATTTTTATCATCATATGACTCAGGCATAGTTGCAAGCTCCCTATCCAGTCTCTCCCATGCTTTGGACGTGTCACAAACTGACTTTGAGCAAAGGAGACACGCAAACCTAAATTTGTTTGAAAGCATGTTAAAATGTAGTACTATAGACGATAAGTTACTGCATACATCGAACCAAAAAAAATGAACTTACTGGCAATGCTCTTTCGTTTCCCTCGAAACATTTTACATGAATCGTGTGTCCACAAGGCAGTACAGAAAAGTCATTTGTTGACTCAAATAGGAACTGGAATTTGCGAAGCAGGATCAGCCACTAGAGTAATTGAAAGTGCACCGAAAGCTTTTGCTCTTGAAAAATACGACCAAAGTGAAGCAACGTTGCAGCATATAAACAAGAAAAAAGAGCACTGACCTCAAAGCAGATGGGACAGCCATGATGCATTGCTCCTTCCACGCAATGCATGGCTCATGGTTGTTCCTCAGCATTGTAGAATAACAACGCCCTAATTGAAATATGCAAAGGAAACAAAAGTTTATAAATACCGAAGTGACTATACAAAAATTCTTCATTAACAGCAGAAGAGACAAGAGCTTAATGCGGACTGTGATTTAGAGTTAGTCTAATTATCTTATGAAATAAACAAGGTATTAAGTCACTTCACTTGAGGTAACGAACAAAGTGAATGCCACAAGTATTAAGTCATTTCAAGGTGTACTGCCACATGAGACTAAGTACCAATTGAGGGGATGATAAGCACGTAGCCACAGATATTTAGATGAAATTTTATTTTGTTCAGAAGAGTGTACATATTACAGGAGCATGCATTCCTTATAATTTCACATGCAACAATCAATCTGTTTTTGTGGAGGAAAACTTCCCAGAGTTGGGATATGATCTATTAGATAAATAATCTAAAACAACATCCTTGAACAAAAACAATCAAAATGTAAGCTATGGAAAAACATTATCACATTTAGGTAGCGTTCGGAATAGCGATGGCTTTTGGTTTTTGCTGAAATTTTACTGTAGCTGACTTATTTTTTACTGTAGCTGAAAAAGCTTATTGGGCGTAATTAAATTTTAAAAAAATGTAAAAATAAAAGCGGCATGCTAATCTAGAGCGGACAATGCAAAGGAATACAAAAAAATAAAATTAAAAAAATAAATAAAAAATGACAAAAATAGTGAATAGTGTGTTCGTCGCTAGCACAATGAATATATCACCGAACGCAGCGATTGGAAGCCAACTTGAGCGCTCCCTTAAAGCAGTGCAAATAATTCTCACGTCCACCAATCCTGTCATTAAAAGCTCAGAATGTAGAGAGGTACCATTGGTAAAAGAAATTTTTTTAAGAAAGATATGCATAAAGATTTTACAGACCTACATATTCCACAGCCATAGCAATGATACTGATGTTTTGAGACCTGAAATCACAAATAGAGAGGTCAGCAAAGCATACTCCCACATCTCAATCGGAATAAAATGTGATACGTAAGAATCACAAAATTTCCCTAGCTGACATCATCATCGAAGAGTTTGCATATCTGACAAAAGTAACTCCCCATGCAGACACCACAATTGATGCATATTTGCCTTACCTGGTAAGAAACAAATAACACCATGACAAAATATAATAAAAGAGATGGTGCCAAACACGATATGTTAAATAGTTTGGCTGCTATCAAGCAACAGCAAATTAACATTAGTTTAGAGATGTACCTCTTTGTAACGCCCTAAGGACCAAATCAGTTTAGATCTAACCACATTATGAATAAATCACGCACATGTAACAACATGTTTATGCTTTCGTCCTCGCTTCACATAAAACGGTTAACCGAAGGTTATTACCAATGGTGCCTATGAGTTTATATTTACTGCTTCTCATGTTAAGCTAGGAATGTGGAGGCTAATCCACACCCTCATGTGCACACACACACATGGGCCGTCATGGACCGGGGTGCTACATACACCCTCTTCTTAAAGAACCCGACGTCCTCATCGGTCTAACATACTCATACTGAGGCAAATGACTAGGATCTCCCTCTCTTAGCACACGTCCGTGCGTTCAGTGCTGGTACATATACTATACCGTGTGTTCACTCCGGACCCACACGCATCATGCATTATATGCCCACGTCCCTGACCCGTACGCGCTCACGTTTTATTCATAATGGGGTTAGATCTAAGCCAGTTTGGTCCTTAAGACGTTACAAATGGTATTAGAGCTAGCCCTCACGGTTACACGGGCGCGTACGGATCAGGGGTATAGATATATGATGCATGGCGCGTGTGGGCCCGAAGTGGACACACGGTATGGTATATGTACCAGCACTGGACGCACGGACATGTGCCAAGAGGGGGAGATCTTTGCCCCAGTGCGGGTATGTTGGGCCGACGAGGATATCAGGTTCTTTAAGGGGGGTGTATGTAACACCTCAGCCTATAATGGTCCATGTGTATGTGCATATGAGGATGGAGATTAGTTCCATATTGTTAGCTTAATATGAGAAACACTAACATATAAATATATATGCACCATTGGTAATAACATCCGGTTAACTGTTTTACATGAAGTGATGACGAAAGCTTAAGCAGGTTATTATATGTACGTGGTTTATCCATAATAGGATTAGATCTAAACCGATTTAGATCCTAAGACGTTACATCAGTTTAGATCTTGAGACGTTACACTCTTGTTCAGCGCCACACATTGAGCAAACAACCTAATTAAAGATCAATCAAACTCAGTACAGCCGCAAGTATAATCAACATTACGGAGCTGAACAATACATGTTCAGACAGTCGTAAAACTGACCTGCTGCACTCCATGCCGCTTTGGTGCATCAACATCAATCGAATTCTGAGTCTGGTACCTCGTGTGTCGCGCCCGGCGTAGTTGAAGCCAACCTCCCCATGGACCACGTCCATAAAGCCGAAGGAACCTTGCTTCGGCGGTTTCCTCTGAGAGGAAGCAGCTTCGGCCGTTGGAGGAGCAAGGAGCTTGGTCTTAACCCTAGGGCGTTGGTGGGCTTTCGTTCATCGTTTCGGCCGAACCTTGCCTACTTGTGGGCCGGCCCAGCCATGCCGACTTGCAGCCCAACAGCTTGCAGACACGAAGCCATTGCATGCAGCAGGGCAACTCTTGGCTTGGCAACGTGTGCAGATCTGTGCCAAGCCCAGGATTTGGTCGTAGTTGGGATCTACGAAAGCTCGATCGAACCCAACATTCCTCCCATGGCCTTAACACGCCAGCCATGGCAACTCCATACAACCCTGCGAATGCTTTCTTTAGCATCAAGGGGCAGAGGCTGGTGATGAAGGAACCCATCGAAGGAATGGCACTGGAAGGGTCCCACAAGTCGGGTAGACTCCCACCAGACCAGGAATATGCCCTAGGGTTTGGGCCCAGCACGTCATACAGCTATTACATGTACAGCGCAACCCAGGATTGATTATATAATATATAGGTCAAAAGGCCACTCTTGTACTTAAAAAGGACAATAATATTATTCATTTGTCCCTATATATTAGCTATCTCTACAAGGGGTATTTTGATCTTTTGTGTATGCCCAAGAGTATATAAATACTTATATATTCCTTATTTATAACTTGGGCTCAAAACGAATACAAAGAACCATTTCAATTGATGTGCCTTCGGAAGGACCCCTCCCACGAGGATAGTCCTCTTAAACCTCTAAACCTGTATAAATTTTTATGTTATTTTTACTCTCGTGAACGTCTGACTCATGTGTAACATGGCCGACATCTACCCCTTTTGGTTCCAGTTCCATAGAATCGAGAAGCAGCACCAACGTAGATCTTCCGCGCATCACCAAAAGTTCCACGGTATCTCTTCTTCCAATGTGAACAATCCAATTTCTTCAAGAGTGCTGCTTCATCCTGACAACTGTTTGTGACGGCCTGAGATAGCCAAAGAATACAAAGATGCATCACGCCTTCAAACTGCAGCAACAAGCTTTTCAGTGTACTGAGTCTCACCTACCCTCCCGGCTGACTTGATCAGCCCAGAGACAATAAACCTGCAACTTCTCTACAATCTTCCCAACCCCACTTGAAGTGCATAGACATGAATGCTGCAACAAAGCTCAAAACATTCCCAGAATAGCCAGTACAGAATGTTTTACGAGACCTACTGATCGCCATGTTGGCATTTTGCTAGGATGAAAGGTGTCCAGATTTGTTACCACTCACAAGGCTGCCCGGTAGTGTGGATTTACATCTCCAGGCCATGATTGCCAAAAAGAACTAGGGTACGTTCACCACACAAAAAAAATGAAGAACATATACAATTGACCATAGAACAACTCGTTTTATGGAATATTTGCTCAAATAGACACACTCTACAATACCACCTCACTTATGGGAGGTTGAAATTGAATCCAATTTACAATACACATCGGACTTTTTTTAACCAAAAAAAAAAACAAATGCTATACACAAAACTTGGTCGGGCATTTCTTGCCATTTCACCTACTGTAAGGAAAAGAGCTTTCCTCTTTCCCTTCCATTGTTCACTTACACCTGACAAAACATAGCTTCAGATCCAATCACTATATACAATGACACAACACGGAGGTATCATAACTTCATAGCCAGATCTAGGCAAAGGGGTTTCCACCAACTCGAGGTAAAGAACTTTGGGCCATGCCTTGTAGATTTTGAGCAGCCATACGTTGATCCATCGAAGATAAGCCATATGCACTGCCTGTTGTGGCAATCCCTCTGACTCCTCGGTATCTACAATTATTCAGTGGAATGACAAGAAGGGGTTAACTTCGGAAGCAGTGACGTGGTTTCAATTAAAAAAAATAGCATACACAATAGAATCTATGACAATAAGATCATACAAGTCAAATGTATTCTCTAGCACAGAGAGAGAGAGACAGAGAGGATTTTGATAAATTACCCAATGGGGAAATTATCATTCTGCGCTTGATATGGCATGTTAACTGCGTGCTGCTGGACCATGTATTGATCTGCAAATAGGGTATAGATAACAATAACAATGCAGTTAAATTTGTATTCCAAATATGAAGAAAAAAGAGAGTAGAAATCACTACTGTTTGCTGTCAATGAGGGCGGAACTTGTGGAGGCGACAGAACTGATCCAACAGATCCCATGCTTGGAGCCTGTGGCAACAATGTCATACTGCCCATATCTGGTGATGCTCCTTGCATAGAAGATGAGAACTGTACATACACAACAAGATCATTTCTTCACTTACCTAATTGAAAACAATGAAGCTGGAAACTGTACTAGATAATTTATATATTGGGCCTGTTTGATATGGCTACGGCTTATGACTTTTGGCAGAATTTTTTGAATTTTAGCTGTTTGCGACAGAGATTACGGAGAGAGAGATACTTGCTTGAGATATTGGGTTTTTAATACGTACTATAATTAACTTAACTTGTAGACTCCGTCTTAAAAAAAATACTCCATTTGAAAGTTAGATATTGTAACAAAAGCCAAAAACTATTTTGAGAAGTCGAAAAGAACAGCCCCATTGTCATTTCATCATGTGTAGCTAGGATAAAAATAATCTAGCAAATGGCACAAGTAGATAGCACTAATAGAAGTATAAAAGTACAAAAAGATAAGTGCAACCACATCCAGGCAGGAGCTACAAAGTTGTGATCTTATTACTACCAAACAGCCAAGGGATGGGGAAGAAATAAAACAAAAAGGTAAAAAAAAGAGGTAAAGATTAGAATCATGTTTGATCAAAAAGCCAGAAAATAAAGTCCTCGAACACACAGTTTATGTGACAAATGAGTTTCCATATTGAATGGTTTCAGAGCATTTATTCCACCTAAATCTTATCAGATTTATTTGTTACCACTACAAGAGGTAGAAATTTGCATACTGTGGAAGCATGAGCTAATGTAGGCCCTCTTGGCATGTTAAATGGATTTATTGAATTTGGATGGGCAAACGATTGAGTTGTCTGCAAAGGAAATGATAGATGAGGGCAGGAAAGAGAAAATAAGAAATTAATTCAAAGTGTTAACTGGTTTGAGATCACATAACTTACATTTACAGATCCTACAGGACATTGCATGCCATATTGTCCATATCCTATATTTACCCGAGGATTTGCTTGCCAACCCCAGGTTGAAGCATATACTGGGCGATACCGCATTGTAAAAATATCCTATAAATTTTCTCGTTTTAGAAAAAAAAAGGGAGAACAAACGAATAATGGGAGCATAGAAGAGTAAATGATTGATACCCATTACCTCTGGAAGCGCCTTTCTTCCACTAGATGTGACCTCTGCAACAGGTTGCTGTGATACTGATACTATCACAGGATCACGAGTTCCTCTAAATATATTTGAGCCTTGATTAGAAGGAAGAGCACTATTCCCTTGTATTGGTGCATGTGATGCTGCTCCCCACAACTGAAAACAATCATGCAGGGGAACAAAGTTCTAATAAATTTGCTACTTGAAAATTGTTTTTCTTCTTACACAATATACACAGAACAAAACTAACCTGGCTATTAACCAGAGCACTGCTAGCTCTGTTCAATGGAGGATTGTTAGACTGAACATTATCCACAGGGGACAGATATAGCTGATGCTGCTGACCTCCATGATTTGCCTGGGGGAAGGACAAGGACTTGGCGGTTTGCACGGTTGGAAAACTACTTCGAGGTGCTGAGACAGAATTAGGGAGCTGGAGAAGTGGACCCTCCACAGAACTGGTACTGGAAATTGAAGGCATGGATGTAGCATTTTTGGGAGTGGCAACATCAAAAGTAGCCCAACCAACATTGGCTGAAGGTAAAGATAAGTTTTTCTGCATTTTGGTTTGAACACCACCTTGATGAGGTTCCATATCTGAATCGAAGTCAATCAAACTTTTTGACATATCTAGTTTAACATCCCTGCTAGTTTCAGAACTGGGATCAGCAGCTCTTGGAGGTGGTGCTTTCTGCAAAATAAGACTTCAACATAAATACTTTTACATAAGAGAAATCATTCCATTCTAATTTTGTTTCTTTTGAAATAGACATTGTCTGAAATAAGGAAATTATTTGCAAGAATAATGCAGAAATACAAACTAGAATCTCTTCATAGCTACTTAAAAGCTCACAAACCAGACCAGCAGAGCTTGGTAACTAAACATGCACTAATGGAACAACAGAAACTAGTAGAACACTAGTCAGTCGCTGAAGTACCTTCACTGTTTCTATTGGTAGCTTTTAGCAAAGTAATTATTCTGGATTATGGACTAGCTTTGACTTTTTGATATACCAATCAAGACTGGGAAGCTTATAAAAAGGGGGGACATGAGAAACTATGGGCAAGTAAGGCATGCAGATCAAACAACAAAAGTAAGAATCACATTACCTGTGCTTCAGTAGAGGTAATAGATGTTGTGGCTTTATGAGACCTAGGAGGGTCAGGAAGTTTGATAGGCAGAACTACTCTGGAAGGTTCTACCACAGAAGAAACTGATGTGGTCACATCCTTTTGAATATTTTCTGACCTTCCACCTGTCTTCCAAAATTCATCCGGATGCTGGTGGTTTCTAAAGCTGGCATTTTCTCTTCCTGTTGTAGATCTATTCGTTTGATCCATTCTACCAGCTATGGGATGTCTATTGACATTACTTTGATCTTCTGAGGTGCTTTCTGTGCTATGCTGTGGACCGTGATTATCTTCAGAAGTTCCACCATATGGGCTTCGTAGAACTCCCCTGGATGAATCCACATTGTTGTTTCTATAAGAGTCCTCTTGACTACCCTGAATCATTCAGATGCTTAATGTATTAAAAAAAATCAGGAGAGACTAATAGTATATGTTTACGAGTTATGGCTACGAGAGGCAAATGATTACTACCTTCACTTGTGGTGGATGGTCACCAATTCTTTCTCCTGTGTACCTCCGGTCAACATATACATTCTTGATGAAATTTCTGAGCCTATCTACATCACTGGATATGGAAACGCAGTAATCAAACTTCAGCTGCGTATTTACAATATGCACAAAGATAATCATCTGGGTTAGATGGCAGACCTACTGTCAGGAACAGGCTGGCCTTGGAAGTCCCAGTTCTTGAAATAGATTTCCTTGGCTCGCTAAAATAATGGAAATGTATGTCATATAAGTAAAAAAAAGGAAACAACTAGCAGCTCAAAGGATTCTGAAATCTAGAAATAATGGTATTAGGCCAACCTCATTCCCCCCTTCTTGAAGAGCAGAAACTTCTTGAGAAGTAAATTTAGCCATTGATATTGATTTTACACGATGAGTGAATTCCCGACTAAAGAATAACACGATAATTAGCACAATATTGAAACAAGACTTCTATCTAGAAATTCACAATTATCATACAGCCAAACTAGTGATGGCTTTGCAGCTTTAAAGTGAGAAAGAGAGAAATCACAATAACATCATATCTACAAGGATTTGATCATCACTTACTGTATTCCACTGCAATTAATACATATGAAAGTTGAGAAGCTTGTGCATACATATTGTGGTCCCTGTTAATGAAGAGTATTTTTGGTTATTTATGTGACAGAAGAACATATGCGTTTTTATCTCATCATAAACCAATAGCAATACATTGTTACATTCAACAATTCACTGAACCATTTCTTCTCAGAAAGAAAAGGAATAAATCGTATAATTTGCAGAAGACAGAAGAAATTATTGATATATCATAGATACTCTTTCCAATGGTTATGACTTGTGCAACGTGTTTGATAGACAGTTCAAGCACCTCAGCTCATCAACAAAACTACAAAAGTACTAGTACTAGTAATATTATTCAAGTCGGGATGTTTTGCAGCAGCAGATATCTAAACTGTGTGAAAATATTAGGCCCCTACCAGAGTTGGACCTGAACTCATTTTTTGTGTTCTCGTATGTGATGCAAGGTCCATGTGGTTAATTTGATATGGCAATTCATATGCCAGCAAGAGCCATATATTATAAATTTATAATACAGACTACAGAGTTCAATAAATTTTTTTTGAAGATGCAACGGCGAGCAAGCCCACCTGAAATAATATTATTAAATATTACAACCGCTTACATTTGTGATCTATTAGTCAGAATTCAAATTCATATTTTTTTTATGTACAGACGCATATGAACATGATATGTGGGGTTGATGTATAAATCCACTATATGACTGGGTACTAAGTACTAAATAGAAATTGTCGATTTCATACATCCTTTCACAGTTTGACGTATGATATGTAGGAATCATGTATTATTGATTCTTTTTAGTACATGAAGATTACATACAGCTTTTACGGCACATAGCTCTAGTTAATCATCGACATGACTCCAGTTTTAGACAGCAGCAGGAGCACAAAAAATTCAGGTGGGAGTTGCTTGCCTCAATCCACCATCCTCCAACTAAGCATCAGAGAAACCACCAATAGGAATTCAAACTCCTCAGAGGCACCATCCTAAGAACATCCAAGAAAAAAGCAACAGGCCAGTTCCAAGCAAGTCCCTGGCATACATACACCTCGGAATTCGGAAGGGCAGGCACCTTAACCCCTCCTTGCCCAACCTGAGCAAGCTACCCTCCTAACACCGTCTGTTCACCCAAAGATCAAACATTTCTGAGAACCCAAACTCACCATGCTGTTGCAGTTGATGCAGCGGCGGTTGCCGGGGAGCTTGAGCAGGCCGCGGATGGCCCTCTCGTTCCTCTCCTCCTCCTTCACCCTGCTCCCCATCGGGCCGACCTATCCCTCCGAGATTCCGCGAGAAACTGGGCAGCAAGAACCTGCAAAGATGGCCTGGGAGTGGATTGGGAAAGGCCGAGAGCGAAATGCTTCGAAGATTTAAGTAAAGAGGGAGGTGGCAACTTCGGTGTGTGCTGTTCTTGGCGAGAGAGAGAGAGAGAGAGAGGCTTTGAAGACTTGGTCGCCTCGTTGGCGGATCGCCCGGCCGCCGGTCTTGCCTTGCAGTGCACCGGTCTACCACGCCACGGTCGTGCGTGTTTACCTGCGGCAGGCCGTGACTGATTACCGAAATGTCCTTGTGTGTTGCAAGATTGCATTGTAGGAATTTCGTAGCAGTGTTAATTTCGACAAAAATCAAATGCCATATTTCAAGCAAGGCATATGATTGTTATTTGTTAAAACAATGCTTGATACGGGCTATTTTTCTCGTGAAGACAATGGTTTGGGCTATTTTTCCGCACATATTGATTTGAACAAATTTGATCACATGGGCTTAGGGCATATCATATTGGCTATGGGCATATTCTTTTTAGCTTTTGATTTTTAGCTTCTGCTACAGTACCTAACTTTCAAACGAGATATTTTTTTAAGACAAAAATCTACAAGTTAATTGTAGTACACATTAAAAGTCTAATATCTGTACCAAAAAAAATCGCAAGCGAGTATCTCTCTTTCCGCAATCTCTGTCGTAAACAGACAAAAAGCCATCAACCGCAGCAAAAAAGAACAGGCCTATAGCTGATGTCTTTTGGTTGTAGCTGATAGCTTTTGGCTATAAATAAATAAAAATGGTTGAAAGAAATGGCTTTTAGAAGGAGAGCATGAGAGGTGAAAAAAGTGAGAGAGAGAGAGAGAGATACGTGCGTGAGATGAAAACAAGAAGAATGAAAAAGACGCTTCGGAAAACTAGGTGTTCATATGAACAGACTCTTAATCTAAGAAACTTGCAATGCTATCTTAAAAGATAAGAAAAGGAAATATGGGCATGTTCTTTTTTACTTTTTAGCAACTTTTTTTGGTTTTTTAAGTAATCACTATGTATTAGCTTAATAAGTTGTAGCTAAAAGTTATAAGTCGCAGAAGAACATACCCTATAATTGTTGACTCAACTAATCAGTTAGTGGCTCTAACAAACTAGTCAGTTAGTTAAAGAGACATGTTTCTAGATCAATATGTTCCTGTCAAAGAAGCAAATCTCCTCCATTATCTCATGCAGCAACCGTTAGTGGAAAAGCTCGTCGTTTTCGTTACATTGACCGGCGATAATCAACTCACATGCGGTCTGTTTTTCCCTGTTGATTTCACGTTGTAACAGCGGGCACGTACCAAACACGACATATATTCTCTTCTTGTCTATTGAGCTGGTCGTCAAGTCCTCTCCATGAGTCGCCATTCCCATTATTTTCCTCTCTTTTTTCTAGAAGCAAACTGTTTGAATTCAGATGTATCCCTCAAAGTTTCTGAATTCTGAACCCGTTCGAGCGTGGGCATGGGCGCAGCAGCGTTCCCATTTCAGAACACAATTTGCCGGTACTGCCCTCCGGAATGCGAATCGCTAACCTTGGCCTGCTCATTATTCAGGGTTGCTTGGTCTTCTTTGGTAGTCTATTCACAAGTATGTTCAACCAGACAAATCACCGCGTCTTGACGATTCTGTATCCAGTAAATTTACGGGGTGAATCTGGCCTAATACTCAATGGTGTCAGAGTGATACATGCCTTCCACTCGTATAGACTTCTCAAAATAAATTGTCTCTCAGAATGGAATACTGGACGATGCCAATTGGTTACATAAAGACACTGTTGCATTATGTCATAATCGTATTGTAGATAGCCAAAGATGTTAAAACGTAGACGAAGGATTGGAGGACTCAAAATTTCAACTTCCTTTTTTTCAGATTGAATTATGTCATAATGTCACACAATATAGCGCTACAACTTTTTCTTTTACGAACTAGCCTACGTGCTCCTCCCAAAAAAGGAGAACAACACTCCACAAATAAAAATGACAAAGAAAGCGGCGTGCTCTTCCCTCTCGATGACAGCAGCGGGTTATGCAAGTGAGACCACTGGGGCACACGGAGATACCATCTTAGAATATCAGGCATCGCATGGCCACGAGGCGGTGAGATATTGTCGTAGGGGTGCAAATGGATGGATAATACATCTACCATATTTGTTTTCGGATACGAATATAAATACGGATAACTCGAATACGAATACAAATACAAATAATATCGAATACAGATACGGAGCGAATACGAATCGAAATGAATACGGTTACGAATATTTATCGGAACTTGAAAACCCCTTAAACTATACATCCAAAATTAACAAAAATACGTAAATAGTTCATCTTGTCAAAACATTCATGAAATCTAAATATTTCATATTCAAAACATCCAAAGTATTTGTTTTCATATTCATGGGTTGTATGTATTGGGCTAGACTGCTGGAGGCATTATGGCTTGGATGGCTATTGGGCTAAAATCCCGGATATCCGTTTTCGTAATATCCGGATAATCCGTATTCGTATCCGTATTTGACGGATACCAGGCTTACTGTATTCGTATCGTATCCGATAAAAAAAATCCGTATCCGTATCCGATCTGAGAATTATCCGAAAAAAATCCGATCCGACACAATCCGTATCCGTATTCGTCCAGATCGGTCGGAAACTATCTGATCCGTTTTCACCCCTAGTCGTACGTGTAGAATTAAAGGATGAGCAGTGACAGGCATAAGAGTCGAGTTGGGTTTTGAACAAATTTGTCAATACTGTACCGAGGTCACACCGATTTGGTCTTAAAAATAGTATATTTTGATACCAGTCTATACCGACGTACCGTTTTAAATTTAATATAATAATATGAGTATATATTTATACGTATATATTTGTTTAATTATATATACATCAAATGTCACTTGCAATATTATTTCAAATACATAGTAGTACAGTTAAATATAACATATAGTTTAATAGATAATATTATCAATTCCACCAGTGCCAGCCAGTATTTGATTGGTATCAAAGCCGGTATAGCTGATGTTAGGCTTACTTTGTACCGGTTCAGGTGGCAGTACGGTATGTACTGGCCGATATGACCGGTACCGAAACAGTATTGACAAGATTAGTTTTAAAGCGACTATGTGAGGCTATACTAGTAGTGGTGACAAGGAAAGCGAGGACTAAAATAGAAGGATATTTATTGGACTAACCTCCTTCTTTCAAACTTGATGATTTACTTTCTCTATATATAGATGTAGATGCTCGAGGGGGTATCCACTGTTCGGCCAATGGTAGTTTGGGCTCTAGCCCTAGCTGACCAACTGGGTCCACTCCTGGCCAGTAGAGAAGACACAAGGTGGTAAAAATGTCATAGGTAGCAAAGTGTTGTTGGGGACAATGGATGGAGCCTAGCGGAGTGGCATTAACAAGTCTAGGGGAGTGACGATGATTGAATAAATCCTTAAATATATTTTTAATATTTAATTAAAGCCAAAGGACCGTTGTGGTCATAAACCTCCAGATGTTGCTCCTGGAGTACCCTGATCGAAGAAACACTGTGCTTGTTGCCTAACCGAATGATTGCTTAGAGATTCTGTGAACTAGTACTTGAACTCGATTCCAGGATATTCCATCCGTACGGTAGATAGAACGTGTATCATATCCACTCCAAACAGCATGATGTTTTATCCCTAAGTCTCTGACAACAACTACTATACAGTTGTTCCCCACAAACGTCCTTTTCGCTGACAATAATGGCCTTGTTGATTGGGTGGGCTTGTTCCATAAGGTGTCTTTTTCGACAGATAATTAACGCCCATTCAATGCTATTTAAAGGATGACGAGAGAAGACATGGGGAGATTCGATTCAGTCGTAATTAACAGATTCAAGTCATAGATAATTCATATCCCATTCAATTCAATGTAATTAGGACTAATCTCACACCTTCTTAAAGGCATTCTGTAACCAGCACATAGCAGTAAACAACATCACTATTCTCTCCCGAGGATTTTAGCTATCTTTCTTATATTATTTCGTAAGATCGATAACTCGATCATCGTCAGGGAGGAGATGGTGGTATGTACATGCACAATTGTTAATTAGCGTATGCACACTCGGTAACAATCTACCACTAGCCTAGAATACATTAATTCCACACAAGAGTTCTCAAGAAACTGTTAAAAGAAGTCTTCCAGGTATCCTACATCGCATAACAAAGATTAATGGGACGTTCAATTAGTTTTTGTTGATGGTTTTTAGCTGTGGCTTATGATTTTTGGCTGAAAATGAATAATAATTAGCGAAAGTAGTGACCTTTATAAGGAAGGGATAAGCGGTGTAAAAAGTGAAAGAGATACGTGTGCGTGATGGGAGCGAGAGGAGTAGGATGAGGTTATGCACCCATGACTCTCTACTTTATCCCCAGAGTGAGACAGTAGTGAGAGAAGTGGACAAACCACTTCGAGAAATCAGGTATTTATATTGCCTTTTGACTTTTCTTAGTAGAAGCTAATACGAACTGAGCCTAAACTTAAAATGAAGTAGTAACATAAAGTAGTCTAGGCACTTACAAAAAAGAAAAAGCATCTAAAAAAGTGTTGAGGCTCGCTCCTTGGGCAAATCATCTTTATAAAAGCTTCCACAGAGACTAGCCCATAGGACCCACGCGCAGCGTAGGAGTGTGGACCACTTGTGTTATTGTCATGAAAAGGACATCTTTTATTCTAGGATTTGGATAGTCCAATGGTTTTGAATTTTTGTAATCTCATCCATCCTCTCCTTTGATCCTCTCCTCCTGTGGACAGCAAAACTACACTCAGAAGAGGAACACGGGAAGCCTCTTGAAGTTTTTAGATTCCATCAAATCCTCCCCTGAACCCTAATTCTCTCACCCAATTCGTCTGATTCATCTGACAATCTCTAGATTCGCACCAATGGCCGACAAGGAGAAGGCAGAGACAAAAGAACATGAGGAGTATGAGAGTGACCTCGATGATATGCCCCTCCCGGCGGTGAGGCGCCGCGCTGCAGTGAGCAATGACGAGGAGGAGAAGGACAGAGGGAGGGAGGCCCTCGCTGTGGAAGAAGGCTAGATTTGATGTGGAGTCCAATGGGCAAGGCGCAGTGTACGACGAGGATGTGTACGAAGATGAAGAGGAGTATGAGGAATACGAGGAGGTGTACGAGGATTTTGAGGAAGGACATGGTGGAAAGGGCAGAGTGGCCACTGAGGCAGTAGCCACAGCGGAAAGGGAAGTGGACATGAAGCTTGAAGCGGAAGCTGAGGAGGTGGCTACGGCCGCAGTAGGAGGAGGAGGGGAAGAAGAGGAGCGAGCCCTATGATAATTATATATCACAGATAGTTTGAACCACAAACCGTCTGTGTATCACAGACGATTTGTGATTCAAATCTCTATGATAATTATGTCCCTGACTGCTGAGTCTGTCGATCTCTCCAATCCATTCTCAGCCAATAGAAACCTACCAACCCCCCACCCTACGGATCGTAGCTCTAACTCTCCATTCCCGCACCTATTTCACCAAAAAAATTTCCACTCCCTTCTCTCCCTTCCATATAAATATTCACCCATTCCCTACTGCGCTCAAAATTTCTTCAACCTCCTCACCATCCTCCTCCTAGACCATGTGTAGTTATCGGACTGTGCTTTCTATATAATTGCCTTTGTTCGAGCTAGATCACGTTCTGTTGTGGATCACCTCAATCTTTTGTTGAAAAAATGATTATGTTACAATAAGCCTACTGCCCCAAATTTGTGTTTATCCTCCCGTAGTTGCTCTGATATCCATGAATGTTAATTTTCAGCTAGCTATGTTTGTTGTCTCTTTTTTAATGCACTATTAAGGCACTATGTTGGATCGTAAGCTCTTTTTTTTAAAATTAGATTCTTTGCATTTCTATAACCAATATAGAACTATTCTAACAATCTCCTCCGTCACATATTAGTGTCTCTCAATTATTCGCGTACACCAACGGTCTCTCAGAGTCACAGTCCATCAGACGTTCACACACTAGTATCTATTAGGCCAAAGATATTAGAACCAAACTCTGATACCACTAATAGAATCGTAAAGGTCTTCTCATCTCAAAAGCTAACTAATAAGATGAGAAACTCATTTACTTTTAAATTAGGTTTTTTACTCTTCCATAACCACTATGGAACTTTTCCAACACACTAACAAATATAGAGATAGTTCACTTCTTTTTACAGAAACAACTACGTATGACTTAATGCAATATACAGAACTTCAGTCCATATTTATCGGGAAAACACGAGATCACTCCTATAAATGAGATCACAATGTGAGTTGAATCTCAACTATGAATTGAGAGGATCAAAGTCATGGCTATCCGAGCTATTATATACAGGCCAATAGGCAAGAAAATAAATTAGCTATTTTCCGGAACCATGATCACACCAGATGCAAAACTATTCGTGGAAAATGATTTCATTTCTGAAGCACTCATACAACAACAACATTAAATGGCAACAATACAACCCTGGCAACAAAACCATGCCACCAAGATACCTAGGAAAGCGCCGGCAAAAACTTGCGATGGAGTGTGTCCTAACAACTCCTTAAGTTTTCTTTCGCTAATCGGATGGCCTTGAAACAGGTCCTCAACGATCTTATTGAGTACCTGTGCCAATCATAGAACATATATTTGGTAACAAAAAAGGTGAGTATTAAAAAAAATGACAGCATGGTGAAATGACACATGTAACTATGAAATTTAAAGACCAAAAGATCCTATAAGCAAGCAGTGGTCACCATTCAGGAAATAAATGCGGTTGATGCACCGTGTCATAACACATCAGTGCTTAATGGGTTGTTGCGATGCCTACATCCAGAACAATATCCAAAGAGTTCTAAACCAGAATTTGAACATCAGAATGCAATAACTGGGTTGCTGACTGTTTCCATGGCTTCATTGAGTTGATCTAGGAAAAGTTCATTGACAATAGGAGTGCCTTATTTGATGTAGGACTCATTAGGTCTGTGCCATGTGTTATTGCAAGTTAAGATGTGGTGCTTGAATGACAACACTTTAAATTTGAGTTGCCGGCTATATGATTTATGAAACTTTATGAGCTAAACCGTAGCACTCAAGTTTGAAGAGAACAATAGTTTCATGGATCTATGACACCAAACAAGATTACTGACTTCCTCTGACCAGCCTGCAAAGTGCAAATATAGCCTCAAATGGCTGAAACATTTTTTATGCTAAATATTAACCTACTGTAATTCATAAAACCACCACTTACCACTTTTGACTCTTGAACCCTAAAATTATCACTACCAACAAGTAAACTTAAGCTTAAAGTTAAAAACGTAGGAAAAACAGACAATATGAGGCACTAAAAGTACTAAAAAAACAAAAGGTGAAATCTGTGTGCCAAAGGTGATAAAAAGAACCACGAATGAAATCTTTTAGAGCCCAACCACAGCAACCAACAAATGATCAACTCCGGCAATTTGGTTGATTTTGGTTCACAATCAGAATGTTCAGCTAAGCATGGCTAATCTAATGATCTTATCAAACTAAGTCCAGCATAGTTTCATAATGATGGCAAATCATAGTTCACAATGTAGTTTTAGACTTTCAGTTGTAACGAACAGATTACAAGTGTTTGTCATCATGACTATTGTAGAAAAATGAAATCATACAAAGCAGAGAAAAACAAAAAACCACACCTGGTTGTCCCAAACAACTGGATGACTAGATAACTCAAAGTATTGATTCAGCACAAGGTCTAACATCTGGTAAATTTTAACCACAATTAATCAACTAAAGCAGATCAATGGTAATAACACTACTTGCACATTACAGTTTTCATCTAGATCTTTGAGGTAGTGTGAGATAACATTAGCAACATCCTTTACATGATCAATTTTCATGATCATGTTCAATACCAGCACACCTACTGTGACATTTTCATACTTCCCCTCCTTTACATGATCAATTTTCATAGGCAATGTCCCAATTGACTCGATTTCTAATTGTCTAGCAAATACTAGCAATCCCATTATTGGTCCAACATTGGATAGTATATTCCGGGTGAAAAATGGCATAAGTACAAACTTCACCGATATACATCGAATTCATTCATTCATTGACAAGTGACAAGAGTGAAGCTTACCTCATTTTACACAATTAGCTCATCAAAAGCAATTTTTATCCAGAATAAAATGTACCATACCACTAAATACAATGCAAAATGAACAAAGGAACCGAATCATCAGCTCACCTTGGCCTGCATCCCGGCGTGACGCCTGACGCCCGTGGCGTCATACATAACTATTAGACTAAACCCGAGACATACGGGGAAGAGCGCGTCACTGACGCCATGGCAGAGCGCAACGGAGGCGGTGAGCGCGGTGCATAGCGCGGAGTGCGAGGACGGCATCCCCCCCGAGCTGAACAGCATCCGCAGGTCCCACCGCCGCTCCACGAAGGAGGTCAGCACGGCCTTCGCGGCCTGCGCAACCGCCCACGCCACCAGACCCGACATGAACGTCGGGTTCGCCGCGAGCGCCCAGAGGTACCGGCTCTCCCGCGCCTTGGTCACCGCCGCCGCCGTCGTGCTCATCAGCAGCGTCCCTATCCCGGCTCCCCCGCCCGCGGCCGCGGCGAGGTCGGGGAGCTCTCCCCCCGCGCGTCCGCCCCGCAGCGCGGCGGCGAGGATCCGAGAGAGCGAGGGGGGCGGCCACACTGGCGGTGGCGACGGCGACGGCGCGGCGGCATCGGCGGGGACGGAGGCTAGGGCTTGCAGGCGGCGGCGGCGGCGCGGGGGCTTGAGCGGTTTGGACACGGGGTTCAGGAGGTTGGGGAAAACCCTAGAGAAGCGGCTGGAGCTGAGCACCTCCATGGCCGCTGCTCCGCATCGCCACGGGAGAACGCCGCCGGGCGAGGCAGTGGTGTGGCGGCGTGGCCGTGGCGATTAGGTGGGCGTTTATACTGACATCTCGTTGGATAGCACTGCCCCTGGGTTTTGTCAGTTTTACGGCAGGTGGCGACGTCGGTTGGGCAGGTAAAGCAGGGTATTTTAGGGAATTCGACGCGACTGGGGTTCCCGTGGCATATTACCACGAAGATTCTGCAGTGGTCGGAGTCGCCGTCTCGGAGATCGGGGCGGCCAATCGGGGGGAGACGCGTGGGCGGAGTGGCCACAGCGTTCGGGGTCGGGATTGTCAGGACCCGGGACGATCGAGAAATTTTGATCGATTAATCCACAGGATGAGATAAGTAGAAAATTATGGTAAAAAAACGATAAAGTAAATAATTAAAAGCTATTAGTTACAAGAACTACGTACTAGTACGACGGTTAGCTCTTTTTTTCGATTTCTTTCCCAAAAGAGTCTTGTAAGCTTTTTTATATCAACTAGAGTATTAACCAAAAGTAAAAAGATAGTTGACGGAGAATAGTAATTACAACAAGATAAAAGTACATAGTAATCGCTACTGAATAGATTTCCAACCGTGGGATGCAATTAAAATTTTTTGTTGTAATCATCACCATTGGATCTTCATAACTCCAGTGTTGGTCTGATCGAACTGAGCGAAACGGTATCAGAAAATTTCCACCGTTCAATAAGGATCGTCTCAACAGTAGGAGAGGACTCTTCGGACTGTTCGAACATCGTCACCCCTTTCGGCCGCTACATGTGGATCGGACCATCATTAAAGCATATCTCTTCGGACAGTCCGAACAACACCAATAATCTTTCGACCGTTCGATGTACATCGGACGACTAGTAGAGCGTGAGTCTTCGAACTGAACGATCGGCTGAGTAACCCTTGCCCGTTGGATTTGGATTGAATGACTATCAGCACATACACTTTCGTTAATTGAAGTTGGCAACGACTTCTATAACTCAAATCATCATCCGATCAGTATAATGCAAACCGTTTCAGCTTTGACGTTCAGACCATCCGAACGTCAAATCACTCTCTACTGCTGGATCTACATCGGACGCACAACAGATGATAACTATTCAGATGGTCCAAACATCACCATTGCTATTGGCTGCTGGATCTATATCAAATGCACAGCAGATGACAATCCTTTGGCTCGTCCGAACATTCTCTGAACGCTAAGCCGCTCGATTCCACTTACCGCTTCAACTTCACATCTCAGCCGTCCAAAATATACCGCTTCAATTGATCCTCAGATATGATAAAACTCTCGGCCTGACAGGGACACCATGGGCGGCAAAGCGGAGGTTTAAGCCCCTGTTCAAATTGAATTTTTAAACCTATTTTTCTATAATAAATAATTTTTTTGCAGTACATATTGTAGTGACTTTATAAGCTGTTATTATTCATAAGCTAAAACCAAAAATCATTAGCAAATGTTAATATAAACGGACCACATACCCTTAGTTTGAGCTCAACTTGTGGATTTGGAAATTTGGAGTTTAAAGCGTATGGTGTTGGTTTGTTTCTCCCAGAGTCCCAGTTCTTTTAGATTACAGCAGAGAATACGCACTAACGCACATCACATTCACACCATACGTACACACAATGCGTATGCGTTCTACTGAAATACACACTAGGACTTCAGCGGAGATCGCTGAATAAATCATGGATTTATCTAGTTCTCACTGAGCGTGTCACACTAGGACTTAAGCGGAGATAACTGAATAAATTCTGGATTTATCTATTACTCACTGAGCGTGAACACTTGTTTTTCTACTAAACGCACGTATATGCCTATGGTGAGGTACCCAAGGCTGATCGAATGATCAAACCCGGACAAACAGCTACGTCAAAGCTTACCACCTGAGCTTTCCCTTCGTTTCTCCCGAGTTGGTACGCGAGATGGACTGCACAAGTGCACAACCTAGTGCGCCAACAAGATTGAGCATCGTATGGTACCACCAGTCTGCCATATGCTTCTGAAAATACTGCCATCGGAACACCAATAGAAAAAAAAATTTGATGGGTACTGCCCTGCATATTCTGCTCTTATGTACGTCCTTGTCTCCTCTCAGATGAGTGGCGTCTCTATTGTTACTTTGGGCTAGTTCCTCCAAGCCTTCGTATGGACTCTTTCTCCAAGTCACTTCTCTCAGCTTGAAGAAGCAAAGATCGGAGTGTCAGTCGATACTAGGACGAGGAACATCGACGATAGAGCGGAACATATGTTTTCTTTCTGTGCCGTTCCATGAAGATTTGAGTAATTTAGATCACACTCAAAACTCTGTTTTAGAGGGAAAAAATGGCTAGAGCTTTGTCATTCACGAAAGAGACGAGATGGACAATTGAACACCAAGGTCGAATCATAGGATCCGAAGCCTGGCAGAGCACAATGGACGTCTCTTTATCACATGCGCCGGGATCCCAGGTCTCATTCAGCTCAAGAGCAAGAAACAAGTGAGGTAACGTGTACCGCTTTTGGAGGCGTAAACGCTCGGAATCCGTTTTCTTCCTGTGAAGGCGTAATATGGTTATCGTACACAAAACCGTCCACGGTCCGCCTGACCAAACTCACCTGCTTGGCTCGGGCTCTCTCGGCAGTCTCCTCCCCGAACCCAAAACCCTCTTCTCCTCTCCTGCCGCCCACCGGCACACGGCCGCACCGCGCCCGACCGCGGAAGATGTCTCTCTCCAAGCCGCTCTCCGCGCGCCGCCTCGTGCCGGCCCTCTTCCCGCTCGCCCACGCGGACCCCGCCTCGGCCGCGGCCTCCCGCCGCGCGCGCCGCCGCGGGGCGTTCGTCGCGACTCCCCCCACACCGTCGCCCTCCCCCAGCGCTGTGCGCCTCGCGGAGCCGCTCCCTTCGCTCGCGCCCTCCCGCCTCGCGCTCCACAACCGCATCCTCGCGCTCCTGACCCCCGAGCAGCCCGACCTCACCGAGGCCGCGCTGCTCACCCGCCACGCGCTCCACTCCAACTGTCGCCCCTCCTCCTTCACCTGCGCCGCCGTCCTCGCGGCGCTCCTCCGCGCGCGCCGCCTCGACGACTTCTTCGCGCTGCACCGGTTCGCCCTCCAGGCCGCCGTCCCGCCCACCGCCGCCACCCACGCGCTCTACCTCTCCGCCCTCGCCGCGCGCCGACTCCCCGACGCCGCGCTCCACCACATCCATCTCATCGCCCGCCCTGGTTCTCCCGTGCCCCCCTCCCCGACCGCCTACCGTGTCGTCGTCAAGTCACTCGTCGCCGACCACAGCCGCCTCGCAGATGCCGTCGAGCTCAAGGACGAGATGCTCGCCTCCGGGTTCGTCGGGCCCGATCCACAGGTCTACAGCCTCCTCATGGCTGGATTCGTGGAAGCCGGGGACGGGGCCAAAGCCGTGGAGTTGTACCAAGAATTGCAGGATAAGGTTGGGGACGAGCCGGTTCTTGATGGCATCGTGTACGGGAGCCTTATGAAAGCCTACTTCCTTGTGGGAATGGAGGAGAAGGCGATGGAGTGTTACAAAGAGGTGCTCGGTGCGGAGTTGGAGGTGAGGTTTGGGGCCGAGAGCTATAACGAGGTCATAGATGCGCTTGGGCAGAATGGGAGGTTGGAAGATGCACTCAAGCTGTTCGACAGAATGCTTGGGGAGCATGATCCCCCACTGAGGATTGCAGTTGACGTGAGAAGCTTCAGCGTGATGGTGGATGCCTATTGCGCTGCTGGGAGGTTCGAGGATGCAATTGCGGTGTTCGGGAGGATGAGAGAGTGGAAGGTGGTACCGGATGTAGCAGCATATAATAATTTGATTCGGCATCTGGGGCTTAATCGGTTGGTAGGCGAGGTGGAGGTGCTCTACCAGGAGATGGGCGAGCATGGTCTTGGTGCGGATGAGGATACATATGTGCTGCTCATGGAAGCCTCCTTTAGGGTTGGTCACATCAATGATGGTATCAGTTACTTCGACAAAATGGCTGAGTTGGAGTTGAAGCCTGATGCATCTGCATATCATAAGCTTGTTGATGGCCTGATCAGTTTCAGTATGCTCGACAAGGCTCACGAGTATTTTGATCAGATGAGGGAGAAGGAAATTAGCCCAAGCATTGCAAGCTATGAAACACTGCTAAAGGCATTCGTTGGCGCAGTGCGGTTGGATGATGCAGCCAGGGTTGCGAAGTGCATTCTTTTGCACAAGAAGATGGTGTTCCGTGATGAGATGAGGGAGCTTTTGGAAGGTGCATTGCGGGAAGAGGGCAGGGAAGATGACATTACCAAGCTATATGAGGATGTGGAGAGGGAGAAGGCTGAAGCAGCAGCTCGGGCAGCAGAAGAGAAGGCGAAGGCAGAGGCTCTTGCCAGGGAAGAGAGGGAGAGGAGGAGGGCAGAGGCTGCCGCTAAGGACGAGGCTGCAGCTAAAGCTAGTGCTGCTGCCATTGAAGCTATCCTTGGCCATAAAAGGAAGACCGAGAATGAAACAGAAGCACCTGTACCTGCACCTGCAGCAAACACTCAGGATGGTGGGTTTCTCAGTAAGCTAGGCATCAGTTCTGCTGGAGAAGGTGCGCTTCAAGACTCTCCTCAAAGTACTGAAACAAAACAAGGAGATGGGCAGGAACAATTTTGATGACCACGAGCCATCATAGCCTTGTTTGTTTTTAGCCATAAATCATAGGCGATAGCCTGTAATTTCATATGGATTTGAAGAGCTGAGATGCCTATAAAGATTTCAACTTTTGGTGAGATGACTGCACCTCTGGTTGAGCATTTGTGCAACTGCAACTGATGCATAGAAATAGAACGATAACCCCGAAAAGTTGATGCATAATTCATCTGTTGATTATAAATGCAATTGTGTTTCATTGTTTGTATTTGCTAGCAGTTCACCGTGCGTTGCAGAGTCCAATCTTTTAGCAAGTGCAACACAAACTATAGAAGAAAGCAGAAGGTGAGCGCTAGCCACACTTGACACCTCAATTCTCAACAACTGACACGAAAATAAAAGCGTATTATACTTAATTGTGTAAGAATGTTTGCCTTACACAGTATCAAATACAATCCATGCATATATTGAGGAGAAACAATCAAACGTATGGTAAATCCATAGTTTAGTTGCCGACAAAGCTACTAGAAGGCAGAGACGACAAATGACAGTGCGTTTGGGGTTGCTTTAAGTCAGCTCGGGTACTCTGATATTATTCTGGTAAACCACATCCTCGACAGTGCAGTGGTCCTACATATTCTTCGTCAACAAGAACAGCAATAATCTTCTCTTTCCCCTCTTGCATCAGGAATCTGCAAATGGAAGGACCAAATTAATGTCAGCCTCAGTTAATGAAATGGTAGAAATAAAGCAGAAATCACCTCAAACATTGCTTCTGTCAAAATGTCCTCTATTATAGGTCCTGTTCTTTTGCGACTTCTAAAAACCGCTTTTGGCTTTTGTTACAGTAACTAACTTTTAAACGGAGTATTTTTTTTAAGATAGGGTCTACATGTTAATTGTAGTACACGTTAAAAAACTAATATTTGTACCATCAAAAATCGCAAACGAGTATCTCTCTTTCCGCAATCTCTGTCGCAAACAGCCAAAAAGCCATCAATCGCAGCCAAAAGCCATCAGCCGCAGCCAAAAAGAACAGGCCCATAGATCACAGTCCTCTAGCTCCCGTTTCTCTCGCAGCAGCTTTCTTTGCTATTAGACGCAAAGCATTATCAGTAAAATGCAGCTTCACCTTACGGCCGAAAAATTAACACAAACAAATTTCCTGTCTATAAATCATCAAGGCATTCTTTAATCAAAACTTGCAATCCTGTTAACAATCAATAGAACAAAACCCGGGCTAACATCATTCGTTTTGAACAACTACTTGTATTGCTTTCAGCTTTCCTATTGCGCTTTTGGGCTCCCCGAGAACCTCAGAGAAAATAGCTATGTTTTTCAAGTTGTGGACATAATGAGAAGAAAAAACTGAAATGCAGAATCAAGTAGTAGACTGGAACAATACGTAAACAAAGCGAACCTTCTGGAAGTAATGATTACTTGATTAGAAGAGAGAGGTGATCATAAATACAGTAGCCAAATAGAGAACAAACTTACAAAGAAAATTGCTACCTGAACCAACTGATCGTCACTGAGTTGAGTCTAGCCAACTGTTATTGGCAACCTCCCAATAAATTCTGGTATCAGGCCGTAGGCAATCAGATCATCATTCTCAATCTAATAGGAAGTTATTGAAAATTATCTCTAGTATCTATGTGGGGTTGAACAAAAAAAGTGTAACAAATGTCAAGAACTGAGCTTCTACGTTGCACGAATACTTTTGAAAATCGGCGAATCGGTATCGGATACCGTATCGAATATGGATACATATCCTGCTCATATTGGTGATCTTCTTAATTTCCAAAAAAAAAAAATAATTCCTGATACTTGGTGGATACTTCCATGATACTTTCTCGATACATCTCAACTTTTACCTCTTATTCCACTCGTTATGAAACCGTTTTTTTGCTTGTTTTGTTCTTACAGGCGCATGCAATTCCTTTCACCCCCAACACCGCTTCCTTGCTTCCTTGCCCACACCGCTGCTACTCTCATGCACTCGCTGGCCGCCGCTCCCATCCCCTAGTCCCCAAATCCAATGACTGGATTTAGAGAGGGGAGATGGAGGAGGAAGAGAGTCCTAATTTTCAGATGTCATCACTTGATGGGTATCGTTGGCTCGTCACCACCTCTTCCTGGTTTGCTCTCGTCTCCTCTTTTTTCACTCTCTTTTCTTCTTTCTTTCTTTCTTCTTTATGCTTGTTGAGGAAGAAGAGAGAGAGATAGGATTAGTGTGGAGTGACGGTTGCAGATGAGAGGAGAGAGAGATCAAGATGGGTAATTCTAAGTGGCTGGTTGTGGTGGACTGGTATACTAATGCATTGTTTCGTACAAGTGGGTAGTGGATTGCTTTTTGTTGGTAGGCTGATTGGTTACGATGTGGTGATGATCTGGTTGGGCTGCCCATATCTTCATAAGAAATCAGTTATTTCTATATTTTTTATTTTTTATCATATTTATACATATACGTATCATTGTATTGGTGTTTTTTGAAGAGATGACATATCACGGTATCATATATCCATATCCGCATCGGTGTATCTGGACAGCCTTACTAAGCTTACAGCTTCAAGCGAGCGATTCCTCAAGAGCATTTGTCCAAGCACAGTCCCACAAATCACGACATATTGGTAGTCCAAACCCAAAAGGCCAGTGACGATGTCTTGCATTGTACACAAGTACTTTGAGACACCATATAAATATAGATAAAAGAAGGATAATTCTAGAATTTTTTTATTTCCAACTGTATAACATTTCTGAGACAATCTTTCCCGAGTCAGAGAAGGCACCGCCACAAATGAAGAGTATATTTTTCGTATCAACCTGCAAAACAAAATAATATGCATCTAACAGTAGAATGCTTGCATATTAAAGCACAACTCATCATCGAATCTCATAACTGTTTTTGATAAATCATAATGCAAGGTGCTGGTTACACTTTTGAAGTATATTTAGTATTTACAGCCAACTGCTCGCCGCAAAAACAACGGTGGTTAACAACTATAGATCGAAGACTCATAGCACAATGCAAGAATTTTTAACTTCTGGTGCTAAACTGCTGAATACAGCTAGGTACAACGTAACAGACTGACCAACTAATTAAAAGTTTTCAGAACCAGTTACCTGGACACCATGGGATATGTCATCTTGACTTATTTTTCTTGCGACATTGATCACCTAACAATGCAAGCAAGAAACTGTTCTTGTTTAGAGACAAACAGATCGAATATGTTATATGTGAGTTCGAAGTTCACGATGCAAAAATAGGCTCAGCTTTTGTCGCACTTAAACATTGGAAGACACGGTGCTAGCAATCCATGTGTAGTTGATCAAATCCTGCACTCTTGTAAAGAGCATGTACGGCTACCGAACTGCAGCAGAGAGCAGGTAAACCAACATAGGCCTGTTCTTTTTGGTCGCGGTTTATAGCTTTTGGCTGAAAATTTTGAATTTTAACTGTTTACGACAGAGATTATGGAGAGAGAGATACTCGCTTGCGATTTTGAATGGTATAGATATTAGACTTTTAACGTGTACTATAATTAACTTGTAGACTTCATATTAAAAAAATACTCCGTTTGAAAGTTAAGTACTATAGCAAAAACCAAAACCGTTTTGAGAAGCTGAAAAGAACAAGCCCTATGCTCTTACCGTTCCTTCAAACATCTTTAACTGCGCTTGCTGGACACCCTCTCCAGAGACATCCCTCCGGTCCTCGCGGCAATCAACCTGAACGTAGCAATGGATCCCATTACTGAAAGTGCAATGAGCTTCGCAGTACGATGTGGTAGTATTAATAATGATCAGAACTATTGTTCAACAACCTTCTTTGTAAGCTTATCAACTTCATCAACGTCGAGGATGCCACGCTCTGCAGCTTCGAGATTGAAGTCAGCAGACTAAGAGGCAGAACATGTCAGATAAGTAATATGTGGTTTACATGTTTATTCAAAAGAAAATTAAATATGACGATAGGTATCAGTGTGATATATTGCATATGATGTCCAAAATGACTATTGGAGACTACTGTGAACATTAAAAAAAGTTCCCTCGGAGACCAATGGATCATTAAAGATACAGAGGAGCTGGTCATTACTACATTAATGAAATGTGTCGGTACCTTGGTTTATAACTAATGGTAGCATACACTAGTAACATTACATAAGTAAACGCAGAGTCAGCAAACAGTCAGAGAGAGTGCTAGGCTGAGATGTACCACTAGAAATTTGTAGATTAATGATTCCACATCTTCTCCTGAACACCCAGCCTGAAAAAGCAATCTATTTGTAGCATCAGAAAGAAGAAAGAAGCATTTACTCTTTTCAAGTTCAATCTCATCGTCACCACTAATGCTAACATCATAACACGCTGAGCTTTTCACAGAACTAGGCTGATCACCACAAACGAAACTCCAAGTTAGAATCGCAACGTGCAACTGAACCACCAAATCGAGTCACAAGAATCTAACCACTTATTTGAGGACTCATTGTGTATCCTCTTGTAGTGATTGTGCACAGCAACTGAAAGCACCTGCACAAAGAAGTACCCTGGTAAGTTCATGGCTTGTACAAAAAGATTTGTACAAAATTCACACTATCCTGCTTGCTGGTGCATAGAACATAATCCATGCTTATACACGAGCAGATAGCATGGCACCAGCACCAATCAAACTCAGGAACAACGAGAAGGTGGTCTAGCTAACCCTTTTGGCCTGGCCTTGTCTTGGCCGACGACGAGCTCGCCCAAGCTCCTGCGGATCTCCTTAGGCGTCGGCAACCGAGGCGGCGACAGGGACGGCGCCGCCGCCGAGTAGGAGGAGGAGGGTAGCTGTACGCGCGTGGACATGTTGCGCAAACTTCAAACTTTAAATTTTAAAATAGGAAAATTCTCGAGATTGAACGTCTTATTTTTGGGGTGCCAGCGCTGGACGAATGTCATCAGCGCGTTGTAGTGGGGGAGGAAGGGAGAGCTCGTGGGGGGAAGGGGCGGAGCCCGGCATCAGCGGCGCAAGGTTGTGAGACGGGGAGGACAGCGCGGGTGGGGGAGAGGGAGCGCGAAAGAGAGGAGCGAGAGGGCGGCAGCTAAGAGCTAGGGTTTTGGGCTGGGCGGTGCGATCTTGGCCACTCGCTCCCCACACGATCTAGCACTTTGGGTGGAGATTGTACATACCCGGCAATTCTAACAGAGACTACCGAAGATCGGAAGTCGAGAGAGCTCAGGAATCAGAATTACAGCAGCGCTCAGGATCACCACTCCTAGCCAATGTGTTACACACGTCGATACAGCGTATAGTATTACAATGCATACCAAGCATCAGTAGTTCCATCACAAGTACAATACAGTTCAAACTACTCTACAAAGCAGCAACAGTTCCACTCCACCACCAGTAGATTGTTCATGACCGGTGAAGCAGGGCAGGCACACCAGCTACTACAGCATGTTTGCTGACCAGGGAGTATAGGCTTTTCTTATTTCACATAAAAAGTAAAAAACTAGACAAAATTCTAGAGAAACGTGGCAGACACCGCAGACAGGAATGCAGATAGGTGCTGGTTCACTTGGTCCACCAGTGAAGGAAATCCTTGCGCCTATTGATCTTCTTCTGCAACTGAAGAACACCGTACAGTAGAGCTTCAGCAGTGGGAGGGCATCCAGGGACGTAGATGTCCACAGGAACAATCCGGTCGCATCCACGCACAACGGAGTAGGAGTAGTGGTAGTATCCACCACCATTGGCGCAGCTGCCCATTGAAATAACCCATCGAGGCTCTGGCATCTGGTCATAAACCCTGGAGAGAACAAACGAACCTGTAAATGTCAACTACATTGGAACCCACGAGCTGGTAGGGAGAAACTTCAAGGAGATGATCTTCACATTTCAACAGGTATCTATCAATCAGTAGTTAAATTTTCTTTCCAGCTGTATAAATGGTCTTTCAAAAGGGAAATATTGAACCACCACAGCAGAAGAAACACACGGTTTAAAGCCAATTTGTATTCTTCAGTCTCGGTCCTTATGACTCTCCTATCCAAAACAAGAAACCTCGAGAAACTGCAATTGAACAGCACATGGCTATTGTATTCCAGGAAACAATAGACATGCCCATTACCTATTTCTCATTGGCAATTAAAAGCAAATTCATATAAGAATCAAGAAATATTCAGTTGCACTCGCTAAGAGCCTAAGATAACATGCCACCATGCCAGTGCGTTTGTGTTCCTCCCATGAAAAGGAGAGAGCCAAACTGGACATTAATGGCTAGGACAGGTACTACAGTGAAAGTATGTGCATATCATATTCATATCTAAGGAACCATCAAAACCTTGATAAACCACACAAGTGAAACAGCTTGGGCAAGTGTAAGACCTTGCAAGAGAATGCTAATTTAAGATTTTAATCTTCTCAAATCTTTTTTTGAAGTTATATAGGAGATACATTTAAAGCTAGTGCTTTCACTTTAACAAAAAAAATATAGTAATGCATAAAGCAGTAAGCATGCATTGATGACAACATCACTGTATCTAAAGGTGTAGTTCTCACAGAATTCTGTATCTAGGTTTCAATTATTCACAGTTCATGAGGTATTTCTATGTTTTGACCCCTCTGAATTCTAAAAAGACATTCCAAATATCCGTGATTGTGCCCGATTAACACATAAGCATCCTAATCTTTGTAGAGCATAGCCACATACAAAAGAAACAGTAAGGGGAAATCTCCCTAAGTTAAAAAAAAAAAACAAGTCCAAAGTTATTTTGCAATCTTTAAACAAAAAGAAGGAAACCGAACTGCAGACTTTTAGCAGGTATAACTATAGTGGTTCAGTAAATGATAGACATCGTACATTTTGATATGGCAAACCATCACCAGGAAATATGCAATGGGATTATTGATCACCCTCACATGATATTTGAACAATTACAATGTGAAAATGGGTGGGGGCATGCTTCTGATAGATTATATCAGCAAATGTGTCTAGTACATGCATGACAACATGTATGAAGCTCAAGACTAATTTGAACACAAATGCTCAGGGATGACATGCAATTGATCGAAGAACACAAGGACAGCATGAATATAATCTATCAAACAAACATATGCAACTTAAATTTGAGCAGAAGTTCCCCATCCAATCCCATAGCCCCCTGACTAAGTCTTCTCCCGAGATATAACCAGCCCCACCGGCCAATTCGAAGTGCAAAACAGAGCCTCCTAACCTAGAATCGCCCCCTCTACCAAATCAAACGAAATAAACCACAAATTTGAGGGCGTATGTGATTAGCTACATGTGAAAGAAGGGCGAGGTGAAGGTGGGTGCTACGGACTTGCGGAGGGCGGGCGCCATCTTGTTGGTGAGCGTGCCGGCGACGATCATGCAGTCGGACTGGCGCGGCGAGGGGCGGAAAATGACACCGAAGCGGTCGAAGTCGTAGCGGGAGGCGCCGGTGTGCATCATCTCCACGGCGCAGCACGCCAGCCCGAACGTCATGGGCCAGATCGAGCCCCGCCGCGCCCAGTTCATCAGGTCGTCCACCTTGGAGACCACGAAATCGGCCGCCTTCGACATCGGAGCCGGCGCCGGCGCCCCGCCGTACGGCGCGGGCGTGGTCGGGCCAGCCGCGGCGGCGGAGGAGTAGGTGCGCGGGGCGGAGAGGAGCCCCAACCGCACCGTGCGGGGGAGGAGCGCCATGGTTCGGTCGGGGCGGGGGTAGGAGACGGTAGGGTGGCTATGCGCTCGCGAAGTTGCCGGGGAGACGGAGGTGGGTTCGAGAAGGCGGCAAGAGCTGCTGTGCGGTGCGTCACAGGTACACGCCTCCAGTCAAGGGTGGTGTGGTCGTCTCGCTTTACCACGGAGCCGGTGTTAGAACTTATAACTGGGAGGACAGTGCACCTATGCTTTTTCTTTTAATAAAAGTAGTTTTAATTTCAACGTAAAAAAGAGATAAACAATATATATTCATCGTTTATTATGTTTTAAATAATATATAAATCACTAATGAGGAAACTCGGTTAGCCGTGCCTTTTGTTTCACTAAAAGTCTAAAATCATATAGCTCAAAAAGCCTTGAGAACAAAACTGTCGTTTATAGGCCGCTGCCGCTACAAAAAAAAAAATCTCCACAAGTAGTTTAGGGAAATGACATTTATAGGACAGAGAAATTGTATATATTCTGCAACACCAACACGTAGCCTTTTCAAGGATAAACATTTACAGGTAATGTCGCTCTCGGCCCCGCTCGTTTCAGTTTTTTTTAACTTCAATTTCAGCTTTTTTTCACTATTCAGTAATTCGTCTTTTTCTGAATGTTTTTATATTTTTTTGGACTTTTTTACATTTTTCTTTTTTTCTGTGTTCCTTTGCATTGTCCGTGATGGGCTAACATATTTTTTCTATTTTTATATTTTTTAAAATTTAATTATGTCCAAAAAGCCAAATCAGTTACAGTAAAAAAAGTCAGCTACAGTAAAATTTCAAACAAAAAAACCAGAATCCATCGCTAAAACGAACACCCTCTAAAGAACAGGAACTTTAGTCCCATTTTACCATAGAAAACACAGCTAGATTTGTCCAACCTGCTTCCATTCATGAAACTGAAAAAAATTAACTACACATAAAAATAACTACGTTTGAAAACCTTGGTCTATACCATACACTTATAACATACTAGAAGCAGAACAAATCCAATTGATACTCAAAAACTAGGGGATGAATAAGAAATGTGATGAGAATTATATAATCCATTAAATACATTTTTAATATTCAATTAAAGTCTTAAGGCTCTTGCGGTCGTATTTTTCCAAAGACAGTTAACAAGTACCCTGATCAGAGGTTTGTTATATATTTTACCCGATCAGAAGACTACTTCGAGATCTCATAAACTAGTACAAGAGCTCACCTCGAGGCAATTCCTCTAGCGCGGCAAATAAAGGTCCTGTTCTTTGCGACTTCTAGAAGCGGCTTTTGACTTTTGCTACAGTAACTAATTTTTAAACGGAGTATTTTTTTAAGATAGGATCTACAAGTTAATTGTAGTACACGTTAAAAAACTAATATCTGTATCATCAAAAATCGCAAGCGAGTATCTCTCTTTCCGCAATCTCTGTCACAAACAGCCAAAAAACCATCAACCGCAGCCAAAAACCATCAGCCGCAGCCGCAAAGAACAGGCCCACGAAGCCCCTACGAAAACCGCTAGTCACGTGGCCTCGATGGCTCGACGGAAAACTAGGCATGCTTCTGAATTTTAGTTAAAATTTTATTATAACTGATTTTTTTACTATAATTGATTTGACTTTTTAAACATAATTAATTTTAAAAAATGTAAAAATAGAAAAAACATGTTAACTTATTATGGACAATACAAAGGAATATGGAAAAAAAGAAAATACAAAAAAGCCTAAAATATCTTTAAAAATTTAGAAAAAGACGAAATACTGAATAGTAAAAAAACAAAAACTAGAAACAGAAGCCAAAAAAAAGCCGAAAAGAGCGGAACACACACAAAAATTTTCATACTAAACAGCTACGAAGAGCTGTTCTCACGTGAGCATCATGGGCTTGTAGTCCTCGATTAAGCTCATAGCTAGTGCAGGTCCATGTTCCGCCATTCTCTCGATCCCTAAAAATAGAGGATAACTTTTTTTCTTATCTCCTCGTAATCTTGGGCTAACGTAACTCTTATCTCCATCAATTTTTAGCGACAATTTGTTAGGAATTGATAACTAGAACTCATAATATTTTTTTTAAGATTAAACACTCGAATTTCTCACCTTTAGATTTGTGCTCCACCACCTTCTCCAGCTCTGATGAGTTAGGGTTGGGTTCACTGGAGCCCTTTGGATTTAGAGGGAAGCCACACGCGGTGGAAAACGAGGCGGTGGTGGTGGTGCCGGTGTCGTGGGTTGGAGGAGGACGATGGGCAACGAGTGGAACGACGCTCGGGCATGGATGCGAGATAAGTTGGGCAGAGATGTGCTGCAATGGGTTGCGCTGACGGCACCCTTGACGTTGGTAGCCACATCAGGAGGTGAAAGCAGTGGTGGGTAGGGCTCACAGCGGGCTGCTGCGGTGCCAAGGACGGCGATGGTGTGGCAGAGAGAGAGAGCAGCTCGCAATAGGGATGGGTGCAGGTCGAGAGGGGATGCAAGTGGTTAGGGAGGAAATGGTGGAGAAGATAGATGCCAATGGGGCTCGTCAGCACCGGAGGGGACGCTGGTGAGGCGATGGGGAGGCGGCAAGTACGGCGATGGTGCGAGGTAGATGAGGTAGGATTTGGAGGTGGAGTCAGACAAGGGAATTTATATAATTGAAAGAGAGGATAAGATCCATTGAGTCTGGATCTAAATGTTTTATATTAATTTACACTTAGATAAATCTTGAGAAGTAGTCCTATACTTTTTTGAATAGTGTTACTCTTATTGAAGAGAAAAATATAGAAATACTACTCATAGATCTTTCTATGGCATTGATTACACAAACTCTTTGCATCTAAAGTAATGTTGCATGTTGTAACATTCATAAAGTGAAATCGTAATTCGGCGGAACTAGAAGCAGCGTATGCATTAATTTGCCGCTCCGGCGCGCACCGTTTTTATTTTTAATTTTTTTAAAATTTAATTATACTCAATAAACCAACTCAGCTACAGTGTTTTTTCAACCAGTTACAGTAATTTTTCAGCAAAAATCAAAAGCCATCGCTATTCCGAACGCCCCCTTAATTGTAAATATTTTTTATAATATTTAATTTTTAAATAGAGTATTTTTAAATAAAATCTACTAATTAATTATAATATACACTATATTAACTTTATTTATATTAATTAAAATCACACATATATATATTCCTCTCTATAAGCTTGTTACTATTTATAAACTAAAGCCAAAAGCCAATAGATAGATTCTTTTAAATTTAAAGTTGAGTTATACTTGTATTGTGTACAGTAACTAACTTTTAAATATATATTTTTTAAAATCAAGATCAATAAGAAAATTGTAATAAAAAATATACCAAGTTCGGTTATACCAGCTAAAATCACATACGACTACTTTCTTCTACGTACTACCTCTCGCAAACAACCAGAATTCAAATATTTAAATCATAAGGCATCAACCAAAAGAACCCAACCATAATCAGACCCTAAGAATAACAGCAGGAGTCGCATTCACGTCGGCTGGTTTGGAGATTAAAATCTTATCCACATCAGTGAGAACAATGCTAGACATTCAGGCGATTCCAGCATTTCTGGGCTACTCACGAGATATTTCAGCATGAGCTGAGGCATCATCTGACAAAGGACACCTATGAATTACCTGCATCTGGATATGGATGTTACCTGAATGCTAGTCGCAAAAAGCTTTCCAAACAGGGTAAATATAATCATAGCACAACACAAAGCTGGCGACATGTAAGAAATGTTGAGTTGGTGATAAAACGTGGATCTATGATAGCACACAATATTCTGACAAAAAAACAACAAGCAACTCCGATATACAAAGTCGACCAAGACAACGGAAAATAATCCACATGCAACACAATTATTTGTTTGATTAGCAGTGGCACAGTAATTTACGGATGAACAAAATTTAAAGTTGACAGTAACGATGATATGATGTTCGAGACAGTACATGCACTTCACTTCCCACCAAGAGTTGGGAATTGGTTTTGGTCTTGAATTGCCGGAGCAGCCTGTGGGGCACGATGACCCCCACCATATCCACCTCTGAAACCATCACGGTCCCCACGGCCCCTGCCACGACCACGGCCACCATAGTACCTTTCTCCTTCAGCAGGTTTCAAGAACTCATTGATGCTCAAAGACTGAAAAAGAAAAGGAAAAAACAATCCCCAATCAGCGACTGTAAGAGTCCATGTAAAAATTGGGTGCACATCCAAACATGAAAAATGGCAAATGCGGTTTAAACAGCAGGTCAGAGAAATGGCAAATGAATCCAAGACAGGGGAAAAAGTGCGTTTATCATGTTCAGAAAGACCCAAAATAAGGATCAGGGTAATTAAGTGGTTGTTGATTACAGCAGAATAGTAACAATACTTTAGTGTTTCAGTAACTTGATAGGGGGGAAGTACAATACTAGTATCTAAATAGATGCAAGAGATGTAAGACCTTCTTAGCACGCTCATCACGTTCAGCATTTTCCTTCTTCTTCAAAGCATCCTTATCAGAACCCTATGATAAAAAAAATATCAATCAGACATCTCCCATAAGTTATGAGAGCATGGAAGCATTACAAGGCATAAATGGTAAAAATACCAGCTTGATGAAAACATCATCATTTCCCTTCTTGGTCGAAAGTGGTTGCATAGACTGCAGATCCTTATCAACATCAACCTTCCTCTCTTCAGTCTTCAAAGCAAGAAGTGCTCTCCGCTTCTCCTCCCTTAATTTCTCAAACTCCTCAAGAGTCATCTCCTAGATTATCAAAGATTTGATTTCTATGATTGCAACAGATATAGATACATAATATATTCTTCGATTGTCTTTCAAAAAATTGATACAGACATAGAACACGATGACATCACTCCTAGAAAATGATGGCAACAGAAATAGATATAATAATACAACAAGTAATCCAAAAGAGCTTATGTACGTCTGCAAGCAGCTGATGGAGCTAGGGAGTGGAAGTTGCCTAAAACTTAGTACATGTATAACAATCACTCGGAACAAGATTTGGCCCTGGAAAAGTATCTATGGTGGTCATCAGGAACAGAAACAGAAGAAATAATCACGTCACCATAACTTTCAACTTGGAGTACCGTACTGCATGTCATGGCCAAATTGCCAGGCTATTAAAATTACAACAAATTATCTGTTGGTTTATAAGACAAATTCAGTAGTCTTATGAATATCAAATGCAAGGTTTAAAAATTTTCCTCCTAAAATAGATATCATATGTTATAGGAAAGAGAGACAGGCCACAAAGTCTATGGCAAAAGCGCAAAACTGTTATCCTCACTTTTCAGTCAGTTCTGTAAATATATACCAAATGCAAGTCATGAAGCGATGAAAACTTTGTGGCTGTTGTGAATGTGAATCCAAAATAAACCAATTGGATGTGCATGCACTTATTATTGCACTAATAGAATATTCCAACATAAACATTCCCGAATGCCACCGGCTCACACAAGATAACAAGACCACAAAGTTTCCTTTAAATTCAAAATTAAACATTCCCAGCAACTAAGACATGCACTACATAATAACTTATGTGAATAAAGAAGCGCAGCAATACAGCATCCAATTGCTATGCAAAAAACAAGCATATCACATTCAAAATGAAATACAAACAGGGTCGGTGGAGCAAGCCAAGTTAACACCAAAATGAAAACTTTTAAGCCTTTAGACAAAAGTAGCAAACAAAACATGCAACAATCCACACTTGTTGCAAAGTTGAGAATATGACTATAGATGCATAGAATTTTGCCTTGAAAATGTAACTTTGATAGTACAAACTTCTCAAAAACATTATTCACAGTGCAGTGCAGCAAGTGGAAGTATGCCTTATCTTCTTCCTTCTCTTCTTCCTCATTTGCAGTGGCATCTTTGTTGTCCTTATTCTCCTCTGCCTGTGGTGCATCCTCCAGTGCACCCTGCTTCTCAGGAGGGGCCTTCTGATCCAGCTTCAGGGCTTCCTCAGTTTCCCTGGTCACCCAAAAAACACCACAAGTTACCTCTCATTTCACGGTTTCACCAATATGGATATAACTAGCTTACAACAACGAGCAGATATCTTACTGGGCAAGAATTTCGTCAGTGGAAGTTCCCCAGTTCCCACGGCCCGCACCCTCACGCTTCATCTCATACCCACGTCCAGTACCGCTGTGGCGCTCATAGGTCCTCCGAGGGGGCCTCTCAGAATCATCGCCAAACTCATTGTCCCGGTAACCGCCTCTCCGGCCTCCACGGAAAGGTGACCGAGGGCCCCTCTCCCTGTCTTGGGCACCTTCTTGACCCCCAACCCTGGCACCACCCCCAGCACCATATCCTCCCTGGAAGCCATTCATGTCTTTGCTGCTAAAGTCGCGGTTCTGACCATACCCTCGCCCACCTCTGCCGCGGCCACGCTCACCACGCCCGAATCCTCCTCGTGAGGGCGCACCACCATCTCGGGACTCCCTCACTGAAACATGTAGAGCATGAAGCATTTCGCGCCCCAAAAAAATCGTCTGCTATGGCACAAATAGCTATAGTCAAATCAAAATTCCGAACTTCACAAATCACAACCATCCGTTCGTACCATAACATCAAAATTAATGTTTCACATACTAATCACTAAAATATCCTAAAATTATTGACGAAAGGCCCCTCTTTCGAAACCCAGGACTAAAAACTGGAGAGAAAATCCATTACCATGCACCCTAAACCCCAGATCCGGCACCCTCGCAACTCAACGTCTCAACCCCGAACTTACCAGCCTGCGCAGGGGGAGCCAGCTTGGTAGGGAACTTGGCGGCGGCCGGCTGCGCGCCCTTCCCGGCAGTCCCCGCCGCCGGCTTCTTCACCTCGGCCTTCAGCGCCGCAACCGCCGCGGCGGCCAGCAGCTGCGCGGGGTCATCGCCGTCATCGCCGCCGAGGATGTCAAAGGGGTTGATGGTCGCCATGGCAATGCTACGGACCTACGGCAAAGGTCACAGTAAACACTCGCGAGCTTGTGGGGGTGCGGACTGGGGAACTAACCCTTCTGGTTACGAGACTCGTCTACCGGACTGCATCGCCATGGCTAAGCCTAGGTCGAGGCGTGGGAGTCTAAGGTTCAGGCGGCGGCGGCGAGGTTGGAGACGGAAGCGAGCGGAGAAGTGCGAGAAGACGAAGAAACCCTAGACGCACTCGTGGTCCTACTAGCCCAGCTGCGCCACGAGTCCATATCTTTTAGACATCGCCTTGCCGCGCGAAATTACCTGCGTGCCCTCGTGCTACCGAGGCGTTTAGGCGACGTTAACCGTGGGTTTTGTAGAGCAATCTGTAAAAAAAGTCAGAATTGCGAGTTGCTCAAACTTGATTTATTTTAGATTTAATTTAAGTTTGATTTAAACTCTAAATAAGTTAAATTCAAGCTTGTTCTCAATCTCGTGAGCTTTAATGAGCCGAGCTTGCACAAACTTATGATGTTTTTACATCCCCACTCCCCCACTCACTAAACGTTCACCCCCACTTCCCCATTCCCCACACCCCCGTCTGCCTCCCAGTCTCCCCGCCGCCCCTTCTCTCCCCCGTTGCCGCCTCTCCTCGCCTCCCCCCACCCAGCCCCCCTCCTGCCTCCTCGGCTCGGATCCGGATCCACGCGTGTGCTTCCCACATCGGCCTTCTGGTGCCGCCCCCCAGCCTCCTCGACATGGATCCGGCTAGATCCATGGCCAGCTGCCCCCTGCAGCTCGGTACTTCCTCTCTACTTCCTCGGTACTGAGCCTATACGAGCGGAGCTTGAGCGAGCTCGAGTTTTGTCCGAGCCGAGTTCGAGCCCAGCTTAAAGCTCGATCTCAATCTCAAGCTCGCTCGAGCTTACCAGATCAAGTTCGCTCGAGCTCGGCTCGTTTACAGCCCTAACAACCGTGGCTGACGAGTCCAATCTATTAATTTTTCTTATGTCAAAGAGATAAATCAAATATAAAATATTATAAACAGTAAATAAAACATAGAGAGATAAGAGGAAAGCTCCTTTTTTATTTTTGTCTTTGTTCACATTCAACTTTATAATAATTAGGATTACTATTTATAGACTAAGTAGAGAGTGCTCATCATGGACCAAGCTTACAGATCTAGGTCCAGGTTTTCCAACACTCCTCCTTGAGTACTTATCCGACACGTTTATGCCTCATTAAAATTCTATAACAACACAGTGAAAAAAATTTAGAGAAAAAGTACATAAAACTCGGCCGCGTTTGGACGATGAGGGCTGTTGTGGCTCGTGCAAGAAAAATGCTCAACCTGGAGGAAATACTTCTCCCAAAGATGCTAGATGTGCAGTTTAAAAAATGGTCTTAGACAAAGTCCAAGAACACAAGATAAACTTCGAGTTAGGGAGTAAGAGCAACTCCAGCAGTAGCTCTCAAAACAGGGTCCCTATTTTTCATTTGAGAGCTCTCCCTACTTTTGAGAGCCCTGATTTCTGAGCTGCACTCCAGCAGGAGCCCTCAAAACAGAGCCCCTACTTCTCAATTCTTTCTATTTCCTCACACACTATATGCATATGTATTCCGAATTTAAATTTAAATTCAAATTTATTCCGAATTTAAATTTATGAATTCAAATACGAATATTCAAATTTGTTCCGAATTTAAATTTATGAATTCAAATACGAATATTCAAATTTAAATTCAAATTTATTCCGAATTTAAATTGAAAGCACAATGAGGAACGTTTAAATTTATGAATTCAAATACGAATATTCAAATTTAAATTCAAATTTGTTCCGAATGAGGGACGTATTTATTCAAATACAATAAATCTAAGTTTGAGGGCTCAAGTAGGGGCCCCTAGGAATGAGGGCTTGGAGGCCTCATTTGAGAGGTCCCTATTTTTGAGGGCTCAAGTACGGGCCCTGCTGGAGTTCAGTTTTTTGCTCTGGCTCTCAAATTTGAGTTTAGGGGCTCAAGTAGGGGCCCCGCTGGAGTTGCTCTAACTGGTTGGGCACATCGGCCTTGGTCTTTGCTACTGTATGTATGCAGGTTATTTTGGTTGCGAAGGTTTCTCTTGGCACTAGTCACGCGAGAGTTCCCACGGGGCCAAGTTGAAGCAACATATAGGTTCTTGGACTTGGTAAATATATTTGATCACTTACTGCCAAAAAGTTTTAACAGTACGTGGACATCTAAGCCACGGAGACTAGTTCAGTGATCCAGATCTGGTGCTGATGCCTTTTCAAACAATTTCAATTCTATTTTCTACTCGATCTAGATTCATCCGGCTATAGTTTTTAGCTAAAAATAAATATCAATGATAGAAAAAAATGATTTTTAAATGTAATAGATAAGCAGTGAAAAAAAAGTAAGAAAGTGTGTGAGACTATAGTCATTTCTTCGGGTTGTACCGCCAACACAAAGACGTTTAGGCACGGGCGTTAAGGCCCGTGTAATAAGCGGCCGTGGCCGCCCGTGAAGCTATGATTAAAGTTGTGCATTCGGTTTTTTCGGTTTGTACGGTTCGGTTTATACGGTATATACGGTAAATACGGTGTTAGTAATTCGGTTATATACGGTATTTTTAGAAATACGGTTCGGTTTTGGTAAATCCCAATTTATTTCGGTGTGGTATCGGTAAATACCGTATTTACCAAAGTTAACGCGAATTGATAACGATATAGCGACTAGCGAAATGAGTAGACGATAATACATATACTACTAGTCGGCAAAAACCGATGGGAGTAACATATAATACATATACTACTAACATATACTACATATACCGAAGTATAATACATATTTACCAAAGTATATTACATATACTACTAATATATACTACTACATATACTACTAACATACACTCAATTTGTACTAGTTCGGTTTTTTCGGTTTGTTCGGTTTTTAGCGGTTTTCCAAAAACCGAACTCAAAAACTATAAAATCGATAATCGAATCGAATCGAAACCGGTCAAACCGAGTTGACCGGTTCGGTTCGGTTTTTTTGGTCCGATTTTTTCGGTTCGGTTATAAAATGCACAGCCCTAGCCGCGGTGCGAGCCTAGGCACGGCCCGATGCCGTGCCGTACCGACCCGGGTACGGTTAAACCTAAACGGGTCGTGTTGGTCCGACTAGCTCGTTTAACGGAAAAAAGAGAAAAATTTTAGAAAATTAAGAAAAATTGGAAAAAAATTAGAAAATTCAGAAAAAAATTTAGAAAAAATATTAAAAATTGTAGACATTATTAATCATAAAAATAAATATTTACAATGACATAATGAACTTTATTAACTTATTAAATTACATGGGATAGACGGGCCGTGCGGCACCCCAAGCACGGCCCGGTTCGGTGTGCCGTGCCGATCCGGCCTATTTATAGGTCATATCGTGCCTAAACGGGACGGATCTATGATGATAGATCACGGTGTGACCCGTTGAAGTACCATCCATTTGGACAGCTATATGTGAGACAGCAAGTAACAGAGTGAGAAGAGTAAATGGAATGAGAGCCAATTCGAGAAGCCAAATTCTTCATAAACCGTCCTTCAACACAAGCACACACTCGGGAGGAGAGAGCGAGGCGGTGAACTGGTGATGAGAGGAGGCGGCGGCCGGAGCCGGGCGTGGCAGAACGCGACGCGCTCGGGCGTGGTGGTGCTGGGCGCCGTGGCCTTCGGCTACCTCTCCTTCCGCGTCGGATTCAAGCCCTACCTCGACCGCGCCCAGGAGGCCATGGACTCCAACAACTCCACCTCCGCCGCCGGAGCAGCAGCGGACGCCTCTGACTCCGCCGCCGCTCAGCCTGATCGCCCCGGGGGCGACCCCGCGCCGTCCAAGGACCCGGCCGTCGTGCTCCGCGACTGAGGCGGCTCGTCGAGGCTTCGTAGCGCGCGTCTTCAGCTTTGATTGGTTGTGTCATTTTGACAAACACCTTGTAAGCAGATCATGATGGAACTCCTTTTGACCATTAATTTTTCCTACTGTTATTTCTACGCGAGAATTTCCAACTGTTTTGAAATGGTTTCAAAAGGGTCTCTGCCAGATGCTTACACATATAGTTCGCTAAAATCGATAGATTATGCAGGGAAAATAATTACCTCAGGCGATGGTTGTGTTGGATTGGCTGATATGATGGAGAAAGGTGTTGTGTTGTCAAGTATGCCATTCTAATTGATGAACTGGTCACAGAGGAAGGAGTTGATGGTGCAAGCCATACATTTCATAAGATGATTTCAGCAGTCTGATGTTTCTCACCTCACGAGGCCATGAAGAAATCCCATTGGATAGATCAATGTAGCCAATGAAAAAAAAAATCAAAAAGGATAATGCTTAGATCGAAGAGCCATAATATTTTTTTGATACAAGTATTTTACCCTGCTTATATCGAAAGCAAATAACAGAGCTCCTGTAGTCTTGTCAAAACAAACAAAAAGGGGGCTTGGGCAACCGGCTCACACTGAAGAACTACGAATAAACTATTAGAGAGACTTCAACACCAAGATCAGACCAACATAAGTACATAACCTGTGAACAAAAAAGGATCCTTGATTGCAATATTCACCCCAAATCATCACCAGTTCCAAAAGGATGAGAAGAAAAGGTCATCGAAGAGCCATAATTAGCAGGAAGATTCATGCTCTGCTACACAAAAAGGAAGACAGTAATGGCGTTTCCCTCGGTAATCCAATGTTTCTTGTAGAAACTGCGAGACCATGCCAAAGCTCATCTGATACGGCACAATGATCTCCTTATACATGATCGACTCTCCATGAAAGCGCCTGTACTCCTGGCGCCGCCGGTTGTGCACGACATTGTAAACGGCCACCTTGCGCTGAGAACTTGCGATCGACCACCTTGTTCCCATGGTGAATTGTGATCTCTTCAACTTCATGCGCAATGCCCTGGTCCACCTCCAACTCGAGGAACATCCTCATGTCTAGCTCCCAAAATTCATGTAAATGCAATGTCTCCGCATGAATAGACACGTCAATCCTTCTCTTGAGCTGCCAACTCTGTTGTTTGTCATAGCCCTCAAGGACCCACATCTCCATCATCATGGACTTGGGGATGACAAGGCTGCACAGCTTGCCGGACAGCACAGCCAGTCCCCTTACCCAAGTATTTGCGCATTGTGGTACCGCCATTGATCGGAACTCCTCCATGACCTATCGTCCACAGCGCTGAAGACAGTTGCATCTGCCAGTGCAATTTCCCAAGTAGCGCGACAGAGTTGACATCTTGTTTATCAAGAGCGATTTCAGACAACGTGTCAACAACGGCAGCCAGGCGCTCTACAGGAATCTCATGCCAATACGGGTCTCCGACCTTTATGGCTTGGAAGATCGGTCTGTCTGCTTTGGTTGTAGCAGAAGTACACGAGGTGGAAGGCAAGGGTGACTGGATGAGCGTAGCCGGCAATGATCTCGTCGCCCTCAGGCATGGGGGCTATGACGACGACGAGATCATGCTACTGCTGCACTAGGATGGCGAAGAAAAGAAGATAGGTGGAGCAATATTCAATGGAGAAGAAGAGGAGCACATTGGTGTAGACGATGAGGTGTTGGTGTACACCACCGAGGACGATGACAAAATGAAAGTGTACAACTCCGAGGTCGATGATCGGAACGTGGAGTACATCGGCACAGACGATGAACAGAGAGGCAAAGTACATTGACTTGGACGAGGTGTACAACATCGAAAGTAAAGAAGAACCATGAAGCTAACGGGGTCAAGGAGGGCAGATTTGAAACGAGGATATCCTCAATGGCGGATCCAGCCGCACCAACCAACGACGGATCAGGTATCAGGGCTGCTCTCCTCGCGGCGGCTCATTCTCAATACCCTGAGGTTGAGGAGCCATAGTAGCTAGCCTAGCAGTAGATAGGTTGGGATGTTCCTCAGGTTCTGAAGCCTCAGGAGGAACGTAGAGATGCACCAGCGGCATGTTGGTGCGTAGTCAGAGTTTGGATGAAGGCATCTGTTGTAACTGCTGACTCTGAAAGCCTATAACTGTATAAATGCAGGCCGTGATTCTGTCTTTCCGACAAATTTCCGGCTCTCATTTATTTATGTGAAGCAACAGGTAATTTCAAATGAGTAGAACGCCGAATTTTAGAACTTCAATGAACTGTATCAATATCTCAATTAAAATGCTGCTATGGTAATTTGAAAATGGTGCAGTACAAATAAGTTGTAGCAACACAAAATTTCAAACTGCGATTGTTTGTATTTGTATACTATAACTAGTGCAACATCCTATTTTTGACAGTTGATTTTCCGATTAGAAGGACGGCACTGGATACGTACGGTGGATCCAGGCCCTCTCTCCGCACGAATCCTAAAGCAAAACCCTCGTGCCCGGCCGCCTTCGTCCCCACCTCAAAACCACGATGCGCACAGGTTCAAATTCCCCATCTCCCATAGGCTTCCCGACCGTTAGGCCGCCTCCGCCTCCTCCTCTTCCTCTCTCCCGACATGCAGAAGAGCCAGGGAGCCAAGTCGACGGCGCGGCGGCGCCCGCTCCGCGTCCTCTCCAGCAACAGGGCAACCCGCGCGCCGGAATCCCTCCGCCGCAAGCGCGCTCCTCCGGCCGCTTCCCCCTCCGCCGCCACCGCCGACGCGGCGCTCGACCGCCTCCTCCTCGCCCGCTCCGATCTCTCCGGTCTCGTCTCCCAGGTCGACCCCCTCAGCCTTCGCTCGAAGCCCTAGCCCTCTATTTCCATCTCGTTGATTAGTCGGTAGTTTAGTGATGCCACCTGTCGTATGCTGGCTTGTGCTTCGTTTGAGCGGAAATGGTGGAATCGATTACTTCAATTCAATGGTCGTTTGAATAGTTGGGTCGGATTGGTAGTGATCGAAAGAAGTTTCGGATGCCGGCCCACACATCAAACTAAATGGCATCCCAACAGGTCTGGAAGAAATTTCTTGTGCGGTTGTGTTCTCAGGTAGTGCTGTACTTGTACGAGGCGAGGTACTGTAGCTCGCAGATGAACAGTGGCGTGGATACTGTAGCACGTGAATAATATTATGTGTACTGTAGCGGCCGTGTTAGGAAGGTTTCAATACATAGCTTCCTATTATAAATAATTAGATATATATCTTTGTATTAGAAATAGATAGATGCATAACTTTATATTAAGAATAAATATCTTAATATTTAGATAGTATGGATATGATATTATCTTTAGTTGATTGATTGTATTATATTGTGTTAGTTTTCATATTGTTAGGGCTAACTTTATCTATATAAAAAAAGGAGCCGCACTATTTATAAGCAAGCAATGGATAAACAAAGTTTTTAGTCTTCCTCTTCTTCTAAAATGCGCCTCAAGACCTCTCTACCGGAGTCGCCGCACTATTCATATTATAAATGCTGCACCACATAGCTTGTCCATATCGCCGGAGTCTCCTACAATGATAAGTCATGCCAAGGGATCACAGTCCTCGCTGCTGTCCATTGGAGTGTTGCACTCTATCTTTTATACGACTCCGTCCGTGCCACAGGCTCTCGTCGACATAGGGTTACAAAGAATTTCAACTCTAGCCTCGAGATGGGTTGTTTCGCCGCGAGGGGTGTAATGTTATGGTCTATGGTATGGCGAGGTACTGTAATAGGCAGATGAATAGTGCCATGGGTACTGTAATATGTGAACGCTACCATGTGCATTGTAGCGATTGTATTAGGAAGAGTTTGATACATATCTTTATATTAAGAATAGATATAAGCATATCTTTATATTAAGAATAGATATCTTAATATTTAGATAGTATGGATATAATATTATTTTTAATTGATTGGTTGCATTAGATTATATTAGTTTTCATATTATTAGAGGCTAATCTTATCTATATAAAGAGATGATCCGCACCATTCATAAACAAGTAATGAATAAACAAAGTTCTTAGTCTTTCTTCTAAAATAAGCCTCAGAACTTCTCTACCACATCAGGGAAGAGCCCTGCTGATGGCTTAATAAGGGCGAGCGCTCTACACTCGTCCTCAGACTCATACCTGTCCATTGACCGCAACACAAGCAGGTCTCGATAGCGATTTGGGGCAGCGAATTCTTGGTGATGTTTGTAGTGACAGCCCGTGGCTGTGTTAGTGTAACTAATGTTTGCATAACGTCAAAGGGTGGATTTAAGAAACCTCAGTCTGTTCTGTTATTGTGTTTCGTAGAGTATATCTGTTTATGATTTGGCATCACCTCCAAAGGAAAAAGAGAGCGAATATCTTTGTATATTTGTGAATTGAAACGTCAGCCACTAGTTTGTTCTTGAATCAGTTAGTCACTTGCTGATTCCTGAATCGGTTATGTAGTGTGTGTGTATATGTGTAGTTAGATATATTCGAAACATAATTTGAAACGTCAATGTTTTCTTTTGTGTGACATGAACCTACAAACTTGTTGGTTCTTACAATATTTTCCTGTTTTTCCTAAATTAGATTGACGAATTGGTCTCCAATGCCCTTCAATGCCAAACTATGTCCAACAGAGGAAAACAAGAAATAGAATCCTTCAGCTGCTTCTTATCAGACACTAATTCTTCTTTAAAGGTCTTTACTATCATCAAATCTTTGGGTTTTTTTTTCACAACCAATAGACATGAGCATGAGCCTTATAAGATTTTAGCTCTCATCCTTATCGTCTTCCTTTTGTTCTTACAAGCAGCAATGGTCTGCAAGACTTAAGCAATCATTTGAAGCTCCTCCAGCAAAAAGTGAAAATGCCTCAAAGCACACCAAGGGAACCTGTTCGATTTCTACTGCAAAAGGGAATGGCAAGTTGTTATACAGCAGCAGCAACTTATCCAACGCAAGCCCGACATTATCGCCTTCGCGCAACTTGGTCTCCTGCTGCACCAACTTAGCTGAGACCGACCAGATTGTCTCGCCTTCACCTCTTGTCTCATGGCGTACTGGGGCATGCATGGTCGACAGTGGCAAGCAGTTATTTCTCTTGACACCATTGCCAAAAGCAAAAGCGTGCTCATCTAGATGCCCAGGATCATCAAAAATGCAATTGAATACACCTGCTAACATGGATCAATTGAATATGCCTAATTTACCTGTTTGGAAAGTAACCATTTCTGATAATGATTGTCCTGATCTGGAGAAAAATGTGAAAGTAAAGGAAGCAAGGACTGGTGTGTTCACACCTCATTTTATTAAAGCAAAGAAGGGCTCGTCAGAAGACAAGCTCTTTTCGCCTCTCAGCTTCTCAATTCAGAAGAGCAAGAGTAGCCCATGCCTGAATACAGCATTGTCAAGTAGACAGCAGCAGTTTTCTCCAATACCGGAGGGCTCAAGGAAGGAAGACATTCTCAGCGCCGGACAGAACGAGAGTGACAAACCTTCTGGAGCCTCTGATGACATGTTATCTGATGAAGTCTCAAAGGATCTGGCATCAAGGTATCCAGACCTGTATGGGTTCAATCAATGTACCAGAAATACATACCGAATGAGAGAAGCCGACGAGACTCTTGACTGGTTCCTGTCACCCCTCAAGACCTGTGTGTTATTGGATCCGTCAGATGATAAGCCCGTTCCAACTCCAGAAAGGGATAGCAAGTCCTTGATTGGTACTCGTTGGAAAGGCATGGAAAGCAATATCCTGAAGGGAAGACAGGAACTTTCAGATGACAACAAGCCCATCCAAACTCCTGCAGTGCATAGCAAGGCCTTGCTTAGTACTCCCTGGAAAGGCTTGGAAAGCACTAACCTGAAGGGAAGGCGGGCTGGAGAAACTACTCTAAAGAAGGAACTCTGGACTAGATTTGAGGCAGTCTCTACCAACGAGCTGCACTTCGACAAGTCAGTCTTCCAGAGGTCAGATGGAAGGCGTTTCATCGACATGCTCGAGGAAGCGTCGTGATTCTAGAGTAGCAGTTGGGCACTTGGGTAAGGGTTTTTTTGTTGTAGCGAGTTATCTGGGACTGGACAGTGAAATCCAATCCCTTGTCTATAAAGGTATATCATGTATCTGTGGCCAAAGCCAAACTGAACTGATCAATTGATCATCAATGTGTTCCGAGTGCCTTATGCTCGGGTCTCAATTGGCGAAGAAAAGAGTTGCTGCTAGTCCAGTTGTCCCTCGATGTTGTATCAGCTGAATATAAATTGACTGTGCTCTGCTCAAAACGACTTTAGCTTTTGATTTCTATCATTTGGAACACGTTGGCTCCTTAATTTTGTTTTTTTGTTTCTTAGCTTTTTTTGACTTTTCTTTTTTTTATTCCTTTGCATTGTTCATAATAATATAACGGTTTTTTAATTGAATGATTTGGAAAAAACTAACAGTCGCTACAATACACTTTCAACCAACAATTATAGCCAGAAGCCACAGCTTAAAAGCTGTTTGGAGCAGTGTTATCTTTTGCATTTTCTCATGTCAAACTGCGCACTCGTGCCATATTTTTTTTTCATGTGACTGCAGGCATTGGTTGGGTTTCCCCTGGAGTATGTTTGAGACTTGAGGCTCTTGCTTTGGTATTTTCGTTGTATGATCAGAAAAACAGATGCCGCTGAGTGACTGGTACCATTTGATCTCTTGGAGTGATTTAGCTCTTTCGAGCCATCGTACAGAACTACAGATGGCTCCAGTAATACCGTTGGATTAGTGGTTGCCATACTACTGCAAGGCTAACTTGAAACTAGAGTGCTACGGGGATGATGCAAGGGTACAATAATATTTTTTTCCCATAGTATGGAGCAAAACAGTATTTTGCATGATTCCTATACTTTGTGTCCTTTGGAAGGGCCAAGCCAATGTTAACTGGTCTATTCTGATTATGCCACAAGTGTCTGACAATAAGAAGCCCATCTAGCTCAGTCTCTAGGGGTGCGTTGCCATCAGTGCCGTGCCCGCTGCCCCGTTTATCAACGGTTGCTGAAAAAAAGGCTGGCTCAATGAACATCGCAATTGAATAATATTGCTTTGCGGTTACAACAACGAAGAACAGCTATGAACAAATTTCGGCGGGGGAAAAGATTACAAGCCTCTGCCTGCCCCTCATGGAACCAACTAGACGTTCCCGTAAGTGAACGATGAACGCTGCATCAAGTGAGCTCGATTTCTTTTCCTTTTTCCTTCGTGAGCTCGATTTCTTTTCCTTTTTCAGCTTCACGGAAGGCTTCTTTGATGGGGGAGCTTTCAGCACGCCGGCCCTGCGCCGAACGACCAGCCGCAGCGCGCGGTGCAGCAGCTGCAGACGCTCCTTCTCCCCGCGCCACCCCACCCCCTCGCGTCCGCAGGAGCCGTAGCACCTGGACCGCAGCCCCAGCGACGCCGAGCCGCTCATCGCCTTCCTCGCCCCTCTCTCATCCCAATCGCCGGATCGCGCCCACGCCCCCTCGCGAGCCTCCCACCCCCCGCCAATCCGAGCCGCGAGCTTCGGCGCGGCGTCCGCGAGGAGGAGAATCCGCAGAGGAATCGAATCAGATCAGAGGAGTGCGCGGAAGGCAGTTGTGCGCCCGCGCGACAGTGCGAGCGAGCATGTGATTTTGCGCGTGAGACGAGACGAGACGACGAGCTGCGCCGCCTGCGCTTGGGGACGGTGCCCACCGCGCGCCGGTTTCGTCGTCTGCTTCCTTCGCTACTGATCTAGCGGATGGTCAAAGGTTTGATTTGGCAGCTGGTCGGCACAAATGAATTTTCTGAGAGCGATTATCCAAAAAAACTGACATTATTACAGTTTTTCGTAAAAAAATGTACTATGTCAATTTTGGCTTCTAAAATTCGTTTTTTTTTTTTTGTCATTTTGGTCTTTGTTTTTCCTCTTTATTCCTTTGTATTGCTTCAAAAGATTTAGTGGTGTTTTCTGTTGGTTAATTTTCTTTTTTGAGCAAAAGATAGCATGAGCTCTGCCTAATTCATTAAGAGAGAGTTTAAAAGAGGGCTTTTACAAGGATGACATCGAACCAGGCAAGTGATTAACCGATATTAATGACCTTGTAGGTTGTACTAACCCGTTGGTTACATTCCTCAATTCATCTTGACTTATTACAACCATCAGCTTTGCTAAAATGCATCTTACAGAACTACTTCAACAGAAGAAATTAACCAACAGACAGTACTATAATTACCAGACTGATTCATCTCCAATAGTTAATTAAACCTAGCCGATTTATTCAAGTTTGGTCATGGCATGGAACGACCAAACCCTACCATCTCCTACACCTACAAGTACATCCTCGGCAGTGGCACAGCTAGCTCGCTCAGTGGCACTTGTAAAGGTATTTGGGGCGGAAGAAGAAGTTGCCGACGGAGTAGAGCCCCTGGAGTCCATTGTCGCGCTTGACGAACTCCTCGAACTTGAGCGGCAGCCCCTTGCGGCCGCCGGGGTAGCTGGACACGCCGCACGAGCGCACCGGCGACCGCGGCACGTACACCCTGCAGTCCTGGCTCGTGAAGGACGTCACCTGCGACGTCTGGATCAGGAAGTAGCCGTTCCTGTCCGTCACGCCCCGGAACGACACCGCGCGCCGCCCGTGCCGGCACCGCAGGTACGCCACCGCGCCTGCACAGTACACGTACAAGAAGTCGATTTCGATCGGTGTCAAAACGATCGAGCATGTCGCGGTTAATTAAAGAGCCTTGAGGCAAGCTAAGGTCCGACCTGCGAGCGGGGACGCGTCCATGGGTGGGTAGTAGCCGCGGTACCTGCACGTCTTGCACCAGACCATGCCCTGCACGCCGACGCTGAAGTTCACCGTCGGCGGAGGCGGGGGCAGGCCCATGGCGGATGCGCCGCGAGGGGCGACCACGTCGCCTAGAGATAAGAGGAGCAAGGCGGAGAGGGAAAGTAGAAGGCACTTGGCTAGCAAAGCCATCGTGATTTTGCCCTAGCTACAAGCCTAGCCAGTAAAGTACGGAATGATCTCGAAGCAGCTCGGTTAGGACAAGACTAGGATACGCTGCGAAGACGAGAAGCGAGAGATTGCAATTTATAGCAGTAGCTCTTGCTGAGGTGCGTGATGATTAAGAAGGTTTCGTGATTGCTGTTTTGGCTTTGGGATCAGCATAGATCGTTCAAGTTGTGCGGCAGATACGAGGGTTCATCGGGGAATCGAGTGCCAAACATGATGAACTTGCATGTGGCTTGGAGTACATCGTAAGCGAGTGCTGCTTCGTTAAGAGTAGTGCCTGCTAATTGCTGGGATGATTTAAAAGCGCTGTCACTTCGTTCCAGGCCGGTACGTGAGAATATATATATGCATCAGTACCACACTACACTCCGGTGTTATATAATCCGTACGTATAGGATCAACTGAATTCGCATATCATATGATTTGGAGAGATGTTCAGTTGAGTAGTGTACGCTACTACACTACACATTCAGTTCTACCAACTCTCCCAACCGTTAGAATTGGGCCTACGATGCAAAGGTTCATACATTCATAAATTCCAAATGGCATGATTTAGTCCCACACATTATTTGGATAAGTGAGAGAAGAGAAATATAAAAGGTAGAGCTCTTGTCATCATATAAAACGTGTGACACATGACATGGGATATTATGAGAACGACTTTGGCTAAACATATACATGCATGCACATGTGCGTATTTACGTATTTTCATGTAAAAATTGTGTGATGTGCCGTAGCTCTGTTCCTAGCACATTAAATTTATCTTTTTGTGCTGAATCATGCCATCATCTCTCTCTTAATTATGTTTGAATGTGAATTCAAACATCTAGATTAATTCAGTTTAATTGAATTAAATGTCATTTAATTGAGTTAAATACTGTCAGTTACTGATGAATAATTAATGTGCGTTTAAAAGGACGCTGGAGACATCCAGACTTAGAATAGTCCAAATTCCTTCGGTCCTTTTTCACGTCTTCTTTTTCCTTTGATAAATTATGTTGGAGTGTTGAGCGGTCAAACCTCGTTGGCCTTTCTTCTCCACGTGCATCGTGAAGGAGGAAGAGCGGTTATCTATGAGCTATTGATATAGAGAGTATGACGTCAGCAGCACAATCCGTGTGACCACTCGTCTTCTCCATCGATGTCGACTACTTCAACGATCGCATGTCTATGCTCTGTTTCTTTTTCTTTATCAACCCCACTGTAAGTCATTCGCGTAACCGATTGACTCTAATATAATTATGTTCTTGCGTATATTTGAAATACAATATGATTTGTCTATTACTGTTAGTTATGAGTTTTACGTCACTAGTATTTTGCAATATATACCTGCTGTTGACACCACCCTCAGTTACTCATCTGAATCGGCAAATCGAGGCTGCATGGGATGAATAAGAGGGCAACTCGAACGCATACACATCAGAATAATTCAGTCAGCATACGTAGCGTTCAAGGCACATCGGATCAATTTCAATCGGGGAATGTAAGCTTCTTTACTGGTGATGAGAGTTCAAGGTGTGTTTTTTTTATAGAGTGTAACTGAAGGTAAATTAGCTAGTGACACGATCTGAGTAAGTGAAGTAACAACGGCGGCGTTCCAACGAGACCAGCAGTCGCGCCTAGATCCCAAGGGAGGTGAGCGCTCGTAGAAAATTTTCACGGGACCAGAATCTGAGGAGTCGCAAGTCGTCAACGGAAGCAACCGTCGAACGTTTGCCGATGGGTACAGTAAATCAAAGCAGTACCGGCTGCTCACCATTCTATAGTGAACAAGCATAGCGAACACTCCGTGCCCTCCTTGTGCAGTAGTGCTCCAGGTACACACTAATTCATCGTCTGCAAACTCAGTTGTACATCTGATGATACCCAGCGCAACAACCACCGGCCGGCCACTGCGCACGTGGGCAGGCATACATGCTTGCATCGGCGACTTGGATAGTAAATTGGTTCAATCGGGATTTTTCCGGTTTAGTTGCACAGTCGATCTAACAATAAAATCAAATCAGTCTATACTTCGATTCCTGTTTTTTCTGGTCAAACTGTCGGTCCGATCCGATTTTAATAACTGTATTTGTGGCTTTCTTGTCAAAATCTTTGCGAGGGTCTTCCGCTAGTTGTCAGATTGTTCCTGACCAGACCATGGTGGCTTTTGTTAAGGGAGGAGTGCTCAGAGTATGACTCTATGAGTTTCTCTGCTCTTTATACGCCGGAGGGTCTGTTGGAGGATTTCTGACGCTTGACCTACAATCTGAGCATATTCTAGAGTTTCTGCTAGAGTAGAATTCAGGTTATTTAAGATATGATGGACTTGTTGCAAATTCTGAATAGTTGCCGAGGGCCTCAGAGGATTCCTATTGGTGGATGAAGGTATGATGACCTAAGTTTCCCTCTGAGCTTTCTGTTTGTCCCGTTCGACCCATTAAGCGTGGTGGGATAAAAGCGGGTGGATTAGCTAATCGATGTCCACCAGCTCTATAAGCGTTTGCACCATCCTGACCACCAGGCATTGGGAGATCCTATCATGAAGAATCATGTATGGCATCTTGATTAGTATTATCAATTGTGTTAACTTCATGCTTCCAATAGGAATTTTTCGATGAACTCCTATTAAAACTAAGAGAGAGAGCCTTCCACTGCTTTAGCAAATAGCCTCCAAGATAGGGAATGGTTAGAGACCACCACATCTGGAGAACTTTGCGATGAACTCAACCTGATTCGATCGGATACTGAGAGTTATCATCTTCACCCCGCTGCCTGCCGGAGGTAACTTCATTAACACCACGATCAGGTATCGATCAGCTCCCGAAATACATAGGAGCTATTGCTAAATAGTAGTCACCCATGACTACATCGAGAGTACCCTAACCTTTGTATCATGACGTCGAGCTCTTATCACAGTGTTAGCCAGTCAGAAGCACCAGGTTGGCAGAGGCATTTGGACATTCCAATCTGGTCAGAATGACCAATTCCTCTAGGAGCGGTGATGGTGGTGGGGATGGCGAGTCTTCTTTTATGTGATCGATCTCACTGGTCTCAGTGGTCGGCGAGTCTGGAATGGAAGAGGACAATAAGGAGCATCATGTTTCATGGCACAGATGCATGCATCCATGTCGAAGTCGGCATAGTCCGACAAGTTGAATTAATTCTCGTCCTAGGTTCCTACTATGATCGTATGAGCAAATCTAATGGAAATAGGGGGGCATGAAGATTGTTGAATGAAGAAACTTCAATGATTCAGCTCCTTCTTCCCCACGGATGGCGTCAGCTATCGATGATCGAGTCACCAATATTACAAAATAAAATAAGAAAGATGGCTGAAATCCTTGGAAAAGAATGAAAATGCTCTTTATTACTATGAACTGGTTATAGAATGGCTTTTAAAAAGCCTAAAAAAAACTAGCCCTAGCCTCTACATTCTTCCCTTAAAAGGAAAACTATGATAGAATTGAATATGATGTGAATTGTCCTCATGTCTTCTCTTGTCCACTCTTAAATACTAATGAAGAGTTGCCAATTTCCACCGGTGAAGGTACATTGTGGAACCAACGCGTCTGACCAGGGAGCTAGTTATTGTCAGAGAGAGGACGTCTGATCGTCGGTTATTGTCAGTAGGAAACAAACATAGGAAACAACTGCATAGTAATTGTTATCAGAGACTTAGGGCTGAAACATCATGTTGTTTGGAGTGGATAAGACATGCGTTCTATCCATCGCACAGAAGAAATATCCTAGAGTCGGATTCAGGTACTAGTTCACAGAATCTCCGAGCGGTCATCCGGTCGAGCAACATGCATAGTATTTCTTCGACCAATGTACTCGGGAGCAATCTCTGGAAGTTTATGATCACGGGGTCCTTTGGCCTTAATTGAATATTAAAGTTGTATTTAGAGATTTATTCAATCCTTATTAAGAGAAATCTTGATTTACTCTTGCTCATAGGTCTTAGATGATCTAAATGATTTTTGATGGGTTTTCACATGTCATAACAAGCTAGATTATAGCATGAACTCAAATCAAATTATCTAAAAGAGCAAAACCCCAAAATCACTTCTCTTGAGAAAAACCGGTAAACTCAAGAAATCAGCATCACTCAGCATTCATCTGCTTGTTATTTGAAGTAGTAGAGATGTGATTGGAGTTGCTGCTAAGGCAAGCGAGTTGGCCTCCTGGCTCCCTTGATTTCCGGTATTGAATGCGTCCATCGATCGTTAACCTTTTTTTTTTGGCGGTAAATCAGCCTCCAACTACAACGCAAGCTTACTTCGGTTTGCCTCAGTGCACTTGGGCCTAGTCTCCCAGGACGCACCACACAGACCATGCAAGTGGTGTACCGTGTACCACGGCGCAGCCTGAAGGCCCAAGGGGCCCATGTATATATGGAGGCTCTTTTTAAGCCCATCACCACTAGGTACCATGTATCGTCAGCGCGCACGACCGCAGCTGATAAATTCTAAGAACCCAGCTTCTGCATGGTTCCTTTGCTTACAATGAAAACCCTTCATGCTTAAAAAAAATCTTGTATTGTTGTATGAGACATTGACGGTTTTGATACGAAACTGAGTTACTATCTTGAATCTCTCATGTACTATATCTAGCTTGTTAAACTTTCAGATTAATCGATAGAAAATTTCAGCAAGAAGTTGTTTTGGGATGTTCGGAATAGCGATGACTTCTGTTTGAAATTTCACTATAGCTGGCTTATTTTTTACTATAGTTGAGTTAGCTTATTGAGCATAATTAAATGTAAAAATAGAAAAAACATACTAGTCCATCATGGACAATACAAAGGAATACGAGGAAAAAAGAAAATATAAAAAACCTAAAATATCTAAAAAAATCAGAAAAAGATGAAATTACTGAATAGAAAAAAAACAGAATCTAGAAGTTAAAGTAAAAAAAAGCTAAAAAAAAAGCGGCACATACCTCTTTTGAGAATCCAACAGAATATTACTAGCTACATCTAATGCTGAATTGCTGAATGGAAGTGCACGTTACTATCAAGGCCTGACCTTTCCCTCCGGGTTTGGGAAAATTTATTCCTTCAATCCATCGCTAATGCTCTGTCGTACACGCAAGCTGGGCTGGCCAGGCTGCTGCTTTTCATGGCCAGGGTCCCCCAAATTATTAGGCAAGCTGCCGAAAACAAGGGGCTCTTTGAAAAGAATCGCACGTATAACGACTAGCTACTCTAACCAAGAAAACTTCCAGACGCAAGAATTCTTTTCTTAAAAAAAGGTGGCATTTCCCCTGATTGTTTCTGGCATAATTGTGATCAAGGGTTTGTCATTTCGCCATTTTGGGAGGTATTTTGTTTTATCGAAGGAAAGAAACAAATGATTGCGAGACTTCGGCTCCAATCGTTTCGGCTTTTTTCGGCTTCAGCTTTTTTTTCACTATTCATTACACTATCCACTAACTCAGCTACAGTGTTTTTTCAGCCAGCTACAGTGTTTTTTCAGCCAAAAGCCAAAAGCCATCGCTATTCCGATCACCCCCTTCGAGCGCTGAAGTAGCCATCGAGGCTAGCTATTAATTTAGTAACACACGGAAAGTTGGTACTTTAGAGGGGGTGTTCGTATTGTGTGTGTCTTATAATTTTTGAATGAAAATAATTAGTAGTGATCGAAAAATTGATTTTTAGAAAGAGAGTACGGGGTAGTAAGAAAAGTGAGGGAGAAATATGTGTGCGAGAGGAGTAGGGTGCGTGATGCGCATAAGATCCCTACCTTATCCCTGAAGCGAAACGAGAGCAAGATAAGTGGAGAAACAACTTCAAAAAATCGGGTGTTTATATTGTCTTTTAGTTTTTTCAAACAAAAGATAGAACCAAAAGACAATACGAACACGCTCAGAATCTAGCTATTCGATGCTCACTTGGGACAAGTGCATGCACGCCTGATACCGCCCTCATGGACAACCTTGCCCCCAAGCCTCGACATCATCAACATCAAGGTTGGTGACATCATCCCAGTGAATGCGAGGCTGCTGGAGAGCGACATGCTCAAGATTGACCAGTCGACGCTCACCGGCGAGTCCCTCCCCGTCAACAAGTTGCCCGGTAACATCATCTACTCCAACTCCATCGCAAGCAGGGTGAGATAGAAGCCTCGTCGGCATGATTGAGTTTTCTTTGTCTGCTAGGATATTTGCTTCTTGTATGTTCTTGCTATGTTTGTAGAAAAAGCTAATAGCTGCTACAGTGTAATTTCTGTCATAGCCATAAACCACAGTCAGAAGTTTAAGCCGTAGGCCAGTTGGAGCACCACCTAACTCCCTTTCTTGTTTAACACATATTTTTACAAAGCTACCCCTACAATAATGCAGCAACGAAAAATACTGCAGTTCACAGTTGGCCTTTTATTTTATTTTCTTTGTTTCTTAATTAGCCATGTACATTTATTCCATGAACCAGCAAGTTACAAACTAGAGTTTAATCAAACAATAGTTATTCCAACTTCTGTCTTTTCTTCAGCTAGGATGTTAATTACTGAGACTTCACACCATTGACGTTCGCAAGCAATCCCTTGGTGCTCATTTCTCGATGAATCCAGTCATCCTGAGGACAAGGTTCCTGACATTGCGGAGGTCCCGGCCTTTGAGCGTCCTTCCTTTCCCCGCGCACATGGAGTACGCCGCCGTCCTACCACCAAGCCTTCTCCGTTCAACAAGAACGTGCGGTGGCACGATCACAATACCATTCTTAGCCGTCTTCGCGTCGTCATCGCTCCCGATGGTCTGATCGGGCGTGACGTGCTCCGACGTCCAGGAGCGAGACCGCCGCTTCCGGTAAGGCACATGTGCCGAAGCAGACAACTCCAACGAGACCTTGGGAAGAACTGAAGGCACGTGAATTATCATCGTGTCACCGCCGACGTCGTCGCTGTCGTTACGATGATCGTCGGAGTCTGACCATAAGATATCTGCCTCTTGGAATTCCTCCATGGCCTCCCCGGCCGTCAGGGACGGGAAGAGCTCGGCGTCCATGGTTGGGGGATATATACAGTGCTGTGCTCCGGGAGGAGAAGTTGGCGTGTCTTGGTGAGCAAGCACACTTTCTTGGGGAGACGGTAACGATCGGCACAGTGTGGCTGTATGCTGGAAGGAAGGGGTTGATTTGGAGTGCGGTACACCCTATCGTGAGCTGCCACGTGGAAACCAGGGTCGTACGTTCGTTGCGTGTGCGTGTGTTGCTATACCATTGATGTAAGAACGCGAGATGAATTTTAATTGGCAGTGCTCATCCTAAATAAGACTTTTTATGGCGCTTAGGAGGAACGCCATGTTTTTAAAGTTATGGTTTTTGGCTTTTAAATTTTGGTTGTTTGTGAGAGATAGTACGAAAATTAAAATAGTTATATGTGATTTTAGCTGGTATAGCTGAATTCGGTACAATATCTACTACAATTGACTTGTAGACTCTATTTTAAAAAGACGCACCATTTAAAAGCTAGTTACTGTAGTAAAAAAATGATAACCCAAAGCTAAAATTGGGCCAAACCCACCTTAAGAACGCGACATGAATTTTAATTGGCAGTTCTCACCCTAGATAAGACTTTTTATGGCGCTAAGGAGCTACTCAAGTGTTGTAATAATTACGGTATAAGTATAAATAGAAATATAATTACAGCATAATTAACTAAAAGAATAAAACATATCAATATGTGTACAAATGACATAAATTGAATGTAACCAATTAAATCGTTCATATTTTTTTGTAACATAGTACATATTCAATAAAAAAAGAACGATTACTCTTGAATTGAACATGTATGCTAATGTGAATTAAACCAATTAAGACTAGCAAAAAGCTCAAGTTTTAATTGATTTTTAGTGCTTTCAGGAGTAGGGTTACACAAGATTAACTCTTTGCCGTCCCGCTACTAAAGTGTTATACTCTTCATCAATTGGTTATGCCAAATGAGATTTCAATCTTTGAGCTCTAAATTCAAACTCTACAATCTTAAGATCAAAATATATCCAGCATGAGTGTATTCGGCCAGCAGTACAATAGATAATAGATGGCTTAAACAAAGCAAATCCAATCACTTACAAATTAACTTTTCCACAACGAATCAAACTTAACTTGCCAAGTATGATTTCTAACATATATGTAATCAGTATATGGAATTGCTTCAAGAACCGAATGACACATGAACAATGAACAATATATTTATGTCTGGAGAATGACTTGCAAAGCTCAAAATTAATAGCAATGACAGAGTTAACTGTAATTAGAGCTCAAAGATTGAATCGACCAATTTCAATATATGACTAGTTTCATCATCGAGCAGTTTACCCCACCGTTTCCAAAGCATTCATAGATATATCTCAAACTGTAAATTGCAAAGAATTGAAACCGACTACTCACGAAACTGGTGATACTCAAAATCACCGAGGAGGTTACGGAGCTAGGCACGCCACAGGGCGTTGTCTCAGAAAACCTAGCGCCTCCCTACACCACCGTGAGAGAGGACAGCAAGCAACGGAGATACAAAGCCCACTTTACCGCAGTGTGCACACACAAACCGACAAAGACGAGGTTAGGGGATGCCGCACAAGTACACGGCAGGAGTCAACCAACGCCTCGCCGTCAAGCACCGAAGAGGACCGAGGTCGGCGTCGGAATGCCAAACAACCACTCCAA